>JABTTQ020002763.1:0-600000 GCA_016081115.2 Rehmannia glutinosa | reverse complement strand
TAGATTATCCTTATCAATTTTCAAAATATTGAATTTCTTTTTCAAATTTTTGTATTTAACAAGTAAGCTTTGAAATTCATTTTGAAGTTCATCAAAATCATTTTGCAAATCACTATAATCATTTTGTAATTCATTATCATACGAAGTGGAGGGTTTTGAACTTACCTCGTTTTTTCTTCTTCGAAGCCCATAAGACATCGTTCATTTTCATCGACGTCGGAAGTTGTAGGAAGCTCATTCCATGTTGGGTTTGTATCCATTTGAGAAGTAGATGCTTTTGAGTGGATCCTTTCATTTGCATATACTTCTTCTAATTTTCTCCATACTTTATGTGCCGATTTAATTCCTACAATATGATTATATTCCAAAATGGTAAGTGAACAATACAAAATATTAAGAGCTTTACCATTTAAGGAGATGATTTTCTTTTCTTCATCATTGAGCTCTTTGAGGCCTTTGTGTGGTGTGTCCATCATTGGAATGGATTCTTCATTTACGATCGTGTTCCAAATATCGAACCCGCAACCTTGTAGATAGCATTCCATTCTTTCTTTCCAAAATGTAAAATTTTTGGAATCGAATAGTGGTGGCTTGGTGGTGGAGGCGCCGGTGAGGTAGACTTCATTCGTAGCCCATGATCGTTCCTCTTTACTCGCGATGTGGAACGAGCTTGCCAAAGAGTTTGGCTTTGATACCACATGTAACTCCAAGCGGCTACGATAATCTAGAGGGGGGTGAATAGATTATCTCCATCTTTTCGATTATGCCCTCTTTTTCGAATCAAATACACCAAGACAATAATAAAGGTGCGGAAAGTAAACAACACACGTCAATTTATAGAACTTCACCCCACCTAGGGACTACGTGCTCTACCACCCCAGTATATCCGGGATGGGTTTCGAAAAAGAAAAAGAATTTGATTAATTACCACAATTAATACAAATTCAACTTACAACAACACCTTGAAGAGCACCACACTCTTCTTCACCAACACCTTGGAGATTACCACAATCTCCCTTGAAGATTACCACAATCTTCCTTCAACGGCACCTTGTGAAGATCACCACAATCTTCAATCTTGAAGAACACCAAATTCTTCAAACACCTCAAGAGCACCACACTCTTGAAACTCCTATCACCTAGATCACCCAAGTGTATTCTTTCCACAAGAATACTCACAAGGATGTCTTGTGTTGAATGATAACCAAAATCAAGATTACAACTCAATAATGAATAATACAATTTGAGTGCAAGTGTAATCAAGAAATAAAAAGCCTAGACCTCAAGATGTGAAAGTGAAAGTACTTAGGTTTATTACAACAAGAATGTAAAATATGAAAGTTTGGAGAATTTGCAGATTTTTCTTGTTGTTTTGAGTGCAAGTGTAATCATCAAAATCTTGATAAAAACATTTATCTAACATGTTCGTGGTTCACGTAACCTTCTCTCAAAGTGATTCCTCAGCCTTTTATAGTGAACTTTCAAAAATCTGCCCATTATAGAGATAGGCTGATTTTTAAAAGTCACTTTAGTTCGTTGGCTTGTCTTGTTGCAGTCCTTGATGTTGACATTTCCTCGTATTAAATGAACATTCACTTTTTCGTCACACAAGGTGCAAAATGGTTTATTCCTTTTGCACGCTTCGGGATAAAAACTTTAAGACATGGCATGGAAGTATTACTTGTTTAAGTAATATTCTTGACTTCGTACAACATTCTTTTCGAATCTTGACTTGATCACTTGAGTCTGCTCCAATGATTGAGAGACTCATCTGCACTTCAACTAGACTTGGCTTCTAGAGTTGACTTGATCGACACTTCACACACAGATCCCACCGATACTCCTTCAATAGAGTTCTTGACCTCTCCTCCTTGCCATACTCAGCTGCTTCACAACGGTGTCTTCATCTCAGTCCTTCAGTTGACTTCTTGTATATCCAGGCATAGCTGACTTGACTCAGCTCATACATACCTATCTATTACAATGCAAATTACAAGGAAAATGGGGTGCCAACTTTCTAGTCTAAGTTTTACATGGCATTCATCAAAATCTAATAAACAAATTTCCCAACAGAGAAGTTTTTCTAGGTCGCATTTGGATGGAAGGATTTAGGGGAAGGATTTCAAATAACTTCAAAATAGCCCAAAATACTGAAATAAGAGCCTAAGGATTTGAAATACATTGTTTCCAAACAAGGTCAATGGATTTGTTATTATGGATTTAAAATCTCAAACATAAAATCCATCCATCCAAATGAAGCCTTAGGCTTCGTCACGATTGATGAATTTTAAGCTAAGTATTTTCAAATCCATAATAATAAATCTATTGAGCTCATGATACAAAGGATTCAAATCTTAAGCTCCATTTTGAGCTCCATTCAAATCTTTACCAAATCCTCCCTCAAATCCAAATCTAGTTGTGCAAATGCAACCTTAGTTATTTCAAACCCCAATTTTTTTTTAACCACATTAAAAAAAAAAGGGGGCAAAAAATGCTATTCTCTCACACACCAGCACACTTTTTTTCACATACACATACACACTTTCTTCTTCACGTTAGGCCAAATTCACACGAATTGTTCAAGAAATTTATCAATCGAGGAGTTTTAGATTTTTTTTTTTGTTCTTTTGATCTTTTGCTTTCTTCTTCGTTTTCCTTTTAATCTTTCTTGTCTTTTTTTTTTTTTTTTTTTTTTTTTTGTCCGGGTTTTTTCCGCCTTCTATGGCGAATTTCGGTTCTTCTCCGAGAGTTCTGCAAATGTGACGACATCTTTCACCAATCCAATCTCCCCTTTGATCCCAAGAGAATCGTTCCAATTGCACTTCAATGAAAAAGATGGAAAGAAGGTTCTTGGCTTTTCTTCTTCGGAGAATGATCGCTTGACATCATGGAAGCTAACCTTGATTGGAAAATTCTCATTGATCCCGCACCCCAAAGGAATTGATTCTCTTCGTTGAAATTGAAGGGGCCATACTCCTGAGCTTTGCAAATCCCTCTCATATTATAATCAAATTACAAATTGATACTTGAGGAGGATTATAATATGCTATGGATGGGCACTCTTTGGTCGTTGGGGGATCGCCCGATGCGTGTGTTCAAGTGGACACCTTCATTTAATCCGAGAAACGAGAGCCCCTCTTTGCACTGGATTCGCTTCACCGGGTTTGCCCATTCATTTTTTTGATCATAATGCTCTATTTGCTATCAACATGATTATAGACTTCTTCAAGTGGACTCCCACAAAGATCTCGATCTCGATTATCTATGGCACGGGTTTGTGTCGAATAGGAGAGAATTGAAGAGCTTGTTCTTGAGTTCGATGATACTTCACTCAAAAGATAATTTATGAACATTCGGACTATTGTAATTATTGCAAGCATATTGGACACTCTATTGAGGGTTGCTACTGAATTCCACCACCAATGGACAAATGGTAATATGGAAAAGACAAGGACAAAATTCTAAGATTTTCGGAGAAAACCTAATGCTCCTCAATGCTAAGAATCGCTTCGGGAGTGGATACTCGGGTTTGGTCTCTATTTCTAAAATCAGCAAAGAAGTCAAAACATACCTATTTTGATGATAATCACTCAAATCTTTGAAGGCTCTAGCACTAATCGATTCTCGAATAATGATGCTTTTCACATTGGAAACATTGTCATTTTGGTGACTTAACAACGCTCGCAGTTTATTCACAAGGAAAAATCCCATTAACTTCGTGCTTGAGGATGGTCTTAAATGGGAATTTAATTAAAAAACATATGGAAAATGGCCTTGATAATGGAGGCATTATTCGCTGCGCTTAATGGAATTCTATGTCTCAATCATTCTATGCCAACTTTGTCTTTTTTTTTGAGGATAACAAACATACGCATGGCGGTAAGCATATGCTTTTGAGAAGACTTTGAAGGCCACTATAGAATGTTGGTCCACCTTCTTTAATTTTACAAATGAATCAATTGGAAAATTTCTTATTGAAAAGAATGGGCATACATTTCCTCCACTCAAAAACATGCTTTTGGGGTTATGGAAAGAGATGGGAATAAAGGTGGTATTTGTGGCCTTTATCTAATAAAATAACCCCTAAGTTGTCGCCACCTACTCCAAACTTGGAAGAATTGATTGGCCAATTTGTTTTTAATGATAAGATGCATTTTCAAAGACTCTCCATGCTAAAATAAATTTTGTTGAATTGAGCAACAATTTTAAAGGGGCAAAGGTGGATAGTTTAATTGGTCAAATTGATATCCAAAACCAAGGGAATTTGGGCCCACCACTTTTTCATGGAAAAAGATGGAAAAGGTGGAAGAAAACAATTATAATGGGCATCTCACCCCTACCTCACGCGCGACCAACACAATTGTGGGCCCGGGTGTTTCTTTGTCCTCTTGCATTAATTCAGCCCATAATGTTATCCGGGACCCACCAAACCATCACACCTCTGCCCTCTCTCGTTTCTCATAGGCCGACGGACATGTTGAATTTGGGCCCACAATGCTATACATTCAAATCACCATTTTACAAATCCTCCCTTCTAGCCAAATCATTTTAATTCCCCAACCCAATCCATTGAGTTTTGGACCCAACCCCTTTAGCCAATTTATATAGTTAAAGAAGTCCTTGTGGCCCAAACCCAAACCAATTTGATCACCCCATAAATTAGTATTCGGAGGATGGGAAAATTGCCACAAAAATGCACAAAGATGCACATGTTATTAATGATATTAGTTTGATCAAATCTTATAAAATCAAAAATCCGGGTTGACAAAGTCTCGAAATCGACAAAGAAGACCACAAAGTCGGGCAAATTGGTTCATAATTTTCTCTACAAAGGAGGAGCAGCCAAAATCCTCTTCTCATTCTAATTGTTAATTATGTCGATTAAATTTTAACTTGGAATGTGAGGGGTATTGCAATCCTAGCCAACGTCATTTGCATCGTTAATTTCTCGTCATAAATTGCCTTTTGTTGCACCTATGACTTTGCTTTCTATTGTCGTAGATTTGGCTTTGAGGATGGCTTATCTAATTGTTCTAACCATATCCGGATTATGTCTGCTTTTCATTACATTTTGACATTCTTGTTGATCATTTTACATTGTAGGTTGACATAGCTTTGTTGCCTCAACCTATTTATTTGACTTTTGTGTATGCTAAATGTGATAGAGTAGCTAGATATGTTTTGTGGGATACCTTGCGTGAGATTGCGATTAGTATGGAGGGGTTACCCTGGCTTGTTAGTGGTGACTTTAACATTTTTTTGCATGATCACGAGAGGATTGGTGGTACTTGATTCTAATGAGATGCTTGATTTTGCCTTATGATTGCGGATTGTGAGTTATTTGATGCGGGGTGTGAGGGGTCTATCTTTACGTGGGCTAGAGGTGGGCTTCCTTTGTACAATGAACATCTGGCTGATGTGTTTACTTTTATACATTTATCTCGTGTTCAAAGATCATGCTCCTTTACTTTTTGCACCGCATGTGTTGTTCTTCTTTTCCGATTTCAATTCACCATACTTTTTGCGGTTGTCAAGGAAGCATGGGGGGCATTCCAATTTAATGAGAAGCTTGCAAAGACAAGTTGAATAGGGTCAAACGCAACTCAAGATTTGGAATCACCGTGACGTTTGGTAATGTTTTTGATCGGATTAGATTGGTTTTCGTGGCTCAAAGTATGATAGTGATCCGCCCGACTCATCAGTGAACTACATCGTTGTGTGGTGATATTTTGGAGGAGGATTTTTGCGCATTGAACAAAGGCGATCGTGGGGGAGCGCAACACTAAGTTTTTCCAAAAGCGAAGCGGTGTCGCGCTAGATCCACTTTGACATGATGGGGTGATTCACACGATTAATATATAATTCTTTGAAAACTATGGTGACTTTAAATTCTTTCCCGCTTTTGATCTTGATGGACTTTGTGCTATGCCGACGGCTCGATTATGTTTGGGATTGATCCGAAATAAATTTCTTTTCGGATGTGAGGATGCGGTGGTTGACTTTTTCTCGGGTAATCTCATGCCGTCCCACGTTCATGATCTTTGAAAACCTCACCCTCGGAAGTGGACTGCAATAAGATTATCTCGAAGATTATGAACGCGGTTGGTCTCGATTACTTTTTGATTGTGTCGCCCGAATCGAGTGGTTTCAACCCGGTTGTCATCTCGGATAACATATTGCTTTATCCATGATATCGGCTAGCCACGGATATTCCTAATGTGGTGATGAATTGGATATGGCTAAAGCTTTATGATAGAGTGCGTGCAATGGGATTTCTGTATACGAGTATGATTCACATGGGCTTCCCGTTGGGTGGATTGATATGGTTGGCAAAAAACAAGTGCTTCTACGCTGGTTAATGGTATCCTTCGGATATTTTCCTTCGACTGGGGATCTGTTAGGGGATCCTTTATCTCTTCTTCTTATATTTTATCCCGATGATTGACTCATTTAGCCGAAAATATGATTTATCTCTTTTCCGTAAATGATGTGGTTATCTTCAGTCCTGAGGATGGTTTGGTCACGTTTTTTGGAGCACTATTCTCGCTAAAGTTACGTAAAGTTTCTTCTTGGCCCCACGCTTACATTGACGGTGGGAGCACATGGTGCACGAGCCGACCGCTTGCGATGAAATTGCCGATGACTTATTTGGGTGTCCCTTTGTTCAAGGGGCGAATGACGAAAGAGCTCTTCCTCCTCCGATTCAAATGTTGGATAGAGTTGCGGGGTGGTCGAGACATCTCTCCTTTGGTGGTAAATACGCTATTGTTATTCTTCAGTCAAACATCTCTTTCAAGACAAGATTCTGCGCGATTGAGATTAATTCTTTTGGGGATCCTATGCATTGATCGATTGGGATAAATTTACGAGGCGGTTTGGGGTTGCGCTAAAGCCTTGATTCAAGTTGTGGTGGAGATTACGCGAGGGCCATTCGTTGTTCAATTCTTGATCGATTGGGCTTCGGTCTCCTGTAGAGCCTCGTAACACATAATCATAGTCATCGTATTAAATTACGGTATTCGGAGTTTTTTGGTCTATTGTGGTAGCGAGATGATATTTGGCTTGACAAGTTGTTTGGATCTGGGGCACATGAAAATTTTGGTTTATTCGCGATGGTGATGGGATCGCGATAGACAAATCTTGGTCTCCAGGATGTGGGCTTCAAATCTCATTGAGGATAATTTGTATCATTGGATTTACTCTCACGGATAAATTCTCTCCGGTAGAAATGCAACCTTCGCTCGCACGTGCCATTTGGAACGATGCTCTTATCCCTAATCTCCATATTCCTTTGGCGCCTCCTTCGATTATATCAAGCTTTAGTACGTGGCATTAATAATCCACACTCTTCTCCTCGTTGATGAATGATTTCTCAGTTCACTTTCTTCCTTGGTTTGACACTACACTTCCACACACCACGATATGATATTGTTCCTTTCATTCTGGAGGAACCGCACACACGGATCACAACGAGGCACTTGAGTTTCTTGGTTCCCTGCTTGATTTTATGTTTGTAAAAGGAATAGTGTCAAATCGACAAATTCCTTTCTTGGCATCTCACATTATTTGGCAAGCGGTATATCCTTGTTTCAGTTGGTTATTTGTCCGGATGTTTCCCTATTGGCTTTTTGAGTGCTCCACCACAATGGTGATTTGGCGAGCTCCTCGGCCCCTCGGATCAAGGCCAACACGGATGGTTCGTTTGATCCAGGCAATGATTCTTTGGCGGAGGGGTTTGATACGAGATCATTTTAAAACCACCAAATAAATGGGATTATGGCATGCCCGAAGTTCTCACTTGATTTGGATCGAGTTGGACGCAATGGGCGGACCACGATCACTTCGTGGCCTTCTTGACCGCATTCGAACATCTTTGAGGACCTTGATGTTTTCCCACATACTTCATCACCTAAGTTGGGAGCTATCACTTTGTTGATGAGGGCACGGCCTCAACCACCTCCTAGCGCTCATTCGGATGGACCAATTGGGATACCCGAGCTTGATTTTCATAGATCATTGGTTCTCATTGTATTTTTAGATTCTCATTATGATAGTCTTTCTAGATATCTTAGTGATAGGTTATTTGTTCTTTGATTTTCTCCCGCCTTGACGGGCATGACATTGTATGACATTTTGTTTATTTGATAAAAAAAAAAAAACCTTAGTTATTTCAAGTTCTGACGTGTTTTTTTGGTTATTAAGCTTGAGTTGGTATTACTGCTATCATTTTAGTTGTGTTCATAGTCGGACATACAAATTTAGATTGTATCATGTATTTGTGTAAAAAAACAATCCTCACTTCCCTCGAGTAGTAAACTATTCACCGGTGGATTTCATATGTTACTCTCTTGATTTTAGCTTCTCCCCAAGTGGAATTTTATAGATCTATTTTCTGTCTTGTATCCTCAACAATTATGGTAACATATTAGCAAAGACGTGAACATCTGCTACATCCATCACATTTTTCGTGAAGTATATAATCTTAGCCAGACATGGTGAACCTGTATCTGTTTTTATGTTATTTTGAATTATGTTCCAAAATAAATTTCAACATCAGCGATTAATGACTTTGAAAACTATGGGACTTTAAATTCTTAATTCTAGTGAACTGTGATATAGAAATAACTTAATACTTTTAATTGATATGACTGGGCAAAAAACAAGTGCAATTTCACTCTGTTTTTGGTCTGTTAATTCACTTCCTTTTCTCATTTCATATATCTGTAATTGCAAACTACTTATGCAACCGTTTGCGTGTAATCATTTGCCTATTACAGATATCTGCTCTCTAAGTCTTATATTTAGGGAGTGTTTTCAAAAACATCTCTTTCAAAAGAAGTGATTTATTTTAGCAGAAGGTTAAAATAGTTGAGAATCAGAAATTGCTAGTGTTTGCAGATATAATCAGAACTCGAGAGTGTTTGGTGAATAAGTTGTAAAAGTCAAACCAGAAGCAATCATAAATCTAAAGCACCCCTCCCCTGCATTCAGATTCTTATTAAATTACGCAAAGTTAGTTGTAGAAATTGGCATTTGCAAACACTGAAAACTATTTTTTCCACCAAAAGCTGACGATCACTTTTAGTAGTGATTACAAATACTCCTTTAATTTGTCATTTTCTAGGATAAAGCACCAAGCTCATCAATTTACCCCGTGATTATGCAGGATTTTTCACTGGAATCAGTAAATTCTTAGTGGGTTGAGTATGAATACAAATTCTTAGTGGAATCAAGATAAAACACTTTCGAGCTTGGTTATGCAGCCTGTGGCATCTTGACGAACAACTGACTTTCTGACGCGTGAAGCTTTCAAAACCACCAAATAAACAAAGCATTGAAAGGCCAAGACCAACAGATTGGTTCACCTTCATCACTAATGATAGTGTCAAATTAGTAATTCCTGTTGGACCTCGTTTCCAGGTTGAAGTACCATCTTGGAAGAGTGGCCGAACAATTGATGACATCGAGTTGGACAATTCAAAGTGGATAGGGATACCAATATGGCTAGTGAAAAGAAGAAATCAAGATACTAACGCCAATATGGTGGTCGGAAGAGGGAGACTAGAGATTTGTGAATGTGCATTTTCGGGATCAATATAATGTGTCAGAAAACACGTCTGTGACAAAAAATCCCGGTTATAGATCGAACTGGGCCTCGCCTTCTGGAAGTGGAAGTTTGATGACATGGGAGAATATGTTTCTAAATCATGGAGTCCAGAGGAACAAAAGAAATTCGAATATGTTATGAAAATGAACGCAACGTCACAGAATAAGAGTTTCATGAGGTCTGCCTTGCAATGTTTTCCCTGCCAGAGCATAGCGAGCATTGTTAGCTACTACCTAAATGTATATATCCCCAGGAGAATCGGTGTTCAAACTAGGTTAGGTTGTATAAAGGTCAACTCAGATGATGATACTGAGGAAATAATGCCAATCAAGGGGTCACGAAATAGGTTTCAGGCGAACAGTTTCACTGCAAGTACTTCAAAATACATAAAGGCAACGTACTTAATAACTCGTCGGTGACTTTTCGTGCCTCTCAGGAGAAAATATGAATGTTTGATTTTCTAATGGTGAACTTGAAGAGCAAATTTTGTGAATGATTTTTGCGACCCGATGCGGCAAGGGGCATTTGTGGTTGTTTTTTGTTTGTGAATGATGCAACTAAATTGCATGAATACATGTGTACAGAGACAACATCTGTTTCTTGATATAATTGTTTGCTTTTGGTTTATTCAAATTTGGTGCTTGTTGATTGAAACTTAGTCAATATTGCAAATTCTAGGAAATTTATTTTGGGAACAGATTCAAAGTTCCTGTCACTCTAATTTGCAATCGTATAATAAATGCCTTATGAAGGTGTTACTTAAGAGTGCTAAAAGCTGAAGTTTTAAGCCTTAGCCTTAATCATAATTTGGCAAAAACTTCTATGAGATTGTTTGACACTAAATCCGTCACATAAATTCATGCCCAAGCCTACAGTGACATGTAATAATTTGGGGGCAGTGACATTTTTGTAATATTAGGAAGTGACATAGTATGACTAGGGGCTGTAGCATTTTTCATGTTCCTCTAAAAAGTATTATTTTTTGCCCGAAAAATATTAATAGTTTCCTTGAAAAATATTTAGTAGTGCCTTGAAAAGTATTAGTTTTTTTCCATGAAAAGTATTAACAGTGCCTTCAACGTATTTTTAGTTTTTTTGAAAAAGTATTAGTTTTTTCTTGGAAAAATTAATAATTCTCATGAAAAGTATTAATTTTCCCCTCAAAATGTATTAGTAGTTGGTGAAGAGTATTTAGTAGTGCACGTCCGCAAGAACCATACCCATGGACAAATACGATTTGGTGTTTCACATTATTCTTTCGGATACAGTACTCTTTATAAGCCAAGAATCTCCCAACTTTAAGTAGTATATTCTTGATTTTGTAACTCGAGACCTATTGTGGATCCACACGCCTTCGGTTAAGGAGGTCGTGTTGCCAGATAAGCCCAACCCAAAAACACCACAATTAAAACAAATAGAATTTTCTTCAACACTCCTGAAACATTTTAATTGAAGTTGTATACAATCAACAAAGCTGGATTCAAAATGAGGGGACAAACTTTCAATCAGAGAGGCTTTCTTCCATATAAAGCCCATATGTTTTCTAATACGGTGCAAATAATGTATGAGCCCTAGCAGAGGCTGTTGATATTTTCCTTGTTGTTCCAGCTACCATTGTTTTCTTACTTTGATGTCCCACTTAAAAATAATTTTTTGGGGGTGTTTCGCCGTGGAACACAGATGCATGGGAAGCATGAGCATTGCGGCGGGGGGAACAACAAGAGCTTTGCATAGGAAAGAATGGTATCTCTGCAGCCTTGCTTGATTCTCTACAGGTTTGCAGGAGCATCCCATTGGTCCCTAGCTTTTTGCACTCTTTTAGCAAAACAACTTTATGGTCTGCAGTTTGACATGTTTCTTCTTTCAACAAAGGTTTGACTTTGCTTATCAATGGACATCTTCAGCTTTCTTGAGTCCTTTTTGCTGCTTAACCCCTTTAATGGACTTCTCCACTCAACTGAGAGTGATTTAGCTGTCAGTCCACTGACTGAGATAGCTTTCCAGGTACTTGACTAATCCTTTACTGCAATACTCGGACGCTGCAACAGTCTTAACTTCAATCTTCAGTAAACTTCTGCAATCTTCAACTTGGCTGTTTCGACTCAGCTAATAGAACCCTATCTATTACACAGTTGATTTTACAGCAGAATTGGGGTGCCAACTTCCTAATCTATGTTTTACATAGCATCATCAAAATATATTACATAAATTTCCCAATAATTTTCCCATTTTTGATGATGCCAAAACTTAAATAAAATAATAAATTGAATAGTGCGAAAAAAAAATTGTATGAATATGTCATTTTATAGAACATATCATTCTTTCACCTTACAATGTATTACAATTTACATTGAAAAAAATTACAAAGTACTTACAAATTTTCTCTGTGTATTTACAATTAAGTAAAGATACAACAGGAAGGTGTCTGCAGCAGTCTTCAGCATCTCTGTTGCTTCCTTCTTCTCTCCTAGTCTTCCCTTCTCCTTTTTTCTTCTCTCTTTCTCTTCTTATCATCCTTTTCTCTTTTCTTCTTCTCATAAGCTCTCTTCTAAGCTTCGTCTCTCCTTGTCCTTTCTTCCCATTCTTGTACTTGCCTGATATTCTCTTCTTCTTGGCGCTTACCTGCCTCTTATTTTCTTCTGGCAACTTCTCTATTCTCAAGTTTGTTGAGTCCAACCCAGTAAAAGAGATCCCTTGTTTGGGGATTTATATATTGAACATTCTTAGGTTTGCTTGGTGGAGTACCTCCGCCGCTTCCACCAGATATTCCCCTTCCTCTTCTAGAGTTACCTCCTCCTTTGGGAGTGTACTGTACAGGTTGAGCCCTTGAAGTCTGTTGACTGCTCGACTGAGTCTGTTGTTTCTCAGTTGATTGACAAATTTCTAAGCCCTATTCCTAGTACAAATCCAATGCCAGTTTAATGAGTCATTCCTTTGAAAAATCCTTCCGACTTGAGAGTTTGGAACTCCTCAAGCGATATTGGCTCAGACCCTGCATCAGGATCGGGTTCTCCTAGGAGCTTCACTGCTGGAGAGTATGGTAGCAACCCTGCTGAAGGACCTTGGAAATTGATTTTTAAACCTTCTATTCGACCATGCTGCCTGCGATCTACTTCTGCAAATTCAGTTTCAATTGCAGTTCTTGAATTTTGAAAAGCTATGTCAGTTTTCCCATCAGTTGTCATGTACTTAGGTAGCTGGGAATGAAGAGAGCTAGTAGATGAGCCAAGTTGGAATTTAGCCAATACAATCTTCAGGGGAGTCTTACTTCCATTATCTTACACATTTCTAATGCTTTCATTTTGCCCCTTTTTGGCATCATCAATACCAACAGAAGCGGCATGAGAAATGTTTGTCAAATAGCGATCAAGCTTGTCATGGGTGACTAAGTGAGCTGCTCTATGTTCGGATCTAAGAGCCTTCATCTCAGCACTCATTATCATCATCTCAGCTCGCAGAGTGCTCTTTGTGTTTTGAAGATCATGCTTATGTTAAGCCTTTAGCAACTCCATATCAGTCTTATGAGTCTGCTCCATCCTGAACATGTGGTCTCATTGTCTCTGCTGAAACTGACCTTGCTCAGCACACCAAATCACTAGTTTTGCGAAGAGTGATTTGAAATAGCTCACTTACTCTCTTCTAAGTGCCTTTGTTTACATTGTCCATTCAGAAATTCTGATAACTGCTCCTTGGATATCTCCAGAAATCATAACATCATGGTTATCTATCCATTGGTTAAGTGCAGCAAAGCTTCGTTCCACAGCTTCCATTTCAGAACACATAGCCTTGAAGGCTCTTCTGGAGTCTGCTGCCTAAGGCAACAGACCTCTGGCCACACGGAGTCAAAGTCGAACACAAACGGTACCACTCTCAAATCATCTCGGATCCTCGAATTCTTCTGGATGGATATCTACTATTTAATTTGCACTTTCTTCATGCAGTCTCTGTTTCCTGCGGGACTTCTTCCATAAATGGAAAATATTATTCAAATAGGCCACTAGGGACTGAAAGAACATCTCCCACTTATCCTTTGGGAGCCTTTCCTTTATTCCCCTGGCTTCCTTCAGCTCTTGGTGCCTCAGGTGTGGGAGCTTCACTGGCAGTCGCAACTGTATTAGCCTGCGGAGCTAACTGGGTCTCAGTTGTTTCAACAGCTTCGTTGCCTCCAGTTCTTGCTTCCTTTTGATTATCCATGGCATCAGCCGCCTTAGCAGCATCACGGGAATGGTGATGTCATCATATGGGATGGGCCATCAACTAAAGTAAACATCGAAGAGGCTTCCTCACGTGTCTTCTTCAATTTTTCCACTTGTTCCTCTAAAGATGGGTCCTCCACAATTTGTTCCTTGGGGGTGGACTCAGCTTCATTGTCAGTGTCAAGGAACTCTACTAACACATTATCATCAGTGCAACACACTGATTTCTTCCATTTCAGGGGACTTTGATGCAGGAACTGATAGTTTTCCTTTCTCCAATGCACCCCCTGGAAGTCTCAACCTCCGGGGGCCTTCAGTAACCTTGGCAGCAGTCTCAATCGCTGTAAGGCCTTCAACAATCCCTTCTGCAGACTTAGCTGCATTAGGGTCTTCATCAGTGGCATCATTCGAGGTTTCAATCTCTTGGATTTCACTTTCATGACCATCAGGCTCAATTGACTTGGTCTGC
The DNA here is from genome assembly GCA_016081115.2 of Rehmannia glutinosa. Taxonomy (NCBI): domain Eukaryota; kingdom Viridiplantae; phylum Streptophyta; class Magnoliopsida; order Lamiales; family Orobanchaceae; genus Rehmannia; species Rehmannia glutinosa. Next base: position 585,728 of record JABTTQ020002763.1, on the reverse strand, counting down.
TATCCATCCTTTGCCTCAGCTGCATCAACAACGTACTCGGCCTGCAATGCAGTTGGAATTTCAGATGAGACAATCTTTCCTGTGTGAGCGTCGTCAATCCCACTCTCATGTTCTTTTCCAGTCTCACCTTCGCCTCCTAACTTCAATTTGTTTAAGTCTCCCACAACCTCCACCCCGGCTGTGGTGTGTTCAATTTTTCCTCATCTGGCGCACCAGCTGAATCACGATCAGCAGGGCAACTGACAATTGAGACTCGGCTGTTCCCTTTCATTTCCAAAGATCTGGGCCGTTGTCTCAACAACTTTCATAAGGCTTGGCTCAGCTAGGTTGCCCACTACATCCTAATCCTTAGCTTCATCGCCAGTTTCCTTAGAGAGTTCTTCGGAGTGTGCTGGTGAGGTAGAGGTATCAATTGTCCTCACCATTTCAAGAATATCAGGGGTAGGAGAGATTTCCACATCACTGTTGTTCGCACTTTGCAAGACACTCTCAGGCGCATCCATGAAAAGATAAGAGTGAGGTTTTAGGGATTCCTCAATAGAATTGGCCTTCTCCTTCACCATAGCCTTCTCCTTATCATTCTTCTCATAAAGGAAGGTCGTGCAAAAATATGCATCGAGAGCAGAGAAAATGGAAACATTCCCCAAAAAGCTAAGGAGGAATTCCTCCTCCTCAATGAAATCGGGCCTTTCAAATTGAAACCGGGCTGTGCTCAGCCTATAGGCTCTCCAAACTCGTAGCCTATCTTCAATATCTGGTTATGTAGGGGATAGTAAAATAACATCATCATCATTGTCTTCCTGCATATGTTATTCAGCAGCCTTCTCTACTTGAGCTACAACAGCGTCGGTCTGAGGCGGAATCACAGCTAACTCTTCCTTCCTTTTATTAGTTGTGTCTCTTTTAGATGTCTCAGTTGTGGGCCTGACAGATGAATCTTGTTCAGATGCATGTGGCAGAGTAGCTGCTTGAGTTTCTTGCTCAGTGCTTTCCACACGATCGGCATCCTTTGATTTCTACTACTTGTCGACAACAGCTTCTTCCTTCCTAGCGGTAGTGGACTCAGTTGGCTCAGTAGCTTTGTCAGACTTCTTCACAAGTCTCTGCCTTGTCTTTGTTTCCATAAGAACTTCACTTCAACATATTATGGCTCCACAACCATGAAGGCTGCCTCTCATTGCTTCTATTTCTTTGCAGCAGCGTGCCTGCGGGGCACTATTGTTCTCTTCCTTCTAATCACTGGGAGGGAGCTGAAATGGACTTAGGTGAGGGGGCCTTGGCAGAAAGAGTTGTGTTCTTAGAGACATGCTCAGCTGATTCCCCCTTAGAGGTAGCAGGCTTCTTGGCGTGGGCCTGCTTCTAGGCGCCAGAGAGGTTTACTTTGAACATCCTCTTCCTTCCCATCATCAACCACCTTCATATTGTGTACGTTCTAGCACATATTGATGAAAATGAACTGTTACGATCGGGGGCTATGCCAACGGGCTTTTCCTTAACCTTTCCCTTTGGACTTTCCATCCGCGTCTCCACTCATGGACTTCCCACCCCTTGAAGTGGGTTTCATGCCTTCCCCTATACTCGAACCCAATACCTCCAGGACAAATCCTCAGTTCTTAGAGTGTGAGTACCACCAATTGGGTAACACCCCGAAATTTTTGAACTATAAAATATACATATACACCTATTTTAACGAAAACGTTTTTCATAAAAAAGACAACTCGTTGTAGCGGGTCATTTAATTTCAAAAGCAACAATAGTTAAAGTGGTAGCAATCGCATAAAATAACTTGAATAAGATTGGATATCTACATATAATTCTAACAGACCATTTGACAGTGAGAGACTTTAAAAAACCGTGTACATACATTTATTCCATAAGAAAAAATCAGCCTGTAAATATTATGTCATTCAAAATTCAATAGTAAAAGTGGAAGCCAATTATAAATTGTAGAAAATATAAATATTCATTTATTTCTAACAAATTCTCACATTTACTAATTTATGAAAAAAATATCCCCTTAAGTATGTTTACATAAATAAAACTTAAAAAAATCATTTTGTAATTCAATATTTATTATCTTAATTCTAAAATTTCCTAGTAGTTGACAATTTATTCTCAATACCAATCAATTAACACACTAAGTCTAGCACCGGAAACAAATACTTAGGAAATTAATTTCTTATTCAATTGAAAAAAAATTAAAAACATAGACATTACTCTAGTAGTTTCATAAATCATTCATTATCCACCGCCAATAACCATCGCCGACTCTTGAACCTAAAAAATTATATTATAATTGGGGTGAGCGACACAGCTCAGTGGAGTCAAAATTGTCTAAGCTAAATACACAGAAAATTCATATTAACATGCAAATACAATCAAATAGAACATAACATAGATTCTTTGAAAAATCATAGACATAGATCGCACTGCAGGGGTTCCACCTGAGAGATACATCAACCCCAGACCTCTTGAGCCCCTGGCTCATGGGTGTCTAAAGCAACGACACTACACATCATGCAAAATAACTAAGCATTTAACAAGGACAATACTAGTTTAGAATACAAACCCCACCTTGAAATGTAGCTTGAAAACAAGTACAACTTAAATGTGTTGGATGCAAACATGTCTAATCCTCACTTAATAAATTGCCTAACAATGAAAATATATAAAACTATTCAAACCTCTAATACACTAAACTTAAAACTTAGAAATAACAATAACTTAAAATCCTAATTTAGCAGCTTAATAGAATTTTAAAAAAATAGAATTGAAGGCTAAATTGGATTTTGGGTTTAAATTGGAATAAGGCTAATTTGGACAATTGAAAACAGGGTCAATGGCAGAATCATAATTTAGGAGAAGGGACCACATCCCAAAATTTCTCTTTCCCCTTTTCCTCCCATACGTATACTCTCATTTTCTCCCTCTCTCATTTTTTTTTCGTTTTCCTTTTCTCCCACTTCTTTCTTCTCTCTCTCTCTCTCTCTCTCTCTCTCTCTCTCTCTCACACACACACACACACATACATTTCCCATTTTTCTTATTTCCCATACCAGCCCCTCACCATCCTTTATTCTCTTTCTTTTTCTTTCTTATTCTACTCTTTCTCCCTCATTTTTCCTCTTCTCAGTTTATACTTATTTCCCATACCAGCCCCTCACCATCCTTTATTTTCTTTTTCCTTTTTTTTCCCTTCTGTTCCTTTATACTTATGACTAATTAACCCAACATCCCCACCACACTCTTTCTTAATTTTTAATATTCCTTCATCTGTTTTGCGTCAGCCTTCTTCCTTTTTTTTTTTTTTTTCCTCAACCTTCTTCTTTGCCTAGTCTACCCAAATACCAGCAGCCAAAAGGGAAACACGATGCATCGATGCGACGAGCAATATGTGGTGTCAAGGAAATCAGGTTCGGGCAGCAACACCCAGACGTGATTTTGGGTTTTTTGATATTTGAATTTCTCGGCGAGTTCATGGGTTTGTGATTTTGGTTGCTGTGGTTTTGGTTTTTCGAAAGGTTCTCGGTTTTGATTTTCCCGATGGGCTGTGGATGATGGTTTTGGGTTTTCAGGCCAGTGCCGATTTTCGAGCTTCAGGTTTTTGATTCGATGTGCCGGTTTGGCTTGAAATAGTTTTGTGACACGGCTGGATTGATTATTTGGAATAACTAATTGTTGGTGGTTCGTGGTTTGGTATTTTTGGATATTGGACATGGTTTAATTCGGAGTGTGTATGGTGAATTTTTGAGTTAATTGTTGACGGATTATTATGATAGAAAATTGGGACTTAATGTTGGCAGAATTGGGATTGAAGATTGTCAGTATTGATAAAAAAATCAATAAAGGAAGAAATATTTTGAAGAAGTTTGAGGTGTTACCTTGGCTGGGATTTTGTGAATGTTAACACACGCGAAAATAGAATTTGGAATATAGGGTTTTATATAAATAGGATTGTGTTCAACAATCACATTATAACATGACTCTAGGAAAAATCTGATTAATATATAAGCTAAAAGTTTTATATTTTGAAATTCTTGATAAGATGATAAGTGCAAAAGACAGAGTTTTACAATTGTTTGAAATCTGAAATCTTTATCCAAAATATGAAATTTTATCTAAAGGAGGGTTTAATAATGGGCTAAATAATGGGTTAAACTTGAATTTGGGCTTAAGAAAATAGGACTTCTGAATGAGAAGCTGAGAAATTAAGCCCCTAAGTAACTAAAAAAATCTTCGTCTTAAAAATTAAAAAAAATATTTGGGTGTTACACAAACTCAACCCACTTAACCTCTTCTTCCTCCATGATGGCCGCCATTACAATCAGCTTAGTCTGAGAGCTGATTGAATGATCCGAACTTCATATCGATACACTTAGCTATCACATCAATAATCTTGTGGTAGTATTCCTTAATGATTGAATGAGAAGTTTGTTTTCCCGAAGCCTCAGGCTTGGCTATATCCTTCCAAACCGCAGTCAAGTTCACGTCCTTAACCGTCAACTCTTTAAAACCACTGGTGGGGAGAAAGTAGTGTTCAGCTAGGTCAACTGCAATTAACTTAAATTCCTTTCCGTTCACAGGCTCAGCATTCTCGTAGTACATAGCCACCTCCTCTAGGTAGGTATGGGACATCTCCATAGTCAAAAACTTCTAAAGACCAGCCATCTCAAGTTTCTGAGCGATCTTTTTAGCCAAATCCTTATCAATGCCCTGTTTGACAAGACCATCAAAATCAACAGTAAGTCCCGTGTGAATCTTCTCAGTGAGCTTAACATAGTTGTATGTTGGTGCCATTTTGAGTCTTGAAATTGAAAGATGAAAACTAGGGTTTTGAACTTCTTTGAAGAGAGAAAGTCTAGAGTTCTTCCAGTGCAAGAGTGCGTAAGTGGGGAAAGTGAAAAATAAAATTTCTCTATATAAGGGACTTCAAAGGACATTTTTAGATTTTGAAAAGTTAAAAACTGATCAATGGTTATCCCCATATTAAATGCAATAAATATTTATATCCAATCATGGATAAACTATCGTAGGCTTTTATTGGCATCATTAAATGATGCCGACGTCAAGCCTAAAAACATTCCCGCTCAAGGAAAACGACCTTATTTTGTCACTTAGCTCATAAATATTTTAGGTTTCTTCATTTATGACTCGACACTGCTACTCTCTTTCTTGAATCGACTGAACAATCATTTAGCAGTCCAGCTAACTCAATACAACTTGGCTAAAATGTGAAACTCTTCTTATATGCATTTCTCTCATCTTTAATCATGTTGAATGAGTCTTCTGAGCTTCTTAACACAACTTAATCAATCCAAGTTCGTTCTTCAGTTCTTCAAATATTGATTCACATAATGGCTTTGTGAATATATCAGCTACCTGCTTATCAGTTGATATGTATTCCAATGTAATGCCTTTCTTTTCAACATGTTCTCTTAGAAAATGATATCTGACATCAATGCGCTTGATTCTTAAATGTTATACCGGATTTTGAGTAATTATAATGGCACTTGTGTTATCACACATAATTGGAATCTCTCTTTTTTCAATGCCATAATCTGTTAGTTGTTGCCTCATCCATAAAACCTGGGCACAACAGCTGCATGCATCAATGTACTCTGCTTCAACTGTGGATGTAGCTATTGAGTTTTGTTTCTTGATGAACCAAGAAACTAGTTTATTTCCAAGCATTTTACAAGTACCTAATGTACTCTTCCTATCAACCCTACATCCAACATAGTCTAAGTCTGAATAGCCAACCAGTTTGAATCCTCCTTCCTTTGGATACCAAAAGCCAACATCTTGGAATCCCTTCAAATACATTAAGATTCTCTTAGTTGCAGTAATATTACTTTCCTTTGGAGCAGATTTGAATCTTGCAGATACACCTACAACAAAGCTGATGTCTATTCTGCTAGTTTTCAAATAGAGCAATGATCCAATGAGTGCTCTATACCTTATTTGATCTACAGCTGTTCCTTCTGCATCTATATACATCTTTACTAAAGTATTCATGGGAATCTTCAAAGATGACTTCTCTTCCATACCAAATTTCTGCATTAAATCTCTGGTATATTTGGTTTGACTTATGAAGTCTTCATCCTTCATGCTCTTGACTTGAAGACCTAGGAAGAAAGTCAGCTCTCCTACCATACTTACCTCAAACTTCCCTTGCATAAGGTTTGAGAACTTTTCCCAAAACTTTTTGTTTGTGTATCCAAAGATGATGCCATCCACATATATTTTAAAAAGCAGTGTGCTCTCTCCATCTTGAATTCTAAAGAGTGTACTATCAACTTTGTCTTTGGTGAATCCATTGTCTATTAGAAACTGAGACAATGTGGCATACTATGCTCTTGGTGTTTGTTTCAAACCATATAATGTCTTCTTGAGCTTGTAGACTTTATCTCCAATAGTTTCTGACTTTCTGCTCAAAACCTAGAGGTTGTTCCACATAAACTTATTCTTCCAAAAGTCTATTAAACAATGCACTCTTCACATCCAGTTGATAAACTGTGAGGTTCTTGTGTGTTTCATAAGCAAGAAACATCCTTATTGCTTCCAATCTGGCAATAGGTACAAAGGTTTCATCAAAATCTATGCCCTCTTCTTGGTAATACCTTTTGGCTACCAATTTTTTTTCGTTTGTCACTACAGATCCCTCTTCATTCATCTTATTTCTGAATACCCACTTAGTACCAATAACATCTTGATGTGTAGGTCTTTGTACCAATTCCCATACTTTATTTCTTTCAAACTGATTTAGCTCTTCCTGCATAGCTAGAATCCAATGTGTGTCATCTAATACTTGTGACAAATCTTTAGGCTCAATTTGAGAAATGAAACAAGTGAACATAGTTTCATGTTGAGTCCTAGATCTGATTCTTACTCCTTCTCCAACACCTCCAATGATAAGCTCCGGTGGATGGTCTCTCAGCCATCTCACAACAACTCCTTCTTGATCATCATTCAGCTGCAAACCTTCTAGTTGTCTTTGAGATTCAGCTATCTCATTTTCATCTGTGTTGAGTCTTCTGATATCTGGCTCAACATATGGACTCTTCTGAATAGTTGGCTGATTCAACTTGTCAGCTAGCTTCATCAATGTATTCTCCATTAAAATTTAGTTTATCAAAAACCACATTGATAGACTCTTTTGTGACCATAGTCCTCTGGTTCATCACTCTGAAAGCTTTACTCTTAGCAGAGTATCCCAAAAAGATACCTTCATCAGCTTTAGCATCAAAAACTTTCAAGTTGTCCTTGCCATTGTTGTGAATGAAGCACTTACATCAAAAGATATGAAAATATCCAACATTTGGCTTCCTTCCTGTCCAAATTTCATAGAGGGTGTTGGATAGCTGTGTATTGATCATGCATCTATTCTGAGCGTAGCATGCAGTATTAATGGCTTCAGCGCAAAATCTCTTAGGCAATCCAGCTTCAGCTAACATGGTCCTTGCAGCTTCCTTGAGAGTTCTTTTCCTTCTTCCAGCCACTCCATTCTGCTGTGGAGTTCTTGCAGCTGATAACTCATGAACAATACCATTCTCTGTGCAATACTAAGTTATAATCCCATTGACAAACTCAATTCCTCTTTCAAATCTTATCTTGATAATGGTCTAACACTTCTCATTTTGAACTCTTCTCATACGTTGTGGAAGCTTCTACAAAGTTGCCTTCTTTTTATACATAAAGATGGTCCATGTGTATCTTGAATAATCATCCACCACCACTAAGGTGTATTTCTTTCCACTAATACTAGCTGGTTCAACAGGACCAAATGGATCCATATGCAATAAGTGCAAGATCATGGTTGAAAATGGACTAGGCTTATCCTTGAATGAAGACTTTATCTGCTTTCCCACCTGGCATGCATCACAAATGTTTTCTTTCTTGTATATTGAGTCTGGCAATCCTTCCATAAGATGACTCCTTGCAAGCTTGTTGATTGTCTTGATATTTAGGTGACTCATCTTCTTGTGCCACAACCAACTTGATTTGACCGTACTCTTTTCTAATAGACATGTACTTGGGGTAATAGGTTACCAATCAACTACACACATGTTTATCTATCTTGATCTTGATAGCACAACTTCATTAAATTCAACATTCTTGATCTGGCAAACACCCATGTTAAATCCTACATTGTAGCCTTTTCATAGAGTTTGCTGACACTCAGCAGATTGAAATGCAGCCCTTCAACATAGGTTACATCTATGATTTCCAGTCCATTTTTCTTTATAGATCCAATGCCTCTTATCTCCCATAGAGCTTCATTTCCTCCAAATATAAATTTTGCTCCTCTTGATTCCTTGAAGTTTGATAGATTCTTCTTATTGCTAGTCATGTTTCTAGAACAACCACTATCCATGTACCAGGTTCCTTGGCACTGAGCTGTTACTTGAACCTGCAATCAAGGAAATCAATTTTTAGGTACCCAAACCTATTTGGGTCCTGAGGGGTTATCATAAAAAGGTGATCCAACCAACCTATAGCCAAATGATCTTACTCTAAGGAGTTTCCACCTATTAGTTCCATAATCATAATGAATCTTAGCAAATTATTTGGGAGCTGTAGGCACATACATCTGTCTCTTTTACACGTATGCCTATGAGTGTGCGGGTGCATTTGCTTTCTTAGGATAAGAATGAAACTTTTGTGCAAAGTGAGCATTGTGTTTGGGTGTATATATGTGTTGATAATGGTTCCTTTTCTTAGGGAATGACCTATTTTAAGGTAAAGTCTTTGCCACTTGGGCTTGTATCCCTTTGGAATTGGCTGATATCTCATTTGATTGTTCCAATAAGCTTGACTAGGATAATTTCTATACTGAAACCTTTAGGGCTTTTGGTAGTTCTATTATGTATTCACACAATATTTCCTGTTAAGAGTCCGCTGATGGATTCTTCTGAATTTAGTTTCAACTTTCCTTTCAACATACTCTTCTAACATCTTGCCTTTGCCTTTATAACCTAGGCCAACATGTGTGTGATTGTGCTTGTGAGTGGGTGCGACATATGGTGCTTTGGGCTTTTGGACTACTTCATTGCTTGAGGATCCTTTCTCCAAAACCACTCTTGGAGTTTGAACATGGACAAAGGAATTTAAGCATATGCCTGTTTTATCTCCACTTTCTTTATGTATCATTATCATTATCAATCACATTTTTCAAATCTTTTTCTCTCTTTTCTATTTCTACTAAGTCTGCTTTGACCTTAGTAATTTCAGCCTTTAGCTTATTGTTCTCCTTAGCTCCTTAGTCAGCTTTGAGTTTTGGCTTTTGAGATGGATGTTTTTCTCATTTAAAAGTGAGTGTGAGGATTTTATGTGCTCAAGGTCTTTCATCATTTTGCATAATTAATCATGAAGATTGTGGGTGAGGAAGTGTTTGTGTCACTATCACTATCATCAGAATTAGAGCTAGATGAGTTAGAATGTACCTCATCTTCTTGTTCTTTGGCCATGAGGCATATTAAAGCCTCTTCTTCAGTGTCAGGTTCAGCAACCAACATGGCTTTCTTCTTTTCTTGTCTCCAATCTCTGAAGACCTTTATTTCCTCCTCATTCCAATATTTGTTGACTGGTGGATAGGAACAATCAATAGCAAAATGTCCTGGTTGTCTGCAATTGCACCACATGTTCTCAGTTTTCTGGTAGTCAGCTTTTTGATTATCGGCTCTCTGATGGTCAGCTCTCTTGTGTGGTCTGTCTTCCTTGGTCTTGGAAATAGTTGAGTGTCTTCTGGAGGTTTCACCCTTGTTTCTTTTATAGTTCTTATTGAAGAACTTGTTGAATCTTTTCAAAATAAGGGAAATCTCCTTTTGGTCAATGGTTTCCTTGGAGTCAGCTCTTTTGGATTCTCCAGCCAATAGAGCAGTTGTCTTGGATACAACTAACTCATCTTGTTCTTTCCTTCAAGCTCTAATTCATAAGCTTTCAAATTTGAGAATAACTCATGGTTGGAGATTCTTGTCAAGTCCACAGAGTATCTCAAGGCTATCACCTTTATTTCCCACTCAGCTGGGAGCGACCTCGATATCTTCATACACGTCTCCTTTTGTGTGTATTCTTTGCCTAGAGCTGAGATCTCATTTGTTATCTCTGTAAATCTGGCATCCAGCTGATCCAGAGTTTCACCTGCAATCATTTTAAAATATTCAAATTTTTGTACACCAATAGTTAATTTATTCTCTTTAATTTGTTTTGATCCTTCACAAATTAAAGTTAGTTTTTCCCAAATCTCTTTAACCGTTCTGCATGATTTAACTTTGTTGAACATGGCTTTGTCAAGAGTCTTGTGCAAAATATCCGTAGCAATATTATCCAAGTTGTATCTCTTTCAACCATTGCGGGTTTGGGTTGAGCAAGTACGACTAGTACATCAGCATCACGTGCAGCCATGCACCACGTGCAGTAGGTGCTACAGTAGCCTCTCCTTCCTCCGCAGGTGTAGCAGCAACAGCAGGAGCAATGGTCCTAATAGTTATGTTCACTTCCATTATTTGTAATGGCCCATCTTCAATGATGAACCACATTTCATCGTGTAAATCTGAAAGATGTGCTTGCATGTGAATCTTCCGATCATGAGATTCTTCAGCAGTAAATATAGGAATGCGAGTTATATTTTCTTCCATGATATTAACTTTTTAAAAGAAAATTTTAAAACAGTAAGTGTTGTATCTTTGAAAAAGATTGAGTTGTATTTCAATAACAAGTTCATAAGGCTAAATGAACCAACCACTCTGATACCACTTGTAGGTCCCAAGGGGTTTTTAAGTAAAGTCTAGAAGGGGGGTTCAATAGACTTTACATATATTCAATTTTTGTCATTTATATTAAAGTTTTATCTCAAGTCAGCTTAGTCCTTGAAGGACAACTTAGTTCAACCTTCACAGTAGAGTTAGCCACTCAACATACTCAAGAGAGCTATTGATAAGATAATTCAGCTGAGTCAGGTGATCTTTTTAGAAATACAACAGACTTGGTTTTTCAACAGAAGTCTTAAGCCCTTTGTTTAAAATAAGTTTTCAACACTTGTTTTATGGTTAAGTTATTATAAGTAGAATTAGCAAATTTAAAAAACAACAGATAAGATATGCAAGAAATTAAAATGTTGAATGAAAAAGACATAGAGCAATTTTTATAGTGGTTCGAGGATGGGTAATTCTCTAATCCACTCTTTACCAACCCCTCAAGGTAATCCACTAAGTAAGAGTGACTTCGTTATAAAAGGATGACAGTCCAAGCTTAGTCTTGATCACACAGCTGGAATTGCTTCTGGGACTTAGCTCTTCACAAGACTGTTGTCCTGCTACGTTAACTTTAACAACGAGTTCTTACTTTGAAACACACAATTAAGATCACAAAGAAGTGCTTTTTAGTTTCCAGTAAGATTGACCAAGTATATATGCTCAAAATTACAGACGGAAGTGGCTTTGCAAACTAAAAAGCACTTCTTTGTGATCTTAATTGTGTGTTTCAAAGTAAGAACTGGTTGTTAAAGTTGGCTGGTAACATTAAGAATGTAGTTTGCCAACAAAAATTTAAATCTTTATTTTTTAACTTCATAAACATCATATATGACATAACTACACTTCAGATGGTATTATTCAGGGGCAATTTGAGTCCAAGCTAAAACTAAGTGCCAGTTACAGTGTAGCCATCATATATTGTTAAGGCGATGTAGGTCCCAAGGGGTGATGTGTAAAGTTTAGATAACTTTACAAACTTTACGACTTTAGTCCTTTTAAATAATTTCAGAGTTAACTCAAGTCAGCTAAGTCCTTGAGGGACAGCTAGGTTAGATTACACAGCAAAGTTACCACTCAACAGCCTCCATTGAGTTGTTGATAGTATAACTTAGTTGTTTTACGCCAACACTTAGAAATGCAGTTGATGTTAGGAATTTTATTTATTAGATTTTGATGATACCATGTAAAACATAGATTAGGAAGTTGGCACCCCATTTTCCTTGTAATTCTATGTTGTAATAGATAGGACTGAAAGAGCTGAGTGAAGTCAGTTATGTCAAAGAATGCAAGAAGTAAACTGCAGACTAAAGTGAAGACTCTACTGTGTGTCAGCTGAGTTTGGCAAAGATGGAAGACAAGGACTCGACTAAAGGAGAGCCAGCTGAGGAACAATTGTGTGAAATATGAGGAAGTGTCAGTCAAGTCAGTGAAAGGAGCCAAATCTAAAAGTTGAAGTGACAGTTGAGTCATTCCCATATGTTTGGAGCAAACTCAAGTCAAGGGGTAAAGGCAGCAGTCAAGTCAAGACAACTGACATTGATCCATTGGAAGGAAGTCAAGAATATTACTCAATATAGTAATATGTCCAAGCTGCCAGGTCTTAAAGTGTTTTGCACGGAAACATGCAAAAGGAATGAGCCAATGGGAAACATTGATGCATGTGTCAGACCCTATAAAGTTGACGAGCCATTTAATACGAGGAAGGGTCAACATCACATCTGTCCAGACCAAGAAAATACAAGCCAACGAACAAGAAGTGTCATTTAAAAATAACCTATCTCTTCAACGGCCAACTTTTCAAATGAGCACTATAAAAGGCTGAGAAAGCATTTGAGAAAATGTTACCTGAACCGCGCATGAACGAATCAAGCAATTATCAAGCAAGCATAACCTGCAATATTTTCAAGCTTATCCAGAAAAATTCCTCAAGCCTAAAACTCGAAGGAACTCGATCCAACACACTATGTGAATGAAAGATTACTTCAACCAGTTGAAGAGAAAAAGTTTAAAGAACGAAAAGGTGTCTACTCTCCAATTTGAAGGAGCTGTAGAAAGGTTCAAAGTCGAACCAGGAGATTCAAGTTTGTTGGAATGTTGTGCGATCAAATCCAAAGACTTGAAGGAGTTGTCTTGTGAAGAAGCTGAGTCGCAGGAGAAGCCAGCTATGTGATCAAGGTTGTCTCTAGACTGAGAACTACTTTGTAACTTGATCTGTTACCTAGTGGATTCCTCCAGGAGTTGGAGAAGAGTGGAGCAGAGGAATTACCCCATCCTCGAACCACTATAAAATTACTTGCGTCATTTACTTTCAGCATTTACTTTCTTGCTTATATTTTTCATATCTGCTGTTAAGTTATTTTGCTATCTAACTGATAATAACAAGTGCTAAAACAAGTGTTAAAAATGAGCTTTAATAAAACAAAGGGTGTTAAGTCTTCCGCATTAAAAACCAAATCGTCTAAATGTTTAGTGTTAGCTGATGCAATCAAATTATACTATCAATAGCTCAGTCGAGTCTGTTGAGTGGGTAACTTAGCTGAAGATAGCCAACCTAGCTATCCCTCAAGGAGACAACTGATTTGAGTCAACTCTGTTGAAATTCTTAAAAGGACTAAAATGTGAAAATTTGGTAAGGTTTATTCAATCCCCCTTCTAACCGTACACCACACCCTATGGGACCTACAAGTGGTATCAGGGTGGTTGGTTCATTGAGCCTTCCGTATTGGTTACTGAACTAGATCTCAATCTTTTTCAAAAGATTAACACTTGTGTTTTCAAAGTCTTTCATCTTTAAAACAAAGTTATTATCATGGAAGCAAATCTAACTCGTATTCCTATGTTTACAGTGGAAGAGTTTGATGACTGGAAGATTCGTATGCAGGCTCATCTACCAACTCTAACAATGAAATGTGGCTTGTGATAGAGGATGAGCCATTGCAAATACTCAAAGTCAATACTGTTGTACGAAGAGCACCTCCAGTTGAAGGAGAGGAAGCTGCAGCAGAGGCTAGACCAGCCATGGTTGAAAAACCACGCATTGAGTGGACTAATGAAGATAGAAAGAGATATAACCTAGACAATGTGGCCAAGGATATTCTCTACAAGGCGTTGGAAAAGGCGATATTCAACAAAGTCAAGTCATGCAAATCAGTGAAAGAAATATGGGATAAGCTAACCCTGATTTGTGAAGGATCAGAACAGATCAAAGAGACAAACTAACTGTTGTTGTTCAAATATTTGAAAATTTTAAAATGCTTGCAGATGAGAGTCTGGATCAGCTGGATGCCAGATTCACAAAGATAACAAATGAGCTTTCAGCTCTTGGGAAAGAGTACACTCAGAAGGAGATGTTCCCAGAGACATTCAATGGACCTCTCAAATATATTGAATCATGAGCTATTCTCAGACCTCAAAGCATACGAGTTAGCGCTGAGAAGAAAATATCAAGAGTAAACAATTGTACCCAAGGCAACTGCATTATTGGCCAGCGATGGGAAGAAAGTTGAGCCAAAGGAGACCATTGACCAGGAGGAAATTGCCCTCATGGTAAAGAGATTCAACAAGTTCTTTAACAAGAACTATAAAGGAAACAAAGGTGAGACCTCCAGGAGACATCCAGCAGCCTCCAAATCAAGGGAGGACAGGCCGCCCAAGAGAGCTGAGCATCAAATAGCTGACTATCAAAGAGCTGATAATCAGAGAATCGAGAGAACTGGTTAGAGAGTAGAAAACCTGTGTTGGAATTGCAGACAACCAGGACATTTTGCTGTTGACTGTTCCTATCCACCAGTCAACAAATACAGAAATGAGGAAGAAAGAAGAGTCTTCATAGAAAGAAGACAAGAAAAGAAGAAAGCCATGTTGGCTGCTGAGACTGCTGAGCCAGCCAAGTGCAAAGAAGCAACAGACTCAGATAGCAGTGAAGCTGACTATTCAAGCGATATAGAGGAAGATGCTTTGATCTGCCTTATGGTTAAAAAACAAGATCAAAAAGATGAGGTACATTCTAACTCATCTCATTCTGATTCAAGTAATAGTAATTGTGATACACACACTTCATCACCCACAAATCTCTATGATTCATTAGGCAAAATGATAAAATATTTTGAGCACATTAAAACCTCACACACACTTTTGAATGAGGAGAACAACAAGCTTAAAAGCCAAATTAAACTCACAGCTGACTAAAGAGCTGAGCACTCTAAGTCACATAGCTGATGAGAACACTAAGCTGAATGCTGAAAGTGCAAGGATCTTAGCAGAGTTAGCTCCTATGGAGAAAAGAGAAAAGGATCTTAAAAATGTGATTCCCTCATTTACAAAAACATCCAAATCATTGGATTAACTTATTATGAGTCAAAAAAAGTGTGGAGACAAGACATGCATAGGATTCAATTCCTTTGTGCACAGTAAACCCAAGAGTGATTTTGGAAAAAAAGGATCCTCAAGCAATGAGGGAATCCAAAAACCCAAAACACCATACATTGCACCAACAAATACACCAAAACACAATTACAATCATATTGGCCTAAGTTAAGAGGGAAAATGAAACAAGGCAGTAGAGTATGCAAAAAAGACAGCTGAGAAGAAATTCAGACAGGTCCATGAGCAGACTCCTAACAGAAAATGCTCTGTAAGAGCCAAACAGAGCTACCAAAAGCCCCAAAAATTTATCAAAGAAATACATATGATGGGAATGGTAGAAACTATCCAAACCAAGCTGATTAGAATAATAATGTGAAATATCAGCAAAGACCTATGGTATACAAGCCAAAGTGGCAAAGACCTCAACCTCAGCAAAGGTCATTCCCAAGGCAAAAGAGCTATTATCAGCACACTCATGCACCCAAGCGTTACACTCATAAATTCCACAACTACCCCAAGAAAGCAGTTGCTAAAACAAACACACAGGCATACAGACAAAAGAGACAGTTGTATGATCCTAAAACCCCCAAGCAATTTGCTAATGTGCATTATGATTATGGTACTGATAGATGGCAACCTCTTAGAGTCAGATCATCTGGCTACGGGTTGGTTGGAGCATCTTATATCACGAACCCCCAAGGACTCAGGCAAGTATGGGTACATAAAAACCGATTCCTTAATTGTAGGTTCAAGAAATAGCTGAGTGCCAAGGAACCTGGTACATAGAGTGGTTGTTCCAGACATATGACATGAAATAAAAGAAATCTATCAAGATTCAAGGAGATCAAAGGAGCTAAAGTCATATTTGGAGGAAATGAAGCTCCAGGGGAGATCAAAGGCACAGGATCCATCAAGAAAAATGGACTGGAGATCACAGATGTTGCTTATGTTGTAGGCCTCAACTTCAACCTGTTAAGCATCGCCAACTCTATGACGAAGGCTACAATGTAAGGATTAATGGGGATATGCCAGATCAAAGATGTTGAATCTGGTGAAATTGTGCTGCAAGGAACAAGACAAAAGAATATGTATGTAGTGGATTGGTCCACTGCTACACCAAGCACATGTCTGCTAGCAAGGAGTACAGCTGAATCCAGTTGGCTGTGGCATAAGAAGCTGAGTCACCTGAATTTCAAGACAATCAACAAGCTTGCAAGGAGTCATTTTGTGGAAGGATTGCCAGACTCAGTGTATAATAAAGAAAGCATATGTGATGCAGGCCAGATGGGAAACAAAATCAAATCATCATAAAGGATAAGCCAAGTCTTTCTTCAACCAGGATAATGCATCTGTTGCATACGGATTTATTTAGTCATGTTGTGCCAGCTAGCATCAGTGGAAAGAAATACACCTTAGTGGTGGTGGATGCCTATTCAAGATATACATGGATAATTTTCATGTGTAAAAAGAAAGAAACACTGTAGAAGTTGCCTCAGCTGATGAGAAGAGTTCAAAATGGGAAAAGTCGAACCATTATAAAGATAAGATCTGACAGGGGAACTAAGTTTGTCAATGGGATTATTACTCAGTATTGTGTTGAAAATGGTATTGCTCATGAGTTATCAGCAGCAAGGACTCCACATCAGAATGGAGTAGCTGAAAGAAGATTTTGGGCTGAAGCTGCAAGGAAAATGTTAGCTGAAGCTGGATTGCCTAAGAGATTTTGGGCTGAAGCCATAAATACAACATGCTATACTCAGAATAGATGCATGATTAACAGGTAATTAACCAAGACTCCCTATGAGATTTGGACAGGGAAAAATTACTTGCAGAGTTCTGGTAGGATTAGGAGACCAATTCTGTCCTAAAAATGTTGCACGCCCGTGTCAACCCACACGGTCGGGTCGTATGATCGGAATTTGCTCCTGGGGTTTTCATAACAGTTGTATCCCTTTCTCTTAGATTTCCATAGCCACTTGAATCACCTCAATATCAGTTTTGTAGAGAAGGTTATGGCCAAAATACTAAACCCTGCTAGTGTTGGAATCTGTTAGCGCATTTGGACGTTTTTGAAGGAAATTCCCTTTTGTTTGATCATACTTGCTTCCGTCCTTCACATATTTGCTCGTACCTTAGCTCTTGACCTATATTTTGGAACGTGATATCTCATTTTATCCAATTTAGCTCCATTTCCTATAAGAAGTTACAAGAATACACATGATCACGCCCAACCAAAGGAAACCTACCAAAACACGCTGAATATGTGTGCAAATGCATCAAATATATATCATTTTAAACCCTTAAATGCACGTATATTTTACACTCATCACCAACATTTGAAATTACACAGGAACACAAGATCCAAGGTCTTCTAAGAGAGGAGGGCTAGGTCGCGAAGAACACCACAAGGCCTTTCGCATCTACGGGAGCACAAGAGCTTCGAAGGCTTAGGAGGGGAATCTATCCTGACAAGAAGGGGTTTTCTTTTTATATATAGATCTCTTGCCTATGCTTAAACAATGTCATAATGCTGGTTTTGAATTTGTCTATGAATTTATTATCAATATTTGGCTAATTTTTTGGATCATAGGGGCATAATCAAAACTGTGGATTCATATTAAATTTTGATTAATTGTTTTCTTAATTGATTCATGTGTTCTATTTTATGAATTCTAGTAGTGCTTATTTATAATTGTCGATTATCTGATCAATAATTTGCATGTCATAGTTGTTAGTCCATAATCCGGGAGGTGAGTTCTAACGAGATGAAAATTGAATTCAGACATAAACATGGTAATGTATCGGGAGACTACTTCTGTTTGTGGGGAGTATTTCAATTCAAAGATCTCTTGGGAGTTAATAATTATTGTGATGGATTAGGAGACCTCAATTTAATCTACTATTTATGCGCCACCCGGGAGGGGGAATAAACTAGTTTAAGAATTGAACCCATAGAAACACATGAATTGATTTTCAAAATATTAATTGGATTTAATATTGAAGAATCATGTTGATTATGTGCCTAAGATTGCTCCTGTAGTTGCTGAATATACTTGTAGGGTTCCCAAAGTTATTTCTTTTATTTCTTTATTTTCGATTTTATAACTCTTGGATATTCGGTCTCTTCAATAAAATTGGAATACGATGTTATTATAGCCTAAGTGTTTCACATATCAATCCCTGAGCAATACGACATTGCTTGCCATTATTCTATAAACTACACTGTACACTTGCAGTTGTATGATCCAAAATATTTTTGGCAAACAAGTTTTTGGCGCCATTGTCGGGGATTGATAGATTAAACTTAGATATAGTAATAAGTAGTCCAGTCTTAATTAAGGCATTTTTTTGTATTTTTTTCTTTTTTTCGTTTTTTTTTCTTCTTCTTCGTTTTTAACATCGTTTTTGTTGAATGCGAGACTGGAATCTTTGGAGATACAAGTAGCCCGAATCACAACTGTAGTGGAAGGCCAACATCAAAAGGGCAAATTCCCAAGTGATACTGAACTTAATCCGAGAAAACAGTGCAACACCACTCGTCTGATGGATGGTACAGGATATAAGGGCTCAAGGATTTCAACCGACACGGTTCAACGATAGTTACGTTAGAAATCTGAAGTCGGGTTGAAGATGTAAAACTTAGCACTTTGTGGGAGACAACCCAAGAGGCGTCATGACAAACCCCGGGGGTAAAAAAAAAGACAGACGCACACGGGCGTGTGGATGCACACGACCCAATCGTGCGATCTGCTTCTCCAATTTCAAATTTGGCGAACGAGCTTCCCGGCTTCACCGGAACGATTCAGGTAAGTACTCTTTACACATTTCTCTTTCTTTTGATAATTTCCTCATATGTTCGGGATGAAACATATTTTAAGTTTGGAAGGGTTGTCAAGAATGCGTAATTTAGTACTTTCTTACATTTTTCATTGAATTTAGGATTGCATGTAGAACATTTTTGCATTAAAATTTTCGAATTTTTTTATTTTTATTTTAGGACGTTTATCGCTTTACCATGTTTAATTGCTTTTGTGTGAGTTTAATCACGAATTTCGAAAATGCCCATTGTCATATGATTTTACTATGAGCATTAAATTGAATGAGATAACATACTTCTGGAATAATATGATAAATTGTTGGAAATATGTCATTTATTTGCTTAGCATTAGTTGAGAAAATTGGGTATTTCAGCATGTTGCGAAAAATAAGCCTGTGAACTTTTTTGCCTTAAACTGCTTTATATTATGAAGACTTATTTTTTCTTGAGTGTGTTATTCATGATTGATAGAACTCTAGAACATTCTCTGGTATCTTCATTGAAGCCATGTGTGTGTGCAATTTTTGAAAATGATTTAAGGCCATCTTTGTTTAGCCTAATTAGCCTAAAGAGCCAACCTATGAACTCATGATTCCCTAGTTAGCTGATTTTGAGCCAAAACTTTTATTCTTAGCCACATTGATCTTTAAAATGGTAAAATGATTTTCTGAAATTTCTTGAGCTTACAGAAAATGAATAAGTTTGGGGGTGATGTGGTAAAAGTTTATAGAAAAAAAAAGATGAAGTTGGCAAAAGAAATTGGGATGAGCAGTATCTGGGTAAATGAAAAAATACATGAAGCTCGAAAAAAAAGAAAGAAATATCTCTGAAAAAGAAGAGAAAAATCGAGCAAAGCAACAGAAAAATTCTAATAAAAAAATGGTGAAAAAAGTGGTCGAGATGTTAGACGATTTGCAAGCCTATGGTAGTTCTACATGCACTGAATTGATTTTGAGCGTAAACACTTTCCATACACTTTGAGAGTCGAGTGATACACTACCTACTTGTGAGTCGCGATGTCAAGTACCCAAAAGAGTATTAACTATGCCGAACTTAAGAATGATGACTTCTTGATAATGAATTTCATGATTTACTTGAGTGTGGAGTCGAATGAGATTAAATGTTTATAGTGTTCTTGTGTGTTCTTTTTACCACTTGATATCATTTTTTCTTAATTTGCTCGGGAAAGAGCAATGCTTTAAGTTTGGGGGATTTCGTTGAGTGTAAAATGTACGTGCATTTAAGGGTTTAAAATGATATATATTTGATGCATTTGTACTCATATTTAGTGTGTTTTGGTTGGTTTCCTTTGTTGGGCGTGATACTGCATATTCTTGTAACTTCTTACAGCAAATGGAGCTAAATTGGATAAAATGAGATATCATGTTCCAAAATATAGGTCAAGAGCTAAGGTACGAGCAAATATGTGAAGGAGAGAAGCATGGACGATCAAACAAAAGGGAATTTCCTTCAAAAACGTCCAAATGCGCTAACAGTTTCTAGCACTGGCAGGCTTTAGTATTTTGGCCATAACCTTTTCTAAACAATTGATATTAAGGTGATTCAAGTTGCTATGGAAAGCTAAGAGAAAGGACTACAACTGTAATGAAAACCCCAGGAGCAAATTCTAATCGCACGACCCGACCGTGGGGGTTTACACGGGCGTGCGATATTTTTAGGGCTAAATTGGTCTCCTAATCCTACCAGAACTCTGCAAGTGATCTCTCCAAGCACCTATATAAAGGAACCAAGGCTTGCACGAAAATTCATCCATCCACACAATATACAACACATGAAGTTACATAGGAACACAAGATCCAAGGTCTTCTAAGAGAGGAGGGCTAGGTCACGAAGAACACCACAAGGCCTTTCGCATCTACGGGAGCACAAGAGCTTCGAAGGCTTAGGAGGGGAATCCATCCTGACAAGAAGGGGTTTAATTTTTATGTCTAGATCTCTTTGACAAGAAGGGGTTTTCTTTGTATGTCTAGATCTCTTGTCTGTGCTTAAACAATGTCATAATGTTGATTTCGAATTTTTCTATGAATTTGTTATCAATGTTTGGCTAATCTTTCGGATCTTAGGGGCATAATCAAAATTGTGGATTCATGTTAAATCTTGATTAATTATTTTCTTAATTGATTCATGTGTTCTATTTTATCAATTTGAGTGTTTATTTATAATTGTCGATTATGTGATCAATAATTTGCATGTCATACTTGTTAGTCCATAATCCGGGAGGTGAGTTATAATGAGACAAAAATCGAATTCAGACATAAACAGGGTAATGTATCGGGAGACTACTTATGTTTGTGGGGAGTATTTGAATTCAAAGATCTTTTGGGAGTTAATAATAATTGTGATGGATCGGGAGACCTCAATTATTATTAATCCAAATTTATGCGCCACCCGTGAGGTGAAATAAACTAGTTTAGGAATTGAACCCATAGAAACGCATGAATTGATTTTGAAACATTAATTGGATTTAATATTGAAGAAGCATGTTGAGATTATGTGCGTAAGGTTCGCAAATTTATTTCTTTTATTTCTTTATTTTCGATTTTTATAACTCTTGGATTTTCGGTCGCTTCAATGAAATTGGAATTCGATGTTATTATAGCCTAAGTATTTCACATGTCAATCCCTGCGGAATACGACCTTGCTTGCTATTATTCTATAAACTACACTGTACACTTGTAGTTGTGTGACCCAAAATATTTTGGGCGAATAGTTGGATATTTCAAGATATTTGGATGTAAATGCTTCATCCACAATAATGGCAAGGACAATTTGAAGGCTTTTGATGCTAAAGGTGATGAAGGTATCTTCTTAGGATACTCAACTGAGAGTAAAGCCTATAGAATCCTAAACAAGAGGACTATGGTCATAGAAGAGTCTATTCATGTCGTGTTTGATGAGCCAAATGTGAATGGAAAAGACATTGATGAGTTGGTTGATAAGCAAAATCAGCCAACTATGCAGAAGAGTCCTTATGTTGAAGCAGAAGTGAGAGAACTCAACCCTGATGATGATGATATAGCTGAATCTCAAAGACAATTGGAAGACCTACATCTAAATGACGATGAAGAAACAGTTCAAGACAACTTAGCTGCAAGACGGCTGAATCCAGCAGACTTACTCCTACCTGATGTGAGATGGCTGAGAGACCATCCACCTGAGTTAATCATTGGAGATGTCAGAGATGGCATAAGAACCAGATCCAGAGCACATCATGAAGCAATGTTAACTTGTTTTGTTTCCCAAATAGAGCCTAAAGATGTGTCTCAAGCATTGGAAGACACATATTAGATTCAGGCCATGCAAGAAGAGCTGAATCAGTTTGAAAGAAACAAAGTATGAAAATTAGTTCAAAGGCCAACCCACCAAAATGTTATTGGTACTAAGTGGGTATTCAGAAACAAGATGAATGAGGAGGGATCTGTTGTCAGAAACAAAGCAAGATTGGTAGCCAAAGGGTATTGCCAAGAAGAAGGTGTAGTTTTGATGAAACCTTTACTCTTGTTGCCAGATTAGAAGCAATAAGGATGTTTCTTGCTTCTGTTGCACACAATAAATTCATTGTATATCAAATGGATGTGAAGAGTGCATTTCTAAATGGTCTGTTAGAGGAAGAAGTCTATGTTGAACAACCTCCAAGTTTTGAGCAGAAAACTATTGGAGATAAAGTCTACAAGCTCAAGAAAGCATTATATAGATTGAAACAAGCACCAAGAGCATGGTATGATACATTATCTCAGTTTCTAATTAACAATGGATTCGCCAAAGGCAAGGTTGATAGAACACTCTTCAGATTCAAGATGGAGATGGTATACTGCTTGTTCAAATATATGTGGATGATATTATTTTTGGATCTACAAACAAAGAGTCTGTGTGACAAGTTTTCAACCTCATGCAAGGCAAATTTGAGATGAGCATGATGGGAGAGCTGACTTTCTTCTTAGGACTTCAAGTCAAACAATTGAAGGATGGAACCTTCATAATCCAAACGTAGTATACCAGAAATTTAATGAAGAAGTTTGGTATGGAAGAGAAGTCATAAGTGAAGATTCCTATGAATACATCAGTCAAGATGACATGGATGCAGATGGCAAAACTTGTTGATCAAACTAGATATAGAGCCCTCATTGGATCATTGCTCTATTTAACAGCAAGCAGGCCAGACATCACCTTTGTTGTAGGTGTATGTGCTAGATTTCAATCTGCGCCAAAAGAGAGTCACATGACTGCAGCTAAGAGAATCCTTAGATATTTGAAGGGATGCCAAGAAGTTAGCTTATGGTATCCAAAGGAAGGAGGATTAAAGGTTGTAGGATATTGAAACTCAAATTATGCTGAATGTAGAGTTGATAGGAAGAGTACATCAGGTACATGTCAAATGCTTGAAAACAAATTAGTTTCTTGGTTCGGAAAGAAACAAAATTCAATAGCTACATCCACAGCTGAAGCAGAGTACATAGCTGCGCGCAGCTATTGTGCCCGAGTCCTATGGATGAGACAGCATTTGTGAGACTATGATATTGAAGAAAGAGAAATTCCAATCATGTGTGATAACACTAGTGCCATTGCAATCACTCATAATACAGTGTTGTATTCAAGAACGAATCACATTGATGTCAGATATCATTTTATAAGAGATCTTGTTGTAAAGTTAGACATCACTTTGGAATACATCTCAACTGATAAGCAGTTAGTTGACATATTCACAAAGCCCCTATGTGAATCAAGATTTGAAGAGCTTAAGAATGAGCTAGGGTTAATTGAGCCGAGTTAGGATACTCAGAAGACTCAATCAGCAGAGACAAAACAAGATAGAATAGAAAATAAGCAAGCTTCACATTGTAGCCAAGTGAAACAGCCTAGTGGGAAAATCAGATGTATCGAGTTAGCTGACAACTGAGTGATCTTATGTGAAGAGAGAAGCAGAGTTAAGTCACTTTGGATGATAGCTGAATCATTTATGATCTAAGTGACAAAAACACAATCATTTTATTCGTGCGGGAATATTTTTAAGGATGACGTCAGCATAATTATGTTTGTCAGTACAAAAGCTGCACAATAAAATATATGATTGGACATAAATGCTGCTGCATTTAATGTGGGGAAATTAATGCGGTTTTGAAGGCTAAATCCTGACCGTTGATCTTGATCAAATTTTTCAAATTCCAAAAACCGTCCTTTCAAGTCCCATATAAACCAAAAATACATTTTCTCTCTCCTCACAAAACACTCTCGTCTTCAACAAGCAAGAAGAATTCTCTCAGCAACTGTTTGAAACCATACTTTCAAAGTTCAAGTTTTTCGCAATTTTCATGAAGATCCACTCGGAATCGACTATGGACTTCAAAGGAAAGATCAAACAGGGCGTTGATGAGGCTTTAGTGAAGAAGATCGTGGAGAATCTTGAGAAGTCCAGTTTGAAGGACTTTCTCACCATGGAGTTCTATCATACTTACCTGGAAGAGGTCGCTATGTTTTACGTCAATGCGGAAGTACACGATGATGAGATTCGCTCATCTGTTCACAGCAAGGCCATAAAGATCATTGTTCTGGACCTTGTTGAGCAATTCAACTTGCCTACTGATGTGCTGAAAGAACTTGCTGAGAAAGATGTGAACTTGGCTGCGGCTTGGAAGGAGATAGCCAAGCCCGAGTCAGCTGCGAAAGTTTTTACACAGCCAAGAAGGAACTGATCAAGGATGATTACTATAAACTGATGGAAATCGTGTCCAAGTGCGTGGACATGAAATTTGGAAGCTTCAACCAGCTATCTCGGACTAAGCTGGTGGTGATGGCTGCGATCATGCAAGAGAAGAAAGTTAATTGGGTTGAGTTTGTTTTCAGTCGTATCTGCCAGAATGTGATCAACAAGTCCTTCAAGGATGATGAAACTTTTGGATGCTCGTTGGGTTATGGCCTGGTGCCTGGCCATTTAATGGAAGTAAAGGGGATTGCCCTGCGCCATGGAAAGCCATTCCATGCAAACAAGAAAATATTAAAGGCAAACCTCTACAGAGCTCAGAGGAAGGCGCATGCTAGGAAGGCTGAAACTAGCAAGGGTGAGTCAGCTGACCCTGCCGAAGACACAACTGCGACCGCTCTAGCTCTCTCTCCCAAGCATATCTCAAAGAAAAGAGCTGGTGCAGCTAAGCCTGCACCTGCCCCTGCAGCTAAGTCCAAGAAGACTCCTGCCCCTGCAGCCAAGCCTCAAGCACCTGCCCCTATAGCCGAGCCACAAGCACCTGCCGCAGCATCCGATCTAGAAGCCCCTGCCCAAGCAGCCGAGATTGAGAATTAACTAATCCTATCTCCAG
This sequence comes from Rehmannia glutinosa, assembly GCA_016081115.2. Taxonomy (NCBI): domain Eukaryota; kingdom Viridiplantae; phylum Streptophyta; class Magnoliopsida; order Lamiales; family Orobanchaceae; genus Rehmannia; species Rehmannia glutinosa. The sequence goes on along the minus strand of JABTTQ020002763.1, from coordinate 560,460 downwards.
TCGTGAAGAAACGGCGCACTGTGAATTCTCAAAAAGTAGCTGCATCGAACCAGAAGAATGTTGAAGCACAGGCCTTCACATTTGAAGAGACTGAGAATGCAGAGCCAGAGATTCCCATGGTTCCAACAAAACGTAGAAGACTTTTTAAGAAGTCTGACCTTGAAAAAGCTGAGTCCGGTACTCAGCTGGAGAAACTTGAAGAGACTGATGATGCTGAAGAAGAGCAGTCTCAAGAGAAAGATGGTGGAGTTGTTGCCACCATGGATGCCCAGAAGACTGCTGATGTTGATCAGCAGAGTATCGAAGACCCAGCTGGTCGTCAGACAGCTGTGGAGAATGAAATAGCTGAGACAGCCAAGACTCTTGAAGAAAGAGTTGTCTCATCCCCTCAGACAGATGCTAATGTACCTGAGGAGGAGCAAGCCCCACTTGCAACCATTCCGGTAGATGGAGACGATGATGATGATGTGGTTATGTACTCTCCAGTCCACCTGGACATTCATCAAAGATTGAGGGATTGGAGGAGATAGAAGTTAGACTACTCCAAATAGCAATTCACGCATCCTGAGTTCATTGAAGAAGAGGAGGAGCTTCTAAGCTTCCTCGGAAACATCACTGTCCACTATTCCCTCAATGAGGAATTTTGCATGGATGCCCTCCGTGCCATTAAGGAGGATGAAAAGGAGAAAGCCTTGGAGAAAGCCTAAACTCTTGAGAAATTGAAGATGTGTATGTTCACTGAAGGCCATGAACATCACATGAATTCAACTGACTACAGCGATCTTGAGGAGTTGGACCCAACTGCAACAGTTGAAAAGGCCGAATTTCAATAGGCCATTCAAGAATCACGAGCAACAACTTTGAGAAGGTCCATGAGAGACTTCCCAACTCTCTCCTTGATTTGATCCTTTGGGTATGGCGGAGAAGATTGTAACTAATATTGCTACCACCACATCCCCCGTGCATTCTCAAAATGGCTCTCAGGGGAACGACGATGAATCTAGGAAAGGTGATGAAGTGGGCACCCTAGCCAAGCCAAACCCTGAAGGTGTTGAACGATTGACTACTCAAAAGGACAAACAGTCGTGTCTGAGGAGCAGAGTAACCCCACAAAGGGGAAGCTCTCGCACCACAGCTAGGTCGGAGAACGCTGTGGGAGACAAAACTTTGCAGTTAGGAGGCGAAGGTGAGCAATTAATGGATAAGCAGAGTGAAGTTAACGAAGCTCAGATGGTTGAGACTGTCCCAGCTGAAACTCCCTCTGACCTAAAGGCCGATGACACTGCTGATGCAACTAAGGCAAACGATGGAATAGAGGCCATGGGAGTTGACACTCTTGGCCATGAAAGTGCAATCCTATGAGTTGAGACTCCGAAGGATGCCACTAAAGACACTAAGGTAGTTGAGTCTGCCAAAGGGATATCTATCGAAGACCTCAAGACAGCTGAGTCTACCGAAGGAAATGTTGAAGGCCCTACAACGGTTGAGACTGCTGGGGGTAATGAAGGCCTAAAGGAGGTTGAGACTTCCTTAGGTAAGGAAACAAAATAAGAGAACATTCCTCAGATGGAGGGAACTGGTGAAGAAGAAGAGATCAGCGCCCTTCATGATTCCCAGGAAAACATTGATACAACATTTCTGGAATCAAAAAATGAAGCCGAGTCCACACATGTTGAAAATTCCACCCAGGATGAGGCTGAGGATGTTAACAACTCACGGAGTATTGTCATTGACAAAACAGCTCCGTTGAGATTCGTCTTTGATGATGAACCAACCCCTATGGTTACATCACACTCTGATGATGCTGATAAAACAACTGAGGACAAGTTAACTCAAAAGGAAACATTTACGGATGCCAACGAGGCTGTTAACACAGTTGAGGCTCAGTCAGCTGAGCAGACCAATATAATTGCTCCAGATGGAATGCAGTCAGCTGAGCAGGCTACCACAGCTACTTTGCAGAGAGTCATTCATCTCAATAGCAGGCTCCCACAGCTGCGTTAACTACCGACGAAGTTGGCTCAGCCGAGGCAAATAGAGCTGATGCACAAAGACAACAGAAGGGAAAGTCTCCACAACATGGACCAACGAGAATCCCTCTTATTCTAGGATGATATGTTTACAGATATCTTCCACTTTGATGCTGAGTTGCCCCCTCTGGATGCCGGATCTGCTCGAGAACAAGAAAAGTACACTGTGCAGGAAGAGAGTAGTAATTCTAGTTGATTCCATTGTACCGATAGGTTTTGACTTCGATGACGTGTGGCCTGAAGATGAGTCGGCTTCCACAGCCAAGTTCCGAAACGCGTTCAAAGATATATGTATAGAAATTTAGAGGATGGAACACCACCTCGCATCGTTAGACCTCAGGTTGGACAACCGTGATGCAACATCACCGAGATATTCAATGTGTTGTCCTACGATCAGGGAATGGGCTGCACAGACAACTGCTATGCACTTAGAGCAAGTCCATTATTTCAAATCATTCTTTGCAGAGCTGCTAGTATGGAGTGCGGACAATGCACCATTTTAGCAGAGACAGAAAGAGTTCATGGTGAGAATTGAAGATTCCCACAAGTCGGATATGGAATTACTTAAGCTGCAACACCAGAGCGAAATTTCACGCCTGGAGGAAAACATGAACCAGAAGTTCAAACTTCTTCAAATTGAAATGAAATTGATGGCAGCTGAGTCAAAGGCTACGCGGTTCGAATTCCAAATAGCCTACTCCAAAGCAGATGACAAACAAAATTCGACAAACAACCGACTTGACTTCATTCTCAGTGGTGTGTTCCCTGGCCTAGCCCTTTCTTTGGTGATGATGACAAAAAGGGGGAAGATGAGGCCTTGAAGGGACTGAAGGAAGAGAAAGGGAGTCATAAGGTGGAGAAGAAGGGAGATACAACTAAGGGGAAAGGAAGTTCGAAAAATCTTCCCTTGAAGCTTATGCTCGCTAAAACCCCCCAACAAGGAGAAATCACATCTTCAATTCTCAGTAAGCTGCTGAAAGATATGTCCGTGGAACAAAAAGTTAAAATGGCCATGAAACAATCAAGAACAAAAAAGTTAAAATGGCCATGAGAAGTAGTCATGCGCATTCAAAGCATAAGGAAGCAATATGATGGTCCTCCAGCCGGAAAGGATCACACTGCGATCAAGCCCCCGAGAGACAGTGCCATGCCTAATGCTGGGTCTAAACCTAGATGTCCCTAGAGGAGTTTCAAACTCTAAAAGCAGAAGGTTATTTCGAAGATTTGACTCTACCATAAGCATGGATTTGTACTGGTAGAAAAGTCTTGAGATATGGAAATCAGCTGGAAGTAGCAAAGTTCCAGCAATCACTCAGCTGGAAAATCAAAAACTCTAGTACAGTATACTCCTAGAAGAGGAGGAGTTGAGTCAAGAAGAGGAAGGGGAAGATCTAGTGGAAGTAGAAGAGGCAGATGTTCTCGACCACAGCCGAACTGGAGAATGTCAAGTATATTGATCCGCAGAAGAAAGGGATCACATACTGGGCTGGATAAGATCATCTAGCTAACCTGGAAGTTGCACGAAAGAATGCAAAAGCAGTGAGAAGACATGAAGCTGAAAATGAACAAACAACTTGAGAATGGGAGGAAAGGCAGCGTAGGGATGACCCTGCTGCAAGGCGAGTATATAAGAACATGAAGAAGGATGAAGAGAAAAGGAAGAGGAGGAGAGCTGATGACGATGAGAAAAGAAGGAAGCAGTCAAGGCGTTCAAGAAGGCTGCAACCCCTTCGTGTATTTTACTTAGCTGTAAATACATAGATGTAAGTTTTCCCTGTAATATAGCTCTGATACTTTCCTGGTAATTTTTGCTCTAATATCTTCTTTGTAACCTAGCTCTGATACATGTTGTAATGATATACTTGTATAAGCTTTGTTACATTTTGTAAATAGCTTTGTAAAGGACAAGAATGCTATGATCAATAAAACTGATTATTCAAAGCATACATTCTTTGTTACTGCACTGCTTGTGTTTGTTGTTTATTTTTGTTTAAGTTTTGGCATAATCAAAAAGGAGAAAATTGTTAGGAATTTTATTTGTTAGATTTTGATGATACCATGTAAAACTTAGATTAGAAAGTTGGCACCCCATTTTCCTTGTAATTTTATGTTGTAATAGATAGGACTGAAAGAGCTGAGTGAAGTCAACTATGTCAAAGGATGCAAGAAGTCAACTACAGACTAAAGTGAAGACTATGTTGTTTGTTAGCTGAGTATGGCCAAGATGGAAGACAAGGACTCGACTGAAGGAGAGCCAGCTGAGGAACAATTGTGTGAAGTATGAGGAAGTGTCAGTCAAGTCAGTGAAAGGAGCCAAGTCTAAAAATTGAAGTGACAGTTGAATCATTCCCATATGTTTGGAGCAGACTCAAGTTAAGGGTTAAAGGCAGCAGTCAAGTCAAGACAACTGACATGGATTCGTTGAAAGGAAGTCAAGAATATTACTCGATATAGTAATATGTCAGAGCTGCCATGTCTTAAAGTGTATTGCCCAAAAACATGCAAAATGAATAAGCCAATGGGAAACACTGAAGCATGTGTCAGACCTTGTATAGATGCAGAGCCATTTAATACGAGGAAGGGTCAACATCACATCTCTGTAGACCAAGAAAAGATAAGCCAACGAACAAGAAGTGTCATTTGAAAATAGCCTATCTCTTCAACGGGCAAATTTTTAAATGAGCACTATAAAAGGCTGAGGAAGCATATGAGAAAATATTTCTTGAACCGAGCATGAACGAATCAAGCAATTATCAAGCAAGCATAACCTGCAATATTCTTAAGCTTATCCAAAAAACTTCCTCAAGCCTAAAACTCGAAGGAACTCGATCCAACACACTCTGTGAAGGAAAGATTACTTCAATTAGTTGAAGAGGAAAAGTTTCAAGAATGAAAAGGGGTCTACTCTCCAAGTTGAAGGAGCTGTAGAAAGGTTCAAGGTTGAACCAGGAGATTCAAGTTTGTTCGAAGGCAGTGTGATCAAATCCAAAGACTTGAAGGAAGCAGAAGTAGCAAGGCAGTTGTCTTGTGAAGAAGCTGAGTCGCAGGAGAAGCCAGCTGTGTGATCAGGGCTATCTCTAGACTGAGAACTACTTTGTAACTTGATCTGTTACCTAGTGGATTCCTCCAGAACTTGGAGAAGAGTGGAGTAGAGGAATTACCCCATCTTCAAACCATGTTAAAATTACTTGTGTTATTTACTTTCAGCATTTACTTTCTTACTTATATTTTTCATATCTTTGTTAAGTTATTTTGCTATCTAACTGATAATAACAAATGCTAAAACAAGTGTTAAAAACAAGCTTTAATCAAACAAAGGGTGTTAAGTCTCCCGTTGTTAAAAATTAAATCGATTTTAGTGTTAGCTGACGCAGCCAAGGTATAAAATCAACAGCTCAGTCGAGTTTGTTGAGTGGGTAACTTAGCTGAAGATAGTCAAACTAGCTGTCCCCCAAGGACACAACTGATTTGAGTCAACTCTGTTGAAATTCTTAAAAAGACTAAAAAGTGAAAATTTGGTAAGGTTTATTCAACCTCCCCCTTCTAAAACTTACACCACACCCCTTGGGACCTACAGGTGACTTAGTTTTACCAGCGGAAGACTTTTCACCCTTAGAGTTTTAAGTACGTTTTTCAACACTTGTTTTAGCAATGGTTATTACCAGCAGACTTAAGCAATTTTATCTTATCAACAAATATGAAAATAATGCAAGAATTAAAGTGTGCTAAAAAGTAAATGGACACAAGCAGTTTTTACAGTGGTTCGAGGATGGGGTAATTCCTCTAATCCACTCTTCTCCAATTCCTGGAGGAATCCACTAAGTTGACTTGGTTACAAACTAGTTAATAGTCCGAGTCAACTTTGATCACACAGCCTGATGCTCCTGCGACTCAGCTTCTTCACAAGATGGTTGTCCTACTACTTTATCTCCCTTCAAACCTTTGGACTTGATCATGTAGCCCTCCAACAGGTTCAAAGCACCGGTTTGATCTGGAACCTCACTACTTCTCCTTCAACCTTAGAAAAAAAACCCTTTGTTCTTGAAAACAATTTTTCCTCTTCAACTACTTGAAATAGTCTTTCCTTCACTGAGTGTGTTGGATTGAGTTCTTTCGAGTTTAGGCTTGAGGATTTCTTTGTAAGATTGAGAGATATTCGCAGGTAATTGCTTGATTTCTTGTATGCTTGTTCGTAGATTGCGTTTACCTTCTCGCACTTGCTTTCTCAGCCTTTTATACTGCACATTTGAAAATATATTTGTTGAAGAGATAGACACATTTTTCAAATCACACTAGTAGGTTGTTGGATTGTCTTATCTTGCAGCATTGATAGAGACCGTACCTTGAATTTAATGATCTACAGCCTTTCCCTAAACTCTGCAGAATTTCAGCTGCTTCCCATTGGTCCCTTGCTTTTTTCACTCTTTCAGCAAAACAACTTTATTGCTAGCAGCCTGACACAAGCCTATTTCTATAAAAACCTTGGCTTATCTTTACAATGGATCTCTTTCAGCGTTCTTCGAGTCTTTTCTGATGCATACCCCTTTGATATTCGATTCCAATCAATTTCAAACGACTTTGCTGTTAGCCAGCGACCGAGACAACTTTTGTGTCACTTGACTAATTCTTCACTTAACTTCACTCAACTGCCTCGCAGCTGGGTCTTCACTTCAATCTTCCGCCGAGTCTTGTATATTCAACTCGGCTGACTTCAGTTCAGCTCATACAGCCATATCTATTACAAGTTGGATTACATTAGAAATGTGGTGCCAACTTTCTAATCTATGTTTTACATGGTATCATCAAAATCTATAAATAAATTTTCCAACAATTTTTTTCCTTTTTGATGATCTTAGAAACTTGAATATACATCAAAGCAAATAGTCAAAAAAAAAAGAATGATTGTATAATATGTCATTATATTGAACATATCATTCTTTACACTTTACAACATTTTTTACAGTATAAACCTATAAAACGTATCAGAGTTATATACACATATGTATCAAAACACTACATGTATCAAAGCATCTACAATTTTTATTAGAGCATTTATGTATAGCAAGGTATACACAGCGTACTTACAAATATGTGTATTTACAGTTAAGTAAAATACAACATGAAGGGATTCAACCGTCTTCAACGCCTCGGCTGCTTCCTTCTTCTCTCATCATCCTCTTCAGCTCTTCTATGATCCTCTTCAGCTTTTCTTCTCTTTTTATCTTCTTCCTCCATTTTTTTTTTTTCGGACTCTTTTTGCAGTAGGGTCCTCCCTCTATTCATGATCAAGCCTAGAGTTCTCTTCTTCTTGTCTACTCCTTCCTTGTTCATTCTTCCTAGCCACTTCTCTGTTATCCAGCTCATCCAGCCCAATAGTTTATCTCTTTCTTTTGAGGATCTACATACCGAACATCTTTAGGGCCTTGGTTGTGATGGTGTACCTCTGCCTCTTCCACCACTGCCATGCCTTCCCCTTCCTCTTTGTGACTTAGCTCCTTCTCTTGCAGTGTACCGTACAGGCGCCTTGGTAGTCTGCTGACTACTTGTACTTTCTCTCAATACAGATCCCACGCCTGAGGTAGAGTCATATTCCTAAAGAATCCTTCTGATGCTCGAGTTTGAAATTCCTTTAGGGATCTTGGCTCAGATCCTACATTAGGTACAACTAAATCACGAGGGGGTTTCACAGTTGAGGAATCCTTAAATAGTCTAGTTGGGGGGCCTTCGAACTTTGCTTTTATGTTTTCTATCATGTCTTGTTGCCTTTTAGCTACTTTCTCAAACTCAGCTTCAATGGCTCTCAAGATTTCTGAAGGCCAAAGTAGCTTTATCTTCAATAGATGGTTCTTGCGGCAGCGGCTTAGGATAGAGGTTGTAACATGTCCTTGCTGAAGGGTTTGCGCAAGCATAGTTTTCAAGGGCGACTTCTTCATCTCACTACCATCCCCCTTGTTGCATGCTTCCCCTTACTTCCATCATCTTTATTTCCTCCTTCCCCCTTTTTGGTATCATCGCCAAGGGGTAGAATCGATTGACAGGATACTCCACCAAGGATTACATCAAGCTTCTTGTTGATCATGTCCATCTTATTATGACTCTCGAGTGTACTGTTATGAATTCAGGCCACAGTGCCTTCGTCTCAGCGCCATCAGCTTCATTTTAGTTTGGAGTACCATTATCTCTATGCGCATGGTGGCCTCTGTTTTGAGAGGTTGTGCCTTGTGTTGTGCCTTAAGCAACTCCATGTCAGTCTATGCTAAAACTTGGCATTCTCTGCACTCCATATTACCATTTTGGCAAATAGATATTTGAAATATGTAACCTGCTCATGACTTAGTGCTTTCATATGTGCGGTCCATTCCCTTATTCTCACAACCGTGCCTCGAATATCTCCTGTGATGTTAGCATCTCTGTTGTCTAACCGTTGGTTGAGTGCTGCAAATCCCTTCTCCATGTTTTCTATTTCATTGCAAATGACCTTAAAGGCTTTTCTGATGTCATCTGCACAACGGACTGCTCTTTAGGCACTTGGACATGTGATCAGGAGTTCCAAATTCTTCAGTTGGGACTTGGACATGGTACTTAGCACTTTCAACAGCTGACTATGCTTTCAAAGGGACGTTAGCCTCAAAAGGAGAGTATTCAACGAATAAGTCCTCAGGGAAAATATGTATCTCCCCTTCTCCTGCTCGGGTAGTCTTACCATTTCCCTTTAAAAGTTATTCGCTCTTTGTGCCTCAGCTGTCTCAACGTCATCGACATCTTGTGCAGCTGTGTTAGCCTTCGGAGTTGACTGACCCTCAGTTGTCTTAACAACTTCATTGGCATCAGTTGGTTCTTCTATTTGAGTAGATTGTTCCTCATCTGATTTATCAGTGTCATGGGATGGTGATGGCCATCAACCAATGTAAAGTTCACAAGGGCGACTTTATCACTAGCTTTGCCCCTTCTTTGTGCCAAAGCCTCCTCCTTTGTTGTGTCCTCTGCAGACTTTTCAATGTGACTGGACTCAGCTTCGTCACCCGTCTACAAAAATTCGACGTAAACGTGTTCCTGTGAGTCATGAAGGGCACTTTTTTCTTGTTCCTCCACTAACTCCTCTTGAGGGGCAGACACTTCTTCTTCGCTTTGTTTACCCAAGTAAGTCTCAACCTTATATGGGCCTTTTTTACCCTCAGTAGTCTTAACCACTGATGGTCCTTCAACAATCCTTTTTGCAGTCTCAACAAAAGTAGGATCATCAGTTATCCCTTCAGCAGACTTAGCTTCTTTGGGGACTTAAGTGGCATCCTTTGAGGTCTCAACCTCATGGATTGCACTTTCAGAGCCTGGAGTCTCAACTCCCTTGGCTTCACTTCTAACCTTTGTCTTGGTTGCATCAGCAGCTTCATCGGCCTGCTTGGCAGCTGAGATTGCAGCTGAGACAGTCGAAACTTTCTAAGCCTCGTTAACCCCACTCTATTGTACCGTTAAGTTCTCATCATCACCTCCAATCTTCTTTTAGGTTGTGCTCCCACAACCTTCTCCGACCCGGCTATGGTGGTTTGAGTTTCCCCCTCAATTGGCGCACCAGTTGAGTTTCGAGCAGCGGGGTCACTCGAAATCTGAGACTCGGCTTCTTTTCCTATTGAGTGAGCAACTGATAGGGCAAATGTCTCAACACCTTCTTCAGGGATAGACTTGACTAAGGTGCCATCTTCTACTCCTTTCTTAGCTCCAACGCCAGTTCTCCTAGTATCTTGTTCCTCCGAGTGCACTGGGGAAGTGGTGGCTTCAATCACCCTCAGTTTAAACCCTTCTAGTGCATCAGCAGGGTCTATTTCTTCCACATCACTGTCACTGATGGCTGACTATAAGGCATTTCCTGGGGCTCCGGTGAGGAAATAGGTGTGAGGCTTTAGAGATTCCTCAATAGCCTTTTGCTTAGCCTTTCCTTTGATTTCTCCTTGTCCTTTTTCTCATACAGAATTGTTTAAAAAAGTTTATATCGAGTGTGGAACTAACAACAACGTTCCCTAGAAAGCTTAGAAGCTTTTTTTCTTCTTCTATAAATTCAGGACTTTGTAATTGATGCCTGGCATAACTTAGCTTCCAGTTTCTCCAAATCCTTACCCTTTCTTGGATATCAGGGTAGGCAGGAGACGACATCATTATATCATCGTCCTCCTCCTATATAGGCTCAAGAGGAGCCCTCTCCTCCGTAGTTATTCGAGCATCTATCTGAGGGTAACAGACAACTAACTCCTCACCCTGGTCAACTATTTCAACTTCTTTTTCTTCAGCTGCCTCCCGGACAGCTGTGTCAATCACACTCTGCTGATCTCCACCAGTAGTCTCTTCTTCCATCCTATGTTGTTTGCCAACAACAATCTCGTGCTCTTTCTCAGTGGTCTCCATACCACATCTGTGCTACAATCGGTTGGCTTAGCTAAGGCATAATTTTTCACCAATCGCCTTCTCTTGGTCTTAACTAGGTGGAACTTTGGGTTCCACAACCTATGCTTCTTCAACTGTGAAAGCTGATTCTCCCATCTTCAGCTTCTTCGCTACATCTAGCTTCCTCCGCATAGCTGAGCATTTCTTCTTCATGACTGGAGAAGGTACAGAGGATTCCTTCTCAGTCTCGACTGCTGCGGCAGTGGCAGGGTCTTCCACGACTATAGGGGCAGGTGCCGACTTTGCTGCAAGAGCTTTCTTATTCTTCTGCACAGGCTTCGGAGATGGAGCCTTCGCAGTTGCAACAGTGCCCTCCATTACAGGTCAGATGACTCCCCTTCACTAGTGTCAGCTTTCGTGCATGGGTTTGCCTCTGAGTAGCAGAGAGGTTGGCCCTAAACATTTTCTTGTTTACGTGGAAGGGTTTTTCATCTCCATCAGGTGGCCTATCACCAGACCATATCACAACGAGCTTTCAAACAATCCATCATCATTGATACTTTGATTCATGCAGTTCTAGCATATCTTGGCAAAGATGAACTCAGCTAAGTTCACATTTTTCTCTTTCATAATCGCAACCATCACCGTCAGCTTAGTTCATGACAGCTAATTAAAGCTGCCAAACTTCATGTCAATGCTCTTGGCCACCACGTCCATGAGTTTGTGTAGTCCTCCTCGATGAGCGACTTCTTGCACTACTACAAAGCAGTCTTTTTACATCGATTCTGGGCCACATTCTACATCAGTTTTTCAACCGATGTAGAAACCAGCATAGTAGAATGTGGTCCTTTTTTACATCGGTTACAAACACAATCGATGTAAAAATTGGAGCATTTACATCTGATATAAAACGACCGGTGTAAAAAATCGAGCATTTACATCGGTTGTTTTTAACAACCGATGTAAACATGACAAAAAATACGAACATTTTACATCGGCTAACATAATAACCGATGTAATATGTCAACCTTTTACAGCGGTTTGTTTTATACCCGATTTAATATCTTTATTTTTTTAAATACCTGCTTTATAAAACGAAACCCAATTTGCAATTTCATAGAGCAAAAATAAAACCTAATTTTTCATAAATCAAAAGAACGATGACATTTCATCATTGCACAAATCCAACAAAACAAATCACACACATCAAATATGTTCCCACCACATATTCAACAACCTACATAAGTTTTCTCCATTAATGAAAATTTCATACAAATATGACACAAAAAGATTCAAGTAACTACATACCCCGAAAAGTTATTAATAATCACTCTACAATTATCCATTCAAATAAGTAGTAAAGCTTCCTTATCCATCCTACACGTCCTATGGTTGGTGCCCTTATCCTATCCCACTCAATCCCTTCCTCTATCATACTCCTCCGTTGGGGCTCTGTACCTGCAAGCTTAATTTAAATAATTGATGTTAATCGCCTCTAAACTACACAACAGTTCATGAATACATATTTATGAATTGCTAGGAGGAACAAAACAATCAGCATTAATTGTTAATTAAAGAAACACACTTTCATGCCACTATAACCACGTAATATCTTCGTCTACTTCAAAAATCATACATAGTTATCCAACATTTATTTTTTACCAGATAATACACTTCTAACATGCAGGGGATTTTAAAACATATTGGTGGCAAAGTTTGTCTGACGATTCAAAAATCACAACCAGATAAATTTATGAATCCATGGTCCATTTAATAGTTCAAACTGCACTTCTGATACATTTAGAGGCAAACTCTTTTACCAAACTATGAAATCTTGACAAACAACAACCATATAAGCCTAATAAGTCAGTTTGCTCAATTATCTTCCCAGAATTGCATACATATAGTTGCATTATAAAGAATGAGTAAAAAGATCCTAGAGGCACCTGGCTTGTGGTCATTCCAATAGCCAATAGAACAATTTCCATCCACTGCAAATTACAGAGCTTCCTCTTCAAAAATAGCCTAAAACAGGATATGAAAGTATATGCTAATTGTAGAACGTCAACATTCACATTAGAGAGTAATAACTCTTAATGAAAAGAAACAAAGGCTCGAATTTTGAAGTGAATTTTGAAGTTTACAGGTGTTTATATGAACCATAGAAAGAACGAGAATTTGTGTGCAACACCTCAATAGTATTCCAGTTGTAACAATTTTTAAGTTGCACATTATTGAGTGAAGAAGCTGCACTCAACAAAAACTTGTGAATAGCAAAAGAAGTTGCAGTAAATGTGGTTAAAATACTTGTTTTATAAAGAAAGAGAAATTTAAGCACTAAAAACCCACGCATTAAACACTGATATCGTATCCCTTTCTTTTTGTTGAAAAAAAACTTGTTGGAATCCCTTGTTTTTATAATTAACTGCAATGCAGTGAATGCATACACACAAAGATAGATAGATGGGGATCTTATCATTAATTCATTATATGCAATTAGATCAAAGGATACATCTCGCATGCTTTAAATGCCTCAAAAAATACCAGATTTTTGATCGTCAAATGACTTCAAAATCCATCACATAGTTAACTACATAATAGTTTAATCAACAGCCACAAATCCGTCGGGTTAATATGACACCTTACATGTTATTATCTAGACAACCATATGAAGCTGTAGCCTGAGTTCTCTCTTTTAAAGATATCAACTAAGTCAAACCGAAACATCCACATAGACGATAAAACAGTGCTTCAAGTATCTCCTCTGAAATTCCTCACTTTGTTTTCCTACTCGTCTTATTTTTTACCTGATGCAACCTAAGCCAGATCCATCACATTGCCTGTTGGACCAAAGTTTCTTATTTTGTAATTAACCCAAACCCTCGGGGTCGTATTTGTAATTATCCCTTACTTTTATGTTGAGCGTGAACATTACCCAAAAGATCTTGAAGTATCAAAATACAAAGCCATAATCAAAGACCAATTTAGTGGTCCATTTTCTGCCTCCACAATTGGTGAATAATAACCTCCATAAGATGCCCATTTCTCTCCCTCCGCAGTTGGTCCCAACAGATTGTCATTTTTAAGTAATACTCAAGATTTAATGCCCAATTCCACTACTTGGTTTCGTGGCACAATAAGGAGAAGGCTATTGATATCAGTGCTCTACAGTAAATGTATGGTGTTGTATACTATTTTGGCATTTTGAGTGGGCAATTTATGACTAACTGGAAGAAAAGTGTAATTACACGTATACATATTTGCATTCTGTTACGAGTTTTGGCATATATACTCAGATATGCATAATGTGCTGACAAGGAATTACAACTTGTTTCACATCAATAAAATTATTTCAGTTCATGATGACCCAAAAAACTTCATGGTGGTACCCAAATATTTTAGTCGCCATTGGTTCCTTTTTCGGGAATCAGATACCTATTCCATTTCTTATTCCACTACATTGGATGAGGGACATGTGTATATACGTCTAAAAAATCAACAGCCCATGCAGCTTCTAGGGGGAAAAGTAAAAAAAATTTCTTTTTTCAAAAGAACTAGATCGAGTTTTTCAGCTAATCTTCAAACGATTGAAATAACTGTTCAACCTCTGTTATATCATTTCGAGCATCGTTAATTTCTGAGCCTTCCCTGTCGCCCAACTCCTCCAGCTCAACCTCCTACAATTTGATTCCATGCTTAAGTTTTACAAGTAATTTCAAGAAATGGAAATCTCAGTATTATTTGTGGCTCTCATATGCAATCAGTATGCCAATTTCAACAAAGGAGAAACAACAGATAAATGCTTTCAACCCATTCAATCACATAGTTCTGAAAGAGTCTAGTTGATAAAAATCCATTTGAACACTTTCTATCACCTCAGAATGCAGAGCAGGGGTCAAAAACTAGCTTCTTGCACAATATTAATAACCATTTTACTGAAAAGAAGTAAAAAAATTCGAACTGTAGTAAAATTATTTGATTCATCTTCAGTTCTCCCTGTTTTCATCGTTCAAATTATCATTTATCAAGATAAGCAAAACAACTTAGCATTCAGGAATCATGCATGAGATAACTGGCATCTGATTAACAAATAAAACTGAACCAAGTGGCCTAAAATACGTAGGAGTGCAAAATAACCATCAACTTGGTTTACCAAAGTTGCGGATGATAAGTTTTTAAGGCATGTCAAATTTGATTGGCCAAGCACTAACCACACAATAACACACCAACTTATTTACAAAGAATGATTTCATCTTCTTGCAATTTGTAATTCTTTGAATACAAGCCACTTTATGAGTTATATACTTAATTAAGGAAAATGAGATGAAATATGAGCACCAAGATAAAGTTCCATCAGAAGAAGAATGATATTAGCACACTTAAAAACATCTCAAGTTACCAGGGTTCATCGAAAAAACAAATTTACCATCAATACAACTTACCAATTAACACAAATAGATTCTACACAGAAAACCTACATTGCATTTCCAAAAAAAGAAACATGAATCAAGTCCCCAGGACAAACATACCGCTTGAGGTCATAGGGATTGGCACTTTTGGCCTTCATATCATCAGTCTTTGCGGCCTCTCTTTCGACTTCTTCCTTGTAGGAATGCAGCTCCTTCACTATTATCTTGCACGTTGATATCTTTATCTTCAAATCTCTCAGTGTTGCCATTTTCTAACACTTCATTCGGCCTTCAATCAAAATTGGCGAAGAGAAATCTATATTCGATGGAATCATAGAGAAAGAGAGATGGTGGTTTAGGCTAGGGTTTGCTAGAAGCGGTTCCAAAATCAAAATTATAATTTATATTTTTGGTTTAGGCTAGGGTTTAGGTATAGTGGTATGGATGGTGGCGATTGCAAAGATAAATGGTTGTGGGAGGAGTGAGAAAGGAGAAGACAAACAAAGAGAAAAGAGAGATTTGGATTTATATATCATTGCGATGCTTTATATATCATTGTCGATGATTTCTGATGTATATCATCTTTATTATTCAACTAAAAGAGCAGGGGAATTTAAACCTAGAAAACAATTGTGAGTAAAATCAAAGAAAGATCCTCACGGGTGTCACCCAAGACTGGGGAATCTGTTCCGCCGTATTAATAGATCCTTTGACACGATGTTTGTGGCCACCGACATTCTACAAAATTGGAACTAGTTATGCAGGCAGATGACGTGGGAAGGAGCAGGGAGAAAGCGAGAGGGGAGGGGGAAAAGACTTACCGGTGTGGGAAGGAGCCGCACCGGCAATGGTGGTGAAGACAACGACAAGGAGGAATTTTGGGGCATGAAGTTAGAAATAAGAGAATTGGGGTAGATGTTTGGTATTTTGCCCTAGTAAAAATCTTTACATCGGGTAAAAGACGTAGTATAAAAAACATTTACAGCGGTTAAAAAACAAACGATGTAGTTAAAAATATTTGTACAATGGTTAAAGGAAACAACCGATGTAGAATATTTTATAAAAATATTTCTACATCGGTTGTCAAAAGAACCGATGTAAAACAATATTTTTACATCGGTTCCTTGAACAACCGATGTAGATATCTTCCAAGAAATTTACAATTATGCCACCGCCTATTTTGTTACATCGGTTATAAAACAACCAATGTAAAATGGTGATGTAAAATCTCCTTTTTGTAGTAGTGTTGGTTGTATAGACTACCTTTACAGCAGACTCTGGCTTGGCAATCTCCTTCCATGCCGCAGCCAGGTTGATATCTTTCTCTGTAATCTCCTTCAATCCGAAGAAGGCAGATGACAGACTTCAGCGAAGTCCGCATTACTTATCTTGATTTCAATGTTGTGTACGGAAGAACGGATTTCACCATTGTGAACCTCAGCGTTCACATAAAACATCGCCACCTCCTCCAAGTAGGTGTGCGAGAATTCCATGGAGAGAAACTCCTTCAGATTAGATTTCTCTTAACTTTTTAGCGATTTTCCTAGCAAGAGCATTGTCAACTCTTTGCTTAACCAAACCTTCAAAACCACCGTAGCACCAGAATGGATCTTCTCAGCCATCTTCACATAGTCATATGTAGGAGCTATTTCTATAATCAGAACTTGAGATTCGAACGAGTAGAAAACTAGAGTTTCACTTGGTTTGCAGAGAAAGCTTCTATCTTTTGCATGAGAGAGATGAATTCAATGTGATGAGAGAGAAGGTGATTTTGAGTATATATGGAAAGTGAGGGGTCGGTTTTTGGAATTCAAAAATTTTAAACATGATCAAAGGTTGAGATTAAGTCTTGAAACCGCATTAATTTCAACCGAATTAAATTCAGCAACATTTATATCCAACCATAGGCTAAACAGGTACATCCTTTTTACTGACATTATAATTACTGCTGATGTCATGCCCAAAACATTCCCGCTCGCAAAAATGATTGTGTTTTTTCACTTAGATCATGAATAACTCAGTTATCTTCCATAAGTGACTTAACTCTGCTTCTCTCCACATATAATAAGCACTCGTCTGTTCAACTAACTCGATACAGCTGACTGGCGGTCTTAACTACTTCACATTGCTGAAAAATAAAACTTTGCTAATTTCCAATTTTTTCTTCTTCGATTCTGCTGATTGAGTCTTCTAAGCCTCCTAACTCAGTTCAATCAACCCAAGCTCATTTTTAAGCCCTTCAAATCTTGGTTCACATAATGGGTTAGTGAATATACAAGCTAACTGCTTATCAGTTGATATGTATTCCAATGTGATGTCTTTCTTTTCAACATGATCCCTTATAAAATGATATCTGACATTAATGTTCTTTGTTCTTGACTGCAATATTAGGTTCTGAGTTATTGCAATAGCACTTGTGTTATCACACATAATTGGAATCTATTTTTCTTCTATATCATAGTCTCTCAGATGTTGCCTCATCCATAACACTTGGGCACAACAGCTGCCTGCAGCTATGTACTCGGCTTCAGCTGTGGATATAGCTATTGAATTTTATTTCTTACTGAACCATGAACCTAATCTATTTCCAAGCATTTGACAGGTACCTGATGTACTTTTCCTGTGTACTCTACATCCATCATAGTCTGAGTGAGTAGCAAACTAGCTTGAATCCACCATCCTTTGGATACCATAAGCCAACTTCTTGGCATTCCTTCAAATACCTTAGGATTCTCTTGGCTACAGTCATATGACTCGCTTTTGGTGCAAATTGAAATCTAGCACACACACCTACAACAAAGGTGATGTCTAGCCTACTTGCTGTTAAATAGAGCAAAGATCCAATAAGGGCTCTATATCTTGTTTGATCTACAACTTTGCCATCTGCATTCATATCTATCTACACCGATGTATTCCTGGGAATCTTCACTGGTGACTTCTCTTCCATATCAAATTTCTTCATTAATTCTCTGGTGTATTTGTTTTGACATATGAAGGATCCATCCTTCATTTGCTTGACTTGAAGACCTAGGAAGAAAGTCAGCTCTCCTATCATAATTTGTCACACAACTCTTTGTTTGTGGATCCAAAGATGATGGCATCCACATAAATTTGAAAAAGCAATATACTTTCCCCATCTTGAATTCTGAAGAGTGTTATATCAACCTTGCCTTTGGTGAATCCATTATCAATAAGAAACTGAGACAATGTGTCATACCAGGCTCTTGGTGCTTGTTTCAATCAATAAAATGCTTTCTTGAGCTTGTAGACTTTATCTCCAATAGTTTTCTTCTCAAAACTTGGATGTTGCTCCACAAACACTTTTTTATTCCAAAAGTCCATTAAAAAAATGCATTCTTCACATGCATTTGATAAACAGTGAAGTTCTTGTGTGCAACATAAGCAAGAAACATCCTGATTGCTTCCAATCTGGCAACAGGTAAAAAGGTTTCATCAAAATCTCTACCTTCCTCTTGGCAAAATCCTTTGGCTACCAACCTTACTTTGTTTCTGACTACAAACCCCTCTTCATTCATCTTGTTTCTAAATACCCACTTAGTACCAAAAATATTTTGATGGGTAGACCTTCGAATTAATTCTCAAACCCTGTTTCTCTCAAATTTATTCAGCTCTTCCTGCATAGCTAGAATACAATGTGTGTCAACCAATGCTTGTGACACATGTTTAGGCTCCATTTGGGAAATGAAACAAGTGAACATAGCTTCTTATTGAGTCTTGGATCTGGTTCTCACTCCATCTCTAATATCTCCAATGATTAACTCAAGTGGATGGTCTCTCACCTATCTCACATCTGGTTGGAGTAAGTCTACTGGGTTCAGTCGTATCGCAGCTAAGTTGTCTTGAACAACTTCCTCATAATCACTCAGCTGTCTCTGAGATTCAACTATCTCACCTTCATCAGGGTTGAGTCCTCTCATATCTGCTTCAACATAAGGACTCTTCTGAATAGTTGGTTGATTCCTCTTGTCAGCTAACTCATCTATATCTTCTCCATTGACCTTAGGTTTATCAAAAATTACATGGATAGACTCTTTTGTGACCATAGTCCTCTTGTTCATCACTCTATAAGATTTACTCTCAGCTGAGTATCCCAAAAAGATACCTTCATCAGATTTAGCATCAAAACCTTTTACGTTGCCCTTTCCATTGTTGTGAATGAAGCACTTATATCCAAACATACAAAAATATCCAACATTTGGCTTCCTCATTGTCCAAATTTCATAGGGGGTTTTGGACAGTTGCCTATCAATCATACACCTATCCTTAGTGTAGCAAACAGTATTAATGGCTTCAGCCCAAAATCTCTTAGGCAAACCAGCTTCAGCTAACATGGTCCTTGCAGCTTCAGGTGACTTAGCTTCTTGTGCCACAACCAACTTCATTTGGTTGTACTCTTTGCTAGCAGACATGTGTTTGGTGTAGCAGTTGACCAATCCACTACATACATGTTCTTCTGCTTTGATCCTTGTAGCATAATCTCATTTGATTCAGCATCCTTGATCTATCATACACCCATGTTGAATCCCAAATTATAACATTCGTCACAGAGTTGGTTGATGCTCAATAGATTGAAGTTGAGGCCTTCAACATATGCTACATATGTGATCTTTAGTCCATGCTTCCAAATGGATCCAGTGCCTTTGGTTTCCCCTGGAGCATGATTTCCTCCAAATATGACTTTAACACATTTGATTTCCTTGAATTTACATTGTTTTTTCTTGTTTTCTGTCATAAGTCTGGAACATTCACTATCCATGTACCAGGTTCCTTGGCACTCAGTTGTTCCTTGTACCTGCAATCAAGGAAATGAGTTCTTAGGTACCCCTACTTGCTTGGGTCCTGAGGAGTTAGCATTATAAGGTGATCCAACCAACCTTTAGCCAAATGATCTGACTCTAAGAGGTTTCCACCTATCAGTTCCATAATCATAATGAATATTTGCAAATTTCTTGAGGGCTTTAGGCTAATACAACTATTTATTTTGTCTGTATGCATGCGTGTGTGTTTAAGCATTTGCTTTCTTAGGGTAATACTGGAACTTTTATGTATATTAGGCTTTGTGTTTGGGTGCATATGTGTTCTGATTATAGCTCTTTTTCTTGGGAATGACCTATGTTGAGGTTGAGGTCTTTGCCACTTTCGCTTGTATCCCATTGGTCTTGGCTGATATCTCATTTGATTATTCCAATCAGCCTGGCTTGGGTAGTTTCTACCATTCCCGTCATATGATTTTCTATATTGAAATCTCTGGGGCTTTTTGTACCTCTATTTGGACTTTACAAAGTATTTCCTGTTTGGAGTCTGCTAATGGACTTTTCTCAATTTAGTTTTAGTTGTCCTGTCAGCATACTCAGCTAGCTTCTTGCATTTTCCCTTGTATTCAAGGCCAGCATGGTTGTGATTGTGTTTTTGAGTGGGTGTAGGTGCAACATATGGTGTTTTGGATTTTTGAATACCCACATTGCTTGAGGATCCTTTCTCCATAACCACTCTTGGGATTTGGGCATGCACAAATGAATTAAATACAATGCATGATTTGTCACCACCTTCTTTCTGAATCATTATAAGTTCATCCAATGATTTGGATGCCTTAGTGAATGATGCAATCACATTTTTAAGATCATTTACCCTTTTTTCTGTAGCAGCTAAGTTTGCTTGGATCCCGGCTATTTCAACCTTCAGCTTTATGTTCTCATGAGCTATGTGACTTAGAATACTAAGCTCTTTAGTCAGCTGTGAGTTTTGGCATTTAAGCTGGTTGTTTTCCTCATTGAACAGTGTGTGTGAGGTTTTTATGTGCTCAAAATATATCATCATTTTTCCAATTGAATCATAAAGATCCGTGGGTGATGAAGTGTTTATGTCACTATCACTATCACTAAAATATGAATGAGATGAGTTAGAGTGTACCTCATCTTCCTATTCTTTGGAGTCTTGTTCTTTGACCACGAGGCATATCAAAGTCTCTTCCTCTGTGTTACTGGAGTAGTCAGTTTCACTACTGTCTGACTCTGTTGGTTCATTGCACTTAGTTGTGTCAACAGTCTCCGCAACCAACATGGCTTTCTTCTTTTCATGTCTTCTCTCTCTGAAGACATTTCTTTCTTCTTCATTTCTGTACTTGTTGACTGGTGGATAAGGACAGTCCACAGTAAAGTGTCCTGGTTGACTGCAATTCCAACACAGGTTCCCAACTCTTTGCAAGTCAGCTCTTTTAGCTCTCGATTATTAGCTCTCTGATACTCAGTTCTTTGATGTTCAGCTCGTTTAGATGGTATGTCCTCACTTGCTTTGGAGGGTGCTGAGAGTCTTCTTGATGATTCACCCTTATTTCTCTTGTAGTTCTTATTGAAGAACTTGTTGAATCTTTTAACCATCAGTGCAATCTCTTCTTGGTCTACGACCTCCTTGGATTTAGCTCTCTTTGCTTCTCCAACCATGAGTGCAGCTGTCTTGGGTACAAGTTTTCTCTTCTTGTTCTTTTTTCTCAGCTCAAACTCATACGCTATTGGATGTTCTGGTGAGATTCATGGACTGTCTTAAGGCCATAACCTTCATTTCCCATTCAGCTGGGAGAGACCTTAGTATCTTCATACACATTTCTTTCTGTGTATACTCTTTCCCTAGAGCTAAATCTCATTGGTGATGTTTGTGAATCTGGCATCCAGCTGATCCAGAATTTCACCTGCAATCATTTTAAAGTTTTCAAATTATTGAACAACAACAATTAATTTATTTTCCTTAATTTGATCAGACCCTTCACAAATTAAGGTAAGTTTTTCCCAAATCTCTTTGGCCATTTTACAAGATTTAACTTTATTAAACATGGCCGACCTCAAGAGTTTTATAAATTATATCATTGGCAACATTGTCAAGGTTGTATCTCTTTTGATCTTCATTCGTCCATTCGCGGCGTGGTTTGTCCACCATGGTAGGTCTAGGCTCTACCGGTGCTTCATCTTCTCCTTCAGCAGGAGCAACCTTTCTTACGGTTATATTAACCTTTAGGATTTGTAGTGGCCCATCCTCAATCACGAACCACATTTCATCATGCAGAGCTGATAGATGAGCCTGCATACGTATTTTCCAATCACCAAATTCTTCAACAGTGAACATTGGAATGCGAGTTAGATTTGCTTCCATGATAATAATTTTGCTTTTGAAATAAAAGCTTTAAAAACATAAGTGTTGATTCTTTTGAAAAAGAATGAGATCTAGTTCATAAACCAGTGCGGAAGGCTCAATGAATCAACCGCTCGGATACCACTTTTAGGTCCCAAGGGGTGATGTGTAAAGATTAGAAGGGGGGTTGAATAAACTTTATCAACTTTTTGACTTTGGTCTTTTTAAATAATTTCAGAGTTAACTAAAGTCAGCTAAGTCCTTGAGAGACAGCTATGTTGGCTTACACAACAAAGTTACCCACTCAACAGACTCGACTGAGCTGTTGATAGTATAACTCAGTTGTTTTCATCTAACACTTAGAAATGCAGTTGAGTGGGTTTTACCAGCGAAAGACTTTTCACCCTTAGAGTTGTAAGTATGTTTTTCAACACTTATTTTAGCAATGGTTATTATCAGCAGACTTAAGCAATTTTAACTTATCAACAGATATGAAAATAATCCAAGAATTAAAGTGTGTTGAAAAGTAAATAAACACAAGCAGTTTTTATAGTGGTTCGAGGATGGGGTAATTCCTCTAATACACTTTTCTCCAACTCCTGGAGGAATCCACTAAGTAACTTGACTTGGTTACGAAGTAGTTAACAATCAGAGTCAACTTTGATCACACAGCCCGCTTCTTCACAAGACGGTTGTCCTGCTACTTTAGCTCCCTTCAAACCTTTAGACTTGATCGCGTAGCCCTCCAACTGGTTCAAAGCACCGGTTCGATCTGGAACCTCACTACTTCTCCTTCAACCTTAGAGAGTAGACCCATTTGTTCTTGAAAACAATTTTTTCTCTTCAACAATGAAGTAGTCTTTCCTTTACTGAATGTGTTGGATTGATTTCCTTCGATTTTAGGCTTGAGGATTTCTTTGTAAGCTTGAGAGACATTTTCAGGGGTAACTGCTTGATTGCTTGTAGGCTTGTTCGTAGATTGGGTTTACCTTCTCTCACTTGCTTCCTCCGCCTTTTATAGTGCACATTTGAAAATATGTTCGTTGAAGTGATAAACACATTTTTCAAATCACACTGTTGGCTTATCTTGTCTTTCAGCATTGATGGAGACCGTACCTTGAATTTAATGCTCTGCAGTTAAACTCTGCAGAATTTTGGGTGCTTCTCATTGGTCCCTTGCTTTTTGCGCTCTTTTAGCAAAACAACTTTATTGTTGTCAGCCTGATACAAGCCTATTTCTAGTAAAACCTTGACTTGTCTTGACAATGGATCTCTTTCAACTTTCTTCGAGTCTTGTCTACTGCATACCCTCTTTGATATTCGACTCCAATAATTTTGGAACGACTTTCTATCAGCCAGCTGACTGAGACAGCTTTTCTGTCACTTGACTGATTCTTCACTTAACTTCCCTCAGTTGCCTCACAGCTGGGTGTTTACTTCAATCTTTAGTTGAGTCTTGTAATCTTCAACTTGGCTGACTTCAACTCAGCTCATACAACCCTATCTATTACGAGTTGAATTACATTTGAAATGGGGTGTGAACTTCCTAATCTAAGTTTTACATGGCATCATCAAAATTTATACATAAATTTTCCTAACAGAGATGAATTTTCCCAAGTGCAAACTAATGAGATATGAGATATGATAGGTCATGGATTATTAAACTTTATTCGGCGAAGGTCGAGAAAATGGTTTTCAAGTGAATGGAACACATAACGTTCTTCATTAGAAGCTACCTTAGCGTAACTCTTGTTCTAAAACTACCAGATAATTGCTTGAATTCTAAGACTTATTAGCCTTATTTTGGAGACGCGAGCTACTCTTACTACACTATATTGAGATACTTTTATTTTAATTAGTTTCAAGTGAATGATGGAGTGTTCAATATTATTAAATTGTTAAAATTATATTTTAGGATAAATTTTGTCTCTTTGTTTTTTAATTTTATGATTTACTGAATTTTGTTGCCATTATCTTGTTGCATTTTGTTTGCTCTTGCTGGTCACATAGTTAAATGGTGTGAAACAAAAGTTTGGCTGAATATTGAATGCTGGAAAATCATCGTAAGATAACGCTTCTTTTATAAAGTGTGATCTACTGAATACAAATATGGGATATCGGTTCTCTCCAAAACCGCTATCAATTTAATGTCAGATAACGCTTCTTTTAAGGAGTGTTATCTTATGAATGCAAATATGGGATAGCGCGTCCTAAAAAAAGAGCTATCAAATATGCATCTCAGATTGTGATAATCAATATTATATTAAGATTTTACTTAGAGGTTAATTTGGGGGCTATTTAGCCTTTTAGGGGACAAATTAAGGGTTAGTTATTTTAGGGGCTAAATTTAGGTTTAGGGGGTAGGATTACTTAGTATATATATATATATATATTCGTAACTTCATACGAATTTTACACCAAATTTCAAATAATTATAAGGTAATGAAATTTTTATACTTTTTATTCAAGTTTCCTATGTATATATATATAATTCCCATTTCACAAGTCTTCTTTCAATATTTTATTTTTATAAATTATTTCATTAATTAGTTCGATTTATTAAAATCACATATTAATTATATAATTTTATTTAATGTAGAAAACGAAGGGATCAAGGACTAGGACTTTTGTTGTTCATTTTTCTACATCGAATATCTATGATTACTAAGGTAGGGATTTTAATATTATTTTTTTTTTATTTAATGTTCCATGATTATACTTCATTGACTACAATATATGTCAAGAGGAAATAAATTCATATAAGCTAGGGGCCATGAAAAGAGTCCGGGATCAAACGTATCTTCGGGGTGAACCCGCAATGCTATATGCAGTAACTGGCAAGTCAGAGGAAAAAGAGGAAATTAATGAATTTATTGTTGTAATTATGTGAATGCTTTTCATGTTATATTAAATATTGATAGATATATCCCTACCGAGCGAGATGAAGCTCACCCCGTTATTATCATAGCTTTTAGGTTGAGGAATCCTATGAAGATATGATGTTGTGGATGGTGGCATAAATCATGCTATATTTATATTTTAAATAATTATGATCGGACTAAATTTTGATTTATGCCTTTAATATTTTTTCCGATTTATGCTTGGGATAATTAACTCCGCCTGCATTTAGACAGGGTAACTTATCGATATGTTGTTGGTCCCAAGCCCGGATAAAGGAAGCGGGTTTTTGGTTGACAACTAGCGTAAAACTCTTGTCATTCCCTTATGGTATGGATCATATGAGAAATCGTGATAAGGCTAGGATGCTCCCCGTAAGGAGTGCGCTGCAACGTCCGACTGCAGTGTCTTGGCAAGGACCGCTACACTTCCATAAGGGCTTGGGTGTAGTGAAACATACACTAGAGCCTTCACACACTAATCATAGGAACATAAATGATAACAAGAAAATTAAGAAGTATAGAATTGGCAGTTGGAACATAGGTACTATGACAGGTGAAACTATAGGCTAGTAAATATTATGAAAAAGAGAAACATAGATATTATGTGTATCAAGAGACTAAATAAGCAGGCGATAAAGCTAAGATACTAGATACTGCAGGTTATAAACTTTGGTATAGTGGAAATGATAAAACTAGGAATGGGTTGGGCATCATTGTAAATCCTCTCTTCATAGATCAAGTAGTAGGAGTAACTAGAAAGAGAGATAGAATCATAGCTCTTAAAATTATTGTAGGTAATGAACTTATAAATATTGTAAGTGTATATGCACCTCAGGTAGGATTAGATGATTCTACTAAGACTAAATTTGGGGAAGATTTAAAAACTCTAATGCAATCAATCATTCAAAATGAAAAAGTCATCATACGTGGGGACTTAAATGGACATGTGGGGAAGAATAATGAAGATTATGAAAGGGTCCATGGAGGATATGGTTTTAGCTCGCGTAACAATGAGGGTAGAACCATCCTAGACTTCACAGTTGCTTATGATTTTATTATAGGAAATACCTTCTTTAAAAAAAGAGACAAACATTTAATTACATTTAAAAGTGGTCCTAACAAATCACAAATTGACTACTTCCTAACCAGAAAAACCGATAGAAAAATATGCAAAGATTGCAAAGTAATACCTGGAGAAAGCCTCACCACCCAACATAGACTACTAGGTTTAGATATCAAACTTATTAAGATAAACTTAATGAGAAAGAAAATTAGCATACTGAAAATTAAGTGGTGTAACTTAAAGAATAAAGGAAAAAGAGATAGCTTTGTTAAATCTCTAGTAGAAACCATTGATTGGAAAGTGGAAGACAAAGCCGATGATACATGGAACTATGTAACTACTCAAATGTAAACGATCGTAAAAGAAACATTAGGGGTGTCAAATGGTAATAAATGGAATAAAAAGTCATGGTGGTGGAATCAAGAAATCCAAGAGAAGGTAAAGAAAAAACGAACTAGTTATAAAGTATTATATTCCTGTAAAAATAAAGTAAATCATAAAAGATATAAAGACGCCAAAAAAGAAGTAAGAAGAGCAATATATGAAGCAAAAACCAAGGCATACGAAGATTTCTATATAAAAAAAAAAAAAAAACTAAACTATACTAATGAAAGAGACAAAGATATATATAAAATAGCAAAATTTAGAAAAAAAGAAACAAGATATTTAACCCAAATTAAATGCATAAAAGATGTTGATCAGACACAGAACATGTTCGTTCTCTTTACAACTCCTAAACAGTATTTGGTCGAAGCCCAGTCACCTTATCCCTCCCAGTTGGCTCGACGTCTCTTTAGCTATGGACTTTTACCCAGAGATCATCATATTCCGGAATATACCATCCTACAACCCAAAATCCGCCGCAGTGTCCGGCCCGACCAGAAAATGGGAATAGGTACTAAGTAGTTAAACAAGGACCACAGGCATCCTGTTCGATCCGTTGTCTAACCTACCCACACCGTAATGCACTCAAATAGTTAATATTTTGTCAAAATGATATTTATTTGCTCAAAGGTCAAGTCAAGCAGTTACAAGAGTTATAATACAAGCAGAAATATAAATTCATACAATTTATATTTTCTTTAACCAAAGAAAAATAATCATGGGATTATCTCATGAAATTGACGTATATCGTGCAATTTATGAAATTAAGCAAACCTAATTTCTTTAGGAAAACGATATTTTACCCTCCTTTGACTCAAAAGTCGCCTTAATAATGCGCAGGATCCAAAATCGTAGTTGTCAAGCTCGATTGTCTCCTGCACTTTATCAGTTTTTATGATTAGGCCTCGACCTCGATTTTCTATAGAAGTCTGGGGTGATTACCGGATATTGATTTTAACAAATATGATTCTTGACTTATGATGAAAACACATTCCAGTCCGATTGCAAAATCACATATTAGTCATTGGTTACTGAAATCAATTAAACCCTCTTAGAACTAATAATAAGAATATTCAAATACAATATTAATGTATGTATATATTGATATACTACTTAAATAACATGATCTAGTTTCAGCAATTTAAAAATTTGTCTCCTCTTTTCTCGAAATTCTGTTTGGTTCGAAAACATTAATTCTTGATATTTACTTCAAAATTTTAGAAAGTTTTCTCAGAAATCTAATCTTTCAGTCTTGAAATTTATAAAGTTGATGACCTAAAATTTTCAGATTTTATGTTTGGCTAAAAATATTTTACAATTTACAAACTGGCTTATAAAACTTTCGGCCCTATTAACTTACCCACCAAAATGTAATGAATTTGTAAAATGTCTCTCTTTATCCACAGTTACCTAATCTTTAACCTTAAATAAATTAAAAACAATTGGCAAGGAATCCCTTAACAATTAGTCAAATCCCAAAATACCCCAATAATTCAAGAAAAACGACTAATTCCAACTTTACCAATTCACCAATTAATGGTCCAGCGAATAAATTTCATCACATAATATAATTAAATAATAATCAAACATCATTTTTCTTTTTTTTTTTTTTTCGAAATATCCGGCCATTGAAACAAACACATTTGATAAATAATTAGAAAATTTCACTCACCTTAATTGATGACCAAGGTTCTTCCATTTCCTCAAAAGCATTTTGATTCAAGCCTCTACAAGTTACCTCAAAGTATAGGCAAGTAAATTCCCAAGTCAATTCCAAAATTTCACCAACTTCCCTTTGGCAAGTGTTTTTTCATTTACAATTTGAATTTGGAACTTACTCACTTCCCTTTTCATACTTCAATACTACTTTCCGCCATTACCTCTAGTCTGTTTCTCTTTTCATATTTAACATTAGAGCCATTTTCATGTTACAGGTTAATGTCATAATGGATAACTTGGAGATTGACAAACTCAACTCTGTAAATCTGAAGGCTGCAACCTCTGCTGCTCTCCTGCTTTTGCCATCAAAGTTCAGTGAGGTATGACTCTTCTTCGTTTTTTCTATTGTTTGAAGTTGAAAAGCATAACATGTATTAGTTAGATTCATTGTATTTGCAAGAAGAGTTGTATGCCAAAATATGTAGCCTCTCATACATGGGTGACCTGAGAATGCTTTTTGCAGAGGATAAAAACAAGGTAAATATGATTGAAGCACTGGTGGGCAATTTGGAAGGGGAGTTTAGATTCTTCTCTTTAATGAATTGTTGAAGCTTGCTTGATATGATAGTATAGATGACAATAATAGGGTCCAATTATTTCCATTGGTGTATAGATACTTGATTTGATAATAATTGTTTTCATTAATCATGTTACTAGTTATATTTTCATTAATTAGGTTACGGCAATGAAGGAACTCTCAAAGGGATTCAACATTGTTGGTCTTTCCCAGGTGATCAATTAACTTTAAAAACTCAATTTGGGAATATTTCATTAGTGGCATGGTCTGGATATATCTATTAAAATAATCCATTTCTTTTCTTGCCTAGAATGATAATTGGAAAGATATAATGAAGTTTGATAGTCATTGACCGAATCTAGAGGAGTAATTTTGTCTTCTGATAGATTATGTAGAACTATCTAAGAGTTTGATTAGTTTTTTTGTGTTAGAATTCTTGGTGACAGAATTCTTCGTGTGTGTAGACATGTTTGGTACTTTTAAGATCCCTTTTTGTATTAATCAAAAACTACTGCTTTCTTTATATTCTTTTCTTCAAGAATGTACTAATTTGATTGGCTACTCTGGTTGGTTATATATTGTCCAACATTAACCATTTAAAGCTTTAATCTAAATTTATGTATACTTCTTATTTGCAGGCATGAACTTGTATTATATATGTGGACAAGATATTGGAGTCCTTTGAAGCTACCCATCAATGAAAGAATTCATTGTAGCTTTGAGAACATTTGTTAGACTTTTTATGAAACACTTAGACGGTTTGTTAAATACAATTGATAATGTTTTGGAGACATATACTAAATAAAATTACTTTAATGTCATGTTTTGTTTGGTTAGTTATATGTTGTATTCTTGTATTGTTCTTTTTTTATGCATGCATGAAATCAAAATTGATATTACCAATACAAGGTGAAAAAATAGGAGACAATGAATAAATATTGCAATAACCGCGGTCTAAAATTACAACATTTATTAAGCCTTGTAGAACTGTTACGATACTTCAAAACCACAACGGATTTAATCTGTTGTGGAAATCTGTTGTATTTCATAATTCAAAAATAGCCGTGGTCCAAAATTACAACGGATATAATATGTTGTGTAATCACAATAATCAACCGTTGTCGAAGATGGTGTTGTAAAAAATGCCCGCTCAATGACAACGGATTCTAACTGTTGTCTTATGATTAACGACAACGGATTGAATACGTACGCCTTTTTTACAACACCATCTTCAACAATGGTTGATTATTGTAATATACAACATATTATATCCGTTGTGTATTAGCGAAATTCTTGTAGTGCAAATTTCAGAATTTAGTCTTATAACTTAGCAATAGTTAAATTTAACTAATTTATTAAAAGGTTAGTACACATATTTCACATTTTTTTATGGGACAAACATTACTAAAATAATTAAACTTAATTTGTCAAAATTTTAATTAAATTATAAAAGCTTTTAAAAATTAAATTAATTTGATTAATAAAAAAATAAAATAAATAGAAATTTTGAAAACAATTAACGAGTTTTAGGAAAATTAAAACAATTACATTAAATTAGTAAATTAGGAATAATTTGTCATATTTATGCAATTAACTATTGGTGAAGAGAATTATCTCCAAGACACGACAACATAAGCGACATAATGTAACACCCAAAACATATACCTAATAGCCACAAAATGTTACTATAGACAATAGGTAGCAATTTTTATGGTGATACATATGCCCGTGCTACCTATAAACTAAGGTATTACTTTTAATAGATTTTAGTAACACTTTTGTTAAGTTTTCTATTTATAACACTTTGAAGAAACTCTTCTAAAGTGATACATATAAATTTATGTAATATTTTTTGTAGCACTTTTTCTATCTGTACGAAATTAAAAAAATTACTTCTAGAGTATTACATACGAATTTTATGTAGCACTCCTTGCGGCGCCTTGTCTTTTGTCGCCAAAGAGCTCCGAACCTAAGACCTGTTATGTGTGGAGCTGGCAATTTGCCACTAAGCTAAGTTGATTTTTATTACAATTTTGCTTTATTTTTGTACACACACACGCACACACATATATATTAAAATTATATTATGTGTATATATTATATACTTTATGTATTAAAGATTATATTATATATTATATGTATTAAAAATTATATTGTACATTATATATATTAAAATTATATATATTAAAAAGTACATTATATTATATAATATATTAAAGGACATAATAAAAACAAAAAATGTATGAAACATAATTATTGACTGAGTAGTTTTCGATTGGTAAAAATAAAAAAATATCTATAAATATGAAATTCATTTACCAATAGATTAAAAAATTCTAATGAAAAATTAATTTATCGACAGAATTTGTAAATAATTATCGACAACCTCAATTTTCATTGGTAAATATTTTCTAAAAAGGTAGAAAAATAAAGTTACCGGTGAAATTGATTTCCTTGTTAAAAAAAATTAAAAAATAATAATAAATATTCACCTACGAATTTTTCTTCAATATTATGACATAATTAATTAATCAGACAAAATTTAAAAATATTAAAGAAAAATAAAAATACTTTAGAAAAGAAAACAAAATTCAAAAAAAATGAGTACATGACGTCTACATTTTTTGTGTTTAGTTGTTGTCTTCATCTATTTTGTGATATCAATTAACTAAATAAATCATTAGCATTGTTTAATGAAAGCGATATAATATTGTGTTACCAAAATATAGCTAAAAAGTGTTACAATTAGTAAATTATAGTGTTACATAGATTGTTGTTTAATTAAAATAATACCTATTTGTGTTACAAAAGAAATAACAAAAACATTGATACTTAATAAGTGTTACTTTTTTAAAACTGTTACATATAAGCATTGCATATTGATAAAGTGTTGCAAAAGTGTTACATAAAATTGTAATATAAAATGTGTTACAAGCACGTGTTCCGTAATGTGCCTTATGTAAAAAGTGCTATAATTGTGTGTTTCCTAATGTCATTTATGTTGTAGTGAGAAATGAATTTGGACTAGTGTACAAGATGCATTTATTACAAAAGATTTAAAAACTTAATGTTTGAAATGTTTTTAAAAAATTAATTAAATTAAAAAATGATTAATTGTTTTTATTTAAAAGTTAACTTTTAAAAATTGAATTTTTGCCCCTTAAACTTTCAAGTTTCCACATTTGAATCCTTAAAATTTCCAAGGATAGGTTTTCTTATCTCAAAATTTTTAAAATATATTTATTAAGTTTAAATATTAAATTTTACAATTCATATAGCCCAAAATTTCGAAATTTATAGATTGGTCCTAGAACAGTTTTTGAAATTACGGTTCAGTCCTCAACTTTGCAAAAATTGCATAAACGGCATATTTGTTCAAATTCGAGCACAAGGTCATATTTTCCAGAATATATATCAAGTACAGAACATGATTTTGAGCAAATAACACATTCATTAACACATTAATCAAGAGATGAACAAGAAATTAAGATATTTATGCATGTATGTCCCTATTATGCAAGAAATCAAACTCATGCTTATTTTTGTGAAACATCTTGAACTTGATACATATAAAAAATATACATGTAATATAAATATAGTAAATAAAATATTTTCATTGTACTACATGCATTTTATCAAAATTATTTGCCTAGTTTCGAAAGATTTTTCACTCACCTCGTAATAGCTTTTCTGGTTGTGATATAAAATGAAGTTTTCTTCTTGGTATCAATTTCTTGACTCGAACTCTTGAAGGTCAGCCCCTATATGGCATCCAAAATAATATTTTGGTGTTACAATTAAAGTCTCAAGTTCAAAGAAATATACTAGGCCCAAATGACTACTACTTACCTTAATGTCCTCAAGTAGTCTCCAAAAATAAAATTTTCTCTTCAAGCTTTTAACTTCAACTTGAACTATAGGTCTTCCTTAATTCTTCAAGAAATAGTCTTCTTTAAAGTGTACACCAGTATCTTCTAATTTCCCCAACTGAGCTTCAATCCAAGCTTTTCACATCACCAAGGTATAGGAAAGCAAGAAATAACTTGAACGAGAAATTTATGCCATCCTTCAAATTCAATTTGAGCTTCACACTCACGGTCCCCAACAAGATTTCAACCCAATTGACTTAACAAGATATTTGAGTGGTAGAAAATAGAGACTAAAAGAAGAAACTTGAAAAAACATAAAAATGAAAAAGTAACCCTCACTCTCAACTCTCTCAGGTGAATGGTGAAGAAAGGAATTGAAAATTTCTTGCAAAGTTTTAAAGTGGTGTAATAAGATTAAAAAAGAGTCTTGATACCCCCTAAGTTAAAGTGGCCGAAAGTGTGATATGTAGGGGGTTATATTTTTTTTTTTTTTGACAATTAATTATTGGGATGATTATTTAGGTAATGGTATAATAGGATTAAAAAAAAGATTGATTCCCCCTTTTGGTTTGCTATGGCCGAAAGTGATGTCTTGAAGGGTGATAAAATTTATTTTGTTTAATTAGTGGGGTAGTGGGATTTGTAGGGTACATTTTTAAATTGTAGGCTAAATAAAATAAAACAACTTCCTCCACTTTACTCATTAGGGTGATTTTTTTTGGGGGGAGGGGGGGGATTATGTCATTTTTTTGTCCCATAATTTATCTTGTAGTGACATACAATAATAATAATAATAATAATAATAATAATAATAGAAACAAAAATGAGTTAATTTTTCCATTTTTTTGAAAATAAGACATAAAATGGTAAAATTTTGTTTTCTTTTATTTTATAAAATTTTAGGAAAAAAAATCTATAGGTATTAATAAATAATTATTTGGAAGTTTAAAATTAAGGATGTGAAATAACAAATGTGTATTTTCTTAAAATAAATTGAAAGTTGGTTGGGAGTGTATTATAAAATAAGGTGAAATATTGGGATACGGATTGGAATGTACTCCTAAATTATTGAGGGTCCAATATTTCTAAAGTCGTAGTCAATCGATTTAGTATTAATACTAGAGAAATAATATAACCGGTATGCTCGAAATAGGGAAAGAGTAATCGTCGTTGAAAGAAATAAATAATTGAGTATCATATCTCATCTATAATAGATATTGTGACACTTAGCCAAGATTTTGTCACTATATATCATCGTAGAATATGTTGAAAAAATTGGGGCCTCATATTCTCCACTCCTTAAAAGAATTTGGTCCCCAAATTCCTCCTAAAATAGTTTTGGGTATTGTTTTAGCATCTCTTCTTCCATTTCCCACGTGGCATCTTCATCCCGATCATGCGCTTTCGACACTACCTTGACCATTGTGATCTCCCTTCTTCTTAGCTGTTGCACTTGTCTCTCTATAATTCGTAGCAGTTTCTCGGTGTAAGACAAATTTTCTATTATGGGCGGGATTTTCTTTGTGATAATATGTTCTGGGTAGGGCTAGTATTTCCCTAATCTAGAGACATGGAACACGTCATGCATAATAGCTATAGGAGACGAAAGTTCAATCTGATAAGCCAGCTTCCCGATTCTCTTAAGTATCTTATACGGTCCAATATATCTCAGGCTCAACTTTTCTCCCTCCTGTGTTGCTTTAATCTCGCACAGCAACTCAAGTCTCACTAAGATATTAGCCCGAAATATTTGAGTGTTCGTTCTCATCGGATCTCATACACTCAACTCTTCTAGGAATTTCTATTCCCTAATCATCAGTCTGGCGATGTTGGCCTTTCTTCTTAAGACATCTGCCACTACATTTGCCCTCCCAGGGTGGTACTGGATTTCGAAATAATAGTCTTTGATTAGCTCCATCCGCCTTCTCTGTCTTAAATTGAGATCCTTCTGGGAGAATAGTTATATCAAAGTCTTATGATCGGTGAAAACAGTGAACATTGCTTTGTAAAAGTAGTGTCGCCACTCTTCAATGCGAACACTATTGCTGCCAATCCCAGATCGTGCACCAGTTAGTGGCATCGTATGGTTGGAACTCCCGTGAGGCATAAACAATTACTTTCCTTTTTGCATAAGTACTACTCACAACCCTTCTCTTGACGCATCACTATAAATGAGAAACCCCTTTTGTTCTGCTCGGGATTGCCAAGATGAAAGCGCTCGTGAGTCATTTCTTTAGTTCCTAAAAAATAGTCTCATACTTGTCATCCTATTCGACCTTGACTTGCTTCTGAGTCAATCGTGAGATTGGTTCAACAATCTTGGAGAAATTCTTGATAAATCTTCGGTAATATCTTGCTAGTCCCAAGGCTTCTGATCTGGGTCACTGTTTCTGGACATTTCTACTCAACAACGGTTTTCACCTTTGACGTATCTACTGCGATCACATCACCAGGCACTATATGTCCCAGAAATGTGACTTCCTTAAGCTATAAATTGGAACTTGCTAAACTTGGTATATAACTTGTGTTCTCGTAGTGCTTCCAATCGTTATTCTCAAATGATGTTTGTCATCCTCCCTCGTCTTGGAGTACGCAAGTATGTCATTGTTGAAAATCACTACGAGTTAATCTAAGTAAGGTCGGAAGACTCGCCGTATCAGGTCCATGAATGTTGTGGGGCATTTGTTAATCTGAATGGAAATTCTACCAACTCGGAGTGACCATACCTAGCTTGGGAGGCTGTCTTAGGTATGTGTTCGCCCTAAATCTTCGACTGATAGTATCCTTGTTGTAGATAGAATTTTGAGTACACTATGATTCCATGGAGTTGGTCGAATAGTTCATCGATCGTCGGGAGGGGATAATTATTTTTGATGGTCATGCTGTTAAGACCACGATAGTCTATGCACAGTCTCAGTCTCTCATCCCTATAATTAATCCATACTTAGTGACTTAAATTAAGTCATAGTCGACCAAATGAACTAACAACTAATTCAAATATTGGATGAGTATCTAAATCACAATAGTAGTCTGAATAATCTGAGAAAGTCATTATCCGATCTTAGTGAACAATAGCCATCATAACTTAGAGAATACTTAGTGATAACACCTAGTCGAGATCCTGTAATAGTCACATAGGATACTTCAGGATACACCTAATCATTAAAATAATGTTTTTTTTCTTTTTCAGAATGTGTGTGATTGAAAATATTTTTGAAATCTCTATGTGAAACATTATAGAAACATATTTGAAACATCTATGAAACATAACTTCAGGAAATATTTTATAATATGTACCTCATTTATTGTTGTTTCTATGCTGATATGCCTGTCTGAGACTATGCACATGCTTTCTCTGAGACCAAAAGTTTGTCTGAACTTTGTGAAAAACCATACCCAAGATCTATCATTTTCCAAATCCACTATTGCAAAAGCCAATGGGAAAATGCTCCCATTCCCATCCATGCGTGCATGCTGACAACAAAGCCCCCCCCCCCCCGTAACTTGCTTTGCTTTAAATGTACCATCAACAACAACTACTCGCACTTTATGTGTTATCGTCCTTTCTTACTAATTCAAGAACCGATCTCGGATTTGTTTTCTCCAACATCTAAAGATAAGCTGGTAGTTTCTGATAAGATTCATTCCGTCTCCCCCTTATTATTTCGAGTGCTTTCTCTTTTGATCTCCAAGCTTTTCTATAGTCTAGACTTATTCCATGCTCATCCTCCATGTCTCTTATTATATCTGTTGTTGTGTACACTGTTTTGATGTTGTTTAGGTATTTTGATTTGATAATGTGTCAACCATTTTCTTTGTAGCTTGTCTCTTTTCATTCATTCTCTTATCGAGTGGACAAGTATGGTTGCTGTCGTATTTTCTTACTATGAACTTGGTTGTCCTTGTTCTTGATGATGCTTTCAAGTGCCAATTGCAATTTTGCATTCAGGCACTTTATGTGGTATTGCTTGTTGCAGGTTTTATTGACCTTATACTGGAAGTGATTTTTCAATGCAAAAAAGCTGATGTGTTTGATCAGTTCGTTCTTGTTGTTGTAAACATTCCCTATTTGGATTTGTTCTTCAAAAATTAATAGATTCTGGGACTTGCATTGTTTCTTGTACCACATTCTTGCTTATTAGGTTTGCATAGTGGATGTAGTCGATGAGATTTTGTCCCATATTTTCCATTGTTGAGCTCTCTTCTGATATGCTGTTGGTTCCCTCCATTGTATTTTGATTTGTTGTTTCTTGCAAGCTTGTCTCTTTTGATTTCAAGAGTAGTTGGTTTCCTGCATTAACTAGTATGTCTATGCATAGAGGAAACTTCATCCAATCTTCTTCTTTGATTTTTACTTCTAAATAGAACTTCAGGTTGAAGTCATTTTCAATCTTTAATGGTGGCAGGGATTCTCTCAATTTGTACTTAATTTGTATTCTTTCCTCATCTCTGCTGACCTGTAATTATTGTTCTAAAATTTCATGCAGGGTGCTGAAAGTGCAATCCATTGGAATCGGGATCCCCGTTATCTCGAAGTTGATATAATCGGTGTTCTCTGTCCATTCTCCCTTGTGGTATACTACTGCTAGCACTTTATCCATGGTACTATATAATTTTATACTATTTGAAACATGAATAAAACATAGTTGAAACAAAGATGAAACAATCCCCCTGCACATGGGAAGCAATGTGCTTCCCATGCAGAATATATACTCTTTTGAAACAACAATGAAAAATAACGAAACAACTTTGAAACAATTATCTAAATAATTACATGCAGTTTTTTGAGATCTAGATATTTTGATGTGTAGATTTTCATGACAATCAAACTTTTTATGTTTTGTATCAATTTCGAACAAAATAAGCATTTTATAATATTGAATCACTCATTTTGATCAAATTTTGTATTCGAAAATTCGATGTACAATCTAAATTTGATCTGATGTATATATATATATGTTCAATTATAATTTTGCATGTGGAAATAGATGTGCAGTGATATGAACAATAGTTTTTAGAGTAATTAAGCAATGTTTTTTCGAGATTGGTGTTTTGTACCTTGTTTTTTGTTCTGCTTTCTTCTTTATTTTACTAATTTGGTGTTCGATTCTTCTTCATTTGCTTGTTCAGTCCTATTGTTTGTTCTTCTCCTTCGGAAAGTGTCTGCGCACTTGATTGCAGCTGCTGTGTTGTGGATCTACAAGTCTGTTTTGGTGGTTGTTAGCGTATTGTTTGGGGTAATGTGTTGGGTTTGAGCGTATTTGTTGGTAATTAGAATGTGGCAACGTATTGTTAGGTAATTTTGGTAAAATCTTAGTATTTTGCAGGTACCGATCAAAAATAGGTGGGTATTTGTGTCATTTTCCCAATTATTTAACTAGAACCATTTAGTTTAATTGATATCCATTAATTAATTTCATCAAGCCCAATTAAACAATTTAATTATTTAATTGACTAAATTAATTCAACTATTAAATTAATATAGATTCTCTATAATTAACTAATCACATTAATTAATTGTTTTACCGAATCCTGAGTTTTTAATCCAAATTAGGTTTAACCAAATAATCATACTATTTAATTATATATTTAATCCACCAAGTGAATTAAATTAAATTCCAATTAATTAATCTTTACAAATAAATTGGATCAAACACTTTGAATCAATGCATGATGATAAAAGTTTCATCTCGTTTCTGTGTGTGGTCCTTTGGTTCACAACTAAGCTAGCAGTAGGATTGCAACACTTTCAACTTATGCATATCTCATATTTTAATTAATTAATCCGCTTGAAATTAACTTTTTAATTTCAAGAACCTCACAAATCAATGGAACCACCTAACAAGTCCATCTTCATTACCTAGTCATAGGTGAATAAATAGCGAACCTATTTAATATATGAATGTCGTGCAAATACATTTTCTCTATCATCTAATCTCCCGATTAAGTCAATGATAAGGGAAAAAGTCAAAATCCATAAAGACTTAATAACTATAATCCCATTTAAGTCATAATCCTTTGATGAATCTCTATTCATCCCTGCCCTGACCAAGATCTTGCTTTGATCAGCGACTTTGAAAACATATGATATTTAACTAATCCATAGGTGACATATTCGTTATTAGCAACTCATTATTATACATAAACTAAGACTATAAATCAAATGTAAACCACTTATAATTGCCAAGAAATCGAAAAATACATCAAAACACATAGTGTCATGCACAAGGCTACTAGGGTCCTTCAAGTCCAGGACTAATTAGAGTACTATCGTACAAGAAGAAATTCTTATTCTACAAATAAGATTTTCACTAAGAATTTCCATTGGGTCGTTTAGTATACTTGTTCTTCCACAAACAAATTCTTTTCACTAAGAATTTCCATTGGATATACAATCTCTGATTTGAAACTTTTGGTGGGGATGTTCACAAAAACAATGGAAAGTTCTTAGGTCTTCTTGGAATTTATGACACACAACAAAATATCTAGAGGACTACGCTTCAAATCTTTTCGTGCTCTGAATTTCTCTCTCCTCTCTAAACAGGCTTGACGCATCCTAATTTGCCCATTTTCATACATGATCTCAAAGGACAAATACTACAACTAATGCTCTTTTCTTAAAGCTTCTCTTAGCCATAGACCTTCCTAGACGTGGCGAAGTACTTTTAATAGCAGACAGGACCTTAATCTTCATTGCCTCAAACATATCCATAATGGCGTTAACACTAAGATTTGGGGGTGATCGATGGCCTCCCATATCCCCTTCTATCTATCTTCGCCAATTCCTCCTAATTTTTCTCGTGAATCCAAAGTAGGAACCTTCATTGATCCTAGGACTTCATGCATCCTTACACATCGTCATGATACATGGTCTCGGTTCTTCAAAACAAAAAAAAAAAATTAGTCAAATCCGCCTATCATGCCTGTAACGCCCCACTTTATCATAAATAGTTTTTGAGCGTTACTAAAATAAAGAATGCATTTAATTTTTTTTAAAACTTAATATAATAAGGAAGTAACTTAATATAATAAGGAATTGTATTTAAATGTGAATGAATAAGACACACCTCAAAAATAAATGGAACTATTTTATTAATAAACCCAAAAATCAATCACACTTTCGCTGCGCTACTCTGATTTTATTAAACATAGTCCTAATTATAAAAGTTTTGATGCGCCACTTACTTTTTTAATATTTTAAAATAAAATAGATAGTTCGAGCGGAAACAATAATGAATTTTAAAATAAATTACTGAAAATAATTCTGAAATAAGCAAATTTAGAGTATTATCTAAGATTAAAAATAAACATTAATAATATTATAATAAATTAAGAGATAGTACGTTGCGTTTGTTTGAATTTGAAAACAGTCACAATTTCAAAAGTTAAATAACTGAAGTGTAAAGTCTTCGGCTATCTCTAGCATTGGCAGCGCATCCACCCATTTAATCCGAAAATAGTGTGAATAATAGGAATGAGTAACACATACTCAGTAGGGATTCTAATCGTCCAAATTAAATATAAAACATCATAATTTAATGAATTTGTGCACATATACTTTGCCATCACATATACTTTGCCATTGGCCGAAGCCTACTTTGCCATTGACCGAAGTCATACTTTACCATTTGGCCGAAGCCATACTTTGCCATTGACCGAAGTCATATTTTGTCATTTGGTCGAAGCCTACTTTGTCATTGGCTGATGCCACACATATACTTTGCCTTGGCCGAAGCCACATATATACTTTGTCATTTGAACATAAATAATCATTTAGCAATACACTTATAATATACACATCGAATTCAACTATTAAAATCACATTGGCAAGCAACTAACTCATAAAATTATGCCTGTTAATATTTACTAAAGACAATAAATATTACACTTAAAAAGTGTAAAGAAAATACCTATCTCAAAATCTAGTATCAGATGTATAAAGCTCCGAGGTAGAAAGCCTAATTGTTTGATTCTTCGTCACCTAAAATATAAATTACTCATTAATTAGGTCTCGAGACTAAATACTGCCTTCTACATAAAATAATTACATTTATAAAACAAATAGTTTAGAGGCTTTTTAGTGGGTGGAAATTGATCAAGATATAAGTTTTAGGGCTTAAAGAAAAAAATTGGAAGTGAGTTTGTGATTTTTGGACTAAAATAAAGTACAATAGGGTCAAATTGAAAAAGTCAAGAAGTTTATTTTGGGGAAATGGACTAGATTAAAATGTTGGAGGGGAAAACTGAAAAGTCTAAAAACTAATATAAGGAAATTGGACTAAATTCAAACTGACTAGGACTAAATTGAAAAAATGCAGAAACTTTGATTTGGGGTTTAAGGCTTGATTGAAAATTAGTGGACCCAATTGAAAAGTCTAAAATTGCAACCAAGGTCAAACTTCTATTAAATTCTCAAAAACAAAACCCGAGCTCCCAACTAGCATTCACGTTACCTTCCTTGTCCAGCTTTCCGTTCGGCGATGGCAACCGATGCCGCATTACTCCGGTGAATCGACCCACGCACCCGTTTCACCTCAAACTCGCACAAACACATGCTAAACCTCATAGCCAGCCCGATCCAAAAATCAAAAATCTATTGGCCTACCTTTTTTTCCTCTTTTTCTCTGTTCCAGTTGTCAATGGCTCTGGCGAAGCGAAGCCGCCGGCGTAACTTCACACCTATTTTGTCAAAGCCCGTTCTGTTGAATTTTGGTATCAAAATAGAATAAGGCTTTTGTCCCACATTGTTTGTGGAATAAAAGGGATGGGAGCCTTGAGGTTATTTAAGGAACTCATGTGGTGTAGTTTCAATTGCACCAGTCAAATACACTTTAACCTTTGTGGTTTGACTCTAGTTAAATTCCTTTCTTGTATTCTCTAGTATGGAGATTTGGGAGAGAGGTGTGAGTTAGTCAAAGGTTTGTAAGAATGTGGGGGTACTAGGGTCGGGAGAGAGAATGTCTGTGTGATTGTAATAATGTTTCACATAGTGAAATTTCTTTCTATGGTGGCCTTGGTTTTTCTCTGGTTTTGGAGTTTCCGCGTAAAATATTTTGTTGTGTTGTTATTGTTCATCTTATTTCTCGGTTATTTCTGCTTGTCCCTAACAGATGAATGTGGGATCCATTTTTTCCAACAAGTGGTATCAGAGCCCGGGTTGGGTCTCTTGAAATTCTAAGTATGCTATGTGGTCGCAGCTCATGTCTGACCTTCCACATCAGAAAAGATTTCTTTAGCGGTGTCCGGGGGTCTCTTTGAAGGCGGTTGTTCATCACGCAAGGGTGGTTCAAGCAGGTGGATAAATTTGATGGAAGAGTCAGTTTGGCTTATGGCAAGTATAAGTCAAGGATATGATACGATCTGGGTTACACAAGGCTTTGAAGGTTAACTGTCAAGGTGGAGGTGGAGTTGATCACGCAAATAGCTCCTAATCCGAGCTAACATTGTGGCAGTAAGGATTTTCTCTAATGAGAAAATGTATGTCCATTTGACATGTCAAGTTGCCATGAAAGAGGATGCGGTTATGTTAACGGGTCCATGAATTTGAGCACAGGCATTGGCTTGTCATGGAAATCTGCATGGTGTGGTGGAATTTCACACGGGTATTGGTTTGACATGGATGCAGGGTGTGTGGTGGAATTTATACATGGGTATCGGTTTGGCATGGATACAAGGTGTGTGTTTATGTCGATGGCTGAAGGACTTTCAGGAGGGCCAAAAGTTGGGAGTTGCACCATAAATTTCAGCGGGATTTTCGACATGTGCCGAAGAAAGGCTCTATTTTTCATAGAGATAATTCTTAGAATGGTATATTCTAAGTGGTCTACTCATACGGTGGATTAGGGTTCTCTGGTTTGAGAATGATGGTTCTCTGGTTGAGAGTCATGATTGTCGGTGGAGCTTCTTTTATTTTGCCAAGGTGGAATTTGTTGAATTTTGGTGTCAAAATAGAAGAAGGCTTTTGTCCCACATTGTTTGTGGAATAAAAGGGATGGAAGCCTTGAGGTTATTTAAAGAACCCATGTGGTGGAGTTTTAATTGCACCAGTCAAATACACTTTAACCTTTGTGGTTTGACTCTAGTTAAATTCATTTCTTGTATTCTCTAGTATGGAGAGTTGGGAGAGAGGTGTGAGTTAGTCAAAGGTTTGTAAGAGTGTGGTGGTACTGGGGTCAGGAGAGAGAATGTCTGTGTGATTGTAATAATGTTTCACATAGTGAAATTTCTTTCTATGGTGGCCGTGGTGTTTCTCTGGTTTTGGAGTTTCCACGTAAAATCTTGTGTTGTGGATTGTTGTTATTTTTCATCTTATTTTTCGGTTATTTCTGCTTGTCCCTAGGGAATGAACGTGGGATTCATTTTTTCCCAACACGTTCCAACACCCACAATTATCAATACACACGGCAAACACATACCATATTCATGCGTGCACACACGTATACAACCCAATAGCCAAAATCACAGCAACCCTTACGCTCACACCAAATTCGTGGTACAGTTCCTCCAAATAAGTTCCAAGTTGGTAATCCACAAAAACAAACTTCGAGTTGCTATGCATAAGTTAATATTGTGATTGAAAAGTTGTGAATGGAAGAATAAGATGATGAATTTTCCTTCTCCTGAAATATTTTAACATGAGAACTCCCCAAAAAGATGAATGTGTTTTTCTTTTATTTTGTTCGACAAATATGATATTGAGGGATGAGTGGTTGGTTATTTTCTAAACGTTAAATGTGGGAATAAGGGTGTAAAGTACGTGTGTAGATAAAACTGAATCCTTGGAATATCGGTAAATATGTATCTAGATACTAGATAGGCTTGAAAATTGAATTCTCATGAGAGTGAGAAACTGATTTGAGGGAACGTAACAATACGAGAGTTTTAAAATATTTATAAATAAAACAAAATATGAGACTGTTTTTCTGGTGGTAGGCTTAAAATCATAATTGCCATATATTTGTCTAAATATAATGAGAGTAGGTCTCCTATAGGACCGTCTTACGGAATAGGTTCCGTAAGACGGATCCACCCGCCAGCCCAACCCATCCGCCCGACCCCAAATTTGACCTTTGACCCACTTTTTTTCTAAAAAAGAAATTCAAAGATCGTGCTTGTGGGGATTTGAAACTGCGACCTATACAGACTTAAAGTGGTGTTCTACCACTATACCACTATTGCTTATTATCCAATTTCAGAATAACAATGTATATAAACCCATTCATAAATACGTCTAGTAATTAAATAAAATTAAAAATGCCTATAAATGTAAAGGCTAAGAATCGAACCCAAGTCTATTAAGAAAACATGATACACTATCTAAATAAATGGATACTTATAAAAGTGTTACTTTAACTACATCATATTGTTTTTTATTTT
The DNA here is from genome assembly GCA_016081115.2 of Rehmannia glutinosa. Lineage (NCBI taxonomy): Eukaryota > Viridiplantae > Streptophyta > Magnoliopsida > Lamiales > Orobanchaceae > Rehmannia > Rehmannia glutinosa. The sequence continues at coordinate 516,674 of JABTTQ020002763.1, read as the reverse complement.
TTCTCTTTTTTTGTTCCTAGTTTGTAACTGTATTAAGAAATCTGATACTTTATCTCAATAAACGGAGACTTTTACTTATAAAAGTGTTACATTAACTATATCATATTTATTTTTTATTTTTCCTTATTTCCTTCATTTCTAATTTGTGACTATATTAAGAACCATGATACTTTATCTCAAAAAATAGATATTTTAACGTATAAAAGTGTTACTTTAACTCTATTATATATATTTATTGTAATATATTCATAATTTGTGACTATATTAAAAAATATGTTACTTTATCTAAAAAAACAAATACTTTTACTTATAAAGTATTACTTTAACTCTATCATATTTATTATTCATCTTTCTTTGTATTTATTATAACAAAATGTAATACTTTATTTAAAAAATAGATATTTTTCTCTTAAAACATGATATTTTGTCTCAAAAATATATATTTTTACTCATAAAGGTGTACTTTAACTTTGATATATTTATTTGTCCTTCAATATAATGTAATCATAATATGTGACTATATTAAAAAATATGATACTTTATCTAAAATAACCGATATTGTTTCTCATAAAACTGTTACTTTAACTGGGAAAGAAAAATAGAAAAAAATAAAAAAAGGTTGGAGCTGCTGTTGACCCGTGGACCTGGTCAACAGGATTCGCAGATCCGCGAGTCAAATAGGATCCGTCTTACGGATTGAGACCCGTAAGACGGTCCTATATGAGTTTTTGCCTTATAATGGATATGCATGCTAAAATATTTTATTTTATTTTGAAATAAAATTTCCCAGCCTGATAAGTAAAAATACTGCAATATTTTAAATCCAAAAAAAATACTTATATGAGTTTTATCAAATGGGTTTATAACACAATGGGACAAACTGAATAAATAAATAAATCTAAAGATTTTCTTATATCGAGCTAGTGTTAAAAATTCTAAACTCCATAATTAACTAATCTAAATATAAAAATTAAGGGTGTTACATCTATAGTTGCTCATTTGTGGGATAAAATATGAATGAAATGTTATCAAAAATTTCAGACCAGTTGAATTGTATGAAAAGTAGGGGAATAATAGATATATATATATATAAAATTCAGATAAAAATCTCCTCTCAACTTAAAATAAACTTTTATACTATATATAAAATAAAATTCAAGTATTATTTATTTATACATATGCATAAAATAATTAATACAATTTAATAATAATAATAGTAATAACATTAACATATGTCACAGATTTAACTCGAGCTTATTTGAATGGATTTAGAGCTTTGATAAATCAAAATATATGGTTGGACTATTAAAGAGTTTGAATTAAAAAAGATTAATGGTGGCTCAACAATAATATCTTAATATGATAAAGGAAAAAATATTAAGACTAATAAAACTAGTTATAATATTATTGATAATAACATAAAAATGATAAATATCAAATCTTAAGCTGAGTATTACAATGCCATCATCGAATCCCCTAGTAATTTCCTAGAAGCTCATCCAATCATCAGCTCAAGCTCAGGCCCTTCCCCAAATTAGGAACGGTGTTGAAGCTAAAATTCCCAGGGCACGCTCTTCACTTTTCATGGCGATTACTTACTAGAGGTCATATTAATTGCCCCCCAGGGCACACTCTTCACTTTTCATGGCAATTTCTTATTTGCCTACTTAAGTTTGTATTATTCTACTTTACCCCTTAGTTTACAAAATTACCTCTTAACCTTTATGGTTATTTTATTTTGTGAACTCATAAAATGGTATCATATTCTATGTTTATTGATGAAATTTACTATTATTTAATAGTATTTGTATATTGATTAAAATGAGAAGATTTTAAGAGAAAATCGATCTAGTAATTGTTCGAGATATAATAGCCATATACAATCCACTAACCGTGAGTGGTAAATTTGGAATTTATAGGCTAAGTGCAATAATTTGCATAGTTTAGGAGGTAAATTGGAACAATTCGGAATTAAATGGGGAAAGTAGAAAAACACGTATAATTTGGGGCGTAAATTAAAATTATGTCACTTACCAATACACTCTCTAATCCTCAGAATCTAGCTCATCGGCGTATCAATTGCAAGTCCCTTTGTCTTATGTGCAACTTTCTGACACATCTACATGCCATCTTTTCTTCACCTGCCCTTTCGCATTGCAGGTTGAAGAATTGAGAGAAGCTGCATGGGATTTATATCTGGGGATTCAAATCTGTATTTCTCATTAATGAAGAAAGGCTACAGTGTTCTCTATTTATACAGGAAATGAACATATAACTACTAAAGTGCTAGAAGGTAAATGACAACTCTAACTAACAGACACATAGGCCCGACTATAGGCATAATAAGGAATAGCTATATCCGACACTCCCCCCTCAAGTGAGAAGAATAGGGATCGTTAATAAACTGACTCAACTCCTGAATAGAGTATGCTACATCTGGTCTGCTCATATTCAGATATAACAACCTCCCTATTAATCTCCTATAAGAATTTGGATCAGGCAAAATAGTCCCTTCCTTAGCCTTCAGTCTCAACCCCTGAAGAAGGGGGGTGCTGGCAAACTTACAATCTAAGAGGCCAACATCCTTAAATATATCTAACACGTACTTTCTCTGGTGCACATAAGTGCCAGAAGAACTTCTTGCAATCTCCAACCCCAAAAAATATTTTGCATGGCCAAGATCTTTAATAGTGAACATCTAATGTAAAAAGGCTTTCAATTCATCAATCTCTGAGAGACTAGAACCAATCACCAGCACATCATCCACATAGATGATGAGAGTCAGAAAAGAATTAGCAGAGGACTTAATGAATAAACAGTGATCATTAGGTGACTGATAGAAACCAAACCCAATAAATTTTGCACAAAATTCAGCATTCCACTATCTTGAGGCCTGCTTAAGACCATACAAACTCTTCTTCAAGTGGCAAACCTGCCATGGTAAAGCCACAGAGTATCCTTCAGGAGGATCCATATAAATATCTTCCTCCAAGAAGCCATGTAGGAAGGCATTATTGATATCAAGTTGTGCCAAAGTCCATTGTTTCTTTATAGCCAAAGCAATGATCATCCTGACAGTAACTCGCTTTGCTACAGGAGAAAAACTATCCGAATAGAAGTCTCCACAGACTTGATCATACCCTTTGGCCATAAGACGAGTCTTATACCTTTCAATTGTCCCATCTGAATTTATCTTGATCTTATACACCCATTTACATCCAATAGTCTTCTTCCCTTGTGGGAGAGAAGTCAGTATCCAAGTGTGGTTCATCTCTAAGGCCCTTAACTCATCATCCATGGGCTTCCTCCATTCTGAGTGCTTGTAAACTTCAGCATATGTGTGTGGCTCCTTCAATGTAGAGACATTAGCCAAGAAAAAAATGTATGATGGACTGAAAGAAGAGGACACTTGATAAGGAAAAATTGAAATATGATATGCAGTACCTGTAGGGGATGGGACTGACTCAGTGGCATGGGGCAAGTCACATGATGCAGCATTTGTGACAAAGAAATTGAGCCACACAGGAGGCCTAGTACGCCTGATACTTCTTCTGAGAATAGGAGCAGAAGTGGAGATAGGAAAAAGGAGGTGAAGAGGTGGAGGAAGTAAGGGAGTCATCACACTCAGCAAGAGGAATATTAAAGAATGGAGCAGGAGAAGATACAGAAGTATGTGAATGCAACAAGCTATAAGGGAACTGATCTTCAACAAATTGAACATCCCTGGACACTTGAATCTTATTAGTATCCAAATTGTAAAGCTTATAGCCCTTTATGCCATATTCATACCCCACAAAGACACATCTATGGGCCCTAGAAGCAAATTTATCCTTATGAGGAACCAGATTAGTGGCCTAACACAGGCAACCAAAAGGTTTCAGCCTTCCATAGTCAGGTTTCGTACCATACAACACCTCACAAGGTGATTTCCACTTCAATATTCTAGTAGGAAGCCTGTTAATGATAAATGCAGCAGTAAGAATGGAAAACATCCAGAATTTAGAGGACAAACAAGATTGCAACATCAAAGCTCTAGCAATCTCAAGTAAATGTCTATGCTTCCTTTCCACAATCCCATTCTGTTGGGGTGTGTAAACACACACCCTTTGGTGAAGAATGCCACATTTCTGTAATAAATCCTGACATTCTCTACCCAAAAATTCTCCCCCGTTATCACTCCTCAACTCCTTCACCTTCTTGCCAAACTGAGCACCATTTTTAAAAATGTATCAAGTAATTTGGGACCTTGACTCTTATGAGACAAAAGAAAAATCCAAGTGGCTCTACTATGATCATCCACCACAGTCAGAAAATAGGTTGTATGAGAGTAAGATTGCCCAGCATAGGGCCCCTACACATTCACATGTATCAAATCAAAGGTGGAAGAAGAACATGACTCACTCATAGGAAAAGACAGCCTAGGCTGTTTGGATTTATGACAAATGTCACAATGTTTCAAAGCAGTTATATCAGTACATGAGGATTGAAGAAAATCAAGATGAGCTAGAACAGAACTAGAGGCATGGCCTAGTTTTACATGCCAAGAATTCAAAACAGAATTACAAGTAAGAGAAATGGAAGAATCTTTGCTAACAGATGAACAAGTTTGCTTAACAGAAAGAACATAGATCCTCCCAATTGCCTTCCCCATGCCAAGCACTTTATCAGCCCATAGGTCCTGCATAATGCAATGAGTAGGGAAAAAGATGCATTTCAGATTGGAGGTTTGAATAAGTTGAGAAACAGATAAGAGATTATATCTAAAAGAAGGAACCAGAAGTACATTTGTAAGAGTGAGTAAGGGGGATAGAACCACACGCCCTGAGTGTGTCACATTCTTCATAGAGCCATCTGATAGATAAATTGAAACAAGAGTGATAAGAGGAGACACATGAATCATACATTCCTTATTTGCACACATATGCCTACTAGCACCAATATATAATATCCATTCCCCATCCTTCACACTATCAAAGCTGGATAAGGATAAAGCAAAATGTGAGGAACCTGCATGCCCCACACAATGTGCATAATCCACATGTGATTCAACTCCATTAGTACCAGCCACAGGAAATTGTGTTTCCAGATATTTGGCAATCTCCTTCTGTATAATTCCTGAGTTATCCGGAGAGCCTGCACCATTACTCTTATATGTGGCTCCCACTCTGGTACTATGAGTATGAATAGTGTCAACCATATTTTCCATAGAACGATCTCGTTGTTCTTTATATGTTTTATACCAATCCGGATAGCCGTGTAGCTTAAAGCATTCTTGTGCCTCATGACCAGGAATTCGACAATGATTGCAAATTAACTTTGCCTTTTCTTCTTTAGATCTCCTTGGCACATGTCCTCTGCCACCTCTTCCTCGCATTCCTGAATGAAATCCATGACCTCTTCCATAACTTCCAGTAGAATTTGCTGCCATAGCAATATCTTCGTGAATAGCAGGAAAAGCAACCTAAACACTCCTCTGTTTTTCTATGCGTAAAATCATAGAATAAGCTCGATTTACTGATGGTAAAGGATCCATTAGAAGTATTTGACTTTGAACATGCTCATAGGAGTCATTTAATCCCATGAGGAACTGCATAAGCCTCGTGTTCATCTCATTATCCGCTGTAATTTTCCCATTCTAACAAGAGCAGGTAGATTTCGGTACAAGGCAACTATACTCATCCCAAAGCCTCTTCAATTTTGTGAAATAAACCACGATAGATTGATTACCTTGATTTGCAGTAGCAATATCCTTCTGAATTTGATAGATCATAGGTCCATTGGACTCACTAAAGCATTGTCCAATGTCTTCCCAAAGAGTACGAGAGGAATCCGCGTATATAAAGGCATCAACGATGTCACGAGATATGGTGTTGAGAATCCAGCTCACCACCATGGAATCAACTTTCTTCCAGTGTTTATACTTAGGTGAATCCTCTGCTGGTTGAACTATCTTGCCATTGATAAATCTGAGCTTCGCTTTTGTTGACAAAGCTATCATCATCGATATGCTCCAGGATAGAAAATTATTACCATTCAAAATGTTCGAAATGAGTATGAGACCCGGATGATCTGATCCATGAAGCTGGAATGGATCATTCTCACGAAGTGCGAGAGAATTCGTAGCGTTCGGTAATTCAGTGATTGTCTCCATTGATGAATGTAGGTCCCAGGGGGTGTAAGTGTAAGGTTTAGAAGGGGGGGGGGTTGAATAAACCTTACCAAATTTTCGATTTAGTCCTTTTAAATCTACGAGTTGATTCTACACACCGTGTCCTTGATGGACAATCGAATTAGTCACTCAAGAGAGTTAATCTCTCAACATGACACTCGGTTGAGCCATTGATGGAGTAACTCACCGTTGGCTATAATTTAACTCAACTGTGGTTTTATTTTTCAGCGGAAGACTTAACACCCTTATGTTTGATTAAGCAAGATTTTAGAGCTTGATTTAGTACTTATAATTTTATCAAATGGATAGCAAATTTATCGTGAGATATAAGCGATTAAAAGTGCGAGAATTTAAATTAAATGTAAATGACACAAGAAAGTTTTTATAGAGGTTCGAAGATGGGGTAATTCTTCTACTCATCTCTTCTCCAACTCCCGGAGGAATCCACTAAGTAATGATCGGTTTACAAAGTGGTAATGATCCGGATACAAGTCTTGATCACAACAGCCGACTTGATCCTTAGGGACTCGATCTGAGACGCCTTGATCACTCACCGGCTTCTCGTACGACTCGGCTTCTTCACAGGGCAAATTTGCCTTGTTACTACTGACTCACTTGCTCAAGCTTTTGGATTTGATCACGAAGCCCTCCAAAAGCTTAAGACTTGGTTCACGCTTGAACCTTTCTACAATCCTTCCCGAATGTAGACCCATTGTTTTCATATTTTCCTTTTCAACCGATTGAAGTTCTCTTTCCTTCACAGGTGAGTGTTGGATTGATGTACTTCGTAATGTAGGCTTGAGGACTGAGAATGTTTCAGTTTTTCTAATAAGCTTGTATATCTCAAGTGTGTGTCATCTATGTATATCTTCTCAAACAAACTCCTCAGCCTTTTATAGTGAACTTTCAAAAATTTGCCCGTTGAAGAGATAGGCTTATTTTTGAAAGTCACTTTGCGTCGTTGGCTTGCGCTTCTTGGAATTGCCATTTCCTCGTATGAATTGTTCTTTCACCTTTTCGAGTTCGACACGGTGTAGTGCTTCCCATTGGTTCATTCCTTTTGCACGCTTCAGGGACTGAGCACTCCAAGAAAGGTGGTATGGAGATATTACTTGTTTAAGTAAATCTCTTGATTTAAATCGTGCAACGGTTCTTTTACGATTATCTCGACTTGACCGCATTTCCTTGCTTTCCCCAGGTGACTTAGAGTCGACTTCCAATCATTGGATGACTCTTCTCACTCCAACTTAAGACTTGCTTTTCTTGAGTTGACTTGATTGATGCTCCACTCACCGCATCTTAGCCGCTTTTCGATGAGAGTTCTGTCTACTCTTCTTTGCCATACTCAATTGTCTCGCGGCAGAAGTCTTCCTTCAGGTCTTGATTGTCTTCTTGCATGTTAAGGCGTAGGCGACTTAACTCGGCTTGACCACTCTAATTGTTACAATACATTTTACAGCAAGAATTGGGGTGCCAACTTTCTATTCTAAGTTTTACATGGCATTCATCAAAATCTAAACAATAAAATTCCTAACAATTTCCCCCTTTTTGATGATGCCAAAACTTAAATCATTCAAAGATGCAAACAACAATGATACATACAGATAGTGTATTGACATAGAATGTATGCGCAGAATCAATTCTTTTTATTGATCATATCATTCTTGTTCCTTAACACAACTGTTTACAAGGTGTATCAGAGCATATAATTGTCTTCACAAAAATCAAAGAATTTATACCTTTATTACAGAAGACTTACATTGTATGTATTTACATAATAAAATACACGAAGGGTTGGGCAAAGAACACTTCATCTCCTTCATTGTCTCCTTCTTTCATCTTGTTCAAAGATCTTCTTCTCTTCTTCTCTTTTTCTCGTCGTCACCGCTTCTTTTTTTCTTCTCATATGCTTTCCTCGGCACTTCATCTTTTCTTATTCTTTCCTGTCTCTCCGCCATAGCCGAGTTTGTCTCTTGTTTTCTTCTTCTATTCTTTTTGCATACTCGGCGTTGGTTTTAGCCACTTTCAAATTTGCCACTTGGTCAAGCCCACCCAAGATCCCTCCTTTCTTCCCCGGATCTACGTATTCAATATTCTTGGGCGGAGGCCTAGGTCCAAGCTTCTTCCTCCACTACTGCGCTTCTTCCTCTACCTCGGGCGTATATCTTGAATCGGGTCTTCTTCTTTCCAAATTGAGTGAGTGACCGGCGGAGTGACCAGCAGAGTGATCGGTTTGTCTGTCAGCTCGTCGCCTTCTTCACATAATGTGAGACCCTTTTCCCAAGAGTCCCAAGCTTGAGCCATAGACATATTTGCAAAGTATCCCTCGGACTCGAGCGTTTTAAATTCATCGACCGATCGTGGCTCGTCCCGACATCCGAGATGGCATAGGTGTCTCTCTCTCACCGGAATGCCTCCGTGTTCTTTCAAGATGTTCATCACCCTGGCATCCATTCTTACTTCCACTTCCTTCATCCCTCGCTTCAATTGATTTTCTCTTTTCACCATAGATACAAAGTGTTGGAGTGGCGAGTCACTGAGGAGTTTGCTTTGCTTATAATGTCACCGTGATGTGACCTTGTTGGGGGTTTGTGCAATCATCAATGTCACATCTGTTGATCCTTCCCCCTCAACAAGCTTTCCTTTCTTCTCGTTTCAAGACTTCCTCAATCGATTTTCCCTTCTCACCGCTCCTTTCTTTTTCGGCTTCGCTTTTTCTTTGCTTGATTTTCTTTGCTTTAAGGTATTCCTCTTCCCCCTTTTTGGCATCATCAAAGGATAGAGGAACCCCGAAACATGCTTTGGCAAGCATGAAGTCGAGTCTTCGATGGTTGAGTTACGCTTCAAGTCTGCTGCGTTGTATGCGGCCACGGAATTGGTCGAGTAAGCGTTGGAGTCTCACAAATCGGCTTCATCTCACCATGAGAAGGCTGAATTTTCTTGTCATGTGTTCTTCCAAACGCTGTAGATCATTTGTATTTTGCTCACGCAGCACTTGATCTCGGCGGTGTGAGCTTCATGCATATGCTCAATGTGTTCTCTCGGCTTCGTCTTTGCATCGGCATTTTCACTCTCTCACCACCAGCTTGTTGAACAATTGTCCAAGTATCTCACCGTTCCACACGCATTGTTTGTCTTTTGTTGCCACCATTCCCTTATCCGAATCTGTTATGCCTCTTAAATCACCGTAAGGGTGGCATCTCTATTGTCGATCGCATGTCCAAAGAGGCTCGATGCCTCTCCATCCTTTCAACCTCGGCAAAAAGAGTGCCTTGAACACTTCTCAAACTTCACCGATTCTTCATTGCGGTGATGGCCATACATCATCGGTCATAATCGGCTAGAACGATGGTGTCGATGGAAGAACAGGAGCTGGTTTGTAATAGCGTGCTTGTTCGTTTTCTCGACTCTTCGTGGAGTTCTCGTATCTCCGGTGAGAAAGGGAAAGATTCTACAAAAGATTCATCACCGCCAACCGGGATCTGCTTCGATGATGAGCGGTGCGCGTGAAGTTCTTTTGGGAATCGATCTGCTGCGACTTGAGGAGCTCCGAGCGGTGGTCTCTTGTTCACCGGGTTACATTGTGAAGTAGACCCGGCTTGCCGAGCCTCACTGTCTTAACAGCCTTCGTTGGTCTCAAATGATTTCTCCATTTCGATGACGGTCCTCGGCCTTATCGAGCGTCATCGGACGATGATGAGATTTCCATTGGTGGCTCATCATCAAAATTAAAGGTTTGACGAGTAGTCTTGGGATCGAACTTGCTCGTGCTTGGAACATCCGCAATGAGTCTTTTGGATTTGTCATAGGTGATGACTCGGCTTCTTCTTCGCCTTCCGATCCCGAGAAAAGTGACATCGGGGTTGTCCTGGGAATCATGAAGTGCGCTGATCTCCTTCTCGGATGGGTCGATTATAGCAGGAGAGATGTTCTCTATTTCAAACTTCTTTACCCCGGGAAGTCTCAACCTCCCGTAGGCCTTCATTACCTCCGGCGGTCTCTCTTCTCATGCGAGGCCTTGATCCACCCTTTTCGACAATGTCACTGTCTTAGGGTCTTCTACATGGCATCCATTGGAGTCTCAACCCCATGGATTGCACTTTCATCGCCCGCAGTGTTAACTCCCGGGCTGTTCCTTCTCAGTGCCTCGACCGCATCAGACAGATCATTAGCCTTCGAGAGCGGTTGGCACCTCACCGAGACAGTCTCAATCGTCCGAGCTTCGTTGATGGCAACTTGCTTTGTTCTTCTTGTGTTTGAATTTTCTCTACTTCGCCTCCTACATTCTTTGTGGAGTCATCTGCAGCATCCTCCGACCTTGCTGCAGGTGGAGGGAGTTTCCCCTCGGCGCACCACCGAGTGACTTGGAATGCGTTCACTCGTCTCCAAACTCCCGGGTTTTCGATTGATTGCTCACCGTTGGGGCGGTGGTAGCACACCTTCAATAGGGGTTGGCTCGACCGGGGTCCCCACTATCCCGCTTTCATCGCCATCTCCCTTATCGCTTTCTTCTCGAGTGAGTGGGAAGTGGTAGCGGCAACAACGGTGCTATTTGTCTTTGAACCACTCCCATTGGATCGATTTCAAATTGTGTTCGAGGACTCTCCTGGTCCCTCCATTAATCTTTGCTCGTGAAGGATTCTTGATTCGTGCAATGCTTGCTGCATTTGCAACTCTTCGTAGGCGGCGAAAGATTCTCCAGTTCCTCATCACCGCCGGAGAAGACATCAAGGAGAGGATGTGTGTGTTACGTGGTGCCGAGATAGGGCGGATGCTTGCCTTCTCACGTGCTTCGGCTTCTTGACTTGCTTTTCTCTCTCCTTGTCCTTGTAGATCTGCAGGATTTCGTGCGATTGCCTTCATCCGTAGCCGAGCACAAAGAGTTAATCCAAGGAAATTTAGCGATTCCTCTTCTTCTTCTATGAACTCGGGCGTTGGAACTGTTCCCTTAACTTCCATTTCCTCCACTCACGCAGACGATTTGGATGTCCGGGTAAGGTGGAGATAGGATCATTACATCACTATCCGCTCCGCGGAGTTCTTCTTGTGCTTCACCGTGTGTGAGCTACAAACTGTTGTGTCTTGAGTTGCCTCTGGCGACGCCTTGGCCAGACTTGGTCGTTTCATCAACTACATCCGGAGACTCTACTTCTCCAAAGAGTCTCCGGTATTTGTGCTAGCTAGCTAAATAACCGACTCACCGGTTTCTCCTGTTCGATCCGCTTGACAAGTCTTCTTCGTCTCCTAGTTAGTACCGAGGGGATTTCTCGTTCGAGACGGTGTCCTCTCGAGTCTTGGGCGGCCGGGGCCGTCTTGGTGTTTGTTTCGAGGAGCCGTCTTGGCTTGTCGGTTCTCCTCCTTTTGACGATCGGAGAAGGTATTTGTGAGTCCTTCTCGACAGCCGCAGGGGCGGAGAGACACGGCCGGGGGCGGGTGACTCTGCTGCAGGGCGGGAGCATGCTTGGTTTTCTTTCTTTGGGGGTAGCGATCTTCTTAGCAAACGCAGGGGCAGCTTTCTTCTTGGGAGAGGAAGCGGTATCTTCGGGTCACCGATTCCCCTCACCGTGTCGCTCTCTTGGCGTAAGCTCGCTTCGAGCACCGAGAGGTTAGCTCCGAACATTCTCTTGTTAACATGGAAAGCCTTCCCATGCCTAAGAGGGACTCCTTTCACCTCCAATAGCCGCCAATCACCAGGCCATATCCCAGGATCCTCCAAATGTGCCATCTTCTTTGAAGGACTTGTTCCCCACGTTCGGGCAGAAATCTGGGCTGTGAGATAAACTCAGCCAGATTTATCTTCTTTTCTTCGATGATTGCAGCCATCACAATCAGCTTTGCCTTTGACATTGGTCAAAGCCGCCAAATTTGATGTCGATACATTTGGCAACTATGTCCAACAATTTGTGATAATCCTCCTTCAAAGTGATCTCTTGTTTGTTTGTGTATATTATTTTGTCAAAAAAGTCGGACTTGGCTATTTCTTTCCATGCGTCGCCCAAGTTTACATCAGCTTCTTTAATCTCGGATGCTCCTTCACTGGCGGTAGTGAGCAATATTCACCAAATCTCTTGGCGGTGATAGTCACCGCTTCCCCGTGAATGCAGATGACTTGATTCCTTCATCGTGAATCTCGGCATTCACGTAGAATTGTGCGACCTCCTCCACATAGGTCATCGGATATTCTAGCGTTAGAAACGGTTTTAGTCCGGACGTTTCCAACTTCTCAGCGATTTTCTTCACTAGGGTGTCATCGGACCCCTGCTTCACCATTCCGTCGAAATCCATCGTCGAACCGGTGTGGATTTGCTTTCCTAACTTGGTAAAGTCATAAGTTGGTGCCATTTCTCAGGATTATATCAGGGAAAAACTCAGAAATTAATTTGAAGGTTGATAGGGTTTCGAGAGTATTTTGCCTTTGCTTTTTGAGAGAAAGAGATGAACAGTTTTTAGAAGTGTGAGAGAGAAAAGGACGAAAATGGTTTAAATATGGTTTATGAAAGGACGTGCGGCGGTTTTGAATTGTGATCGAAATCAACGGCTTGGATTTCGTGACGCCTATTGATCATTTCATGTCTCGTATTTAATGCGGCAAAGATTTATATCCAATCATAAGCTTGGAGTGCGACTTTATGTCCAGTACACATCATCATTATCTTTGACGTATTCCTTAAAACATTCCCGCTTAATCAAAATGATGCGTTTTTGTCACTTTGCTCATAAGTCATTCAGCTTATCTCTTAGCCGATTTAACTCTACTTCTCACAGCTTCTCTTAGCGACTCGGCTATCACCGACTTCGGTGTATTTTCTTCCGATCTGGTGATTTATTGAGTGATTTACATTTTCACTCTTTTTCTCCCTTTTCTGCTCAATTTCTCTTCTTTGATTTGTCCGAGTATCACCACTCAATTAGCCCCAACTCATGCTTGAGTTCTTCAAATCTTGACTCACATAATGGTTTTGTGAAGATGTCGGCTAGTTGTTTATCGGTTGAGATATATTCCAGGATGATGTCCTTCTTTTCAACATGATCTCTTATGAAATGATATCGACATCAATATGTTTTGTTCTTGAGTGCAACACAGATTTTGAGTGATTGCAATTGCACTTGTGTTATCACACATGATTGGAATTTCTTTTTCTTCAACTTCATAGTCTCTCACCTTTGTCTCATCCATAGGACTTGGGCACAACAAATGCCCCGCATCTATGTATTCTCGCCGCTTGGTACAGAGAGGTGGCTATTGAGTTTTGCTTCTTGCTAAACCAGGAAATTAGTCCGTTTCCTAGCATTTGACATGTGCCTGAAGTGCTCTTCCTGTCCACTCTGCATCCAAAGATAGTCGAGAATCCGAATAGCCAAGTAGCTTGAATCCACCTTCCTTTGGATACAATAGGCCTACTTCTTGGCTTCCTTTCAAGTATCTCAATATTCTCTTAGTCCTGTCATATGGCTCTCTTTTGGAGCAGATTGAAATCTTGCACATACACCTACAAAGAAAAAAGTGATGTCCGGCCCGCTAGCCGTGAGATAGAGCAATGATCCAATAAGTGCTCAGTATCTTGTTTGATCTACTGTGCTTGCCATCCGCATCCATGTCCATTTTGACCGATGTGTTCATTGGTATTTTTACATAAGACTTCTCCTCCATACCAAACTTCTTCATTAAATCTCTCGGTGTATTTTGTTTGACTTATGAAGGTTCCATCCTTCACTGTTTCACTTGAAGTCCAAGGAAGAATGTCGACTCTCCCATCATGCTCATTTCAAATTTACTTTGCATGAGGTTTGAAAATTTTTCACACATCTCTTTGTTAGTGGATCCAAAAATGATGTCATCCACATATATTTGAACAAGCAAAGATACTCTTCTTGTCTTGAATTCTCGAAAAGTGTTCTATCTACTTTTCCTTTTGTGAATCCATTTTCGATTAGGAATTGTGACAGGGTATCATACCATGCTCACGGTGCCTGTTTCAATCCATACAGGGGCTTTCTTGAGTTTGTATACCTTGTCTCCAAGAGTCTTCTCGCTCAAATCCTGGAGGTTGTTCAACATACACTTCTTCTTCCAATAAACCATTTAGAATGCACTTTTTACATCCATTTGATATACAACGAAATTCTTGTGAGCTGCATAGGCAAGAAACATCCTTATAGCTTCCAATCTTGCTACAGGGGCAAATATTTCATCAAAATCTATCCCTTCTTCTTGGCAATATCCTTTGGCTACCAATCTTGCTTTGTTTCTTACCACAGAGCCTTCCTCGTTCATTTTATTTCTGAATACCCATTTGGTGCCAATAACATTTTGATGTATGGGTCTTTGCACTAATTCCCACACTTTATTCCTTTCAAACTGATTCAGCTCTTCTTGCATAGCTTGAATCCAATGTGTGTCATCCAATGCTTGTGACACATCTTTTGGCTCTATTTATAGATGAAGCATGTGAACATTGCTTCTTGTTGAGTTCGATCTTGTCTTGACACCTTCTCTTATATCTCCAATGACAAGTTCGTGGATGGTCTCTCGGCCATCTTACATCAAAGTGAGTTGGTGATTCATCGACTTGCAAATTTGTTGTTCTTTGTGGTCACTCTCTCGTAATCACTTAGCAAATTTTCCACTGTTTTTGAGATTCACTATCTCATCTTCTTCCTCAATTGATAATTCCAGCTTGACTTCAAAGATAGGGACTCTTACGTATGGTTGAATGATTCAACTTATCACCGACTCTTCAATGTCTTCTCCATTTACATTTTGCTCATCGAATACTACATGAATGGATTTTTCGTAACCATAGTTCTTTTGTTGAGTATTCTCAGGCTTTGCTTTCACCGAGTATCCTAAGAAGATACCTTCATCACTTTAGCATCAAAAGCCTTTAGTTGTCTTTGCCATTGTTGTGAATGAAGCATTTACATCCAAATATTCTCAAATATGAAACATTTGGTTTTCTTCCAATCCAGTTTCATAGGAGTCTTTGTCACCGTCTGCTTATCATACATCTGTTTTGGGTGTAGCAAGTCGTGTTGATTGCTTCGCCCAAAATCTTTTTGTAACCCCGCCTTGACTAACATGGTCCTTGCTTTGCTTCTTTGAGGGTTCTGTTCCTTCTTTCTCGCAACTCCATTCTCATTGAGTCCTTGCATGTGATAGTTCATGACCAATACCATTCTCAATACAATCGAGTTATTATTCCATTGACAAACTCGGTTCCTCTATCCGATCTTATTTTGATAATGGTTTGACTCTTTTCATTTTGAATCCTCTTCATCACCGTGGTAGTTTTTGTAGAGTTTCTTTCTTCTTGCACATGAATATTGTCCATGTATATCTTGAGTAGTCATCTACTACCACCAAGGTGTATTTCTTTCCACTTATCTTTGGCCGGTTCCACCGGGCCAAATAGATCCATATGAAGTAGATGCAATATTCTTGTTGAGGATGGGCATGTCTTTTCTTTGAATGACGACTTAATTTGCTTTCCCTTCGGACATGCATCACATATACTCTCCTTCTTGTATACTCGAGTCCGAAGTCCTTCTACAAGATGACTTCTTGCCACTTTGTTAATTGTTTTGAAGTTCAGGTGACTCGGCTTTTTGTGCCACAACCAACTTGATTCAAATTTGTACTTTTTGCTAGTAGACATGTCTTTGGGTGTTGCGGTTGACCAATCCACTACATACATATTTTTCTATCTACATCCTTGCAAAGCACCACTTCATTTGATTCAATATCTTTGATTTGGCATATACCCATGTTGAATCCAACATTGTAGCCCTTGTCACAGAGTGATCGATACTCGATAAGTTGAAGTTGAGTCCTTCAACATATGCAACATCTGTGATTTCTAATCCATTCCTCTTGATGGATCCAATGCCTCTTATTTCACCAGGAGCTTCATTTCCTCCAAATATGACTTTTGCTCCTTTGACTTCCTTGAATTTTGACAGATTTCTCTTATTTCTGTCATATGTCCGGAATAACCACTATCCATGTACCAGGTTCCTTGGCACTCACTTTCATCCTTGAACCCGCAATCAAGGAAATTAAGTTTTAGGTACCCATACTTGTCCGGGTCCCGAGGGGTTAGAATTATAAGATGATCCAACCAACCTATAGCCAAATGATTTGACTCTAAGGGGTTGCCATCTATCGCTGCCATAATCATAATTTATCCTGGCAAATTGCTTGGGGATTCTAGGTTCATACAAAATTGTCTCTTTTGTCCGTATGCCCGCATATGTGTTTTAGCAATTGCCTTCCTTGGGTAATTGTGGTGTTTTTGAGTGTAGTGCCTAGGTGCATATGTGTGTGTGATGAAAGCTCTTATACTTTTGGAATGGCCTTTCTTGAGTTCTGGCCTTTGCCATCCGGGCTTATATTCCATAAGTCTGTCTTTGATTCACATTATTCCAATCACTTGGCTTGGATATTTTCTACCATTCCCATCATATGTATTTCTTTTATGAGTTTTAAGGATGTTTGGTAGCTCTCGCTTCTTCTTTACAGAGTATTTTCTTTGGAGTTTGCTTTGAGGACTCGGAATCTCTTCTCACTATCCTTTCAAAGACTCTCAACTGGCCGTTTTCCTTTTCCTTTGTAACCAAGGCCAGTTTGCTTAGTATTGTGCTTTGGAGTGAATGTGTGTGCAACATTTAGAGTTTTGGATTTTTCGGACTCTTCATGACTTGAAGATCCTTTTTCCAAAATTACTCTTGAGGTTTGACATGGCACAGAGGAATTAAATCCTAAGCCTTTGTCTTGTCTCCACATTCTCTTTGACTCATAATAAGATCATCCAATGATTTAGATGCCTTAGTGAATGAGGCAATAACATTCTTGAGGTCATTCTCCCTCTTTTCTATAGCAAAGCAATTTCTGCTACTAATTTAGCATTTTCACCTTTAAACTTTCATTTTCAACAAATTATTTGACTTAGAGTACTCGGCTCCTTAGTCACTTTGAGTTTTGACTTTTGAGTAGGCTGTTTTCCTCATTCAATAGTGTGTGTGAGGATTTAATGTGTTCAAAGTCTTTCATCATTTTGCCTAATGAATCATAAAGATCGAGGGTGATGAAGTGTGTGTGTCACAAATCACTATCACTAGTGTCCGAGCTTGTTGAGTTAGATTGTACCTCATCTTTTTGATCTTGTTCTTTGGCCATCAAGCGGATCGGGGCTTCTTCTTCGAGTCACTTGAGTAGTCACTTCACTGCTCTCAATCACTTGTCTCTCTTGACTTGGCTGTCTCAGCATCTCTGCAGCCATCATTGCCTTTTTCTTTTCCCCGTCTTCTTTCTCTCAAGATTTTTCTTTCTTTCTTCATCCCCTCGTACTTGTTGACTACAGGATATGAGCAATCAATGGCATAGTGACCTGGTTGTCTACATTCCAACATAGATATTCAGCCTTTTGATCGCTCTTTCCATTCTTGAGTTGTCGGCCTTTGATACTCAACTCTTTGATGATCTGTTCTCTTGGTTGGCTGCCTTCTTCCCTTAATTTGGAGGGAGCCGAGTGTCTTCCGGAAGATTCACCCTTTCCTCTCTTGTAGTTCTTATTGAAGAACTTGTTGAATCTCTTAACCATCGTGGGCTATTTCTTCCGGGTCAATGACTTCTTTGACCTCGGCCGCTTCCCATCTTTAACAATTAGAGTAGCTGTTTTGGGGTACAAATTGTCTCTTCCTCGATCTTTTCTTCTCACTCAAACTCGTAGGCTTTGAGGTCCGAGAATAGTTCATGGTTGGATGTCTTTGATAGGTCCATGGAATGTCTCGGTGCCATGACCTTCATTTCCCATTCACGGAAAACTTTTTAGGATCTTCATACACATTTCTTTCTCGTGTATATTCCTTTCCAAGTGTAGACAGACTCTCATTTGTGATTTCAGAACCGAGCATCCGGTTGATCCAGGTTCTCTCCTGAGATCATTTTGAAGTTTTCAAATCTTTGTACAACCACGATAATTTGTTTTCTTTGATTTGCTCACGAGCCTTCACAAATCAATGTCAACTTGTCCCGCATTTCCTTAGTTGTTTTGCAAGATTTGACTTTATTGAACATGGCTTTGTCCAAGGTTTTGTAAAGGATGTCCTTGGCTACATTGTCCGTTGTATCTTTTTCATCATTTGTCCACTCGGTTCTTGGTTTTTCAACCATGACCGTCCGGGAGCAACATCTTCTTCTCCTTCACCGCAACTCTTCGTAAATCGTGTGTTCACCTTTAATATTTGCAGAGGCCCATCTTCTATCACTATCCACATCTCATCATGTAATGCTTTGATAGATGAGCACTCGCATACGAATTTTCCAATCATCAAATTCTTCAATAGTGAACATAGGGATGCGTGTCAAATTTGCTTCCATGATAATAACTTTTAAAGAGTTTTGAAAATTTAAGTACTAAAGCGACTTTGAAAAGTTTGGAGATCTAGTTCGATTAACCGGTGCGGAGGGTTCAATGAACCAACCGCTCCGATACCACTTGTAGGTCCCAAGGGGTGTAAGTGTAAGGTTTAGAAGGGGGTTGAATAAACCTTACCAAATTTTCGATTTAGTCCTTTTAAATCTACGAGTTGATTCTACACAACCGTGTCCTTGATGGACAATCGAATTAGTCACTCAAGAGAGTTAATCTCTCCAACGACTTCGGTGAGTGTTGATGGAGTAACTCACCGTTGGCTATAATTTAACTCAACTGTGGTTTTATTTCATTGGAAGACTTAACACCCTTATGTTTGATTAAGCAAGATTTTAGAGCTTGATTTAGTACTTATAATTTTATCAAATGGATAGCAAATTTATCGTGAGATATAAGCGAGTTAAAAGTGCGGAATTTAAATGCTTTGAAATGTAAATGACACAAAAAAGTTTTTATAGAGGTTCAAGATGGGGTAATTCTTCTACTCCTCTCTTCTCCAACTCTTGGAGGAATCCACTAAGTAATGATCGTTTACAAAGTGGTAATACAGTCCGGATACAAGTCTTGATCACAACAAATGACTTGATCCTTAGGGACTCGATCGAGACGCCTTGATCACTCACTCGGTGGCTTCTCGTGCGACTCGAAACTTCTTCACAGGCAAATTTGCCTTGTTACTACTGACTCACTTGCTCAAGCTTTTTGGATTTGATCACGAAGCCCTCCAAAAGCTTAAGACTTGGTTCACGCTTGAACCTTTCTACAATCCTTCCCGAATGTAGACCCCTTGTTTTCGATTTTTCCTCTTCAACCGATTGAAGTTCTCTTTCCTTCACAGGTGAGTGTTGGATTGATGTACTTCGTAATGTAGGCTTGAGGACCGAGAATGTTTCATTTTCTAATAAGCTTGTATATCTCAAGTGTGTGTCATCTATGTATATCTTCTCAAACAAACTCCT
This sequence comes from Rehmannia glutinosa, assembly GCA_016081115.2. Lineage (NCBI taxonomy): Eukaryota > Viridiplantae > Streptophyta > Magnoliopsida > Lamiales > Orobanchaceae > Rehmannia > Rehmannia glutinosa. The sequence goes on along the minus strand of JABTTQ020002763.1, from coordinate 497,112 downwards.
CACCTTTTATAGTGAACTTTCAAAAATTTGCCCGTTGAAGAGATAGGCTTATTTTTGAAAGTCACTTTGCGTCGTTGGCTTGCGCTTCTTGGAATTGCCATTTCCTCGTATGAATTGTTCTTTCACCTTTTCGAGTTCGACACGGTGTAGTGCTTCCCATTGGTTCATTCCTTTTGCACGCTTCAGGGACTGAGCACTCCAAGAAAGGTGGTATGGAGATATTACTTGTTTAAGTAAATCTCTTGATTTACGTAACGGTTTTTTTCTGATTATCTCGACTTGATCGCATTTCCTTGCTTTCCCCAGGTGACTTAGAGTCGCTTCCAATCATTGGATGACTCTTCATCACTCCAACTTAAGACTTGGCTTTTCTTGAGTTGACTTGATTGATGCTCCACTCACCGCATCTCACCGCTTTTCGATAGAGTTCCCGTCTACTCTTCTTTGCCATACTCAACTGTCTCGCAGGCGAAGTCTTCCTTCGGTCTTGATTGTCTTCTTGCATGTTAAGGCGTAGGCGACTTAACTCGGCTTGACCACTCTAATTGTTACAATACATTTTACAAGAAGAATTGGGGTGCCAACTTTCTATTCTAAGTTTTACATGGCATTCATCAAAATCTAAACAATAAAATTCCTAACAATGAAGCTATTGAGATGATCGAGCTTCAATCGTAGAAGATGCGAGAGTAACCTCTACTCTGGATACCATGAAGAATTGAGAGAAGCTGCATGGGAATTATATATGGGGATTCAAATATGTATTTCTCATTAATGAAGAAAGGCTACAGTGTTCTCTATTTATAGAGGAAATGAACATATAAGTGCTAAATAGAGAACACTGTAGTTATAATATTAGACTCTATTCTTCTGGACTCATCTATCTCATCAGATTTAGACTCTATTCTTCTGGAAGTTTGTTCTATGTTGGGTTCTTTTCAATCTCCATGCTTATTTTGGATTACAGGGTTGATGACACTATTTCCCACGAGTTTGCTCACTACGCTAACACGTGCTCTTTGTACAACTAACTCGTGGATAACTCCCCCTGCATTTTTGTCTCTCGGTGCTGGACCTTTTCCTGTAACTTATGTATTTTTGCTTAAATATTTTTTAGATAATTGGATTATTTAATTGGACTTGATAGAATTGATGATCAATTAATTTAATATGAACTTGATGAAACAAATGATGGATTTTTTAACTAAAAACCAAACCTCAATATATTTATTAAGCCTGTAATATATGAGAGACGCACCTGACTAATTTGAAAGAAAGAAAAAGAAAGAGGGCTATCTTACAAATATCTGGATAAGAGTTAACTACATAAGATATTGATCAATCACAATTATCCTACCATATTTTTCTCTCGTTGAGATTTCTTCTTCTTCTTTCTTTCTCTCTTGGTAGAGAATCCAAGAGCTTTTTTTTTGGATTAACTACAAAACAACAATTATTATTTTTATCGGATGAATTAAGGATTGTCATTCACTTTGATTTTCTAATTAAACAAAGAAAATAATTTTTTTACTACTAAGGAAATCATTCATTTGGGTTTTTTTCGTCCATCCACGTGGACCTTTTTTTAGAGGTGAAATATTTGGGTCCTTATGTCGAGGTTGTGGAGAGAAGCAAGGAATAACCTTGTTGAGTGAAATTTGGATTCCATCTGCATGCATCTTCATCAAAAGTAATTGATATTGGTAAAAATCTTAAATCCCAATTTTTACCACTTGTAAAATCTCTACAAGAACCGGCGATTTTATATTATGTATTTTGAATGCATGTTTTTTTTGCTGCATTAAGCTTCTCAGTATAGCCATACCAACACAAAATTGTATTAAATAACATCAATTAATTGAAATCATGTATAATGTAGTTCGTGCACACATATCTGTATGTATTATTGTTGGTCCAAAAAAGATAAAGAAAAAATTCTAGGGGCGAATATACTTTGAGTTTTATGCCTCATTTAAAGCAAAAGACCCGTTAATAGCTTAATTAGAGTTTCAACAGCTAAGTTCAGAGACTTCGTAATGCAACATAATTTTAATAAAGTAACTTTGTTGTTTCTTTAAATTGGTTTCTTTGCGAATATTAAGCAAATAAGACAGATATCAAAAGCGACTGTAAATGACACAACGATTTATAGATGTATCGTAGTGGCGTAATCTCCTACTAATCTTCTCTTCCCTTTTCACCAAGAGGTAAAATCCACTAGATACTCAGGTTATAGTACACTTGCTCTAGAATGTTTCAATGTTTTGGCACAAAAAGAATTTTTGCAGTGCGATAACTTCATAAGATTATATTGCTTTGTGTGTAGACTTGTGTATAGTCACACATATGTTTCTGCAAAGAATTCTCCTCCTACTTTATAGACAGATTTAAATTTTCCTGTTGAGAGATTGGAGGCAAATTTGAATGTTGATTGTATACATAGTACAACACGCAACCTTTGCAGAGTAGTGCCCGTCCTTGTGCCTGTTGCCATTTGATTGTTCTCTATTTAGTTCTTGCCACATGTCTTTTGCAGAGTAGTGCTCCTATTAATAAAAACACTCTACTGCTGAGTAATTTGGTCTCTAAAACTATGTCATCACACTACTATCATACATTTTTAACTATCAATCACCGCATTAGAATCAAGTGAAAAAATGTCCTTTAACATTTCTTACCAAGCATTGAAATTCTTATGCTTATATTATTTCTTTCTTCGTTGGTAGTACATTAAGCAATTTCATTCCAAATATATTTATATAAAAAAAGGATAAAAAAATAGTGTTATGGATATTGTCTACCATAACAAATGGAAATTTATTCGCATCTTAATTCAAATTTCCATATTTGTAGTGTTATCAATTCACAAAAGGAAGAGTAATTTAAAGAAAAGTATGGCGACTTTTGTTATTATTATTATTATTTTAAAATCAATATGAGACATCTTTTTATGGATCCTTGTTGTTTTAAAAATTCTTAATTAAAGTGGATATTAGTTTGCATTTTATTTATTTATTTATTTATTTTGAGCGGAATGGGAAAATGGATTCCAGTTTGGCATATTATTAAGGGATTGATAAGAACACAAATACCCAACATTTCAGGGAAAATGAATTTTTTATGCGCCTGTCATTTTTTTATGCTCCCACATTTTTCGGGACTTTTGTACACTCACGCGGACTTTTTGATGATATTATTTCAAAGTTTTTTTGAACTTATTCCAAACATGTTTCTGCTAATAATGTTTTAGTGAAATATAATTTTTGCCACTATTAAATAATCAATTTTATTCAAGAAAGCCTATAAGCAACCAAGAAACATACAATAAACAATACCTATCCCATTTTGATAGAAAATAATATAGAAACGACACATGAATAGAAATAACAAAAGATAGAAAGTCTTAGTTAGCGTGATCGGGCTATGAAGTTAGCCCTTTCGGGTTTACTTGGGTTGAGCAGACGATCATGTAGACTATTTTTCGTCTTAAAGATCATCAACTCTTGCTCTCTTCTCTTTGGTAGTCAGATAGCGGGCAAGGACAGAGGTTATAATAGATTAGATGTTCTGCTAGGCTATAGGACTAACAGAGGCAACTGCAACCTATATATCCGATGCACTTATCTGTTGTAATTTAAACTTTGATGAAATGCATATCGAAAATAACATGAAAACAACCAATAAATAACAGAACATCGTTAAAACCTATATAGAAACGTTCTAGAAACAATAACAATAATATAGAAAACAAAATAAGAACAAAAAAGCATAAAAATATGTAAAATCTGCATTAAAACATCGAAAACAATATAAAAACAACCAGAAACAACATAAACGATATATAAAATAACACAAGAACATAAACAAGGGCAAAAATAGGTAATTTCTGCATTTAAACATCAAAAACAACGTAACAACATTGAAAACAATGTAAAAACAATCCATAAACAACATAAATAATAATAAAAACAACATAGGAACAAAAAAGCGTAAAAATAGGTAAAAACTATATTGTAACATCAAAATAACACAACAACAATATAAAAACAACTAAGAACAACATAAACAACACATGAACAAAAAAAGCGAAAAAATAGGTTCAAATGTAAAAATTTGCAAAAGAAAAGGCCAAAAAATCCATAACAAGCGCATGAGTGTAAAAATATCCAAAACAAGCGCATAAAGTAGTGTATTTTTTTGGGAAGTTGGTATATTCGGGAATTTCTCTATTATTAAATTATATTAAAAGGCCTTGTTTAGTTGTTTAGGATAAGTGATTGGGTTGAATAAGATATATAGTCTGCTTAAATGTTTAGAAATGAGGATTTGGGCACAAGACTAGTTCTTTGCCCGTGTGGTCAATCTATTGAACAAGGGAAAATGACACAAATACCCACCTATTTTTGACCGGTTTCTGCAAAATACTAGGATTATAGCAAAATTACCTAACAATACGTTGCCGCATTCTAATTACCAACAAATACGCTCAAACCCAGCACATTACCAAACTATACGCTGACAACCACCAAAAACAGACTGGCATATCCACAACGTAGCAGCCGCAACCAAGTGCGCAGACACTTTCCGAAGAAGAAGAACAAACAATACGACTGAACAAGCAAATGAAGAAGAATCGAACTCCAAATTAGTAAAATAAAGAAGAAAGCAGAACAAAAAACAAAGTACAAAACACCAATCTCGAAAAAACATTAATTATTTACTCTAAAAACCTATTGTTCACATCATTGCGCAAGATCTATTTCTACAATGCAAAAAAATAATTAAACATATATATACACATCAGATCAAATTGAGATTGTACATCGAATTTTGTGAATACACAAATTTGATCAAAATGAGTGATTCAATATTATAAAATGCTTATTTTGTTCGAAATTGATACAAAATCCTAAAAAGTTTGATTATCATGAAAATGTGAAGCCCGGATTTTTCCGAGCTTATAATTGATTCTTATTGTTGTCTATGTATTTGATCGACTATTTTACCGTGTCACTTTGACGGGTAATTATTAATGATATATATTTTGTACTTTATTTCATTTCATTTATTACTTGTGATCATGATCATCATTAATTCTATTTCTCATTTATGATCACTTGATTGATCATCATTACTATTTTTGTATTTATTAGTCACCTTAGAATTTTAAGAGGCTATTTATTTTAGAGATTTTTACCCTATAGAATTAAGATTTTGATTTAGATTAAGTGATCATGAGACTTATAAGTGGTCAAGGAAATCACTAATTATTTTGGAGATTGATATATTTCATCTATTATCATCAAATTTGGGACAAAAAAAAAATATAGAATTACCATAATACCCTTATTATGGACGGCCATGATGATGAATTTTGAGTAGAAATATCATCCAACTCTTGTACATGTACACCTTATATTAGTCATCTTGTGTATAATTATACCATTAATTCAAACATTATACACATCATCTCTTACATTACTTCTTTATTATTATTTTTGCCAACATGTTGGAAGTCTTCCAACATTCCATTCAAACCATCTCATGCCCATACCTTTGACCTCCAAAATGTTCCCCATGCAAGAGGAAAAATGCAAGACACAAAATTGAACAAAAATTCCTCTCCCCCCCCTCATGGTGGACGGCCAATATGGCCAAATTTACACAAAATTTTCATTTTCCATCCAACACATTCTAACTCTCAAAGCTAATTTTCTCCTCCTTCTCTCTAAAATTCCTACTTCTCTCTACTCTTTCTTCTCACCTTCTTCTTCAACACTTAGAAAAAATTTCAAGATTTTCCTCCTAATAGTCAAGAAATTCGAACACCCCCCTTCACAAGGTATGAAATTTTGTTCTCCAATTCATCTTGATATCATCTACCTACCTCTTTTCACTTCTTGACATAAGTTAATTTTGGTTTTGGAGGTACATTTAGAAGACCATTTGAAGATTAGAGCTTGACATCATCTTGAAGAAGGACTTCAAGACTTGAAGAAGAACTAGTAGAGAAATTTAGACTACAAGGTAAGAATTGGACACTAGAACCCTTCTTTCCTCTCCTTTCTATTTTTTTTCAAATTTTAACACCCCTTTTTCATTTTTGAGAAATAGGGGCTGACCTTAGGTTATTTTGGATTTGAACCAAAATTTTCAATTTTAAAGCTTCAACTAGTCTCCAATCACCTACTATACAAGGTAAAGTGTAGTCTTTCTCATTTTCTTACCTCCTTCTTTTTCTCCTTAATTTTTCTCTCATTTTTCTAACTCCAAATTTTTGATATTTCTTAACTTAGGGGCTGACCTAAGAGGCCTCATCCAAAAATTGTGAAATTTATCCTTTTATTTCACAATTTCTAATTTTAAGGTGGGTGGAAAAATACTTTCCAACTATTAGGTGTTTTTATTAAGTTGCATGTAGAAATTTTGATTACGAGCCTTGAGATATATAATCTATGTATTGCATGTCAATTTTATGTATCAAATCATGAAAATTCTGAAGAGTTGCTCAAAATTACTATTTATTGAATTTTAGGTACATGCATGTGCAATTTAATGTTTTATTTAATGAATTCTTGTATGTATTGGATATGCATGTGTATGATCTTTAAAATTCATGTTTTGGATGACTTATAACCTGGACAAGTCGAGCATAATTGATTAAATTTCAATTTTGGACTTAAAAATGTAAAAATGGAAAGTTGGTGGACTAAATTGCAAGAAAATGAAAGTTAAAGGACCCCTCTACAAATTTCGATTGTTGGGACTGTACTCAGGTTAAAAAATGACTTTTGGACATTTTAATAAAGTTTTAAGAGTTTTAAGATAAATAAAATCAACCTTTAAAAGCCCAAGGACTAGATTGTAAAATTTTGAAAGTTTAAGGGCTACTTTGCAAATTTTAAAACTGTACCAGACCTTAACTTTAAATTCTGGAAATTTTATTCTTAAGGTAGTGGAAATGACATATTTTAAATGTATTCCAAAAATCCAAGTGTTTAGGGCTTGGAAAGTAAATTTTCTAAAATTGAGGGACTAATGTGTAAAATACTAAACTTGAGGACCCAAATGAAATTTCCAGGACTTATGCAGCCCATGCACCTGGAAATACTAACTTAACTATAACTTAATTATATTTTGGACCCCTAAAAGCCTTAAAGACAATTATTTCAAAATGGGACAAAAATGATATTTTCAAAGCTTAAAGGACCTACACTTAAAAACTGCTTTTGTCCCAATATCCTACTAACTTTAGTGACATTTTCCAACTGGAATCACATTAAAAGCCCTTCCGGTTTGTGAGTTCCGATTATTTTAAACTTAAGGTCCGAATTAGCAATTTTTACAAATTTGGGGCAAATATGAGAATTTTATAAAAACTCGACCTCAAAACATTAAAAACCTGAAGCTCTGGACAATTTGGAGAATTTAGGAACTGACCTCATAATTTTTCAAGGTCGGGATATTTATTTATTCAATTTTTAACCCCAAAAGTGTTGGTTTTTACAAAACAGGGCTAAATTGTAATTTTTTTTATAAAGGACCTAACTCAAATTATTTTCCATTTTACTAAAATAGCCCTGGACCCTCTGACTTGGAGATTTAATTAAAGAATTTTATTTTCCCAAAAAACCCTTGACTTATCGGACCAATTTGACCGATCAATACCCGATCACGGAGCGACTTCCTCGTCTTGCGATGTTGAATCTATAACGGGACTTATGTTCCACCTAATATTTCAAGATATCGAAGGTTGCTTATCCTTCCAATAATCATCTTCATCCAAAAACTCCACCAACGCCATAATTGCCACTCGCGTTTTTCAAAAAAATTTCCTGAACTGCTTCCCCGAATCAATGATACTCGACTACCTGGTTGACTGCCTGAACTTGTATTTACTTTCCGCTGAGTCAACTTGGTGTGTCAAGCTCACGATCGGAATGGATACGTCGGGGATGGAACCGGCAGCTCGGCCGCTATTCCACTCTTCCTACCCATCGCCCTAATCCGCAAATCGAGGGACGGAGTATGTCCAAGAGAAGCGGGTCGTAGTACTTGAGGTATAATCATGATTATGACAATCCAAATTTAGCTAGCTCTCTTGTGGATTTGTCTTTGCCTATGGAGCAATAAGGTAACAGGTCTTGGACCATCTTGCTCGGGAGTTACAAGGAAGAACGTAGGAATCGCTTTGTCCCGATCCACACGATTCCGAGTTATCGGACCCGTTTGGTTGGCGCTACAAATCTGTACGCAATCCTACCTGTCTTGATCAATCACATAGTGTCTGTGTGACCATTAACTATTTTCTTGAACTGTATAAGTATATTACTTAAATATATTTATCACGACGCTTGTGGACTGTGTGTGAATTCATGCATCATACTCACGCGTTTTCATATAAGTGTTTTCTCGCATTAACTATATCTCGCCACACTTGCACACGATCACCCCATCCACTGAGATTTCTGTCTCATCCCCACCTGTTTTCTAACCTTTAGATGAGGACTTCGTTGAAGATGCTGAACCGGCCTTGGATTGAGCCTTTGTACTCCACTTGTTGGATTTACTACTTCTTGTTGTTGTTGATGGACTTATTTCTTTTGATTGCTGTTGGACTATTTTGTTTTCTTTTCATTCCGGTTTGTAACTGAAGGGCATAGGACCCTTTGACTTTTAAGCTTTTATCGTTGGTGGGTTTTCGAGGATGTAATTTGGATTGTGGATTGTGGACTGTAATTTGTACCTATGTTATTTTATTTCCGCTGCTAATTTGACTCTATTTCATTGGGTTCTCGTTGATAATTACCTAGACTGTTTGGTTATTTTTATTTAAGTTGTGGATCGTCGTCGCGTCCCGTTTGGGGCGTGACAGAAAATCTACACCATCAAAATGTCTGGATCTCAAAAAACTATATGCAATTATTTAGACAATTGTTTCAAAGTTGTTTCGTTATTGTTTCATTGTTGTTTCAAAAGAGTATATATTCTGCATGGCAAGCACATTGCTTCCCCTGTGCATGGGGATTGTTTCATCTTTGTTTCAACTATGTTTCATTCATGTTTCAAATAGTATAAAATTATACAGTACCATGGATAAAGTGCCAGCAGTGGTATACCATAAGGGAGAATGGACAGAAAACGCCGATTATATCAACTTCGAGATAATGGGGATCCTGATTCCAATGGATTGCACTTTCATCACCCTGCATGAAATTTTAGAACAACAATTACAGGTCAGCAGAGATGAGGAAAGAATACAGATTAAGTACAAATTTAGAGAATCTCTGCCACCATTAAAGATTGAAAATGACTTCAACCTGAAGTTCTATTTGGAAGTAAAAAGCATAGAAGAAGAATGGATGAAGTTTCCTCTATGCATAGACCTACTAGTTAATTCAGAAATCCAACTACTCTTGAAATCAAAAGAGACAAGCTTGCAAGAAACAGCGCATCAAAATGCAATGGAGGGACCAAACAAAGATATTAGAAGAGAGCTCAACAATGGAAAATATGGGACAAAACCTCATCGACTACATCGACTATGCAAACCTAATCAGCAAGAATATGGTTCAAGAAACAATGCAAGTCCAAGAATCTATTAATTGTGAAGAACAAATCCAAATAAAGAATGTTTACAACAACAAGGACGAGCTGATCAAACACATCAGCTCTTTTGCATTGAAAAATCACTTCCAGTATAAGGTCAATAAATCCTGCAACAAGCAATACCATATAAAGTGCGTGGATCAAAATTTCAATTGGCACTTGAAAGCATCATCAAGACAAGGACAACCAAGTTCATAGTAAGAAAATACGACAGCAACCATACTTGTCCACTCGATAAGAGAATGAATGACAGTACACAAGCTACAACAAAAATGGTTGGGCATATTATCAAACCAAAGTACCTAAACAACATCAAAACAGTGTACACAACAACAGATATAATAAGAGACATGAAGGATGAGCATGGAATAAGTCTCGACTATAGAAAAGCTTGGAGATCAAAAGAGAAAGCACTCAAAATAATAAGGGGGAGGCTGGATGAATCTTATCAGAAACTACCAGCTTATCTTTACATGTTGGAGAAAACAAATCCGGGATCGATTACTGAATTAGTAAGAAAGGACGATAACACATTCCTATTCTTGTTCATGGCTATAAATGCATCAATAAATGGATGGAAACACTGTAGGCTAGTGGTTGTTGTGGATGGTACATTTCTAAAAGCAAGTTACGGGGGGACTTTGTTGTCTGCATGCACGCAGGACAGGAACGGGAGCATTTTCCCATTGGATTTTGCAATAGTGGATTCTGAAAATGATAGATCTTGGGTATGGTTTTTCACAAAGTTCAGACAAACTTTTGGTCTCAGGGAAAGCATGTGCGTAGTCTCAGACAGGCATATCAGCATAGAAACAACAATAAATGAGGTACAAATTATAAAATATTTCCTGAATTTATGTTTTATATATGTTTGAAATATGTTTATTTAATGTTTCACATAGAGATTTCAAAAATATTTTCAGTCACAAACATTCTGACAAAGAAAAAAAAACATTATTATTTTAATGATTAGGTGTATCCTGAAGTATCCCATGGACTGTGCATGTATCATCTCCTAAATAATTTGAAGGCAAACTTCAAAAAGAAAAGCAACGAAATAAGGGAATCATTCATAGCAGCAGCAAAAGCCTACACGAATGACGAATTTGAAAAATAAATATTTGCACTGGACAGAGTGAACAGCAAAATCATACCTTACTTGTCCGCCATCGGATACGAGAAATGGACGCGACTGCACTGTCGCAACAAAAGGTACTTTCTCATGACATCCAACATTGCAGAGTCGTTGAATGCAACAACTGTAGTAGGGAGACACCTACCTGTAACAACATTGCTCGAGTACATTAGATCGTTAGTTCAAGATTGGACATGCAGGCATCGAAATGAAGCAAGATCAACATTTACAAGAATAACAAAAACAGCTGAAGAGTACATGGGGAAAAACTACACCATTTGTCTAAATTTAAGGGTAATTTACTACAAATCTGAAACAGAGCATTGTTTCAAAATTGTTTTGACATGTTTCATTTTTGTTTCCAGGTGAAATGATCAAATGATTTTCTTTTTAAAGTCACAGAATCGGAGAAAACATTTGTTGTGGACATTGAGAAAAGGACTTGCACATGCAACAGGTTCCAAATGGATGGAATTCCTTGTCCACATGCTATAGCAGTACTAAAAGAATTGAATGAAGATCCGTACCAGTACTGCTCGGCATACTACATGAAGGAAACAATGGAAGCCACTTATTCGAAAATAGTGTATCCAATCCCGCATGAAGATAACTGGATACTGACACCTGAAATTGAAACAATGTGGACCCTTCAGCAGAAGGCAAGGCCAAATCTGGAAGGCCAAAGAAAAGAAGACACAAGGCAGCGTGGGAGAAAATCTTCAAAAATAAATGCGGAATGTGTGGGCAGCATGGACACAATAGACATACATGCAGGAATCAACCAAAAACAAGATGCATTTAATAATACCATATTCCATTTGCTTACAAACATGTCAAGCTAGACAGATTAATACAATGGAACACAACACAATTGTTTCAATAAAAACTCATTCATGTTGCCTTTTGGTTTCTTATATGTTTCTTATTTGTTTCCGATATCTTTGCATTGTTGCACATCCTGTAAAACACATAAAACAAGCATACAAAAACTAGAAAACTAAAACCTTGCAAACACCCATGAATGCCAAAAATAAAATCATACAAACTGTTCCACATAACATCATAGTCATTCAGATTCTGTCACATAGATACCTCAAAAATACTAAAGAAACTAACTAGAAATATAGACAGGTAACCAAATAACTGTACTATCAAAGCATTAAAATAAAAAATAAAAAGCGTATTGTTCGATGTGGCCATAACACAAATATCATTAAGAATTCTTCTTCAACAACAATATCCTCGCTTCATTAGGGAGTGGGGGGATGATTTCAATGTCACTGTCGTCTTCATCTCCGTTCTGCTGCTTAAGCCTTGCGTGATTGTATAGCAAATGACTATACCTCATCCGTTCTCTTTCAATGTCGAAGTCTTCTACCGGCATTTACTTCCCGAGAGATGAAATACTCTACATAGCAAGCTACAAATACTCTGCAATCACTAACAAAAAAGGGGGTGGGGGGGGGGGGACAGTTAAAAACATAATATAAAAACAAACAAAAAATAAAACAGAAATAAAATAGGACATAGACAAGAATATTACTTTTTCAGTTGAACAGGAATATCCCTAACAACCAAAACCTTGAATGGACCATTAATGTCACCAGAGTAAGGGCCAGAACCAAGAGCAATGTCCCGACGCTCTTCGTAGAATGCTACCATTGAAAGAAAATGGGGCAACAGAATGATGTAGGCTTTAGTAGCTTTCCTAGCTATTTTAACAGAGTCCGGAGTCCACAGGGAATTGTACAGATAAATAACCCTCTCTGGAATGCTCAGCCTCCCCAGGATCCAGTGTTCTATGTCAACGCAGTGAATTGGAAACAAGACATGAAAATAATACAGTTTCATATAATTTGATGAAAATAGTTCATGATCATTCTGGCACTATGAATGTGTTACAAGTAGTTCAATAATGATTGTGTATGGAGTGTAACACCAACCCAAGCAAGTAATCGTTGTGTATGGAGTGTATCGCCAACCTAAGCAAGTAATAGTTGCGCATAGAGTGTGACGCCAACCCAAGCACGTAACATTGGAACCGTGTGGATCAGACAACGATTCCTCTGTTCTACCTTATGACTCCCCAAACATGTTTGGCACATAGCCATATCTACCTTATTACTACCCGGGTGAGACAAATCCAACAATTGTGGCTTGCAAGGCCCAGAGTGTCATAATCATGATTGTACCCATACTATGACCCACTTCCCTAGTACAATCCATCCGCAGTTGTGGGATTAGGATGGTGAGAAATCACAGCCGCGCTGCTCGTTTCAAAACCTGACTAGTCCACTTTGACTGTGTGCTTGACACACCAAGTTGACTCAAGCACAATTAGATTCACGAAGTTCACATCATGTTAACAAGGCAGACGAGTAAAAGTATGGTGATTCATATAAAAGTGGTACATGATATCAACAAGTTAAGTTTGTCATAAGGCAAGTAAGTCACCACGCGTAGTGCGTAAGGTCCAGAGATTTTCGAGAAATTTATTGATGTAGCTTTAAATCATGATTACATCAGTTTTTGGACTGTAGAGAAGAAAATAATTTATTTTGGGGTCCTTGATAAAAGGAAAATTTTATAACTAGTCCCGTTGTTGGAAAACGTACTTATCGAGTCAGAAATTAAATAAGTTCTCAAAATTGTTCAAAGATTAAGTTTTTCAAAGGGTTTGGGTCAAATTTTAAGAAAATTTCAGTTTGGTCCCTTCTTTTGTCAAAATTGTCATTTTCAGACCCGATCTTAAAAATTTTGGATCTCACAAACCGGGAGAGAGTTTGCTGCGATTCTAATTTTAAAATATCATGTATAAGAACAGGATGTTGGATAGGATGTTGGGACAAAAAACAGTTTAAATTAGGGTCGGTTTAAGTCCCTTAAGTTTCACAAATTTAATTTCTAGTCTAAAATTCGGTTTTTGCCCTTAAGGATTTATTTGGTGTTCGTTTGTTATGAAACTTGAATCATGAGTTCAAAATGTTACGAAATTTCGGTTATATAATTTTCCAAGTGTATGGGAGGTTTCTTTTCTGGAAATTTCATTTTAGTCCTTAGAGATTGAAATTTTTACACTTTAGTACTTAAAGTTTCAAAAGTCGGTTTTCTCAAACCAAACCATTTTAACCTTTTAAAATTTCTCAAAATATAAGTTTTTCCGTTTGAGGAAGTCAAAATATCAAAATGTTTAGAGGGGTCCCTGAACAGTTTTTAAAAATTCTATTTTTGCCCTTAAACTTTCAAGTTTCCACATTTGAGTCCCTAAAATTCCAAGGATGGATTTTCTTATCTCAAAACCTTTAAACTATTATTATTAACATAAAATATTAAATTTTACAATTAATACAGTACAAAATTTCTAAATTTATTTATTGGTCCTTGGACAGTTTTCGAAATTATGGTTTAGTCCTCAACTTTGCAAAAATTGCATAAATGGCAAATTTGTTCAAATTCGAGCACACGGTCATATTTTTCAGAATATATATCAAGTATAGAACATGATTTAGAGCATATAACACATTAGTTAACACATAAATCAAGAGATGAGCATGAAATTAAAATATATATGTACGTATGTCCCTATTGTGCAAGAAATCAAAATCATGCTCATTTTTGTGAAACTTCTTGAACTTGATACATATCAAAATATACATGTGATATATGTGAAGCCCCGATTTTTCCGAACATATAATTGATTCTTATTGTGGTCTACGTATTTGACCGACTATTTTACCGCGTCACTTTGACGGGTAATTATTAATAATATATATTTTGTATTTTATTTCATTTCATTTATTACTTGTGATCGTGATCTTTATTAATTCTATTTCTCAATTATGATCACTTGATTGATCATTATTACTATTTTTGTATTTATTTGTTACCTTAGAATTTTAAGAGACTATTTATTTTAGAGACTTTACCTTATAGAATTAAGATTTTGATTTAGATTAAGTGATCATGAGACTTATAAGTGATCAAGGAAATCACTAATTATTTTGGAGATTGATATATTTCATCTATTATCATCAAATTTGGGACAAAAAAAAATATATGGAATTACCATAATATCCTATAGTGGACGGCCAACATGGGATTTTTTTGGAGTAGAAATATCATCTAACTCTTGTACACTTACACCTTATATTAGTCATCTTGTGTATAATTATATCATTAATTCAAACATTATACACATCATCTCATACATTAATTCTTTAATACTAATTTTTCCCAACATGTTGGAGTCTTCCCAACATTCCTTCTCTTTCCATACCTTGCCCATACTTTGACTAGTCTAATTGTCCCCATGCAAGAGACAAATTACAAGACACAAAATTAATCAAAAAAATTCCTCTCTCTATCTCCCCTTTGGACGGCCATAATGGCAATTTTACATAAAAAATTCATTTTTCATCCAACACATTTTAATTCTCAAGCCTTTTCTCCAACTTCTCTCTGATCTCTCTCTAAAAATCCTTCACATCTTCAAATCTTCAAACAAAATTCATTAATATCTTCAAACCTTCAAACACCAACTCTTCACATCTTCAAATCTTCAACATAAGTTCTTCATATCTTCAAGTACCCCTTCTTCACATCTTCAAATATTCAAACCCAAGTCCTTCACATCTTCAAACCCCTCTTCATAACTCCAAGAACAACTTCTTCCTAACATCAAACATACTTTCTTTCTTCAAACATCTAAACCAAAACAAACAATCTTACCACTAAAACTCAAAAAATCGAACACCCCTTTTCTCAAGGTAAGAATTTCACTCCTCAATTCAACTTAAATTCTTTCTACTCATCACCTTCTTCTTTTAACTTAAGTTTATATTTTGGATTTTGAGGTACTTAGAAGACCACTTGGAGACATGCATGCATGGTGGTGAAACTTGAAGACTTGAAGAAGAACTAGTAGAGAAATTTGGACTACAAGGTAAGAATTGGACACTAGAACCCTTCTTTCATCTTCTTTCTATTTTTTTTCAAATTTTAACACCCCTTTTTCATTTTTGAGAAATAGGGGCTGACCTTAGGTGATTTTGGAGTTGAACCAAAATTTCCAAATTTAAAGCTTCAACTAGTCTCCAATCACCTACTACACAAGGTAAAGTGTAGTCTTTCTCATTTTCTTATCTCCTTCTTTTTCCCCTTAATTTTTCTCTCATTTTTCTAACATCAAATTTTTGATATTTCTTGACTTAGGGGCTGACCTAAGTGACCTCATCCAAAAATTGTGAAATTTATCCTTTTATTTCACAATTTTCCAATTTTAAGGTGGGTGGAAAAATACTTTCCAACTTCTAGGTGTTTTTATTAAAATGCATGTAGAATTTCGAACATGAGCCCTTGAGATATATAATATATGTATTGCATGTCAAATTGTATGTATCAAATCATGAAAATTCTCAAGAGTTGCTCAAAATTGCTATTTATTGAATTTTAGGTGCATGCATGTACAATTTAGTGTTCTATTTGATGAATTCTTGTATGAATTGGACATGCATGTGTATGATCTTTGAAATCCATGTTTTGGATGACTTATAACCTGGACAAGTCGAACATAATTGATTAAATTTCAATTTTGGACTTAAAAATGTAAAAATAGAAAGTTGGTGGACTAAATTGCAAAAAAATGAAAGTTAAAGGACCCCTCTGCAAATTTCGATTTTTGGGACTGTATTCAGGTTCAAAAATAACTTTTGGACATTTTAATAAAGTTTTAAGAGTTTTAAGATAAATAAAATCAAACTTTAAAAGCCCAAGGACTAGATTGTAAAATTTTGAAAGTTTAAGGGCTACTTTGCAAATTTTAAAACTGTACCAGACCTTAACTTTATATTTTGAAAATTTTATTCTTAAGGTACTGGAAATGACATATTTTAAATGTATTCCAAAAATCCAAGTGTTTAGGGCTTGGAAAGTAAATTAACTAAAATTGAGGGACTAATGTGTAAAATACTAAACTTTAGGATCCAAATGAAATTTCCAGGACTTATGCAGCCCATGCACCTGGAAATACTAACTTAGCTATAACTTAATTATATTTGGACCCAAGGTTTAATTTCATAACAATTGGACCCCTAAAAGTCTTAAAGGCAATTATTTCAAAATGGGACAAAAATGATATTTTCAAAAGTTAAAGGACCTACACTTATTTCTTTTAAAAACTGCTTTTGTTCCAATATCCTACTAACCTTAGTGAAAATTTCCAACTGGAATCACATTAAAAGCGCTTCCGGTTTGTGAGTTCCGATTATTTTAAACTTAAGGTCCGAATTTGCAATTTTTACAAATTTGGGGCCAATGTGAGAATTTTATAAAAACTCGACCTCAAAACTTTAAAAAACCTGAATATATGAACTGAACTCATAATATTTCAAGGTCGGGATATTTATTTATTCAATTTTTAACCTCAAAAGTTTTGATTTTTTTCAAAACGGGGCCAAATTATAATTTTTCTTTTACAAAGGACCTAACTCAAAATATTTTCCCTTTTACTAAAATAGCCCTGGACCCTCTGACTTGGAGATTTAATTAAAATATTTTATTTTCCCAAAAACCCTTGACTTATCGGACCGATTTGACCGATTAATACCCGATCGCGGAGCGTCTTCCTCGCCTTGCGATGTTGAATCTATAACGGGACATATGTTCTACCTAATCTTTCAAGATATCGAAGATTGTGTTTGATAAATGGTTTTATCATGATTTTGATGATTTTGTTTTTATACCAAAACAATGGTTTTAAAGGTTGTCCAAATACTACTAAATGATTTAAAATGGTTTTAATATTTTCTGGAGTATTTCTTCAAGTTTTATTTTCGACAAAAATTGGACAACACATTTAATGATTTTGTATCAATGGGTTTTTACATCCAAACTATGTTGGTTCAAATTTGCAAACTTCTCTGTTTCGATTTTTTGAAGAGGGCAACCGGTTGGACCCTAGGGTGACCGGTCGGACCCCCCGTCGACCGGTCGCCCTGTGTAAAAATGTGTTCTTATTTTCAAACGTCTATTTGTGCGCGACCGGTCGCCCTATGGTTTGACAGCAAAATTCTAACCGTTGTGCAACAGACATCTTTTCCCTAAATTGTGGAATTGATTTCTAACAGCTATAATCTTGATTTTAATTGCATTTTTTTTGTAGATATCAGATTCCAAGAGGAGCCTATCAAGTATCAATCATCTCCTATAAATAGAGGAATATTTAAAGGACAACAAGAAGAGAGAACAACACAACACAACAAGATATACTCAAGCAAGCACTTGGTCTTATATTGTCATTATTTTTGTTGTAATTCGCCTAGCTTATCACTTTCACATCCTTGAGGTCTAGGC
Source organism: Rehmannia glutinosa (assembly GCA_016081115.2). Taxonomy (NCBI): domain Eukaryota; kingdom Viridiplantae; phylum Streptophyta; class Magnoliopsida; order Lamiales; family Orobanchaceae; genus Rehmannia; species Rehmannia glutinosa. The sequence continues at coordinate 479,018 of JABTTQ020002763.1, read as the reverse complement.
TATTCTTGATTACACTTGCACTCAATTGTATAATTCATTATCGAGTTGTAATCTTGAAGTTTTTGGGTTATCATTCAACGCAAGATATCCTTGTGAGTGTTCTTGTGGTAAGAACACACTTGGGTGATCTAGGTGTTAGGTGTAAGAAGATTGTGGTAATCTTCTTGTTGAGGTGTTGAAGAATTTGGTATTCTTCAAGGTTAAGGATTGTGGTAATCTTCACTAGGTGCCGTTGGAGATTGTGGTAATCTTCAAGAAGAGATTGTGGTAATCTCAAAGTTGGTGTTGAAGAAGAGTGTGGTGCTCTTCAAGGTGTTGTTGTAAGTTGGTGTTGTATTAATTTTGGTAATTAATAAAATCTTTTTCTTTTTGAAATCCATCCCTGATATCTTTGGGGTGGTAGAGGATTAGGCCCTAGGTGGGTTGAACCTCTATAAATCGACGTGTGCTGTTTACATTCCGCACCTTCATTATTGTCTTTGAGCATTCGGTTCGTAAAAGAGGGTAAAATCGAAAAGATGGAGATAATCTATTCACCCCCCCTCTAGATTATCGTAGCCGCTTGGACTTACAAGTGGTATCAAAGCCAAACTCTTTGGCAAGCTCGTTTCACATCGCGAGTGAAGAGGAACGATCGTCGGCTACGAACGAAGCTCAACTTTCCAAAGACCTCCACCACCAAGCCACCTCTATTTGATTCCAAAAATTATATATTTTGGAAAGAAAGAATGGAATGCTATTTACAAGGTTGCGGGTTCGATATTTGGAACATCATCATCAATGAGGAATCCATTCCAGTGAAAGACACACCATACACCTCCAAAGCTCTCAAGGAGCTCAATGATGAAGAAAAGAAAACCATCTCCTTAAATGGTAAAGCTCTCAATATTTTATATTGTTCACTTACTAATTTGGAATATGAACATATTGTAGGAATTCGACCGGCACATGAAGTATGGCAAAAATTAGAATCCATCTATGAAGTATTTGCAAATGAAAGAAGTCAAACAAAAGCATAGACTTCTCAAAGGGATACAATTTCAAATCTAAGGAACAAGCCTTTTACAACTTCCAACTATGAAGTAGTCGAACAATGTTTTATGGGCATCGAATAAGAAAACGAGGTATGTCTTAAACCCTCTACTTCCTATGATATTGTCATTCAAAATGATTATAGTGATTTGCAAAATGATTTTGATGATCTTCAAAATGAATTCCAAGACTTACTTGTTAAATACAAAAACTTGAAAAAGGAATTCAATGTTTTGAAAAATGAAAAGGATAATTTATTTACTTCCTATGAATCACTATCATGTGCTCACACCACCACACTTGACAAGGTTAGAAACCTTGAAAAAGAAAATAGTACTCTTGTTGAGGATATTAATTGCATGAAAAAGGATTTATCTAAATCCAACTTGAGTACCGATGAAATTGTTGATTGTTGTGATAATTCGAAACTAGAACTTGATCATAAGTTTAATCTTGTCAATCATATGAAAAAGAATCAAGTCTCTAAGCATGTTGGTCATTATGCTCCTAGAATTATTACTTGCTTTTATTGCGGTAAAAAGGGTCATACGGTAAATACTTGTCGGGCTAGAAATAACTCTAATTATTGTTGGAGACCTAAAAGTCTCAAAGCTAATCCTAAAGGACCCAAGCACTTTAGCGTACCACAAAATAATGTTTTATTAGGTACCCAGCGAAATAATAATCGGAGAAAATTCATACCGCCAAGAAGACATCAAATGACCAATTCATTTGATCAAAGGAGAAAATATTTTCAACAAAGCCAATTTCCAAGAAGAGGATATAATCAAAAATGGGAAGGACAAAAATCTTGGAAATGGAGTAATCAAAGGAGCCATCATCAACAAAGTGACTTCTCAAGGGGAAGATATCATCAACAATGGGAACGGCACAACCCATGGAAATGGCGTAATTGGTAACCCGTATCTCCCTAGTTAAATATGCATTTTATTTTGTTATTATACATGCTTTTATTTGTGTCTTAATTGCAAAATGAGTTTTCAATTATTTATTTTATAACTAAGGTCTTCAATATAAATTTGTGCTTTTAAAATATTTTTGAAAAAGAAGACCTTATATGATGTTTTTAAAACTCTTGTGCATTTTTGTAGACTAAAGTGTGTTATCATCTCTTATGGATTTTTATGGCATGAGCTTACTTGTGATATCTCTTAGCCTACATTTTTATCATTATGATTTGTGCTAGATTTGTTTTAAGAATTGCGTAGGATTTACATATTTTCACAAATGGCCATTTACGTCATTATTTGGCATAAATTATCGAGGTACGTTTACTTGTGTTATTCTTACTCTTATAGACTCGATATATGTATTGCCATGTGCCTATGTGCTTGTTTTTCATAGTATTGCATACAAGTGCCATTAAGAGGATTTTTAGATTTTTTTTAAAGGCACTATTCGATATTTGATTGCACATATTTGCTTTGTTCAAATACTTCTTTTAAATGAGGTCTCAACTATATGCTATCGGATTTTCAAATTTGAAAAGAGACCTTTTGTAGCTTTCTTAAGCTTATTTGAACTTGCATGATTTATTAGACTCTTGATGATCTTCTAAATGCATAGTATGTGTTTCTTGCTTCATGGTCTATATATATAGTGTCTATTTCTACAATGCTCTTATGCAAGATATTTTGTGATTGATGATTGAGGCATGTTTTTATACTTGAGCTATTTTTTCTTGCTTATATAAGCGATGCCATTAATGAGTTTGTTAAGTTGTGTAGATGAGAAATGAAGTACTCCAAATATTTGTTACCTCAAAATATTTGGATGTAAATGTTCTATTATGAACACCTTAGATCAATTGGATGCCTTATGATGATAATGATGAAGAAGACAAAAAGGGTATTCCGGAACAAACTCGTTGACCAAGGCAACATTGGTCGAACTAAGGCGAGGTTAGTAGCTCGAAGGTATTTTCAAGAAGAAGGTAATTGATTTTGATGTAACATTTGCACTCATAGCACATTTAGTAGCTATTTGCATTTTACTTGCCCATTCTTGTTTTAAGAAAATTTCAAGCTTTACCAAATGGATGTTAAATCCAATTTTCTCAATGGTTTTATTCAAGAAGAAGTCTATGTAAAACAACCTCCGGGGTTTAAATTTTTTCTAGGCCAAATGATTTTTATTAAAGGCCTTGTATGGTTTAAAACAAGTACCCCATGTATGGTATGATAGACTTAACTATTTTTGCTAAATGATTTTACAAAAGGTAAAGTTTATACTACTCTTTTTGTTTTTGAAAAAGGGCAAGATTGTTTAATTGTGCATATTTATGAGAATATTTTTGGTGCTACTAATGAATATTTGTGCAAGATATGTTTTTCTAAGTTGATACTAGGTGAGCTTGAGATGAGCATGATGAGGGAGCTCAATTTCTTGCTTGGACTACAAATTATTCAATGCCAAGAAAATGGTTATATTTCAAAAGAACTCTTGAAGGAGTTAAGCATTGAAGAAAGAAGAACCATCTCAACCTCTATGGCTGAAGATTGACAAAGGTTGAGAAAGGCATATAGGCCGACAAACAAATTCGAGGTATGTTTTCTTGTATTATTCCTATAGACTTGACATTCCATATGCCTTATGTCTATTTGCTCGACTTCAAAAACTATCCTAACGAATCTCATTAAAGTGCCGTTAAAAGAAATTTTCAAATATTTGAAAGGCACTTCTTCTTATGAATTGTTGTATCCAAAGTTTTAAAACGTTCTTATTTTTCGGGATAACAAGTCCAGTATTTATTATACGGTTATTCGTATTCAAAATATGGTTCGTCATAATCGAACTAAACATATTGAGATTCGATGTTTTTTTAAAAGGGATTTAGTTTTTAACAAAAACTTGAGATGTGTTTAATTTCGTCTGAAGGATAACTCGTGGACTTTTTAATCACTCACCGCCGAGTATTTTACCTCATTTCGAGCTTGATCATGACATAATGTATATTGAATGAGGTCTACGTTTGCATTTTGCACGTTTTCAAAACTTAGGGCGAAAAATCGGATTTTTGGATTTAATTCGAATTTCAAAACGAGCAGAACCAGGTGGTCGCCACCCGGCTCGACCGGTCGCCCATACCGGACCGCCGCCTGAACGATTTTTTTTGTTAAAAATGGTTCTGTTTCCAGACTTGATTATCATCATCATTGCTCGTCTTTACCGATTAAATGGTAAGAATTCCACTACCTTATCTCAATTGGGTTGAACCCTTGAGAACTTGGCCTATATATATTATCTTGATGAAATTTGTATATGTTTGTGATGAGATTGCTATCTATGATGTATTGTATTGTGTTTGAACTGATTTGGTGATGAAAAACTTGGCTTAATTGCATTTACAAGGGCTATATATATCTTCTTCAATTTTTGACGCCAGCCAAGTGTTCGATAAAATGTCTCAATGAAAAATTCATCACCTACATGATTCTCTCGATTTCAAAAGCCTTGTATATTTATAGAGATCATGTTTCGCAAATCAAATGAGTTTTCATAAGCCTCTACAAGTCGTATGATCGACTTTTTCCCTCCTATTTGATCTATAAGCTTCAATGTTCAAAATAGCTCGATACATCGGTTTAGTTGCGCACTTTGATATGATTATATGATGTTTTTATCGTGCTAACATTCTTTTTGATGATTCCAAAGTGGGAGAAACAGGTTATAAGCTTATTAGCTCATAAAAGCTAAATAAGCTCGAGAAAGAAGCTATAAGCTATGGCTTCTAAAAGCCATAAGTTGTGGATTATATTTAGTCCATTTGTTGTATTATGGACTTATATACTTGTCTAATGATGTTTTGTTGACAGGGGGAGCTTATAAGCTCTTGTACTTAAGAACAATATGTAAAAGCTAAGCTTTTAGCTTGTGGATGATTGTTTTTACATTACTCTTGTTGTGCATATTGATAGGGGGAGCTTTTGCTATATATGTTTAATATCTCTACTCCCATCCTTGTGATTATATTGCGTGTAATATTGTCGCTCACAACGGATAGTTCCTTTTAACCGGTAAAATTGTTTTGTTTTCAAAATCGACCTCGTTAAAATTGTTTTGGTTTGTAATCATCAAAATGGGGGAGATTGTTTGATAAATGGTTTTATCATGATTTTGATGATTTTGTTTTTATACCAAAACAATGGTTTTAAAGGTTGTCCAAATACTCCTAAATGATTTAAAATGGTTTTAATATTTTCCGGAGTATTTCTTCAAGTTTTATTTTCGACAAAAATTGGACAACACATTTAATGATTTTGTATCAATGGGTTTTTACATCCAAACTATGTTCCTAAATGATGTCCTAACACTCCCGATTGGTCTAAAATATTTTCACTATTTTTCGGAGTATTTCTTGAAGTTTATTTTCGATATAAAATTGGACAACACTTTTGTTTTGAGGTCAACCGGTCGCCGTATAGGGCAACCCGTACCTGAAAGTTGTGCAAAACAGAAAACTTCATGTTTGCAAAAAATGGTGAGGGGGACCGGTGACGTCGATCGGTCGACCTATAGGGCGACCGGTACCTGAAGGTTGGTTCAAATTTGCAAACTTCTCTGTTTCGATTTTTTGAAGAGGGCAACCGGTTGGACCCTAGGGTGACCGGTCCGACCCCCCGTCTTATTTTCAAATGTGTTCTTATTTTCAAATGTCTATTTGTGCGCGACCGGTCGCCCTATGGTTTGACAGTAAAATTCTAACCGTTGTGCAACAGACATCTTTTCCCTAAATTGTGGAATTGATTTCTAACAGCTATAATCTTGATTTTAATTGCATTTTTTTTGTAGATATCAGATTCCAAGAGGAGCCTATCAAGTATCAATCATCTCCTATAAATAGAGGAATATTTAAAGGACAACAAGAAGAGAGAACAACACAACACAACAAGATATACTCAAGCAAACACTTGGTCTTATATTGTCATTATTCTTGTTGTAATTTGCCTAGCTTATCACTTTCACATCCTTGAGGTCTAGGCTATTCTTGATTACACTTGCACTCAATTGTATAATTCATTATCGAGTTGTAATCTTGAATTTTTTGGGTTATCATTCAACACAAGATATCCTTGTGAGTGTTCTTGTGGTAAGAACACACTTGGGTGATCTAGGTGTTAGGTGTAAGAAGATTATGGTAATCTTCTTGTTGAGGTGTTGGAGAATTTGGTATTCTTCAAGGTAGAAGATTGTGGTAATCTTCACTAGGTGCCGTTGGAGATTGTGGTAATCTTCAAGAAGAGATTGTGGTAATCTCAAAGGTGGTGTTGAAGAAGAGTGTGGTGCTCTTCAAGGTGTTGTTGTAAGTTGGTGTTGTATTAATTTTGGTAATTAATAAAATCTTTTTTCTTTTTGAAATCCATCCCGGATATACTGGGGTGGTAGAGGATTAGGACCTAGGTGGGTTGAACCTCTATAAATCGACGTGTGTTGTTTACATTCCGCACCTTCATTATTGTCATTGAGCATTCGGTTCGTAAAAGAGGGTAAAATCGAAAAGATGGAGATAATCTATTCACCCCCCCTCTAGATTATCGTAGTGCTTGGACTTACAGATTGCTTATCCTTCCGATAATCATCTTCATCCAAAAACTTCACCAACGCCATAATTGCCACTCGCATTTCAAAATCTTTCTAAACTGCTTCCCTGAATCAATAATACTCGACTGCCTAGTTGACTACCTGAACTTGTATTTACTTTCCTGCTTGAGTCAACTTGGTGTGTCGAGCTCACAGTCGGAATGGATACGTCGGTGATGGAACCGGGAAGCTCGGCTGCTATTCCACTCTTTCGGCCCCATCGTCCTAATCTCGCAACTGAGGGACGAAGTTTGTCCAAGGGAAGCGGGTCGTAGTACTTGAGGTATAATCATGATTATGACAATCCGGGCCTAGCTAGCTCTACTGTGGATTTGTCTTTGCCTATGGAGCGATAAGGTGACATGTCTTGGACCATCTTGCTCGGGGAGTTACAAGGAAGAACGAAGGAATCGCTGTCTGATCCACACGATTTCGGAGTTATCGGACCCGTTTGGTTGGCGCTACAAATCATGCGCGCAACCGCTACTTGTTTTGCATTGGTTGGCGCTACAAATCCGTGACGCAACCATTATCTCGCTTGCATGGGATTGGCGTTACATTTCCGCACGCAATCCTACCTGTCTTGATCAAATCACATAGTGCATGTGTGACCATGAATGTTTTTTCTTGAACTTTATAAGTATATTACTTAAATATATTTATCACGACGCTTGTGGATCGTGTGAATTCATGCATCATACTCACGCGTTTTCATATAACTGTTTTCTCGCATTAACTATATATCGTCACACTTGCACACGATCACCCCATCCACTGAGATTTATGTCTCATCCCCACCTGTTTTCTAACCTTTAGATGAGGACTTCGTTGAAGATGCTGAACCGGCCTTGGTTTGAGCCTTTGTACTCCGCTTGTTGGATTTACTACTTCTTGTTGTTGTTGATAGACTCGTTTCTTGTGATTGCTGTTGGACTATTCTATTTTCTTTTCATTCCGTTTGTATGCTTTGTAAATCAAGCGTAGGACCCTTTGACTTTTTAAGTTGTTATCGTTGGTTGATTTTCGAGGATGTAATTTGGATTATGGATTGTGGACTGTAAGTTGTGCTTGTTATATTATTTCCGCTGCTATTTTGACTCTGTTTCATTGGGTTCTCGATGTTATTCGTCTCGAATGTTTGGTTATTTGTATTTAAGTTGTGGATCGTCGTCGCGTCCCGTTTGGGGCGTGACAATATAAATATAGTAAATAAAATATTTTCATGTACTACATGCATTTTATCAAAATTATTTGCCTATTTCGAAAGAATTTTCACCCACCTCATAGTAATTTTTTGGGTCGTGGTTAAAATGATGATCTTCTCAAGAATACAAGCTATTGGTTCTAATAATCAAATTTCAGCCCCTAATCACCATATCCATATTTTGGTGTTAAAATTAAAGTCTCAAGTTTAAAGAAATTTAATAGGATCAAATGACTACTACTAACCTTAATGTCCTCAAGTACTCTGTAAAAATGAAATTTTTCTTCAAGTTTCTAACTTCAACTTGAGCTTGTGTAGGTCAGCCCCTAAGCTCCAAAAATTCAAATCCTTGAGTCAAAAATTAAATCCTCAAGTTGTCAAGAAAAAAATACTAAAACCACAATTTCTCACCTTAAATGTATGTAGTCTTGAATTTCTTCTTCAAGCTTGGAGTCAAGTCTAGGTCTTCCTTAATTCTTCAAGAAATCAATCTCTACGAGTACCTCAATAAGAATGATTCATCAAGTTAGAAGATGGAGATATATGTTTGAAGTTTTAGGGAGATAAAATTGAAGATTGAAGAAGTTATAAACTTTGTAATGAGGATTGTTGGTAGGTAAGTAGGTATAGTAGGATAAAAATAATAAACTTGATTCCCTCCTAAATGGCTATGGCCGAAAGTTGCTAAGAAGTAGGGGTTGTTTTTTGTTTTGGTGATTTAATTAGGAATTGAGGATCATTATAGAAAAAATAGTAAAAAAAAAATTTATTTCATTCCCCCCTAAAATGATGCTATGGCCAAAATTAAGGGGTCGGGAAATTAATTTTTATTTTGGTGATTTAATTAGGAATTGAGAATAATTATAGCAAAAAAAAAATTAAATAAAATAAATTGATTCCCCCCTAAAAAGATGCTATGGCGGAAATTAAGGAGTAGGGGAATTAATTGTTGTTTTGGTGATTTAATTAGAAATTGAGGATAATTATAGCTAAAGAAAAAGTTAAAAAAAAATAAATTGATTCCTCCCTTAAAAAAATAGCTATGGTCGAAAATAATGTGTATAGGATGATAAATTTTTTGTTTTCTTTTCTTTTATAAAATTGAGGGAAAATAAAATGTATAAGTATTCATAGATAAATATATAGGAGTTTAAAATAAGGATGTGAAATAACAAACGTGTATTTTCTCAAAATTAATTGGAAGTTGGTTGAAAATGTATTATAGAATAAGGTGGAATATTTGGATAATGATTGAAATGTATTCCTAAATTATCGAGGGTCCAATATTTCTAAAGTCGTAGTTAGTCGATCAAGTATTAATACTAGAGAAGGAATTATAGTTGGTACGCTCGAAAATAAGGAAAGTGCAATTGACGTTGGAGTCGTGTCACATTTCATTAATAATAGGTTTGTGATACCTAGCCAAATAATTCGTCATTGTACAATATCGTATCTTATATTGATAAAAGTCGGGGACTCACTTTCTCCCATCTTCAAAGAATTTGGTCCCCAAATTCCTCTTAAAATAGTTTTGGGTATTGTCTTCGCGTATCGTCTTCCATTTTCCAAGTGGCATCTTTATCTTGATCATGGCTTGGCACACTACCCTGACCATTGGGATCTCTCTTCTTCTCATTTGGCGTACCTTTCTATCGATGATTTGTATCGATTTCTCCGTGTAAGACAAATTCTCTATTATGGGTGGAATTTCCTCTATGAAAATATACTCCGGGTCGGGTTGGTATTTCCTCAATCTGGAGACGTGGAATACATCATGTGTACCAGCTATAGAAGGCGGAAGTTCTAATTGATAAGCTAGCTTACTGACTCTCTTAAGTAACTTATATGGCCCAATGAATCTCGGGCTCAACTTTCCACTCTTCTTAGGGTGTATTAATCCCTTTCGTGGTGAAAGTCTGAGGAATACTTTGTCTCCCACCTCGAATTCCAAATCCTTTCTTCTCTTGTCTGCATAGTTCTTCTGCCGGCTCTGAGCAGTAAAGATTCTCTCCTTGATCATTCTGACTTTTTCCATGGCTTCCTCATCTAAGTTGACCTTTGGAATCGTTGGTGACTTTGGTTTCCCTTTCGGAGTCCTCTGATCATCGATTTCCCAATATGACGGTGATCTACACTTCTCGTCCGTATAGTGCCTCATAAGGCGCCATCCAAATCGTGGCCTAATAGCTGTTGTTATAAGCAAATTCGGCCGATGATAAATGAGATTCCCAACTTCCTTGAAATCTAATATACACGCCCATAACATGTCTTCGATTAACTCCATCCACCTTCTCTGTTTCAAAATTGAGATCCTTTCGGGAGAACAAATATATCAAACTCTTATGATCTGTGAAAACAGTGAACATTGCTTTGTAAGTAGTGTCGCCACTCTTCAATGCGAATACTATTGCTGCCAATCCCAAATCGTGTGTCGGGTAGTGGCCTCGTACAGTTTGAGCGTCCGTGAGGCATAAACAATTACTTTCCCTTTTGCATAGGTACTGCACCCAACCCTTCTCTTGACGCATCACTATAAATGACAAACCCTTTCTGTTCCACTCGTGAGGGCCAATGCGGAAGTGGTCGTGAGTCGTTTCATTAGTTCTTGAAAACTAGTCTCATACTCGTCATTTCATTCGAGCTTGACTTGCTTCTACGTCAATCGTTCGAGAGTGGTCCATCAATTTTGGAGAAATCTTTGATAAATATTCGGTGATATCCTACCAATCCCAAAACTTCTGATCTTGGTCACTGTTTCTGGTCTTTTCCACTCAATAATAGTTTGCACCTTTGACGGGTCTACTGTGAACCCATCACCAGGCACTATTTGTCCTACAAATGCGACTTCCTTAAGCTATAATTTGCATTTTGCTAAACTTGGCATATAACTTGGGTTCTCATAGTGCTTCCAACACGATTCGCAAATGACGTTCATGATCCTCCCTCGACTTGGAGTACATGGGTATGTCATTGTTGAAAATCACTACAAATTAATCTAGTAAGGACGGAAGACTAGGTGCATCAGGTCCATGAATGTTGTGGGGCATTTGTCAATCCGAATGTCATCACTGCATACTCGGAGTGACCATACCTAGCTTCGGATGTTGTCTTGGGTATGCGTTCTCTTTTAATCTTCTACTGATAGTATCCTTGTTGTAGATCGAATTTTGAGTACACTATGACTCCCTGGAGTTGGTCGAATAGTTCATTAATCATCGGGAGGGGTGCTCATTTGTGATTAATTACCTTTGTTAAGACCAAATAGTCAATCCACAATCTCAGTGTCTCATCCTTATAGTTAATCCATACTTAGCGACTGAAATTAAGTAGTAGTCGACCAAATTAACTAACAACTAATTCAAATATTGGACGAGTATCTAAATCACAATAGTAGTCTGAATAATCTCATAAAGTCATTATTCAATGTTAGTGAACAATAGCCATCATAACTTAGAGAATACTTAGTGGTAACATCTAGTCGAGATCTTATAATAGTCACATCCTTAACGTATCTTATCCGTGATAACAAGTCAAATTTCCTTACTTAAGCTTGTACAAGTATTTGGGAATGAATACACAAGGGTACTATCATCGACAATTATACTTAGTAAATCCTCTACTATCATTTTTCCAAAGTAATATCATTTGGTATCTAGATCCCATAATATATCACATCCAAATGATATACTTATCAAGAGATAACCTTATATCCTTCAAGTCTCATCATATCGGGAATTATAATCTTCAAATCATGGATTTTCTAAATCACCTAACATCAAAACCGAGGAATATCCGGATATCTTAACACTATGACAACCCAAAAGAGTTCAAATATTCATCCAAGATTTTAACTTAGGTCATCTAGTAGCGGTACCCAATCCAAGGCAGAGGACCTATCCTGGGTCAGCTTGGTGTAAGTCTTTCTCTTACAAACCGAGCTCTGATACCATAACTGTCATGCCCCAAAACTAGAGTCGCGACACAACGGATAACATACGCCATTTCTTCATTCTAAGAATATAATCCACCAAGTATTTGAGCAATTTAAATTCCCAAATAGATATTGTTCATCATAACTTCTTGGAAACAGAGTTAATAGTCACAGCGGAAATACTAATACAAACCAACTGTGCATGCGAAGGGTTCCTACTCCCCTATATCACATCAAATGAAATAAATTGTCTTTTAACAGAGCATAAATGAATTTTAAGGCTAGATCGACAGACTAAGTATAGGAATTACTCCGTCGCTTGGTCTTCTTCAGTACGTCTTCATAATATGGTGGATCCACAACTAGCCGTTGAAAAAGGTGGGGTGAGACAAAAATTCTCAGAGGATGGGTGATCATGTGTAAGTGTGGCTTATATAGATGCAGGAAAACAGTTATATGAAGAATGCATAGTTCATGATGCGTGCATCACATGCGATTCACAAGCAACATGGTATTCAAAATAATACAGTTTGATATAATTTGACGAAAATAGTTCATGATCATTCAGGCACTATGAATGTGTTGCAAGTAGTTCAAGTAGTGGTTGTGTATGAAGTGTAACACCAACCCAAGCAAGTAATAGTTGCGTACGGATTGTATCACCAACACAAGAAAGTAATGGTTGTGCACAGAGTATGACGCCAACCAAAGCACATAAAATTGGAACCATGTGGATCAGACAACAATTCCTCTGTTCTATCTTATGACTCCCCAAGCACGTTTGGCACAGATCCATATCTACCTTATTAATACCCGGGCGAGACAACTCCAACAATTATGCCTTGCAATGCCCAGAGTGTCATAACCATGATTATATTCATACTTCAACCCACTTCCCTTGGACACTCCGTCCGCAGTTGTGGGATTAGGATGATGGGGCCAGTAAGGAATCACAACCGTGATACTAGGTTCCAAAATACAACTAGTCCACTCCGACTGTGAGTTCGACTATTAGGAAATTTATTTGTTAGATTTTGATGATACCATGTAAAACTTAGACTAGGAAGTTGGCGCCCCATTTTCCTTGTAATTCTATATTGTAATAGATAGGACTGAAAGAGCTGAGTGAAGTCAGCTAAGTCAAGAATGCAAGAAGTCAACTGTAGACTAGAGAGAAGATAATGCTATGTGTCAGCTGAGTATGGCCATGAAGGAAGACAAGGACTCGACTGAAGGAGAGTCAGCTGTGGAACAGCTGTGTGAAGTTTGAGGAAGCGTCAGTCAAGTCAATGAAAGAAGTCAAGTCTATCAGTTGAAGTGATAGTTGAGTCAATCTTATGATTGGAACAGACTCAAGTCACAAGGGGTAAAGCCATCAGTCAAGTCGAGACAACTGACATTGATCCATTGGAAGAAAGTAAAGAATATTACTCGATATAGTAATATGTCCAAGCTTCCAGGAAAGTGTTTGGCCCAGAAACATGCAAAAGGAATAAGCCAATGGGAAACACTGAAGCTTGGGTCAGGCCCTGTAAAGCTGCGAAGCAATTTAATACGAGGAAGGGTCAACATTACAAGTGCTTTGCAGACCAAGAAAAGATAAGCTAATGAACAAGAAGTGTCATTTTGAAATTAGTCTAACTCTTTAACGGGAAAATTTCAAATGAGCACTATAAAAGGCTGAGTAAGCAATTGAGAAAAGGTTACCTTGCATACCTGAGAAATCAATCTTACAAGCAATATTCAAGCAAGCATAACCTGCAATATTCTCAATGCTTATCTAGATATTAGTCAAGCCTAAAACTCGAAGAAACTCGATCCAACACATGTTGTGAAGGAAAGACAACTTCAACCAGTTGAAGAGAAAACATTTGAAGAACAAAAAGGGATCTACTCTCTAAGCTGAAGGAGTTGTAGAAAGGTTCTAGGTCGAACCAGGAATTCAAGTTTGTTAGAGGGCTGTGTGAACAAATCCAAGGACTTGAAAGTGAGCTGAAGTAGCAAGGCAACTGTCTTGTGAAGAAGCTGAGCCGCAAGAGAAGCCAGCTTGTGACCAAGGCTGTCTCCAGATTGTTTACTACTTTGTAAATTGATCTGCTACCTAGTAGATTCCTCCAGGAGTTGGAGAAGAGTGGATTAGATGAATTATCCCATCCTCAAACCACTATAAAAATTACTTGTGTCAATTTACTTTCAACACGTACATTCTTGCATATGGTTTTATATTTGTTGTTAGTTAAATCTGTTATCCAACTGATAAATAACAAGTGCTAAAACAAGTGTTAAAAACAAGTTTTAATTAATCTAAAGGGTGTTAAGTCTTCCGTTGTTAAAAACCAAATCAACTAAAGTTAAGTGTTAGCTTAAGCAGCCAAGTTATACAATCAACAGCTCTATCGAGTCTGTTGAGTAGGTAACTTAGTTGAATATAGCCATCCTAGCTGCCCCCCAAGGACACAGCTGATTTGAGTCAACTCTGTTAAAAAATCTTAAAAAGACTAAAAGTTAAAATTTGGTAAGGTTTATTCAACCCCCTCCCCTTCTAAACCTTACACCACACCCCTTGGGACCTACATCGACGCACCAAGTTGATACAAGCACAATTAGATTCACAAAGTTCACATCATGTCAACAAGGCAGTCGAGTAAAAGTATGGCGATTCATATAAAAGTAGTACAAGATATCAACAAGTTAAGTTTGTGTCACGCCCCAGACGGGACGCGACGACAATCAACCACTTAACAAAAATAAACCCAACAGTCTAGACAAATGATACAACAATCCCAAGTGAAAAAAGTCTAAAGCAGCGGAAATAAAAATAAACATAAGTACGAATTACATCTTAAGGTCCAACAACATCCAAATACATCCGACATAATTACCTGAATAAGTTTGCAGGCCAAAACTAAAATGTAAAGTACACAATATCCAAATCTTAAATGTCAAAGGGTCCTACGCCCTTAAATTACAGTCAAAGAGAGAAAAGAGTAGCAGGATAAACGGGAGTCCAACATTAGTAGAAGTACATGAAATAAGTACAATCATCAGAAAAAAGGATGCCAGTTCGACAGGTGGGGCGAGGGTAATCAGTCTGTGGCCGGTTCGACATCTTCAACATAGTCCCCATCTAAAGGTTAGGAAACAGGGGGGGATGAGACAGAAATCTCAGTGGATGGGGTGATCGTGTGCAAGTGTGGCGATATATATAGTTAATGCGAGAAAAACAGTTGTATGAAAATGCGTGAGATATGATGCATGATTTCACACACAGTCCACAAGCGTCGTGATAAATATATTTAAATAATATGCTTATACAGTTTAAGAAATAGTTCGTGGTCACACAGGCACTATGTGATTCAGGCAAGACAGGAAGGATTGCGTACGGATTTGTAGCGTCAATCCTATGTAAGACAAGTAATGGTTGCGTACGGATTTGTAGTGCCAACCAATGCAATACAAGTAGTGGTTCCGTACGGATTTGTAGCGCCAACCAAACGGGTCCGATTAACTCCAGAATCGTGTGGATCAGACAGCGATTCCTTCGTTCTTCCTTCTAACTCCCGAGCAAGATGGTCCAAGACCTGTCACCTTATCGCTCCATAGGCAAAGACAAATCCACAGTAGAGCTAGCTAGGCCCGGATTGTCATAATCATGATTACACCTCATGTACTACGACCCGCTTCCCTTGGACAAACTCCGTCCCTCAGTTGCGGGATTAGGACGATAGGGCCGGAGAGTAGAATAGCAGCCGAGCTTCCCGGTTCCATCCCCGACGTATCCATTCCGACTGTGAGCTCGACACACCAAGTTGAATCAGGCAGAAAAGTAAATACAAGTTTAGGTAGTCAACCAGGTAGTCGAGTATTATTGATTCAGGGAAGCATTTCAGGAAAATTTTCGAAAATTGCGAGTGGCAAATTATGGCGTTGGTGGAGTTATTTGGATGAAGATGATTATCGGGAGGTTAAGAAATCTTTGATATCTTGAAAGATTAGGTGGAACATAAGTCCCATTATAGATTCGAAATCGCAAAACGAGAAAGTCGCCCCGCGATCGGGTATTAATCGATCAAGACGATCCGATAAGTCAAGGGATTTTTGAGAAAATAAAATATTTTAATTAATTATTAAAGTCAAAGGGTCCAGGGCTGTTTCATTAAGAGAAAAATAATTTGAGTTAGGTCCTTATTAAAAAGAAAATTTACAATTAGCCCCGTTTTGTAAAAACCAATACTTTTGGGGTTAAAATTAAATAAATAAATATCTCGACCTTGAAAGATTATGCGGTAAGTTCCTAAATTATCTAAATTGTTCAGAGATTTAGGTTTTTAAAGTTTTGAGGTCGAGTTTTTATAAAATTCTCACATTGGCCCCAAATTTGTTAAAATTGTCATTTCGGGTCCTAAGTTTAAAATAATTGGAACTCACAAACTGGAAGGGCTTTTAATGTGATTTCAGTTGGAAATGTCACTAAGGTCAGTGTGATATTGGGACAAAAACAGTTTTAAAAATAAATAAGTATAGGTCCCTTAACTCTTGAAAATCTCATTTTATCCCATTTTGAAATAATTGCCTTTAAGGCTTTTAGGGGTCCAATTGTTATGCAATTTGAACCTTGGGTCCAAAATATAATTATGTTATAGTTAAATTAGTATTTCCAGGTACATGGACTGTATTTGTCCTGGAAATTTCATTTGGGTCCTCAAGTTTAATCTTTTACAATTTGGTCCCTCAATTTTTGTAAAATTATTTTCCAAGCTCTAAATACTTGGATTTTTGGAATACACTTAAATATGTTATTTTCATTCCCTTAAGAGTTAAAATTTTAAATTTTAAAATAGGGTCTGGTACAGTTTCGAAAATTGCAATGTAACCCTTAAACTTCTAAAATTTTACAATATAGTCCTTGGGCTTTTAAGGGTTGATTTTATTTATCTTAAAACTCTTAAAACTTTATTAAAATGTCCAAACATCATTTTTGAACCTGAGTACAGTCCCAAAACTAAAAAATTCCAGAGGGGTCACTTAAGTTTTATTTTCTTGCAATTAAGTCCACCAACTTTCCATTTTTGTATTTTAAGTCCAAAAATTGAAATTTAATCAATTATGCTCGACTTGTCCAGGTTATAAGCCATACAAAACATGTATTTCAAGGATCATACACATGCATGTCCATTTCATACAAGAATTCATCAAATAGAACAATAAATTGTACATGCATGCACCTAAATTTCAATAAATAGCATATTTGAGCAACACTTGAGAATTTTCACAACTTGATACAAGCATTTAACATGCAATACATAATATATAAATCTCAAGTGCTCATTAACAAAATACTACATGCATTTATCAAAAAACACCTAGAAGTTGGAAAGATTTTTCCATCCACCTTAAAATCGGATAGTTGTGAAATAAAAGGATAAATTTCACAACTTGATTATGAAGTCACTTAGGTCAGCCCCTAAGTCAAGAAATACCAGAAATTAAGAGTTAGAAAAATGATTGAAAAATTTAGGAGAAAAAGAAGAAGGTGAGAAAATTGGAAATACTACACTTTACCTTGTGTAGTAGATGAAATGGAACTAGTAGAAGCTTCAAAGTTGGAATTTTTGGCTCACCCTCAAAACCACTTAAGGTCAGCCCCTATTTCTCAAAAATGAAAAAGGGGTGTTAAAATTTGAAGAAAATAGGAAGAAGAAGAGAAAATAGCAGTAGTGTCCAAATCTTACCTTATAGTCCAAATTCTCCAACAATTTCTCTTCAAGTCTTCTAAGGTGACCACAATGCTTGCATGTCCTTATGCAGTCTCCTATGTGTACCTCCAAAAGTCAAAATTAAACTTAAGTTAAGAAGAGAAGATGATGAGTTATAGGATATCAAGTTAAATTGAAGAATAAAATTTCTTACCTTTGTGAGAGTAGGGTTCGAAATTTATGAAGAAGTAGGTAGAATGTTTGTGTTTTTGGTTAAGTGTTTGAAGAAAGAGGAAGTGTTTGATGCTATGAAGAAGGTGTTTTTGAAGATAAGAAGAATGTTTGAAGTTATGAAGGATGTGTTCTTGGAGATATGAAGGTATGTTTGAAGATGTGAATGATGTGTTCTTGAAGATTTGAAGATGTGAAGAAATTGTTCTTGAAGGTTTGAAGATATGAAGGAATTGTTCTTGAAGATTTGAAGATGTGAAGGAATTGTAGAGAGAAGGAGGATAATCTTTAGAGAGAAGGAAGAGGATTAGTTTGAAGATTAAAATGAGTTGGTGAAATGAACAAAATTTTGTTCATCCTTGGCCAAAATGGCCGTCCACTATGGTGAGAGGGGGAGGGAATTTTTTGTTCAATTTTGTGTCTTGTAATTTTTTGTTCAATTTTTGCATGGAGACAAAAGGGAAGTCAAAGGTATGGGCAAATGATGAGTAAGGAAGGAATGTTGGGTGAGTGAGAATAAGTTGTGGAAAATATATTAAAGAATTGATGATAAGATAATGTGTATAATGTTTGAATAAATGGTGTAATTATACACAAGATGTCTAACATAAGGTGTATATGTACAAGAGTTGGGTGGTATTTCTACACCAAATACATCATCATTGCCGTCCACTTAAGGGCAATTGTGGTAATTCCATATTTTGTTTTTGTCCCAAATTTGATGATAATAGATAAATAATATCAATCTCCAAAATAATTAGTGATTTCCTTGATCACTTATAAGTCTCATGATCACTTATTCTAAATCAAATTCTTAATTCTATAAGGTATAAGTCTCTAAAATAAATATTCTCTTAAAATTCTAAGGTGATTAAAAAATACACAAATAATAATAATGATCAATCAAGTGATCATTAATGTGAAATGGAATTAATAATGATTATGATCACAAGTAATAAATAAAATGAAACTAAATGCAAAATATTTTTATTATTAATATTTATCCGTCAAAGTGACGCGGTAAAATAGTCGATAAAATATATAGACGATAAAAGGATAATTTACACGCTCGGAAAATCGGGGGCTTCACAGTTTGAATTTGTCATAAGGTGATGAAGTCGCCATGCGTAATGCGTAAGGTCCAGAGATTTTTGAGAAAATTATTGATGTAGATTTAAATCATGATTACATCAGTTTTAGGACTGTAGAGAAGAAAATCATTTATGTTGGGATCCTTGATAAAAGAAATTTTTTATAACTAGTCCCGTTTTTGAAAAAAGTACTTATCGGGTCAGAAATTGAATAAGTCCTAGTCGCGACCTCGGAAAAATATAAGGTTAGTTTCTAAATTCCCCAAATTGTTCAAAGATTTAGTTTTTAAAAGGGTTTAGGTCGAGGTTTAAGAAAATTTCAGTTTGGTCCCTTCTTTTGTCAAAATTGTCTTCTTCGGACCCGATCTTAAAAATTTTGGATCTCACAAACCGGGAGAGATTTTTGATGTGATTATAATTTTAAAATATCATGTATAACATTAGGATATTGAGACAAAAATAGTTTTAAAATAGGGTCGATTTAAGTCCCTTAATTTTCGCAAATTCCATTTCTAGTCCTAAATTCGTTTTTTGCCCTTGAGGATTTTGGTGTTCGTTTGTTATGAAACTTGAACCATGAGTTCAAAATGTTATAAAATTTAGTTTATGTAATTTTCCAGGTGTCTGGGACGTTTCTTTTCTGGAGATTTCATTTTAGTCCTTAGAGATTGGAATTTTTACACTTTAGTACTTAAAGTTTCAAAAGTCGGTTTTCTCAACCCAAACCACTTTAACCTTTTAAAATTTCTCAAAATATAAGTTTTTCAGTTTGAGGAAGGTAAATTTTGAAATGTTCAGAGGGGTTCCTGAACAGTTTTTATAAAATCCATTTTGGCCCTTAAACTTTCAAGTTTCCACATTTGAGTCTCTAAAATTCCAAGGATGGGTTTTATTATATCAAAACCTTTAAACTATTATTATTAACTTAAAAATATTAAATTATACAATTAATACAGTCTAAAATTTCAAAATTTTCAGATTGATCCTTGAATAGTTTTCGAAATTACAGTTTAGTCCTCAAATTTGCAACAAATTCATAAATGACATATTTGTTCAAATTCGAGCACACGGTCATATTTTTCAGAATATATATCAAGTATAGAACATAATTTTGAGCATATAACACATTCATTAACACAAATCAAGAGATGAGCAAGAAATTAAAATACATATGTACGTATGTCCCTATTATGCAAGAAATCAAAAGCATGCTCATTTTTGTGAAACTTCTTGAACTTGATATATATCAAAATATAATTCATCAAGTTGTCAAGAGAAAAAACACTAAAACCACAATTTCTCACCTTAAATGTGTATAGTCTTGAATTTCTTCTT
Source organism: Rehmannia glutinosa (assembly GCA_016081115.2). Classification (NCBI taxonomy): domain Eukaryota; kingdom Viridiplantae; phylum Streptophyta; class Magnoliopsida; order Lamiales; family Orobanchaceae; genus Rehmannia; species Rehmannia glutinosa. Next base: position 458,897 of record JABTTQ020002763.1, on the reverse strand, counting down.
CAAGCTTGGAGTAAAGTCTAGGTCTTCCTTAATTCTTCAAGAAATCAACCTCTAGGCCTCAATAAGAAGGGTTCATCAAGTTAGAAGATGGAGATATATGCTTGAAGTTTTAGGGAGATAAAATTGAAGATTGAAGAAGTAAAATCTCTCACATTGTGCTTGTAATTTTCGTCCTCAAGGAAGAAATGGGAGAGGATTTTTGTGTGTTTTTGTCTAAGTATGGAAATGAGGAGAAGTTGGAAGAGTTGTATAAGTTTTAAAATGAAAATTGAAACTTGATTCCTCCTAATTATCCCTTATGGCCGAAAATTATATGGAGGAGGATTATTTTTTTGTGTTTTGATGATTAAACTTAGGAATGAGGATTGTTGGTAGGTAAGTAGGTATAGTAGGATAAAAAAAATGAACTTGATTCCCTCCTAAATGGCTATGGTCGAATGTTTCTAAGAAGTAGGGGATTATTTTTTGTTTTGGTGATTTAATTAGGAATTGACGATAATTATAGCAAAAAAAAGTAAAAAAAATAAATGAACTCCCCCCTAAAAAGATGCTATTGCCGAAATTAAGGGGTAGGGGAATTAATTTTTGTTGTGGTGATTTAATTAGGAATTGAGGATAATTAAAGCAAAATAAAAAGAAAAAAAAAATAATTCATTCCCCTCTAAAAAGATGTTATGGCTGAAATTAAGGGGTAGGGGAATTAATTTTTGTTTTGGTGATTTAATTAGGAATTGAGGATAATTATAGCTAAAAATGTAAAAAAATAAATTGATTCCCCCCTATTGAGTGTTGTAAATACACAGTTAGAAGTTAGTTAGAAGTTAACAGAAATCAGTTAGAAGTTAGTTAGAAAATAACAAAAGTTAGTTACATCTATTGTTCATCATTCTACCTTGTATAAATAAGCACAACACTCTCATCAATATTCAATGAAATCAGCTACACCATTTACATTTTGGTTGCTCTTTGTTATGGTATCCAGAGCTGGGTTACCCCCGTAATTTCTCCGGTCGTCTTCTCCTACGATATTTCCGATGAGAAATTTCTTCTTTACACCCTGAGTTCTACTCCGCTGTCCATTGTATCTACAATTCCACATTTTACACCTCTCAACATTCATCTCGAACGTACAAATTACAATTTTTGGAAGGTTCAGGTATTAACTACGGTGCGTGCACATGGTTTTGAGGATTTCTTATTCGGTACCTTATCACCTCCGGCGAAATATGTGTGTTCTACTTCATTCTCCTCCTCTGCATCTGAGATTAATCCAGAGTTTCTTCTTTGGACTCGTCGCGATCAATTTCTTATGAGTTGGATGCTCTCCTCGATCGGTGAATTGATGCTTGGTCATGTTAGCCGTTGCACCACAGCTCACGAAATATGGTCAGTTTTTGAGAAGTTGTTTGTCTCTCAATCGAAGCTCGCGCTTAACAACTTTGATTTTTACTTCAAACCTTGAAGAAATTTGATTTATCTGTTGATGCTTATATCTTGAAGATGAAAAATAAAGTGGATGATTTAAATTCTGTTGGTCACATTATAACGGATGATGAATTAGTTTTGTATGTGCTTGGTGGATTAGGAGCTGAATATGAGTCTGTTGTTGTAAATTTGACAACTAGAGCTTGTTCCATTTCTCTACAAGAAGCTCAATTCGTGTTGCAAACTCATGAGATGCGTCTTCAAAATAATTTGTCTACAAATATTATCTCTGCCAACACTAGCACTCTTCAGCCTTCTAGCTCTAGTGTTGGTCCAAAATCTTCTTCTGTTGTTCATCCATCTGCACACGTAGCTCAGTTTTCTGGAGGTTTTCGAGGTGGTAGTAGGTCTCCTAGAGGAAGATATCGTGGTAGGTTTGGTCATGGTAATTTTACAGGAATTCAGGCAAACGGACTTGTCAATTGTGGGGCCAGCCAAATCATGTGGCCTTGAAGTGTTTCAAAAGGTTTGACATGAGTTTTACAGGCCCTACTGAAGCTGCCAGTACACCTGATTCTCCTCATGCATTTGTAGCTAGTGTTGATACCTCTCCTATGCCAGATTCCAGCTGGTATTTTGATAGTGGAGCTACAAATCACTTTACATCGCAAGTATGGACAACCTCAGCCTCAATGACTTCCAATATCAAGGCTCAGAGAAGCTTACAGTGCATAATGGTTCTTCCCAAAACATCTCTCACACTTGTTCTTCTTTTGTTCCTTCCTGTGATAAGTCCAAGTCATTGTTACTTCATAATATCCTCTACGTTCCTAAAATCACTAAAAACCTTCTCAGTATCTCTCAATTTACAAAAGACAATAATGTTTCTAATTGAGTTTCATCATCATTGTTGTTTTGTCAAGGACATCACCAAGCGATCCTGCTGGCAGGAGTGCTTAGAGATGATCTTTACCACATTGATCTCACTCCACTAAAATCTCTCAAGTCTGTTGTTCATTCTTCAGTTCCTCAGCAAGTCAAGCATGCTGCTTCTGTTTCTTGTAATTCTACTTCAAATTTAATTCTCAGTCCCCATCCCCTTTGCCATATGTTACTACAAAATGTAATAATGATGTCAACATTTGGCATAATAAATTGGGGCATCCTTGCAATGTTGTGCTTTCTCATGTTTTACATGCTATGAATATCAAACCTCAATCATCTTCTCTTAAATTCTGTGAAGCATGTCAACTTGGTAAATTGCATAATATGCATTTCCTACCTCAGCCTACCAAAACTACTCAACCATTTCAACTTGTTCATTCTGACTTATGGGGGCCCTCCCATGTCCCTTCCACAGATGGTTACAAGTACTATATTCATTTCGTGGATGATTATACTAGATACACTTGGCTCTTTCCTTTAAAAATAAAGTCTGAAGCTTATCAGATGTTTCTTCAGTTCAACTCTGTTGTTGAGAGACAATTTGATTCCAAAATAAAATGTCTCCAAACTAATTGGGGGGGTGAGTATAGGTCTTTGGTTCCTGTTCTTGCTCAGTTGGGTATACACTTTAGACATCCATGCCTACATATGCACCAACAACATGGAAAAGCTGAAAGAAAACACTTACATATAGTTGAAATAGGGTTCTCTTTTCTTGCCCAGGCTCATATGCCACTAAAATTATGGTGGGATGCTTTCCTATCTGCTGTTTTTGTCATAAATAACTTCCTTTAGCTGTCCTTCATCACACTTCTCCTCATTCTATGTTTTTTGGTACATCTCCTGATTACACTTTTCTCAAAGTCTTTGGATGCAGTTGTTATCCACACTCTAACAAGTTTCAGTTTAGGTCTGAAAGGTGTGTTTTTCTTGGATATAGCTTATCTCACAAAGGTTATAAATGCTTAAGCCCTACGGGAAGTGTGTACATTGCTTGTACATTGGAACTCAATGAACAAGAATTTCCATACACAGATCTTTTTGCCTCCAAAACTGAGTCTAGTGCCCCCTCTTCTTCAAGTTTTTCACCTCTCTCCTTACCTATTCTCCCTCTTCCTGTATCTCCACATTACTCAGTTACAAATGATTCTAATTCCAACTCCTCTGATTCTACTCTTTATAGATTACACTCTCCTGTTACACCTTCATCTCTTTCTTCACCTCTTCCTCCCTCTCCTCTTCCTATTTTACCTGCTCCTTCACCTCCTCCTCTAGACTCTCATCCCATGATCACAAGATCCAAAAATGGTATACACAAACCTAAAGTCTTTTCTGCTGCCACTTCTTCTTCTCTTAATTATGAACCAGACACTATCACTGAGGCTTTAACTGATCCAAGATGGAAGGAAGCCATGCAGACTGAGTTTGACACCCTACTTGCTAAACAAACCTGGACCTTGGTGCCTTTCTCACCTCATAAGAATGTGGTTAGTAATAAATGGGTGTTCAAAATTAAGCATAAGGCTGATGGCATTATAGACAGGTTTAAAGCACGTTTGGTTGCTAGGTGGTTTGAACAAACTGTTGGAGTGGATTTTCTTGACACCTTTAGTCCTGTTATTAAGCCATGTACCATCATGCTTATTTTTACTCTAGCTGTTACAAATCAGTGGGACATACAACAAATAGATGTTAACAATGCATTCTTGAATGGTGATCTCAAAGAGACAGTTTATATGTCTCAGTCGGATGGATTTGTGGATAATTCTCATCCTACACATGTGTTCAAGTTGAACAAGTCCTTATATGGCGTAAAACAGGCTCCCCGGGCCTAGTTTCTCAAACTCCCAAGATACTTATCTACTTTGGGGTTCAAGCAATCTGTGTCAAATACTTTTTTGTTTTACAAGACAGAGCAGGGGGTTCAATTGTTCATCCTGATTTATGTGGATGATATCCTAATTATGGAAGCAGCTCTCAGCAAGTTGCTGAGGTTATCAAACTTTTGAATGAGAAATTTTCACTTAAAACACTTGGTTCTATCAACTATTTTTTGGGATTGGAGGCTCATCGTATTTCACATGGTTTGATTCTCACTCAGGCTAAGTATATTCACGATTTGTTAGCCAAAACCAACATGCTTCAGTGTAAGGCAAATTCTACTCCTATTAGTACCACACACAAACGTTCCCTGTTGGGTGGTCCATTATTCTCTCAGCCTTCTTTCTACAGGAGTGTCATTGGTACTCTTCAGTATCTGACTATTACACGACCTGATATTGCCTTTGATGTTAACAAACTTAGTCAATTTTCTCATTAGCCCACTGAACACCATTGGTCTACCTGCAAACATCTTCTTCGATATCTTAAGGGTACTATGAAAGTTGGTATTATTTTTACTCCTGCCAAGAGGTTGCTTCTTGAGGCCTACTCTGATGCAGATTGGGCCAGCAACATAGATGATAGGAGGTCCACTGGGGGTCATTGCATTTTGTTAGGAGGAAACTTGTTGATGTGGAGTGCAAAGAAACAGGCTGTGGTTTCAAGAAGTAGTACGGAAAGTGAATATCGATCATTGGCAGATGCTACAACAGATATAGTTTGGTTACAGTCGCTGTTACATGAGATTGGTGTAAAAATTGAACAACCTTCCCTAATCTGGTGTGATAATATGAGTGTCGTTTCCATGGCATCTAATCCCAAGGTCGAACCAAACATATCGAAATATATGTTTATTTTATTTGAGAAAAAGTGCTAAATAAAGTTATTGATGTCAGGTTTATACCCTCTGAAGAACAATCGCAGACATGTTTACCAAGCCGTTGTCTTCTCCAAGATTTCATATGTTGTGCACAAAGCTACCACTCTATCCTTACATTCTCACTTGCAGTGCAGATGTCTAGCTTAGATAAGCTGGGGGAGTATTGAGTGTTGTAAATACACAATTAGAAGTCAGTTAGAAGTTAACATAAGTCAGTTAGAAGTTAGTTAGAAAATAACAGAAGTTAGTTACATCTACTGTTGTAGGTCCCAAGGGGTGTGAGTAAGGTTTAGAAGGGGGGTTGAATAAACCTTACTAACTTTTCAATTTTAGTCCTTTTAAAATATTACAGAGTTAAATACACAACTAAGTCCTTGAGGGACAACTAGGTTAGTTAACCAGCAGAGTTAGCCACTCAACAGACTCGATTGAGCTGTTGATAGAATAACTCAGTTGTTTAGTCTAAACCTTAACTTGGCTGTGATGAAATTTTCAGTGGAAGACTTAACACCCTTGAATTTGGTTTAAGTTTGTTTTAACACTTGGTTTTAGCACTTTGTTAATTATCAGTTAGATAGCAAATTATCAGCATATATAAAATGATATGCAGAAAATAAATGCTGAAATGTAGATGACATAATAGTTTTTATAGAGGTTCGACGATGGGGTAATTCTTCTAATCCTCTCTTCTCCAACTCCTGGAGGAATCCACTAAGTATTGATCAGAGTACAAAGTGGTTATCAGTCCAGATACAAGTGTTGATCACACAAATGACTTAATCCTTTGGGACTCAATCTAGAGATGCTTTGGTCATACAAATGCTTCTCATCCGACTCGGCTTTTTCACGGGCGGTGCCTTTGCTACTTGACTCACTTGCTCAAGCTTCTTGGATTTGATCATGAAGCCCTCCAATAACTTGAGACTGGTTCGACCTTGAACCTTTCTACAATCCTCCTTGGAATGTAGACCCCTTTTGATTCTTCAAAAGTTTCCTCTTCAACAGTTTGAAGTTGTCTCTCCTTCACAGCTTGGTGTTGGATTGATTTTCTTCGAAATTTAGACTTGAGGATTAGCTTGAATATCTTGAGAATATTTTCAGGTTACAAAATGAATATTGCTTTCTTGTTCGTAGTTCTGGTAATCAAGGTAACCTTTTGATTCCTCAGCCTTTTATTGTGAACTTTCAAAAATCTGTCCGTTGAAGAGATAGGCTGATTTTCAAAAGTCACTTGTGTTCGTTGGCTTGTCTTGTTGAAGTCCTTGATATTGACATTTCCTCGTATTAAATGAACATTCAGTGCAGTGCTTCCCATTGGTTTAGTCCTTTTGCACGCTTATGGGACTGAGCACTTTAAGACATGGCAGCATGGAAGTATTACTTGTTTAGGTAATATTCTTGACTTCTGTGCAACAGATTCTTTTCAGTTGACTTCTTGTATATCCAGGCATAGCTGACTTGACTCAACTCGTTCAGCCCTATCTATCACAATACAAATTACAAGGAAAATGGGGTGCCAACTTTCTAGTCTAAGTTTTACATGGCATTCATCAAAATCTAAACAATAAATTTCCCAACAATTTCCCCCTTTTTGATGATGCCAAAACTTATAACATACATACAAGATGTAAATAGCAAAGATACATACAGACAATGTAGAAACAGAGAATGTATGCGTAGAATCGATATTTTTATTGATCATAACATTCTTGTCCTTTACACAGCTGTTTACAAAGTGTATCAGAGCAACATGACATTACTATATCTACGCAAAAATATAGAAATTAAAGATTCTTATTCAACGTACAGAAGACTTACATACATATGCATTTACAATATTAAAATACATGAAGGGGTGGACAGCAACACTTCATCGCCTTCGCTGCCCCCTTCTTTCCTCTTCAGCTCTGTCGTCCTTTGCTCTCTTTCTCTTCTTCTCATCTTCAGCTGTTTTCTTTTTCTCGTAGGCTCTTCTAGCAGCTTCGTCTTTTCTCTTTCTTTCTTGTCTTCGTTGACTCTCTTCCCGCAGCTGATCTTGTCTCTTATTTTCTTCTTCAATCCTTTTGACATAGTCAGCATTCTTCCTCACCACTTCAAGATTTGCTATGGCATCAAATCCAGCCCAATAGATCCCTCATTTCTTACCTGGATCTATGTATTCAATGTTTTTGGGTAGAGGTCTAGGTCTGAAACCTCTTCCTCCACTGCTTCTTCCTTTTCCTCTGGGCGTGTATTGTACTGGGGCCTTCTTCTTTCCAAAGCAGTGATCGCTAGAGTCTCGCTACTGTCGGCTTCTTCTTCAGCGACTTGAGGCCTTTTTCCCAATACAAGTCCCAGGCTTCGGCCATGGACATGCCTTCGAAGTATCCTTCGGATTCGAGCGTTTTGAATTCATCAACTAATTTGGGCTCGTTTCCAACATCTGAAAAGGCATCAGTGTCTCTTCCTACCGGAATGCCTCCGTATTGTTTCAATATGTCCATCACACGGGCATCCATTTTTCTTTCAACATCCTTCATCCGTGCTTCTACTATTTTCCTCTTCTCAGACATAGGTACATCAGAGTGTTGGAGTGGCAGAGTCACTGGAAGTTTGCTGATGATGTCAGCTGTGACGAGTCCTTTTTGAGGGGTTCTAGCAACCATTAAAGTCATATCCTTTGAACCTTTCCCCTCAACTGCTTTTCCCTTATCTTTTGACAGATCTTCAGCTGTTTTCTTCTGCTCCTCAACAGCTGCGTCCTTTTTCTCAACTGCCGATCCTTTCAATGTCTTTAGGTATTCCTCTTCCCTAAAAGGAGAGAGGAACCCCTGGGAACATGCCAGCAAGCATGAAATCTAGGCACCCCATTCTTGTTATAAATTGCATTGTAATAGATAGGGCTGGTAGAGCTGAGTCAAGTCAGCTATGCCTGAACATGCAAGAAGACAACTGGAGACTAAAAGGAATACTCCGCTGTGAGGCAGCTGAGTGTGGCAAAGAAGAGAAGACAAGAACTCGATCAAGGTGCGGCTAAGATGCAAACAGTGAGTGAAGTATCGATCAAGTCAACTCAAGATAGCCCAGTCTCAAGTTGAAGTGACGGAAGAGTCATCCAATGATTGGAAGGCGACTCTAAGTCACCTGGGAAGGCAAGGAAATGCGGTCAAGTCAAGATAATCGAAAGAGATCCGTTGCCGACGAAATCAAGATAATTACTTAAACAAGTAATACTTCCATACTACCTTTCTTGAAGTCTTTGAGTCCTGAAGCATGCAAAATGAATAAACCAATGGGAAGCACGCACCGTGTCGAACTCGAAAAGTCAAGAATCGTTCATACGAGGAAACGTAAATTCCAAGGACTGCAACAAGACAAGCCAACGACCACAAGTGACTTTCAAAAATAAGCCTATCTCTTCAACGGGCAGATTTTTGAAAGATCACTATAAAAGGCTGAGGAATCACTCTGAGAGAAGGGGACCGACCTGAACCACGAACATTCAAGCTAACATTTGAACTGTAACCAAAAATCACTCTCAAGTCATTCAAGATCAATCCTCAAGCCTACATTACGAAGGAAATCAATCCAACACTCACCTGTGAAGGAAAGACAACTCCAATTAGTTGAAGAGGAAACATTTGAAGAATCAAGGGGTCTACATTCCACGAAGGATTGTAAAAAGGTTCAAGCTCGAGCCGAGTTTAAGCTATTTGGAGGGCTTCGTGATCAAATCCAAGGAACTTAAGCAAGAGGGCTGTAGTAGCAAGCAAATGCCTGTGAAGAAAAGCTCGAGTCATACGAGAAGCTTGATTGTGTGACCAAGGCATCTCCAGATCGAGTCCCAAAGGATCAAGTCGGTTGTGTGATCAAGACTTGTATCTGGACGGGTAAACCACTCGTATATTGATCAATACTTAGTGGATTCCTCCAGGAGTTGGAGAAGGGAGGAGTAGAAGAATTACCCCATCTTCGAACCTCTATAAAAACTTATCGTGTCATTTACATTTCAAAGACTTTAATTTATGCATCTTATTTTTATATCTCACGATAAATTTGCAATCCAATTGATAATCAATCGAGTGCTAAAACCAAGTATTAAAACAAACTTAACCAAATTCAAGGGTGTTAAGTCTTCCGCTGAAAACATATCACATAGATAGTGGCTGTTCAAAGAGCAGCTGAGTGCCAAGGAACTTGGTACATAGATAGTGGCTGTTCCAGACACATGACAGGAAACAAGAAAAATCTATCAAAATTCAAGGAAGTCAGACGTGCAAAAGTCATATTTGGAGGGAATGAAGCTCCAGGAGAAATAAAAGGCATTGGATCTATCAAGAAAAATGGATTAGAAATCACAGATGTTGCATATGTTGAAGGACTCAACTTCAACCTGCTAAGCATAAGTCAACTCTGTGACAAAGGCTGCAATGTTGGATTTAACATGGGTATATGCCAAATCAAAGACACTGAATCCAATGAAGTTGTGTTGCAAGGATGCAGACAAAAGAACATGTATGTGGTAGATTGGTCAACTTCAACACCAAGCACCTGTCTGTTAGCGAAAAGCACAGATGAATCAAATTGATTGTGGCATAAGAAGCTGAGTCACCTGAACTTCAAAATAATTAACAAACTTGCCAGGAGTAATCTTGTAGAAGGACTTCCAGACTCAGTATACAAGAAGGAGAGTATATGTGATGCATGCCAGATGGGAAAGCAAATCAAATCATCGTTCAAAGAAAAGACATGTCAATCTTCAACAAGAATATTACACCTGCTACATATGGATCTGTTTGGTCCAGTGGAACCAGCTAGCATAAGTGGGAAGAAATACACCTTGGTGGTAGTAGATGACTACTCGAGATATACATGGACAATATTCATGTGTAAGAAGAAATAAACTCTGCAGAAACTACCTCAGCTGATGAAGAGAATACAAAATGAGAAGAGTCAAACCATTATCAAAATAAGATCTGACAGAGGAAATGAGTTTGTCAATGGTATAATAACTCATTACTGTATTGAAAATGGTATTGGTCATGAATTATCTGCGGCAAGGACTCCACAAAAAATGGAGTTGCGAGAAAGAAGGAATAGAACTCTAAAAGAAGCGAAAGAAGGACCATGTTAGGTGAAGCAGGGCGCTATAAGATTTTGGGTCAAGCAATAAACACAACATGCTACACTCAAAATAGATGCATGATAAAACAGACAAATTGACAAAGACTCCCTATGAGATTTGGGCAGGAGAAAGCCAAATGTTGCATACTTCAAAATATTTGGATGCAAATGCTTCATCCATAACAATGGCAAAGATAATTTAAAGGCTTTTGATGCTAAAGTCGATGAAGGTATCTTCTTAGGATACTCACCGTGAAAGCAAAGCTTACGAGTGCTCAACAAGAAGACAATGGTTACGAAAGAATCCATCCATGTGGTGTTTGATGAACCAAATGTAAATGGAGAAAACATTGAAGAGTCATCGATAAGTGAATCAACCTAACATGCGAAGAGTCCCTATGTTGAAGTCAAGGTTTGAGTTATAGGTCCGGATGAAGATGAGATAGTTGAGTCTCAAAGACAAATGGAAAATCTGCAGCTAAGTGATGATGAGAGAGTGATCAAAATAACACAGCTGCAAGACTGTTAGGAAATTTATTGTTTAGATTTTGATGAATGCCATGTAAAACTTAGAATAGAAAGTTGGCACCCCAATTCTTGTTGTAAAATGCATTGTAATAAATAGAGTGGCCAAGCCGAGTTAAGTCGCCTACGCCCTAACATGCAAGAAGACAATCAAGACTAGAAGGAAGACTCATTGAGACAAAATTAGTATGGCAAAGAAGAGTAGACGGAACTCTCTTCAAGAAGCGGTGAGATGCGGTGAGTGGAGTATCGATCAAGTCAACTCGAGAAAAGCCAAGTCTCAAGTTGAAGTGACGGAAGAGTCATCCAATGATTGGAAGTCGACTCTAAGTCACCTGGGAAAAGCAAGGAAATGCAATCAAGTCGAGATAATCGTAAAGATCCGTTGCCGTAAATCAAGAGATTTACTTAAACATGTAATATCTCCATACCACCTTTCTCGAGTGCTCGGTCCCTTAGCGCGTGCAAAAGGAATGAACCAATGGAAAGCACTACACCGTGTCAAAACTCTAAAAAGGTGAAATAACAATTCATACGAGGAAATGGCAATTCCAAGGACTGCAACAAGACAAGCCAACGACTGCAATTGACTTTCAAAAATAAGCCTATCTCTTCAACGGGAAATTTTTGAAAGATCACTATAAAAGGCTGAGGAATTTGTTTGAGAATAAGTGACACAAGATACGAGTGACACAAGAGATAGACCTTACCCAAAAACGTTCAAGCAATTACTAGAAAATCTGAAATATTCTCAATCCTCAAGCCTATACTACGAAGAACATCAATCCAACACTCACCTGTGAAGGAAAGATAACTTCAATCAGTTGAAGAGGAAAATACTGAAAAATCAAGGGGTCCACATTCCACGAAGGATTGTAGGAAGGTTCAAGGTCGAACCAAGTCTTAAGCTTTTGGAGGGCTTCGTGATCAAATCCAAAGAGCTTGAGCAAGTGAGTCAGTAGTAGCAAGGCAAAACTGCCTGTGAAGAAGGCGAGTCGTATGAGAAGCCACCGAGTGATCAAGGCATCTCCGATGAGTCCCAAAGGAACAAGTCACCGTGTGATCAAGACTTGTATCCGGACTCATTACCACTTTGTATCTTGATCATACCTAGTGGATTCCTCCGAGAGTTGGAGAAGAGAGGAGTAGAAGAATTACCCCATCTTCGAACCTCTATAAAAATCTTATTGTGTCATTTACATTTCTGCACTTTAATTTCTGCATCTTAATTGTTTAATTCTGCTGACATATTTGCTATCCATTAGATAATCACTAAGTACTAAATCAAGCTCTAAAACTTTACTTAACCAAACGTAAGGGTGTTAAGTCTTCCAATGAAAACAAGCCACAAATGAGCTAATTTAGACCCAACAAGCGAGTTATTTCATCAAACAAACTCGATTAAGTCTCTTTGAGAGAATAACTCTCTTGATTAACTAAATTGGCTGTCCACCAAGGATACAAATTGTGTAGTATTAACTCGAATATTTAAAAATGACTAAATCGAAAATTTGGTAAGGTTTATTCAACCCCCCTGTAAACCTTACACTTACACCCCTTGGGACCTACAAGTGGTATCGGAGCGGTTGGTTCATTGAACCCTCCGCACCGGTTCTTGAACTAGATCTCCAAACTTTTCAAAGTCTGCATTAGTACTTAAACTTTCAAAACTCTTTTTATCATTAAAAGTTATTATCATGGAAGCAAATTTGACACGCATCCCTATGTTCACAATTGAAGAATTTGATGATTGGAAAATTCGTATGCGAGCTCATCTATCGGATTACATGATGAGATGTGGATAGTGATAGAAGATGGGCCACCGCAAATCTTAAAGGTGAACACAACTGTAAGAAGAGAGTGCAACAAGGAGAAGAGGATGTTGCTCCCAGGACTGTCATGGTTGAAAAACCAAGAACTGAGTGGACAAATGATGACAAAAAAGATACAACCTGGACAATGTAGCCAAGGACATCCTTTACAAAACCTTGGACAAAGCCATGTTCAATAAAGTCAAATCATGCAAAACGGCTAAAGAAATGGGGACAAGTGACATTGATTTGTGAAGGCTCGAGCAAATCAAAGAAAACAAATTATCAGTGGCCGTACAGAAATTTGAGAACTTCAAAATGATCTCGGGAGAAAACCTGGATCAACTGGATGCTCGTTCACGAAATCACAAATGAGCTGTCTGCACTTGGAAAGGAATATACATAGAAGGAAATGTGTATGAAAATCATAAAAAGTCTTCCAAATGAATGGGAAATGAAGGTCATGGCACCGAGACATTCCATGGACCTATCAAAGACATCCAACCATGAATTATTCTCGGACCTCAAAGCCTACGAGTTTGAGCCGAGAAGAAAAGACCAGGAAGAGACAAATGTACCCAAAACAAAATTTGCTCTAATTGTTAAAGATGGGAAGAGAGGTCGAGGTCAAAGAAGTCATTGACCCGGAAGAAATAGCCCGATGGTTAAGAGGTTCAACAAGTTCTTCAATAAGAACTACAAGAGAGGAAAGGATGAATCTTCCGAAGACACTCGGCTACCTCCAAATCAAGGGAAGATAGGCCAACCAAGAGAATAGATCATCAAAAAGCTGAATATCAAAGGGCTGACAATCCAAGAATGGAAAGAGCTGATCAAAAGGTTGAATGTATCTTTGAAATGTAGACAACCAGGTCACTATGCCATTGATCGTCCATATCCTGTAGTCAACAAATACGAAATGAAGAAGAAAGAAAGGTCTTGAGAGAAAGAAGACAAGAAAAGAGAAAGGCAATGTTGGTGCAGAGATCTAGAAAACAAAAAGTCAAAAGACATAGCTGATTCAGAGAGCGGTGAAGCGACTATTCAAGTGACTCGAAGAAGAAGCCCCGATCGCTTAATGGCCAAAGAACAAGATCAACCTCGACCAAGAAGATGAGGTACACTCTAACTCATCAAACTCGGACTCGATGATAGTGACTGTGACACACACACACCTCATCACCCACTGATCTTTATGATTCATTAGGAAAAATGATGAAAGATTTTGAACACATTAAATCCTCACACACACTATTAAATGAGGAAAACAAATACTCAAGAGTCAAAACTCAAAGTGACTAAGGAGTTGAGTACTCTAAGTCAAATAGCGATGAGAATGAAAGTTTAAAAATTTGAAAATGCTAAATTAATAGCGAAAATTGCTGCTATAGAGAAGAGGGAGAATGACCTGAAAAATGTTATTACCTCATTCACTAAGGCATCAAAATCATTGGATGATCTTATTTTGAGTCAAAGAGAATGTGGAGACAAGACAGGCTTAGGATTTAATTCATCTGTGCTATGCCAAACCTCAAAAGTAATTTTGGAAAAAGGATCTTGAAGCCATGAAGAGTCTGAAAAATCCAAAACTCTAAATGTTGCACACACATTCACTCCAAAACACAATAACAAGCAAACTGGCCTTGGTTATAAAGGAAAAGGAAAACAGACCATTGAGTGCGCTGAAAGGACAAAGAAGAGATTCAATTTGAGCTCCTCAAAAACTCCGAACAGAAAATACTCTTTAAAGAAGAAGGAGAGCTACCAAAAACCCCAGAAAAAATCTATAAGAGAAATACATATGATGGGAATGGTAGAAAATATCCAAGCCAAGTGATTGGAATAATGTGAACTATTAGCATAGACTTATGGAATATAAGCCCAAATGGCAAAGGCCTAGAACTCAAAGAAAGGCCATTCCAAAAGTATAAGAGCTTTCATCAAAGACACATATGCACCTAGGCACTACACTCAAAGACACCACAATTACCCAAGGAAGGCAATTGCTAAAACACATATGCGGGCATACGAGACAAAAGAGACAATTTGTATGAACCTAGAATCCCCAAGCAATTTGCCAGGATTAATTATGATTATGGCACGATAGATGGCAACCCCTTAGAGTCAAATCATTTGGCTATAGGTTGGTTGGATCATCTTACAATTCTAACCCCTCGGGACCCGGACAAGTATGGGTACCTAAAACTTAATTTCCTTGATTGCGGGTTCAAGGAACAATGTGAGTGCCAAGGAACCTGGTACATGGATAGTGGTCGTTATTCCGGACATATGACAGAAATAAGAAAAATCTGTCAAAATTCAAGGAAGTTAAAGGAGCAAAAGTCATATTTGGAGGAAATGAAGCTCTGATGAAATAAGAGGCATTGGATCCATCAAGAGGAATGGATTAGAAATCATAGATGTTGCATATGTTGAAGGACTAAACTTCAACTTTGCTAAGCATCGATCAACTCGTGACAAGGGTTATAATGTTGGATTTAACATGGGTGTATGCCAAATCAAGGATCTTGAATCAAATGAAGTTGTCTTTGCAAGGATGTAGACGAGAAGAATATGTATGTCGTGGATTGGTCAATCTACACACACAGACTGTCTATTAGCAAAACACGGTGAATCAAGTTGGATGTGGCACAAAAAGCCGAGTCACCTAAATTTCAAAACGATTAACAAACTTGCAAGAAGTAATCTTATGGAAGGACTTCCGGACTCGATATACAAGAAGGAGAGTATATGTGATGCATGTCGAAGGAAAACAAATCAAATCTTCATTCAAAGAAAAGACATGTTCATCTTCAACAAGAATATTGCATCTGCTACACATGGATCTATTTCGCCCGGATGGAACCGGCTAGCATAAGTGGGAAGAAATACACCTTGGTGGTAGTAGATGACTACTCAAGATATACATGGACAATATTCATGTGTAAGAAGAAAGAAACTCTACGAAAACTACCACGATTGATGAAGAGAATTCAAAATGAGAAAAGCCAAACCATTATCAAAATAAGATCGAGACAGGAACCGAGTTTGTCAATGGAATAATAACTTCGATATTGTATTGAAAATGGTATTGGTCATGAACTATCGGCCAGCAAAGAACTCCACAACAGAATGGAGTTGCGAGAAAGAAGGAAACAGAACTCTCAAAGAAGCGGCAAGGACCATGTTAGGTGACAAGGGGTTACCAAAAAGATTTTGGGCTAAAGCAATCAACACAACTTGCTTCACCCAAAACAGGATGTATGATAAGCAGACAACCGACAAAGACTCCCTATGAGATTTGGATGGAAGAAAACCAAATGTTGCATATTTCGAATATTTGGATGTAAATGCTTCATCCACAACAATGGCAAAGACAATCTAAAGGCTTTTGATGCTAAAGCTGATGAAGGTATCTTCTTAGGATACTCAAATGAAAGCAAAGCCTCTGAGTACTCAACAAAAGGACTATGGTTGCGAAGAATCCATTCATGTGGTATTCGATGAGCCAAATGTAAATGGAGAAGACATTGAAGAGTCACCGATAAGTGAATCATCCAACCATACATAAGAGTCCCTATCTTTGAGCCGATCTTTGGAATTATAAACTCGAAAGAAGATGAGATAGTGAATCTCAAAAACAAATGGAAAATTTGCGGCTAAGTGATTACGAGAGAGTCGAACACGAAAAACAACCGCAAGACGATCAATCCAAATAACTTACTCCAACTTTGATGTAAGATGGCCGAGAGACCATCCACGAAACTTGTCATTGGAGACATAAGAGAAGGTGTCAAAACAAGATCGAACTCAACAAGAAGCTATGTTCACATGCTTCATCTCGCAAATAGAGGCCAAAGATGTGTCACAAGCATTGGACGACACACACATTGATTCAAGCTATGCAAGAGGAGTGAATCGGTTTGAAAGAAATAAAGTATGGGAACTAGTGCAAAGACCCATACATCAAAATGTTATTGGCACCAAATGGGTGTTCGAAATAAGATGAACGAGGAAGGTTACGTGGTAAGAAACAAAGCAAGATTAGTAGCCAAAGGATATTGCCAAGAAGAAGGGATAGATTTTGATGAAACATTTGCTCTGTAGCAAGATTGGAAGCCATAAGGATGTTTCTTGCCTATGGAGCTCACAAGAATTTCATTGTATATCAGATGGATGTAAAAAGTGCATTCCTAAATGGTTTATTGGAAGAAGAAGTGTATGTTGAACAACCTCCGGGATTTGAGCGAAGACTCTAGGAGATAAGGTATACAAACTCAAGAAAGCTCTATATGGATTGAAACAGGCACCCAGAGCATGGTATGATACTTTGTCACAATTCCTAATTGAGAATGGATTTACAAAAGGAAAAGTAGATAGAACACTTTTCGAATTCAAGACAAAAAGAGTATCTTTGCTTGTTCAAATATATGTGGATGACATAATTTTTGGATCCACAAACAAAGAGTCTGTGAAAAGTTTTCAAACCTCATGCAAAGTAAATTTGAAATGAGCATGATGGGAGAGTGACATTCTTCCTTGGACTCCAAGTGAAACAAATTAAGGATGGAACCTTCATAAGTCAAACAAAATACACCGGAGATTTAGTGAAGAAATTTGGTATGGAGGAGAAGTCTTCGTAAAAATACCAATGAATACATCGACAAAATGGACATGGATGCGGATGGTAAGCCTCAGAGATCAAACAAGATCTGAGCACTTATTGGATCATTGCTCTATCTCACAAAGAAGCGGGCCGTCATCACCTTTCTTTGTAGGTGTATGTGCAAGATTTCAATCTGCTCCAAAAGAGAGCCATATGACAGCAGACTAAGAGAATATTGAGATACTTGAAAGGAAGCGAAGAGGTTGGCTTATGGTATCCGAAGGAAGGCGGATTCAAGCTAATTGGCTATTCGACTCGACTATCTTGGATCAGAGTTGACAGAAAAAAGCACCTCGAGGCACATGTCAAATGCTTGGAAACAGGCTGATTTCTGGTTTAGCAAGAAGCAAAATTCAATAGCCACCTCAAACAAGAAGGCGAATATATAGGCTGCGGGCAAACAATTGTGCCCAAGTCCTATGGATGAGACAAAGAATGAGAGACTATGAAGTTGAGGAAAAAGAAATTCCAATCATGTGTGATAACACAAGTGCAATTGCCATTACTCAAAATCTGTGTTGCACTCAAGAACAAAGCATATCGATGTCGATATCACTTCATAAGAGATCATATTGAAAAGAAGGACATCATCTTGGAATATATCTCAACCGATAAACAATTGGTGACATCTTCACAAAACCATTATGTGAGTCAAGATTTGAAGAACTCAAACATGAGTTGAGGTTAATTGAGTGAGCCGACACTATGAAGAATCAAAGAAAAGAAATGAAACACAAAAAAAGGTGAAAAAGAGTGAACACACAAATCATTTCGATAAATCACCAGTCGGAAAGACAACTACACCGAGTCACCGGTGATAGGTGAGTCACTAAGAGAACTGTGAGAAGTAGAGTTAAATCGGCTAAGGGATAAGCCGAGTCACTTATGAGCAAAGTGACAAAAACGCATCGTTTTGACTAAGCGGGAATGTTTTAAGGAATACGTCGAAGATAATGATGATGTGTATAGAAAGTCGCACACCAAGCTTATGATTGGATATAAATGCTACCGCATTAAATACGAGACATTAAATGCTAAATAGGCGTGCAAAATCTAAGCCGTTGATTTCGATCACATTTCAAAAAACCACCCGCACGTCCTTTCATGAACCATACTTAAACCATTTCCGTCTGTTTCTCTCTCACACTACCAAAACTGTTCATCTCTTTCTCTCAAAAGCAAAGGCAAAAATTCTCTCGAAACCCTATCTATCTTCAAATCAATCTCTGAGTTTTTTTCTTTGATAAAATCCTGAAAAATGGCACCAACCTACGACTTTATCAAATTAGGGAAGCAAATCCACACCGGGTCTACTGTAGATTTCGACGGCATGGTGAAACAGGGGTCCGACGACACCCTAGTGAAGAAAATCGCTGAAAAATTAGAAACGTCCGGGCTGAAACAGTTTCTGACGTTAGAATATCCGATGACATATGTGGAGGTGGTCGCACAATTCTACGTGAATGCTGAGATTCACGATGAAGGAATAAAGTCATCCGTTCACGGAAAGAAGATCACCATCTCTGCCAAGGATTTGGCTGAACATTGCTCTCTACCAACTGAAGGAGCATCAGAAATTAACGAAGCTGATGTGAACTTGGCTGATGCTTGGAAAGAAATAGCCAAGCCTGACTATGCTGATAAAATAGTGTACACAACAAACAAGAGACTGCTGAAGGAGGATTATCACAAGTTGTTGGACATAGTTGCCAAATGTATTGACATCAAATTTGGCGGCTTTGACCAATCACAAAAGCAAAGCTGATTGTAATGGCCGCAATCATCGCAGAAAAGAAAATAAACTGGGTGAGTTTGTCTACAAAGCAGACTCGCGAACGTAGGAACAAATCCTTCAAGGAAGATGGCACATTTGGAGGATCCCTAGGATATGGCCTGGTGATTGGCGGTGATGGAGGTGAAAGGAGTCCCTCTTAGACATGGGAAGGCATTCCATGTTAACAAGAGGATGTTCGAGCAAACCTCTCTGGCGCACGAGAAGAGAGCCTACGCCAAGTGAGTGACACGAGTGAGGGGGAATCGGCTAACCACGAAGATACATTGTTTCCTCTCCACCCAAGAAGAAAGCGCCCTGCGCAGTGCTAAGAAGATCACTGCTCTGCGCAAAGAAAGAAAGTCAAACATGCTCCTTCTCCTGCGCAGAGTCACTTGCCCTGCCCGTGTCTCCTGCCCCGCGCATCGGTCGAGAAGGACTCACAAATACCTTCTCCGATCGTCAAAAAGAGGAGAACGACAAGCCAAGACGGCTAGCTCCTCGAAAAAGACACACGGCCGGCCCCCCGCCGCCCAAGACTTAGAGGAAACCGTCTCGAACCGAGAAATCCCTCTCGGTACAAACTAGGAGACGAAGAAGAATCATCAAGCACTCCGAGCTTGAGAAACCGGAGTCGAGTCGGCCACTCACCGAGCAGATATCTGGGAGACTGGCCGGAGAAGTAGAGTCTCCGGATGTAATTGATGAAACGACCAAGTCTGCTTTGAAGGCGATTAGCGAGGCAACTGAAGACACAAACAGTAGTCCACACATTGAAGCACAAGAAGAAGGCTGCTAGAGCCGATAGTGATGTGATGATCCTATCTCCACCTTATCCGGACATCCAAAATCGTCGCGTGAGTGGAGGAAATGGAAGTTGAGTAAATCAAGGAAATGGTTCCAACGGCCCGAGTTTATAGAAGAAGAAGAGGAACCTGTTAAACTTCCTTGGACTAACCACTGTGTGCTCCAAAGATCGGATGAAGACAATCGCACGAGACATCCTGCAGATCTTCAAGGACAAGGAGAAAGAAAGGCAAGCAAGCAAAGGAAGGCCGAGGCACGTGAGAAGGCCAAAGATCGCCCTATCTCGGACTACGAACACACACATCCTCTCCTCGATGTCTTCTCGGCGATGATGAGGATCCGGAGAATGCTTCTTCCGCGAAGAGTTGCAAATGCAGCAAGCATTGCATGAATCGAGAATCCTTCACGAGCAAAGATTGATGGAGGGACCAGGAGAGTCCTCGAACACAGCTGAAAATTGATCCAATGGGAGTGGTTCAAAGAAATCGCCACTTGTTGTTCTGCCACCACTTCCCCAGCTCACTCGGAAGAAGGCAATAAGGGACCTGGCGATGAAACGGGATAGTGGGGACCCCAGTCGAGCCAACCCCTATTGAAGGTGTGTTACCACCTTCCCCACGGCTGAACATTCAATCGAAACAGCCGGGAGTTTGGAGACGAGTGACCCCATTCCAAGTCACTCGGTGGTGCGCCACCGGTGGGGAAACTCCCTCCACCGCGGCAAGGTCGGAGGATGCTGCGCGATGACTCAACAACGAATCCGGGAGGCGAAGTAGAGAAAATACAAACACAAGAAGACCAGCAAGTTGTCATCAACGGCTCGAGGCGATTGAGACTGTCTCACTGAGGTGCCAACTCGCTCTGAAGGCTAATGACGCGGCTAGCGATGCGGTCGAGGCAGAGATGGAACAATGCCGGGAGTTAACACTGGCGATGAAAGTGCAATCCATGGGGTTGAGACTCAATGGATGCCACCACGAAGACCCTAAGACAGACACTTTGTCGAAAGGAGAGTCCAAGGCCTCGCTACGATTGAGATCTGCGGGAGGTAATGAAGGCCCATGGGAGGTTGAGACTTCCCGGGTAAAGAAGTCAAGTAGAGAACATCCCTCCTGCTATCATCGACCCATCCGAAAAGGAGATAAGTGCACTTCATGATTCCCAAGATAACCACGATGTCACCTTTCCTGGGATCGGAAGGCGAAGAAGAAGGCCGAGTCATCCCCAAGGACATATCCAAAAGACTCACCATGGATGTTCCAAGCACGAGCAAGTCGATCCCAAGACTACTCACAAACCTTTAATTTTGATGATGAGCCACCAATGGAAATCTCATCATCATCCGATGACGCTCGATAAGGCCGAGGACCACCTACTCAATTGGAGAAATCACCGAGACCAACGAAGTTGTGGAGACAACCGAGGCTCAATGCAAGTCGGGTCCACTTCACAACAGACCCCGGTGAACCCGAGTCCATGCGCGCAGCTCCTCAAGGCTGCAGCAGTCGATTCCAAAAAGAACTTCACGCGCACCGCTCATCATCGAACAAATCCCGATTGGCGGTG
This sequence comes from Rehmannia glutinosa, assembly GCA_016081115.2. Classification (NCBI taxonomy): domain Eukaryota; kingdom Viridiplantae; phylum Streptophyta; class Magnoliopsida; order Lamiales; family Orobanchaceae; genus Rehmannia; species Rehmannia glutinosa. The sequence goes on along the minus strand of JABTTQ020002763.1, from coordinate 437,517 downwards.
ATGAATCCTTTATAGAATCTTTTCCTTTTTCCCCGGAGGTACCCGATGTCCATGAAAAGTCGAGAGAACGAACGCAGCGCGCTACCACAGACCAGCTCCGTCTTTCCATCGTGCACCATTGTTCCAATTATGATTATGATTTTGACGCCGCATGGCCATCACCGCAACGGAAGAATCACCAAGTCCGCATGAAGTGTTCAAGGCATTATTCGGAGATTGAATGGATGGAGAGGCATCAAGCCTCTATGGACATGCGGCCCGACAACGAGATGCCAATCTCACTGGCGATTTAAGAGGCATAACAATCGAGATCGGGAATGGTGGCAACAAAGAAAAACAATGCGTGTGGAACAAGTTAGATACTTGAGAACATTGTTCAACAAGTCTGCTGGTATGGAGAGTGAAAATGCTTGATGCAAAAACGAAGCCGAGAGAACATATTGAGCACATGCACGAAGCTCACATTGTCGAGATAAAGTGCTGCGTGAGCAAAACAAGAGTGATCTACAACATTTGGAAAAAACCATGAATACAAAATTCACCTTCTCATGGTGAGATGAAGCTGATTTCAGAGAGTCCAACGCTACTCGATCCGAATTTCGTCTTGCATACTCTGCAGCGGACTCGAGACGAAACTCTACCATCGCGAGGCTCGACTTCCGCTTGCCGAGATGTTTCCATGTGTCCCTCTCTTTTTGATGATGCCAAAAAGGGGGAAGAGAAATACCTTAAAGCACGAAAAGATCTGAAAAGAGGATGCAGTGTGAAGGAAAGACAATGAGGAAGCGCTAAAACAAAAGAAAGGAAAATCTGAGGGGGAAGGATCGAAAGATGTGACCTTGATGATTGCACAAACCCCCAACAGGGTCCTCACACGTGACATTATTAGCAAAGAAACTCCCTGTGACTCGCCACTCCAACACTCTGCTATATCTATGGTGAAAAGAGAAAAACAATTGAAGCGAGGGATGAAGGAACTGGAAGGAAGAATGGATGCCCGAGTTATGAACATCTTGAAAGAACATGGAGGCATTCCAAAGAAGAGACGAGAGACACTTATGCCATCTCGGATGTCGGGACAGAGCCACGATCAATTGTTGAATTTAAAACGCCGCATCCAAGGATACTTTGCAAACATGTCTATGGCTCAAGCTTGGGACTTGTCTTGGGAAAAGGGTCTCACGTTATGTGAAGAAAGGCAGACAGACAGCAGACTACCTACAGATCGCTCTGCTGGACACTCCGGGTCACTCACCGAAAGGAAAGAAGACCCAAGACAATACACGCCCGGGGTAGAGGAAAAAGTAGTGGTGGAGGAAGAGGTTTCATACCTAGGCCTCTGCCCAAAAATATTGAGTACATAGATCCGAGGCAAGAAAGGAGGGATCTCTTTGAAGCTGGCTTGACCAAATAGCAAACTTGCAAGTGGCTAAAAGTAACGCCGAGTATGCAAAAAGATTAGAAGAAGAAAACAAGAGACAAACTCAGCTATGGGAGGAAAGACAGGAAAGATTAAGAAGAGATGAAGCTTCCAGGAAGGCGTATGAAAAGAAAAAGAAAGCGATTGATGAGAAAAAGAGAAGAAGAGAAGAAGATCTTTGAACAAGATGAAAGAAGGAGACAACGAAGGAGATGAAGTGTTCTTTGTCCACCCCTTCGTGTATTTTATTATGTAAATACATACAATGTAAGTCTTCAAATAAAGCTATAAATTCTTTATTTTTCTCGTAGACAAATATGTGCTCTGATACACCTTGTAAACATTGTAAAAGAACAAGAATATTATGATCAATAAAAAGATTGATTCTGATACATTCTATGTCAATACACTATCTGTATGTATCTTTGCTATTTGCATTTTTGAATGGTTTAAGTTTTGACATCATCAAAAAGGGGAAATTGTTAGAAATTTATTGTTTAGATTTTGATGAATGCCATGTAAAACTTAGAATAGAAAGTTGGCACCCCAATTCTTGTTGTAAAATGCATTGTAATAAATAGAGTGGCCAAGTTAGTTAAGTCGCCTACGCCCTAACATGCAAGAAGACAATCAAGACTAGAAGGAAGACTCCGCGAGACAGTGAGTATGGCAAAGAAGAGTAGACGGGAACTCTATCAAGAAGCGGTGAGATGCACTGAGTGGAGTATCGATCAAGTCAACTCGAGAAAAGCCAAGTCTCAAGTTGAAGTGACGAAAGAGTCATCCATGATTGGAAGTGACTCTAAGTCACCTGGGAAAGCAAGGAAATGCGATCAAGTTGAGATAATCGTAAAAGATCCGTTGCCGCGAAAATCAAGAGATTTACTTAAACAAGTAATATCTCCATACCACCTTTCTCGGAGTGCTCGGTCCCAAAAGCGTGCAAAAGGAATGAACCAATGGGAAACACTACACCGTGTCGAACTCGAAAAGGTGAAAGAACAATTCATACGAGGAAATGGCAATTCCAAGGATCGCAACAAGACAAGCCAACGATCGTAAGTGACTTTAAAAAATAAGCCTATCTCTTCAACGGGAAAATTTTTGAAAGATCACTATAAAAGGCTGAGGAATTTGTTTGAGAATAAGTGACACAAGATACGAGTGACACAAGAGACAGACCTGAACCAAAAACGTTCAAGCAATTACTAGAAAATCTGAAATATTCTCAATCCTCAAGCCTATACTACGAAGAACATCAATCCAACACTCACCTGTGAAGGAAAGATAACTTCAATCAGTTGAAGAGAAAAATACTGAAAAATCAAGGGGTCCACATTCCACGAAGGATTGTAGGAAGGTTCAAGGTCGAACCAAATCTTAAGCTTTTGGAGGGCTTCGTGATCAAATCCAAAGAGCTTGAGCAAGTGAGTCAGTAGTAGCAAAATTTGCACACCATGAAGAAGAAGCCGAGTCGTCGAGAAGCCACCGAGTGATCAAGGCATCTCCAGATCGAGTCCCAAAGGAACAAGTCACCGTGTGTGATCAAGACTTGTATCGGATCATACCACTTTGTATACTTGATCAAACCTAGTGGATTTCTCCGGAGTTGGAGAAGAGAGGAGTAGAAGAATTACCCCATCTTCGAACCTCTATAAAAATCTTATTGTGTCATTTACATTTCTGCACTTTAATTTCTGCATCTTAATTGTTTAATTCTGCTGACATATTTGCTATCCATTAGATAATCACTAAGTACTAAATCAAGCTCTAAAACTTTACTTAACCAAACTTAAGGGTGTTAAGTCTTCCGCTGAAAACAAGCCACAACTGAGCTAATTTAGACCCAACAGCTGAGTTATTTCATCAAACAGCTCAGTTGAGTCTCCTGAGAGAATAACTCTACTGATTAACTAAATTGGTTGTCCACCAAGGATACATCTGTGTAGTATTAACTCTGAATATTTAAAAAGGACTAAATCGAAAATTTGGTAAGGTTTATTCAACCCCCCCTTCTAAACCTTACACTTACACCCCTTGGGACCTACAAAGACGACTGAATCCAGCTAACTTACTCCAACCAGATGTAAGATGGCTGAGAGATCATCCACCAGAACTAATCATTGGAGATGTAAAAGAAGGTGTAAAAATTAGATCCAGAACTCAACAAGAAGCAATGTTTACTTGCTTCATCCCATAAATAGAGCCAAAAGATGTGTCACAAGCATTGGATGACACACATTGGATTCAAGCCATGCAAGAAGAGCTAAATCAGTTTGAAAGGAACAAAGTGTGGGAATTGGTTCAAAGGCCAACCCATCAAAATGTTATTGGCACTAAATGGGTGTTCAGAAACAAGATGAATGAGGAAGGCTTTGTGGTAAGAAACAAAGCAAGATTAGTAGCCAAAGGGTATTGCCAAGAAGAAGGAATATATTTTGATGAAACTTTTGCCCCTGTGGCAAGATTGGAAGCCATAAGGATGTTTCTTGCCTATGCAGCTCACAAGAACTTTATTGTATATCAAATGGATGTAAAGAGTGTATTTCTTAATGGTTTATTGGAAGAAGAAGTGTATGTTGAACAACCTCCAAGATTTGAGTAGAAGACTCTTGGAGATAAGGTATACAAACTCAAGAAGGCTTTATATGGATTGAAACAGGCACCCAGAGCATGGTATGATACATTATCACAATTCCTAACTAAGAACGGATTCACAAAAGGCAAAGTAGATAGAACGCTCTTCAGAATTCAAGATGGGAAGAGTATACTGCTTGTTCAAACAAAGAGCTGTGTAATAAATTCTCAAATCTCATGCAAATCAAATTCGAAATGAGCATGATCGGAGAGCTGACATTCTTCCTTGGACTCCAAGTGAAACAGTTGAAGGATGGAACCTTCATAAGTCAGAAAAAATACACCAGAGATTTAATGAAGAAATTTGGTATGGAAGAGAAGTCTTACGTGCAAATACCAATGAATACATCACCAAAATGGACATGGATGCAGGATGGCAAGCTGTAGATCAAACAAGATCTGAGCATTTATTGGATCATTGCTCTATCTTACAACAAGCAGGCCAGACATCATCTTTGTTGTAGGTGTATGTGCAAGATTTCAATCTGCTCCAAAAGAAAGCCATATGACTGCAGCCAAGAGGATCTTGAGATATTTGAAAGGAAGCCAAGAAGTTGGCTTGTGGTATCCTAAGGAAGGTGGATTCAAGCTAATTGGTTATTCAGACTGACTATCTTTGGATGTAGAGTTGACAGAAAAGCACCTCGAGCACATGTCAAATGCTTGAAATAGGCTAATTTCCTGGTTTAGCAAAAAATAAAATTCAATAGCCACCTCTACAGCTGAAGCGGAATACATAGCTGCGGGCAGCTGTTGTACCCAAGTCTTATGGATGAGATAGCAGCTGAGAGACTATGAAGTTGAAGAAAAGGAAATTCCTATTATGTGTGACAATAAGAGACCATGTTGAAAAGAAGGACATCACCTTGGAATATATCTCAACTGATAAGCAGTTAGCGGACATATTCACAAAACCATTATGTGAATTAAGATTTGAAGAACTCAAGCATGAGTTAGGGTTAATTGAGCTGAGTTAACACTCAGAAGACTCAAAGAAAAGAGATGAAACACGAAAAGAGGAAAAAGAGCTGAACTCTTAATTCAGCGAAGTGAATCAGCCGTATCGGAAAGTCAGCTGTACCAAATTAGCTGACAACTGAGTCACAAGGAGAGAAGTGAGAAGAAGGATTGAATCAGCTAAGGAGTAAGCTGAGTTATTTATGAGCAAAGTGACAAAAATGCGGTCGTTTTTACTAAGCGGGAATGTTTTTAAGAATGACGTCGAAGATAATTATGACGTGTCTGATCAAAAGCTGCACACCAAGCTTATGATTGGATATAAATGTTGCCGCATTAAATGCGAGAACTTAAATGCTAATCGGCGTGCAAGATCTAAGCCGTTGATTTTGATCAAATTTCAAAAACCACCCGCACGTCCTTTCATAAACCATACTTATACCATTTCGTCTGATTTTCTCTCACTTTACCAAAATTGTTCCTCTCTCTCAAGGCAAAAGAAAGAAACTTTCTCTCAAAACCCTACAACTCCTCAAGATCATTTTCTAAGATTCATTCGGTAAAACACTGAGAAATGGCACCTACTCATGATTTCGTCAAGCTAGGAAAGCAAATCCACACTAAGTCTACTGTGGATTTCGATGGTATGGTTAAACAGGGGTCCGACGACACCTCGTGAAGAAGATTGCTGAGAAATTGGAAACGTCTGGGGGAAGCCGTTTTTGACATTGGAGTTTCCGATGACCTATGTAGAAGAGGTCGCTCAATTCTACGTGAATGCCGAAGTTCACGATAAGGGCATCAAGTCCTCTGTTCACGGAAAAGAGTTCACCATCACTGCCAAGGATTTGGCAGAACACTGCTTGTTGCCGGCGGAAGGAGTGCCGGAGATTCATGAAGCCGAGGTTGACCTTGATCGCTTGCTTGGAAGGAAGTAGCCAAGTCCGATCTTCTTTGAAAGTGGTCTACACAGCTAACAAGAGGCTGCTAAAAGAGGACTACCACAAATTACTGGACATTGTTGCTAAATGCATAGACATTAAATTTGGCAGCTTTGACCAGTTGTCCAAAGCTAAATTGATTGTGATGGCTGCGATCATTGAAGAGAAGAAGGTGAATTGGGCCGAGTTTGTATACAGCAGACTCTGCCAGAATATTGGGAACAAATCCTTCAAGGAGGATGGTACGTTTGGAGGTTCCCTGGGATACGGCCTGGTAATTGGCCGGATGATGGAAGTAAAAGGGGTACCTCTTCGACATGGAAAGGCGTTCCATGTAAACAAGAGGATGTTTCGATCAAACCTCTCTGGCGCACAGAAGAGAGATTACGCCAAGAGGGCTGATACGAGTGAGGGGGAATCAACTGACCCTGAAGATTCAGCTGCCTCCTCACCTCCCAAGAAGACTGCTGCTAAGAAAACTGATGCCCCGGTAGCAAAGAAAAAGAAATCTGCACCTGCCCCTGCAGCCGAGTCACCTGCCCCGCAGCCGTGTCTCCCCGCCCTGCGGCCATGCATGGAGAAGAACCATTAATCCCTTCTCCCGTGATCAAGAAGAAGAGAACTGCCACAACACGGAAGGCAGCTGCCTCTAAGACAACTGCGAAGGCATTAACCTTCAACGAACCAGAGGAAGTGGAACCAGATGTTCCTCTGGTAAAAACAAAAAGAAGAAGAAGAATTTCCAAGCTCTCCGAGCTTGAGAAGACGGCTGAGTCTGCCACTCAGCTGGAAAAGATACCCGAGACTGCTGGAGAAGTAGAGTCTCCGGAAGTTATCGATGAAACGGCTAAGTCTGTTGAGGCCGATCAGCAGAGGCAACTCGAAGACCCAGCTGTAGACAAAACAGCTGAGGAACAAGGAATAGCTGAGACAACCGAATCACCTATTGATAGGGTTGTGTCTCCGCTTTATGTGAGGCTATCAAGATGTCGAGCGAAAAAGTTTGCTACCCTCAATCCCTGAGCTCGAGGGACAACAGGGAGATGATGACAGGGATAATGATGTGATGATCCTATCCCCACCATACCCAGACATTCAAAATCGTCTACGAGGATGGAGGAAATGGAAGCTGAGTCGATCTAGGGAACAGTTCCAAAGACCGGAATTCATTGAAGAAGAAGACGAACTAATGAACTTCCTCGGATTGACCAATGTGGTGCAAGCTCTTGATGAAGAAAACTGTTTGGACATTCTAAATATCTTTAAAGAGAAGGAGAAAGAAAGATTGGCAGAAGAAGCTGAGGCACGTGAGAAGGCCAGCATCTGCCCTCTCACTGCCACCACAGAACATACACATCCTCACCTCGACATTCTATCAAAAAGTGATGAGGATCTGGACCCTGCTGCCACAGAAGAGTTGCAAATGCAGCAAGCAATGTAGGAATCCAAAATCCTACACGAGCAAAGAATGATGGAGGGACCAGGGGAGTCATCCAAATCACAGCTGGAGATAGATCCTATGGGAGTGGTGCAACATATTGCCACTGTTGTTGCTGCAACCACTTCCCCAGCTCATTCGGAGGAAGGTGTTAAGGGAATTGCCGATGAAACTAGGATTGTGGGGACCCCAATCGAGCCAACCCCTAATGAAGGTGTCTTACCACCGCCCCAACTACCTGAATACTCGGTGGGAATAGCCGGAGTCCGAGACGAGTGACCCCATTCCAAGTCACTCACCGGTGTGCCACCGAGGGGGAAACTCCTCTCTGCAGCAAGGTCGGAGGATCTTTGCGGTGATTCCACAACGAATCTCGGAGGCGAAGTGGAGAAGGAACAACAACAGAATACACAACAAGTTGTCATCAACGAGGCTCGGGCGATTGAGACGCGCCGGCCGAGTGCCAATCGCTCTCCGCGAGGCCAACGACACATCTGATGCGGTCGAGGCACGAGAAGGAAGCGCCCGGGAGTTAACACTGGGCAATAAAAGTGCAATCCATGGAGTTGAGACTCCAATGGATGCCACCTCAGAAGACCCCAAGACAACTGACACTGTCGAAGGGATCGTCCAAGGCCTCGCTGTAGTTCAGACTGCAGGGGGTAATGAAGGCCAATGGGAGGTTGAGACTTCCCGGGGTAAAGAGACTGAAGCACAGAACATCCCTCCTGTTATCATTGATCCAACAGAAAAGGAGATAAGTGCTCTTCACGATTCCGAGGATAATCCTGATGTAACTTTTCCGGATTCGAAGGTGAAGATGAAGCTAAGTCATCCCCTATTGCAGATCCAAAAGACTCAGCTGAGGATGTTCCAACCACGAGTAAGTCTGACCTCAAGACTACTCGCCAAACATTCAACTTTGATGATGAGCCACCCATGGAAATCTCATCATCGTCCGATGACGTTTCTGATATGGCCAAGGACCAGTCAACTCATTTGGAAAAACCAAATTGAGACCGACAAAGTCATTAAGACAGTGAGGCTCGGCAAGTGGGTCGACTTCACAACAGCACCCACAGTGAAACAGAGTCCACTACGCAGCTCCCAAGTCGCAGCGATTCGACTCCACGGGGGACTTCACGAGCACCAATTATCATTGAACAGATTCCATTGCCCGTGATGATCCTTTTGTAGAATCATTTCCCTTCTCTCTCGGAGGTACTGACCTCCCAAGAATCAGCTTTAGACATTGCGGCGCTTCCACAAACTCCGATCCTGTTATTCTATCGGACACCATTGTTCCAAATGACTATGACTTTGACGTCTGCTTGCTTGGCCGTCACCAAACAGAGGTGACAATGAAGTTCGGGAAGTCTTCAAAGCCTTATTTGCCGAGATAGAAAAGATGGAGAGGCACCAGGCCTCACCGGACATGAGGTCGATAACGAGACGCCAACCTTACTGCGATTTGTGAGGCATAATAGTCAGGATTCGAGAATGGTGGCAACAGCAGCAGATAATGCGTGTGGAACAAGCTCGATATTTCAGGACATTGTTCAACAAGTTGCTAGTCTGGCGGGCTGAGAATGCTGATGCAAAGATAAAATTGCAAGAACACATCGAACAAATGCATGAATCTCACACCTCAGAGATAAAGCTGCTGCGTGAACATAATAAGAATGAGCTCCTGCGCGTAGAAGAGAACATGGATCGAAAATTCAGTCTTCTCATGGCTGAGATGAAGTTGGTAGCAGCTGAATCCAACGCCACCCGCTCTAAGTTCCGTGCAGCATACTCTGCAACAGATTCGAAGTAGAACTCGGCTATCAGCAGACTAGACTTCTTGCTTGCTAGCTTGTTTCTAGGGGTTCCTCTCTCCTTTGATGATGCCAAAAAAGGGGAAGATGAATACCTAAAGGCGCTGAAGGGATCTGAAACTGAGAAGGAGGACGCAGCTGTGAAGAGAAAGATAGCTGAGGAAGTAATAAGAGAGAAGAAAGGAAAATCTGTTGAGGGGAAAGGTTCGAAACATGTGACCTTGATGATTGCTAAAACCCCCCAACAAGGTCTTGTCACAGCTGATATCATCAACAAACTCCCAGTGACTCTACCACTCCAATACTCTGCAGTACCTATGGCTGAAAAGAGAAAGCGATTGAAGCGAGGGGATGAAGGAAGTGGAAGGAAAGATGAATGCCCGAGTTATGGATATTCGAAACAACATGGAGGCATTCCAAATGCATGACACACCTATGCCATTTCGAGATGCCGGAACCGGCCAAGATCTGTTGATGAATTCAAGTTTCTCGCATCTGAAGGTTACTTCGCAAACATGTCCATGGCTCAATCCTAGGATTTGTATTGGGAAAATGGTCTCAAACTATGTGAAGAAGGGCGACAGCGACGGACTACGCAATCACTCTGTGGTCACTCTGCTAGTCACTCACTGGGAAAAAGAAGACCCCAAGATAAATACACGCCCGAGGCGGAGGAAGAAGCGTGGTGGAGGAAGAGGTTTCGACCTAGATCTCTCGCCAAAAACATTGAGTATATAGATCCGGGGAAAGAAGGGAGGGATCTATTGGGGTGGATTTGACGAAATAGCTAACCTGCAAGTGGCTAAGAATAATACTGAGTATGTGAAGAGAATTGATGAGGAAAATAAGAGACAAACTCAGCTATGGGAGGAAAGACAAGAAAGACTGAGAAGAGATGAAGTCGCCGGAAGGCGTATGAGAAAAAGAAGGCAAAAAGATGAGAAGAAGAGAAAAAGAGGTCGAAGATGACAGAGTCAAGAGATGAAAGAAGGAGGCGTGAAGGAGATGAAGTGTTGTTGTCCACCACTTCATGTATTTTACTATGTAAATACATTCTATGTAAGTCTTCTGTACATCGAATAAAATTGTACAATTTCTAGACTTGTGTAGATATAGAACAGCATGGTTACTTTGAGTTCCATTTAAGCTCTGATACATTTTATTTTGGTTTAAGCTCTGATACACTTTGTAAACAAACTATGTAAAGAACAAGAATGTTATGATCAATAAAAGATCGATTCTAAGCATACATTCTCGTGATTCTACATTTGTCTCTGTATGTATCTTTCTTTGTTTAATTATTGTATGAATGTTTTAAGTTTTGGCATCATCAAAAGGGGAAATTGTTGGGAAATTATTTTGTAGATTTTGATGAATGACATGTAAAACTTAGAATAGGAAGTTGGCACCCCATTCTTGTTATAAATTACATTGTAATAGATAGGGTGGTAGAGTGAGTCAAGTCACTATGCCTCGAACATGCAAGAAGACAATCGGAGACTAAAAGGAAGACTCATTGTGAGGCGGTGAGTGTGGCAAAGAACAAGACAGAACTCGGCAAGGTGCAACTAAGATGCAACAGAGTGAAGTATCGATCAAGTCAACTCAAGATAGCCCAGATCTCAAGTTGAAGTGACAAGAGTTATCCAATGATTGGAAGCGACTCTAAGTCACCTGGGAAGGCAAGGAAATGCGATCAAGTCGAGATAATCGAAAGAGATCCGTTGCCGTAAATCAAGAGAATTACTTAAACAAGTAATACTTCCATACTACCTTTCTTGAAGTGCTGAGTCCCAGAAGCATGCAAAAGGAATAAACCAATGGGAAGCACTGCACCGTGTCAGAACTCTGAAAAGCTGAAGAATCGTTCATACGAGGACACGTAAATTCCAAGGACTACAACAAGACAAGCCAACGACCACAAGTGACTTTCAAAAATAAGCCTATCTCTTCAACGGGCAGATTTTTGAAAGATCACTATAAAAGGTTGAGGAATCACTCTGAGAGAAGGGGACCGACCTGAACCACGAACATTCAAGTTAACATTTGAACTGTAACCAAAAATCACTCTCAAGTCATTCAAGATCAATCCTCAAGCCTACATTACGAAGGAAATCAATCCAACACTCACCTGTGAAGGAAAGACAACTTCAATCAGTTGAAGAGGAAGCATTTGAAGAATCAAGGGGTCTACATTCCACAAAGAATTGTAGAAAGGTTCAAGGTCGAACCAGGCTTAAGCTATTTGGAGGGCTTCGTGATCAAATCCAAGGAACTTAAGCAAGAGGGTCAGAGTAGCAAGGCAAAATTGCCTGTGAAGAAAAGGCGAGTCGTCACGAGAAGCCACCGTGTGTAACCAAGGCATCTCCAAATGAGTCCCAAAGGATCAAGTCACCGTTTGTGTGATCAAGACTTGTATCGGATCGTTAACCACTCGTATATTGATCAATACTTAGTGGATTCCTCCAGGAGTTGGAGAAGAGAGGAGTAGAAGAATTACCCCATTTTCGAACCTCTATAAAAACTTACTGTGTCATTTACATTTCTGCACTTTAATTTCTGCATCTTATTTTTATATCTACTGATAAATTTGCTATCCAATTGATAATCAACTGAGTGCTAAAACCAAGTATTAAAACAAACTTAACCAAATTCAAGGGTGTTAAGTCTTCCGCTGAAAACATATCACAGTCAAGTTAAGTCTTTAGTCAAAACAACTGAGTTATTCTATCAACAGCTCAGTCGAGTCTGTTGAGTGACTAACTCTGCTGATTAACTAACTTAGCTGTCCATCAAGGACTCAACTGTGAAGTATTAACTCTGAACATTTTTAAAAGGACTAAATCGAAAAGTTGGTAAGGTTTATTCAACCCCCCCTTCTAAACCTTACACTCACACCCCTTGGGACCTACAACAAGGTTGCGGGTTCGATATTTGGAACATCGTTATCAATGGAGAATCCATTCTGATGAAAGACACACCATACGCCTCCAAAGCTCTCAAGGAGATCAATGATGAAGAAAAGAAAATCATCTCCTTAAATGGTAAAGCTCTCAATATTTTATATTGTTCACTTACCAATTTGGAATATAATCTTATTGTAGGAATTCGATCGGCTCATGAAGTATGGCAAAAATTAGAAGCCATTCATGAAGTACATGCAAATGATAGGAGCAACTCAAAAGCATCTAGTTCTCAAAGGGATACAAGGTCAAATCTAAGGAACAAGCCTTTTTCAACTTCCAACTATGAAGTAGTTGAACAATGTTTTATGGGCATCGAAGAAGAAAACGAGGTATGTCTTAAACCCTCTACTTCCCATGATATTGTTATACAAAATGATTATATTGATTTGCAAAATGATTTTGATGACCTTCAAAATGAATTCCAAAGTTTACTTGTTAAGTACAAAAATTTGAAAAAGGAATTCAATGTTTTGAAAAATGATAAGAATAGTTTATTTACTTCCTATGAATCACTTTCATGTGCTCACACCACCACAATTGATAAGGTTAGAAACCTTGAAAAAGAAAATAGTACTCTTGTTGAGAATTTTAATTGCATGAAAAAGGATTTATCTAAATCCAACTTGAGTACCATTAAAATGACCGATATTGTTGATATTCATAGTTGTGATAAATTAAAACAAGGACTTGATCATAAGCCTAGTGTTGTTAATTATGTGAAAAGAAATCAATTCCCTATGCATGTTGGTCATTATGCTCCTAAAATTATTACTTGCTTCTATTGTGGTAAAAAGGGTCATACGTAAATACTTGTCGGGCTAGAAATAGCTCTAATTATTGTTGGAGACCTAAGAGTCTCAAAGCTAATCCCAAAGGACCCAAACACTTGAGGGTACCACTAAGCGATGTCATATTAGGTACCCGGCGGAATAAAAATCAAGGAAAATTCATACGTCCTAGAAGACATCAAATGACCATCTCATTTGATCAAAGGAGAAGACATCACCACAATGAATTTCCAAGAGAAAGACATTATCAACAATGGGAAGGACAAAATCCTTGGAAATGGAACAATCGGAGAAGCCATCATCAACAAAATGATTTTCAAAGGGGAAGATATCATCAATAATGGGAACGGCACAACCCATGGAAATGGCGAAATTGGTAAACCGTATCTCCCTATTTAAATATGCATTTTAATTTTTATGCATGCTTGTATTTGTGTCTAAATTGCAAAATGAGTTTTCATAATTTTAAAATTAAGGTCTTCAATATATATTTATGATTTTAAAATTTTTTGAAAAAGGAGACCTTGTGTGATGCTTATATTAAACTCTTGTGTATTTGCTTAGACTTAATTGTTTTATCATCTCTTGTGGATTTTTATGGCGTGAGCTTACTTATGATATCTCTTATTGTTTTAGCCTACACTTGTATCATATTCGTTTTGTGCTATACTTGTTTAAGATATGTGTAGGATATATATTTCCTCATCCTCTTCAAGAGATGCTTAAACTATCGAGGTACGCTCATCATTGGTATTCATCCTATAGACTCGATATATTTTTGTCATATGCTTATGTGCTTGTTTTTCAAGTTATTTCAAAGTATTTCATATAAGTGCCATTAAGAGGATTTTTTTTCTATTTTTGAAAGGCACTATTCTATAAAGCTTGTTTTATCCAAGACTTGTAAATGATCATATTTGTTTTGATAAAACATTTGATTTTTTATCCTCTTCTCAAAATTATGCATTTGATTACTAATATTCATTCTTATCAAAACTCTTGTTCATATGCTTCTTGTAAACAAGGTCTCAACTATATGCTCTTGAATTTATTAGCTTTCTATAAGCTTATTTGAACTTACATGTTGTATTATATTTTTGATGATTTTCTTTAAGCATAGTATGTGTTACTTGCTATAATGCCTCTATTATTTGATATTACTATGCTCTTGTGCAAGATGTCTTGATAAGATTTTGTATTTTGGAACAAGATAAATGACCAAGACAAGGTTAGTAGCTCAATGGTATTGTCAAGAAGAAGGTATTGTTTTTGATGATACATTTGCACCGGTAGCACATTTAGAAGCTTTTCGCATTCTACTTGCCCATTCTTGTTTTAAGAAACTTTCAAGCTTTACCAAATGGATGTTAAATCCAATTTTCTAAACGGTTTTTATTCTAGAAGAAGTCTATGTAAAACAACCGGGGTTAGAAAGATTTTTATAGGCCAAAATGATTTTTATAAAAGGCCTTATTTTGTTTAAAAGAAGCACCCCATGTATGGTTTGATAGACTTAGCTATTTTTGCAAAATGATTTTACAAGAGGTAAAGTTAATATACTTTCTTTGTTTTTGAAAAAAGGGCAAGATTGTTCACTTGTGCAAATTTATATTTGGTGCTACTTATGAATATTTGTGCAAGATATTTTTCTAAGTCAATGCAAGGTGAACCTAAGATGATCATGAAGAGGGGAGCTTAATTTATTCATTGGAATTCAAGTTCAACAATGCCAAGAAGGTGGTTATACTCCACACTCAAAATATTCAAAAGAAGAAGTGAGGCATTGAAGAAGAAAGAACCATCTCAACCTCTATGACTACCATGTAAAGATTGACAAAGGTTGAGGAAGGCATATCGGTCAACAAACAAATTCGAGGTATGATCATTCACTTTTATTACTCCCATAGACTCGACATTCCATATGCCTTACGTCTATATGCTCGGCTTCAAAAACTATCCCAACGAATCTCATTAAAGTGCCGCTAAAGGAAATTTTCAAATATTTGAAAGGCACTTCTTCTTATAGCTTGTATATCCAAAATTTCAAAAACGTTCATATTTTTCGAGATAACAAGTCCGGTGATTAAAATATGGTTCGTCATAATCGAACTAAACATATGGAGATTCGATATCTTTTTCTAAGGGATTGCATGTTTAACAAAAAACTTGAGATGTGTTTAATTCCGTCTCAAGGAAAACTCGCGGACTTTTTAATCGTTCACCGCCGAGTATTTTACTCCATTTCGAGCTTGATTATGACATAATGTATATTGAATGAGGTCTACGTTTGCATTTTGCACATTTTTAAAACTTAGGGGCGAAAAATCGGATTTTGGATCAAATTTCGGATTTTCAAAACAGAAGTGAACCAGTGGGCTGCCAGGGCAGGGGTCGACCGGTCGCCCACATGCTCGACCAGTCGCCCAAGCCCTTGACTGGTCGCCCACTGTGAAAGTTTGGTTAAAATCGTCTCTGTTCTTATATTTTGCCATTTTGATGTTTTTCCTCTCTATTTCGACCCCTTTGTCATTTGCACACACAATTCACTCCAAATGAGTTTTGTTGCATAAATTTCATATTTTGGGGATTATCTAGCTCGATTATCATCATCATTGCTCTTCTTTACCGATTGAATGGTAAGAATTCTACTCCTTTATCTCAATTGGGTTGAACCCTTCAGAACTTGGCTTATATGTATATTTCTTGATGCAAATCTTATATATTTGTGTTGAGCATGATGATTGTTGATGGATGATATTTATATAATTGCTTTTGGTGATGAAAAACTTGGCTTGATTATATTTATAAGGGCTATATATATCCTTTTCAATTTTTGACGCCCGCCAAGTGTTCGATAAAATGTCTCTATGAAAAATTCATCACCTACATGATTCTCTCATTCTCAAATGTCTTAAATACTTATTGAGATCATGTCTTGGAAAACAAAACGATCTTATGGATGTTTTATGATACATCTCTCCCATTTTCTTCGGTTTCTAAGCCTAATTTTTTAAATGGTTGATAAATCGTATCTTTGGCGTACTTTGATATATTTGTATGATGTTTTTATCATCCTAACATTCTTTTTGATGATTCCAAAGGGGGAGAAACAGGAAATTGGCTCGTTAGCTCAAAGAAGCTAATAAAAGCTCGACATAAAAGCTATAAGCTATGGCTTCTTAAAGCCATAAGTTGTGGACTATACTTAGTTGTGGACTATACTTAGTCAAATTATTGCATGATGGACTTATATACTTGTCTTATGATGTTTTGTTGACAGGGGGAGCTTATAAGCTCTTGTACTTAAGATCAATGTGTAAAAGCTAAGCTTTTAGCTTGTGGTTGATTGTTTTTACATCACTCTTGATGTGCTTGTTGATAGGGGGAGCTTGTGCTATACTTGGATAATATTTACTCCCTTTTGGTTGCTTATGTTATTTTGGAAATTTTGGTCGCTTCTAAACGGTTAGATGTTTTTACCGGAAAATCATTTTTAAAAAATTGTCCTCCTAATATTTCTAAAAAATTATTTTGGTTTGTAATCATCAAAAAGGGGGAGATTTTATCTTAATTTTGATGATTTTATTTTTACACCAAAACAATGTTTTTAATTGTTGTCCAAATACTCCTAAATGATTTGAAATGTTTTTACTATTTATTCGAATATTTTTCTAGTTTATTTTAGATAAAATTGGACAACACTTTTAATGATTTTATGTTAATAAGTTTTTATCAAAACAAGATTCCTAAATGTTGTCTAAATACTCCCGATCGGTTTAAAATGTTTTTACTAAATTTTCGGAGTATTTCTTGAGGTTTATTTTCGACAAAAATTGGACAACATTTCTGTCTCGAGGTCGACCGGTCGCCCTATAGGCAACCCGTACCTGAAGATGAATTTTGGAAACAGAAAATGAGACGAAGGATACATTGAGCAGGTCGACCGGTCGCCCTAGGCGTCGACCGGTCACCCAGGGTGCGACCGGTGCCTGGGAGCTATGTTTTGAAATAGACTTTGATTTCTTGAAATGGAAGAGAAGGGGACCGGTCCTACTAGGGGTCGACCGGTCGAAGACCCCCTGGACCGGTCGCCCTATGCTAATTTTCTGTGTTTTCTTCAAACGTCTATTTGAGCGCGACCGGTCGCCCTATGTTTTGACAGCAAAATTCGAACTGTTGTGCAGCAGACAAACTTTCCTTAAATTGTGGGATTAATTTCTAACAACTATATTCTTGATTTTAATTGTATTTTTCTATAGATTTTCAATCCCCAAGAGGAGCCTCTGTTTGATCAATCATTTCCTATAAATAGAGGAAGTTTTGGAGCAACAAGTACAACAATTGAGATACAACACAACAAGATACATTCCAAGCAAACACTTGTTCTTCATAGTTATTATTCTTGTTGTAATTTTTGCCTAGCTTATCACTTTCACATCTCGAGGTCTAGGCTTTTATTTCTTGATTACACTTGCACTCAAATTATATTATTCATTATCGAGTTGTAATCTTGAAATTGGGTTATCATTCAACACAAAATATCCTTGTGAGTGTTCTTGTGGTAAGAACACACTTGGATGATCTAGGTGATAGGTGAAAGAAGATTGTGGTGATCTTCTTATTGAGGTGTTGAAGAATTTGGTGTTCTTCAAGATTGAATATTGTGGTGATCTTCACAAGGTGCCGTTGGAGATTGTGGTAATCTTCAAAGGGAGATTGTGGTAATCTCCAAAGGTTGTGTTGAAGAAGAGTGTGGTGCCCTTCAAGGTGTTGTAAGTTGAATTTGTATTAATTGTGGTAATTAATAAAATTCTTTTCTTTTTCGAAACCCATCCCGGATATACTGGGGTGGTAGAGCACGTAGTCCCTAGGTGGGGTGAAGCTCTATAAATCGACGTGTATTGTTTACTTTCCGCACCTTTATTATTGTATTGGCTTGTTTTGTTCGAAAAAGAGGACATAATCGAAAAGATGGAGATAATCTATTCACCCCCCCTCTAGATTATCGTAGCCGCTTGGACTTACAAACTTTTCATTCATATTCTCCTCTACGCGCAGAAGTTCTTTCCGATGAAATTCTCGCAGCAGTTCAATTTCAGTGGTATGAGAGGCATGCATCCTATCAATGTTTTCTTGCATCCTCCTCTTCATGTCAGCATTATCAGCACTCTAGATCAGCATTTTGTTATACAATGCTTTGAAATATCTGACCTGTTCTAGCTGCATTGTACGCTGCTGTTGGTACCATTCTCTGATTCTGACCACTATTCCATGCAGATCGACCGTAAGATTGGCATCTCTGTTATCCAGCCGCATATCCATGGTGGCCTGGTGCCTTTCCATCTTCTCAATCTCTGCAAAGATTGTCTTGAAGACCTCTCGAACCTTAGTTGTCACCTCTGTCTCAGCTGGCGGCCAAGCAGCATCAAAGTCAAAGTCTGTTGGGACGATGGTATCTGTGGGAATAACTGGATCAGGTCTGACATTGAAGCGTCTCTTCTCTCGAGCTACTTCTTCATCAAGTTCAGGCAGCTCAATTGAGAAAGGGAAAGTCTCTTCAACCTCCCGTAGGCCTTCATTACCTTCTGCAGTCTCAACTGTAGCAAGGCCTTGGACATTCCCTTCGACAGACTCAACAGTCTTAGGGTCTTCTACGGTGGCATCCACTGGAGTCTCAACTCCGTGGATTGCACTTTCATTGCCCCGAGTGTTAACTCCTCGGGGCGATCCATCCCGTGCCTCGATTGCATCGCAGCGGCGTCATTAGCTCAGAGCGAGTTGCTTGGCACTTCACCGAGACAGACTCACTCAACCGTCCGAGCTTCTTCAAAGGACAACTTGGTGTGTTTCTTTTTCTTGTTCCTTCTCCACTTCGCCTCTGAGATTCATGGTGGAGTCATCTGCAGCATCCTCCGACCTAGCTGCAGTGGAGGGAGTTTCCCCCTCAGCTGGCACACCAGCTGAGTGACTTGTGATGAGGTCACTCTTCTCCAGACTCCCGGATGTGTCCTTTGAGTGTTCGGCCGTGGGGGCAGGTGGTAAGACACCTTCAACAGGGGTTGGCTCGACTTGGGTCCCCAAGTTCCCAGTTTCATCGACAGGTCCCCTAGATCCATCCTCTGAGTGAGCTGGGGAAGTGGTGGCAGTAGTGACAGTGGCAATCTGTTGTACCACTCCCAATGGATCAATCTCCAGCTGATATTTGGAAGACTCTCCAGGTCCTTCCGTCAGTTGTTGCTCATGCATTATCCTGGATTCCCGCATAGCTTGCTGCATTTCCAACTCCTCAGTAGCAGCAGCTGGGTCCAAGTCCTCATCACTTCCTGAGAAGGCATCGAAGTGAGGATGAGTATGATCAGTGGTTCCAGTGAAAGGACAAATATTGGCCTTCTCACGGGCTTCAGCTTCCTCTGCCAATCTCTCCTTCTCTTTTTCTTTGAAGATCTGCAAGATATCTAGGCAGTTCTCTTCATCCAGTGCCTGGACCACTGTGGTCAACCCGAGGAAATTCATCAATTCTTCTTCTTCTTCTATGAATTCAGGTCTCTCGAATTGTTCCCTCGAGCAACTCAGCTTCCATTTCCTCCATTCTCGCAGACGATTTTGGATGTCTGGATATGGTGGAGACATCATAATCACATCATCGTCATCATCTTCTTGATGTCCTTCTTTCTCAGGAATGGAGGGTAGCAGAGCTTGCTGCTCTTCACCCTCAGCAGCGTCTGTCGCAGGTGGGGATACAGTCCTGTCGACAGGAGATTCAGCTTTCTCAGCTTCTTCTTGTTCCTCAGATGTTCTGTCCACAGTTGCATCTTCGACTTGCCTCTGCTGATCGGCCTCAGCAGACTTGGCGGTTTCATTAAGCATTTCTGGAGACTGCACCTCTTCAGCAGTCTCAGAGATCTTTTCCAGCTGAGTGGCAGACTCAGCTGTCTTCTCAAGCTCTGAACGCTTGATAATTCTTCTTCTTCTCTTAGTTTGCACCAGAGGAATGTCTGATTCGACTTCATCCAATTCCTCGATGGTAAAGGCCTTTGGAATTGCCTTAGAGGCAGCTGCCTTTCTCGCCTTGGCAGTCCTCTTCTTCTTTATGCCTGGAGAAGGTATTAAAGATTCCTTCTCCACCGCGGCTGCAGGGGCAGGAGACACGGCTGCAAGGGCAGGTGACTCGGCTGCAGGGGCAGGTGCAGTTTTCTTCTTTGCTGCTGGGGCAGCTGGCTTCTTCGCAGCTGCGTGAGTAGCTTTCTTCTTGGGAGGGGAGGCAACAGCTGTTTCCTCGGGGTCAGCTGATTCCCCCTCACTGGTGTCCGCCCGCTTGGCGTAAGCTCTCTTCTGGGCTCCAGACAAGTTAGCCCGAAACATCTTCTTATTGACATGGAACAACTTTCCATGTCGGAGTGGAACACCCTTCACCTCCATCAACCGGACAACTACAAAGCCATAGCCCAAGGATCCTCTGAATGACCCATCGTCCTTGAAGGACTTGTTTCCAACATTCTGGCAGAGTCTGTTGTATACAAACTCAGCCCAGTTGATCTTCTTCTCCTCCATGATCGCAGCCATGATGATCAGCTTCGTTTTGGATAGCTGATTGAAGCTTCCAAACTTCATATCTACACATTTCGCGATGATATCCATCAGTTTGTGATAATCGTCCTTCAAAGCTTTTCTTATCACCGTGTGTAAACCACCTTCGCAAAGACATTCGAGTCCGCCACTTCCTTCCATGCGGCAGCCAAGTTTACATCAGCCTCAAATATCTCCGGCACTCCTTCCGACGGCAGCAAACAATGCTCCGCTAAATCTTCAGCAGTGATTGTAAAATCTTTTCCGTGAACAGAGGACTTGATGCCCTCATCATGAACCTCAGCGTTCACGTAGAACTGTGCTACCTCCTCAACGTATGTCATCTGAAACTCCATTGTGAGAAAGGGTTTCAGTCCAGATTTCTCGATTTTGTCGGCTATCTTCTTCACAAGGGTTTCATCTGAACCCTGTTTAACCATCCCTTCGATATCCACGGTAGAACCAGTGTGGATTTGCTTCCCTAGTTTGGTGAAATCGTAGGTTGATGCCATTTTAATGAGTTTTTAACGAATGAACTTTGACGAACTTGCTCTGAAGATTTGGTAGGGTTTTGAGAGAAAAATGCTTTCTTTGCTTTTGGAGAGATGAACAGTTTTGAGTAGAGTGAGAGAGAAACTGAACAAAATGGTATATATGGGTTATGAAAGGACGTGCTTTCGATTTTTGAAATTTGATCAAGATCGACGGCTCAGATTTAGCACGCCGATTAGCATTTAATTGCTCACATTTAATGCAGCATCATTTATATCCAATCATAGGCTTGGTCGTGCAGCTTTTGACTGTACCTGTCATTATTACGCTGATGTCATCCTTAAAAACATTCCCGCTTATTAAAAACGACTGCGTTTATGTCACTTAGCTCATAAATGACTCAGCTCTCTGCATAAATGACTCAACTCTTTTTCTCTTTATTCATATAGTGACTCAGCTGTCGGCTAATTCGATTCAGCTGACTTTCCGATGCGGCTGATTCACTTTGCTAATTCAAGAAATCTGCTCAAATTTCATCTTCTCATTTTCCATTTCTTCTCATTGAGTCTTCTGAGTGTCAACTCAGCTCAATTAACCCTAGCTCATGCTTGAGTTCTTCAAATCTTGATTCACATAATGGCTTTGCGAATATGTCAGCTAACTGTTTATCAGTTGAGATGTATTCCAAGGTGATGTCTTTCTTTTCAACATGATCTCTTATGAAATGATATCTGACATCAATGTGCTTTGTTCTTGAATGCAACACGGGATTTTGAGTGATTTCAATAGCACTTGTGTTATCACTCATAATTGGAATCTCTTTTTCTTCAACATCATAATCTCTCAGCTGATGTCTCATCCATAAGACTTGGGCACAACAGCTGCCCGCAGCTATGTACTCCGCTTCAGTTGTGGATGTGGCTATCAAGTTTTGCTTCTTGCTAAACCATGAAACCAATCTATTTCCAAGAATTTTACATGTACCTGAAGTGTTTTTCCTGTCAACTCTACATCCAGCATAGTCAGAGTCTGAGTAACCAATTAGCTTGAATCCTCTTTCCTTTGGATACCATAAGCCAACTTCTTGGCATCCCTTCAAATATCTTAGGATTCTCTTAGTTGCAGTCATATGGCTTTCTTTTGGTGCATATTGAAATCTTGCACATACACCTACTGCAAAGGTGATGTCTAGCCTGCTTGCTGTTAAATAGAGCAGTGATCCAATAAGTGCTCTATATCTTGTTTGATCCACAGACTTGCCATCTGCATCCATATCCATCTTGACTGATGTATTCATTGGTATTTTCACAGAAGACTTCTCTTCCATACCAAATTTCTTCATTAAATCTTTGGTATATTTTGTTTGACTTATGAAGGTTCCATCCTTCAGTTGTTTAACTTGAAATCCTAGAAAGAATGTCAGCTCTCCCATCATGCTCATCTCAAATTTACCTTGCATGAGGTTTAAGAACTTATCACACAGCTCTTTGTTTGTGGATCCAAAAATAATGTCATCCACATATATTCGAACAAGCAATATACTCTCTCCATCTTGAATTCTGAAGAGTGTTCTGTCCACTTTGCCTTTGGTGAATCCATTATCTGTTAGAAATTGAGATAATGTATCATACCATGATCTAGGTGCTTGTTTCAATCCATATAGAGCTTTCTTGAGCTTGTACACCTTATCTCCAAGAGTCTTCTACTCGAATCCTGGAGGTTGTTCAACATAGACTTCTTCTTCCAACAGTCCATATAAGAATGCACTTTTCACACCCATTTGATATACAGTGAAGTTCTTGTGTGCAGCATAGGCAAGAAACATTCTTATTGCTTCTAATCTTGCAACAGGAGCAAAGGTTTCATCAAAATATATTCATTCTTCTTGGCAATACCCTTTGGCTACCAGTCTTGCTTTGTTTCTTACCACAGAGCCTTATTCATTCATCTTGTTTCTGAAAACCCATTTTGTGCCAATAACATTTTGATGGGTTGGTCTTTGCACCAGTTCCCATACTTTGTTTCTTTCAGACTGATTCAACTCTTCTTGCAAGGCCTGAATCCAATGTGTGTCATCCAATGCTTGGGACACATCTTTAGGACCTATTTGGGAAATAAAACAAGTGAACATAGCTTCTTGTTGAGCTCTAGATCTGGTTCTTACACCATCTCTTACATCTCCAACGACTAGCTCTGGTGGATGGTCTCTCAATCATCTCACATCAGGTTGGAGTAAGTCAGCTGGGTTCAGTCGTCTTGCAGATGTGTTGTCTTGAGCAGCTCTCTCATCATCACTTAGCTATAGATTTTCCAGCTGTCTTTGAGATTCAGCTATTTCACCTTCATCTTAATTAATTGCTCCAGCTTCAACATAGGGACTCTTCTGCATAGTTGACTGATTCAGCTTATCAGCTAACTCTTCAATGTCTTCTCCATTTACATTAGGTTTATCAAAAACCACATCGATAGACTCTTCTGTGACCATAGTCCTTTTGTTCATCACTCTATAAGCTTTGCTTTCAGCTGAGTATCCCAAAAAGATACCTTCATCAGCTTTAGCATCAAAAGCTTTTAGATTATCCTTGCCATTATTGTGGATGAAGCATTTACATCCAAATATTCTAAAGTACCCAACATTTGGCTTTCTCCCTGTCCAAATCTCATAGGGAGTCTTTGTCAGCTGTCTATTTATCATGCATCTATTTTGAGTATAGCATGCAGTGTTGATAGCTTCAGCCCAAAATCTTTTAGACAATCCAGCTTCAGCTAACATGGTTCTTGCAGCTTCCTTGAGAGTTCTGTTTCTTCTTTCTGCTACTCCATTCTGCTGTGGAGTCCTTGTTGCAGATAACTCATGAGCAATACCATTTTCAACACAGTACTGAGTTATTATTCCATTGACAAACTCAATTCCTCTATCAGATCTTATCTTTATAATGGTTTGACTCTTCTCATTTTGAACTCTTTTCATCAGTTGAGGTAACTTCTGCAGAGTTTCCTTCTTTTTACACATGAAGATTGTCCATGTATATCTTGAATAATCATCCACCACTACTAGAGTGTATTTCTTCCCATTTATGCTGGCTGACTCAACCGGACCAAATAGATCCATATGCAACAGATGCAATATCTTTGTTGAAGATGGACTTGACTTCTCTTTGAATGATGATTTGATCTGCTTTCCCATCTGGCATGCATCACAAACACTTTCTTTCTTGTACACTGAGTCTGGCAATCCTTCTACAAGATGACTCCTTGCAAGCTTGTTGATTGTCTTGAAATTCAGGTGACTCAGCTTCTTGTGCCACAGCCAACTTGATTCGGTTGTACTCTTTGCTAGCAGACAAGTGCTTGGTGTGGCAGTCGACCAATCTACCACATACATGTTCTTTTGTCTGGATCCTTGCAACATTACTTCATTTGATTCAGTGTCTTTAATTTGGCATACTCCCATTTTGAATTCAATATTATTGCCTCACAGAGTTGACTGATGCTTAACAAGTTGAAATTGAGGCCTTCAACATATGCAACATCTGTGATTTCTAGTCCATTTTTCTTGATGGATCCAGTGCCTCTAATTTCCCCTGGAGCTTCATTTCCTCCAAATATGACTTTTGCACCTCTAATCTCCTTGAATTTTGCCAGATTTTTCTTGTTTCCTGTCATGTGTCTGGAACAGCCACTATCCATGTACCAGGTTCCTTGGCACTCAGCTGTTCCTTGAACCTGCAATCAAGGAAATTAGTTTTTAGGTACCCATACTTGCCTGGGTCCTGAGGGGTTAGTGCTGTAAGATGATCCAACCAACCTATAGCCAAATGATCTGACTCTAAGAGGTTGCCATCTATCTGTGCCATGATCATAATTCACTTTGGCAAGTTTCTTGGGGGCTTTAGGTTCATACAGCTGTCTCTTTTGTCTGTATGCCTGTGTGTGTGTTTTAGCAATTGCCTTCTTTGGGTAGTTGTGATATCTCTGAGTGTAGTGCTTGGGTGCATATGTGTGCTGATGATAGCTCTTTTGCCTTTGGAATGACCTTTGCTGAGTTCTAGGTCTTTGCCATTTTGGCATGTATTCCATAGGTCTTTGTTGATATTTCACATTATTCCAATCAGCTTGACTTGGATAGTTTCTACTATTCCCATCATTTGTGTTCCTTTGATAGAACTTCTGGGGATTCTAGTAGCTCTGTTTCTTCTTCACAGAGTACTTCATGTTTGGAGTTTGCTGAGGAACTCTGCTGGATTTCTTCTCAGTTGTCCTCTCAAAGATACTCAATCGGCTGTTTTTTCCTTTTCCTTTATATCCAAGGCCGCTTGTTTGTGATTATGCTTTGGAATGAATGTGTGTGCAACATTTGGTGTCTTGGATTTTTGAGATGTTTCATTACTTGAAGATCCTTTTTCCAAGGTCACTCTTGGAGTTTGACTATGCGCAAAGGAATTGAATCCTATGTCTGTCTTGTCTCCACATTCTTTTTGGCTCATGATAAGGTCATCCAATGATTTAGATGCCTTTGTGAATGAAGCAATCTCGTTTTTGAGATCATTTTCTCTCTTTTCTATAGCAGCTATCTCTGCTATTAGTTTAGCATTCTCAGCCTTCAGCTCTTTGTTCTCATCAACTATGTGACTTAGAGTACTCAGCTCCTTAGTCAGCTGTGAGTTTTGGCTTTGAGCTGGCTGTTTTCCTCCTTTAATAGTGTGTGAGAGGATTTAATGTACTCAAAGTCTTTCATCATTTTGCCTAATGAATCATAAATATCAGTGGGTGATGAAGTGTGTGTGTGTCACAATCACTATCACTAGAATCTGAGTGAGATGAGTTAGAGTGTACCTCATCTTCTTGGTCAGGTTGATCTTGTTCTTTAGCCATTAGACAGATTAAGGCTTCTTCTTCAGAGTCACTTGAGTAGTCAGCTTCACTACTCTCTGAGTCTGCTGCTTCTTTTGACTTAGTTGTTTCAGCAGTCTCAGCAGCCAACATTGCCCTTTTTTTTTTTTTTTTTCTTTCTCTGAAGACTCTTCTTTCTTCTTCATTCCTGTATTTATTGACTACAGGATATGGACAGTCAATAGCAAAGTATCCTGGTTGTCTGCAATTCCAACACAGGTTTTCAACTTTTTGATCAGCTCTCTCATTTCTTGGGTTGTCAGGTCTTTGATATTCGACCTTCTGATACTCAGCTCTCTTTGGTGGCCTATCTTCCCTTGACTTGTAGGGAGGTGAATGTCTTCTGGAGGATTCACCTTTGTTTCTTTTGTAGTTCTTGTTGAAGAACTTGTTGAATCTTTTAACCATCAAGGAAATTTCCTCCTGGTCAATGATTTCTTTGGTCTCAGCTCTCTTCCCTTCCTTGACTATGAGTGCAGCTGTTTTGGGTACAGTTGTCTCCTCTTGATCCTTTCTTTTCAGCTCAAACTCATAAGCTTTGAGGTCTGAGAATAGTTCATGATTGGATGTTTTTGATAGGTCCGTAGAGTGCCTTGGAGCCATGGTCTTCATTTCCCATTCAGCTGGGAGGCTCCTTAGTATCTTCATGCACATTTCCTTTTGTGTGTATTCCTTTCCAAGTGCTAAGAGCTCATTTGTAATTTCAGTGAATCTAGCATTCAGCTGATCCATTGTCTCACCTGCAAGCATTTTAAAGTTTTCAATTTTTTGAACAACAACAGATAATTTGTTTTCCTTAATTTGCTCAGATCCTTCACAAATTAAAGTTAGTTTATCCCAGATTTCTTTGGCTGTCTTGCAAGATTTGACTTTGTTGAACATGGCTTTGTCCAAAGTCTTGTAAAGTATATCCTTGGCCACATTGTCTAGGTTGTATCTTTTTCTGTCATCATTTGTCCATTCAACTCTTGGTTTTCAACCATAGCTGGTCTAGGAAGAGGAGCCTCTTCTCCTTCAGCTGCAGCAGCTCTCCTTGCAGTTGTGTTCACCTTCATTATTTGCAGTGGCTCGTCCTCTATCACTATCCACATCTCATCATAGAAAGCTGATAGATGAGCCTGCATACGTATTTTCTAGTCATCAAATTCTTCAAGGGTGAACATAGGAATGCGTGTCAAATTTGCTTCCATGATAATAACTTTGTTGTTTTAAAAATGGCATTTGAAAGAACAAGTGTTAAAAACTTCTTTGAAAGATTTGGAGATCTAGTTCAGTAACCATTGCGGAAGGCTCAATGAACCAACCGCTCTGATACCACTTGTAGGTCCCAAGGGGTGTGAGTAAGGTTTAGAAGGGGGGTTGAATAAACCTTACTAACTTTTCAATTTTAGTCCTTTTAAAATATTACAGAGTTAAATACACAGCTAAGTCCTTGAGGGACAGCTAGGTTAGTTAACCAGCAGAGTTAGCCACTCAACAGACTCGATTGAGCAGTTGATAGAATAACTCAGTTGTTTAGTCTAAACCTTAACTTGGCTGTGATGAAATTTTCAGCGGAAGACTTAACATCCTTGAATTTAGTTTAAGTTTGTTTTAACACTTGGTTTTAGCACATTGTTAATTATCAGTTGGATAGCAAATTATCAGTAGATATAAAATGATATGCAGAAAATAAATGCTGAAATGTAGATGACACAATAGTTTTTATAGAGGTTCGAAGATGGGGTAATTCTTCTAATCCTCTCTTCTCCAACTCCTGGAGGAATCCACTAAGTATTGATCAGAGTACAAAGTGGTTATCACCCGTATACAAGTCTTGATCACACAAAATGACTTGATCCTTTGGGACTCGATCGGAGATGCTTTGGTCACACAGCTGGCTTCTCGTCCAACTCAGCTTCTTCATAGGGCGGTTGCCTTGCTACTTCAGCTCACTTGCTCAAGCTTCTTGGATTTGATCATGAAGCCCTCCAATAACTTGAGACTGGTTCGACCTTGAACCTTTCTACAATCCTCCTTGGAATGTAGGCCCCTTTTGATTCTTCAAAAGTTTCCTCTTCAACAGTTTCAAGTTGTCTCTCCTTCACAGCTTGGTGTTGGATTGATTTCCTTCGAAATTTAGGCTTGAGGATTAGCTTGAATATCTTGAGAATATTTTTAGGTTACAAAATGATATTGCTTTCTTGTTCGTAGTTCTGGTAATCAAGGTAACCTTTTCTCAAAGTGACTCTTCATCCTTTTATAGTGAACTTTCAAAAATCTGCCCGTTGAAGAGATAGGCTGATTTTCAAAAGTCATTTGTGTTCGTTGGCTTGTCTTGTTGCAGTCCTTGATATTGACATTTCCTCATATTGAATGAACATTCAGCTTTTCAGAGTCTGACACAAGGTGCAGTGCTTCCCATTGGTTTATTCCTTTTGCACGCTTCTAGGATCGAGCACTTTAAGACATGGCAGCATGGAAGTATTACTTGTTTAGGTAATATTCTTGACTTCTCGCAACGGATTCTTTTCAGTTGTCTTGACTTCACTGCAGCTGCCTTTTCCCCAGGTGACTTGAGTTTGCTCTAATGATTGAAAGACTCATATGTCACTTCAACTTGACTTGGCTTCTTAAGTTGACTTGACTGACACTTCACACAGTTGTATCTTAGCTGATACTCCTTCACGAGTTCTTGACTTCTCCTCTTTGCCATACTCGGTTGTTTCACAAGTCTTCATTTCATCTTGATTGACTTCTTGTATATTCAGCATAGTGACTTGACTCACTAAATGCACCTATCTATCACAATACAAATTACAAGGAAAATGGGGTGCCAACTTTCTAGTCTAAGTTTTACATGGCATTCATCAAAATCTAAACAATAAATTTCCCAACAACTGCTCATCATTATTCCTTGTATAAATAAGCACAACACTCTCATCAATATTCAATGAAATCAGTTACACCATTTACATTTTGGTTGCTCTCTATTACCCCCTAAAAAAATAGCTACGACCGAAAATAATGTGTATAGAATGATAAAACTTTTGTTTTCTTTTCTTTTATAAAATTGAGGGAAAATAAAATGTATAAGTATTCATAGATAAATATATAGGAGTTTAAAATAAGGATGTGAAATAACAAATGTATATTAATGTATTATAGAATAAGGTGGAATATTTGGATAAGGATTGAAATTTACTCCTAAATTATCGATGGTCCAATATTTCTAAAGTCGAAGTTAGTCGATCAAGTTTTAATACCAGAGAAGGAATTAAAGTTGGTACGCTAGAAAATAAGGAAAGCGCAATTAACGTTGGAAGGAATAAATATAAGTCGCGTCACATTTCATTAATAATAAGTTTATGACACCATGCCAAATAAATCATCACTCTACAATATTGTATCTTATATTGATAAAAGTCGGGGCCACACACATACAATTTTGGATAATAATGGGTGGAGTAATGTTTGATATTATACAATACTTTTGGGCTAATTAAACGATAGATGCAATAACTTTTTCGGCCTTTTGTTTTAATTCAGTAAAAGTGAAAATTCCTAAAAATTGGAAACCCTTACCCATCCATTCTCTTGTTCTTCTCTTCCTTGTCCCGTCGGTTGTCTGTCTTCTCTTCTCTTCTCCATAGGACCGCGCCAAGTGGACATGTATTAACATCGACGTCTTGTTCTATATTCTAGGAATTGAAAAACCCTTCCATCTTCATCTTTATATTCAAGTGAGTTCTTATTTCCTAACATTCTTTTAACGTTCTGCTCCACTTTTTAGCAATTGGTATAATAATTTTAAGTTATTGTAGTTGTTCTTTTGGTGATTAGGCTGATTTTTCTTTGATTATCTATTTCCCGTTAGTGTTGTGGCTTCATATTCCTTTAGGGGAGCGCTATTAACACCCCTAAAACTTATTAATACACCCCTCTTCTTAATACACCTCCACCTCTTTTCTAAAAGTAATTTATTTACTTAATACACCCCCAATAATCCCAAATTTACTAGTAAAAAAAATCATCAATGCTAACTAAAATGTTTAGATAAAGATGAAAACCACTGCTTATTAAAAAAGATACAAAACCCAATTACTTCTCTAGCCCACACATGGATACTGACTTCTCTAGCCCACACATGGATACTGACATAATATGGATTAGTAGATATAAGATTCATAAATTTTGAAAAACTCAAGGAATATATGAAAACCAGATAAAGGAACATGAAGCCACAACACTAATGGGAAATAGATAATCAAAGAAAAATCAGCCTGATCACCTAAAGAACAACTACAATAACTTAAAATTATTATACCAATTGCTAAAAAGTGGAGCAGAACGTTAAAAGAATGTTAGGAAATAAGAACTCACTTGAATATAAAGATGAAGATGGAAGGGTTTTTCAATTCCTAGAATATAGAACAAGACGTTGATGTTAATACATGTCTACTTGGCGCGGTCCTATGGAGAATGTTGACGTGCGTTTTGGTCAACAAGCAAAAATATGTAAAAGGTTTAACACGTGGAAATGTAAACGTGTGTAACGTGTGTTTATTTATGGCTAATTCTGCCTTTTTTGCATAATGCCGAGCCGAATTATTGGGGTCGGTCTTTCTTATAATCTTGCTCTCTTTTCTCTTTTTCCTTTTTTTTCGTCTGTCCCTCTTTAATCTCTCTCTATCCCACTTTTTATACCCCTTGAGTCAGTGGGTTTACAATAGTCATCTTTGCACTAACTAGTTATTAATTACTAAAAGAATTAAAGAAAGACACATGTCCCTCTCTAACTGTGCATGTCAGTCAAAACTTGCCACTTGTCGACTTCTCTTTATAACTTTCTGACATGTGGCAGTTTCTGATACCAATAAAGCGTTAAGCATGGGCGTGTAATTATTTTTATGAGTCTGTCGCGCATGTGTTTCCCGTCGAAATTTGGGCTCGGGGCTCGGGGCTCGGCAGCCGTGTTGCGGTTGGGCTCGGTAGCGGGCGAGCCTAATTCGTGATGTGTCGCCACGCACCATTGCTGATGTCACCCGCTGGTCTCCTACTCGGATGTGTGCTGGATTGATGACGTGGATTAATTTCTTCTAGCTCGGCTCAGGCGTCATCAAAGGCCCCCAAGTTTAATTCCGAGAGAAGAATTTCTGAAGTCGGAGTTAAACTTTAATGCTAATGATAAACATTTAATGGGGAAACGGATTTCTCAAAATCATTCCTGACATCTGTCGCGTAGTGATTAATGCCTGAAACGGCGCATTAATTGGGTTGCCATAATGACAGATACGTAGCATCTTGTGGTTGGACCAGCCTTGCGCAGGAATCGAAAAGGTACGTCAATTCTATCAGCGGGCGTGGCGACGCGACGTTCTCTGACATGTTTGACGGCTTTTGAGTTTAAAAAGGCGCGTGTTTTCGAATAAACGTTTCGTTTATCGAGGGAACTCTATCTATAAATACCTTTGTTTCCCTCCATTATCCACTTTCGCAACCATTAACCTTTGAGTGGGCGACTAAAAACCGAGCGAAATTTCGGTCGGCTCCCAAAGTTCGTGAGACTTGAACTTAGGTATTTTTTCGAAATACTCTCCTTTACCTATATAATGTCTTCTTTGAGGATAGTAGGAGTCGTAGTTATAGTGTAGAGGTTGAAATCGAAGATCCTCCCCTCTGAACCTTCGTTTATTTCTCACCAAAGACGGCGATCTCTCGTCTCACACCGAGCATTATTCGATATCTTCTCCAGTTCTTCTCGAGGTGGAACGTCTTTGGAGCGGATGCATACTATCTTTCATTCGACGCCATGACCATTTTTAGAGAGGAACAAGCAGTGTCGGCCCGGATCGGCACAAGAGTGTTCCAAAGAAGAATCACCAAGTGTTGATTTTAGGCAGTACCAGCAAGAAGAAGAAAATATGGACCCATCGGAGCCGGAGCGTGATAACGTGGAGCGGGTAGATGAACCCTCCGGTGATTCGAGGCCTGAGAGGCCACTAGGGCCCATAGGTCACCGTAATGGCGACGGCCGGCAAGGAGGAGGCCCTCGTCTTCGTGTCGAGCCTCGGTGGACGCCGAGTGATATAAACAATATCCCGAGCATGCTGATGATTTGGGAGGTGGAAGAGTTCCGGCGGAGGTACCGTATTCCAAGTGGCATCGATTTTTGGGTACCGGACGGCACAGAAGTTCCCCAGTACCCACCAGCGGGTTGCTTGGCCGTATTTGCCGCCAGTCTTCTATACGGGTTGAGATTTCCACTGCCGGCTTTCCTTACGCGGTGGTTTTGCAAGTGGGGCATGCATCCGACCCATGTGCACCCTATTTCTTGGGGCAGGATCATCGGCCTCCTGGTGATGTTTCACCTGGAAAAATATCCTCGCCTCAAATTTAAGGAGATGAACGAGCTCTTTATATGGCGAGCGACTCCTTCATCTCGGGGCCAGCCATCCGGGTGGTATTATGTACAGACCCGACTGGGGTATTCGGACGGCTTGGTGGAAGGTCTCCCTTCATCTTTGAAGGAGTGGAAGGATAAGTGGCTCTGGGTGAGTGGCGAGTGGCAAGCTCGCGTGGGAGATGGAGAAAGGGAAACCATTCTTCATCCCCCATCGAACTTTGTTTTTGGTTACAGTAAGTCTTATCTTTTTTCCTTTCTTTGCTTTTGTTGTTTACTGTTTCCTTTTGTAATTGACTTTTGTCTTTTTACCTTTATAGAGAACCGGGCATCAAAGGGGCCCCTGTCGGCCACCTTTATTTGAAGGATGGAAAACATCCAGGCTCGGGGCATCATGGACAGGCGGATTGAGAGGTTGGCTACCGAGGCCAACTTGGCCGCACTGCTTGAGGCTCAGGCTGCTCTGCCCCGCCCGACCCCGAGGCCGAGGGGCGGCTCGGGACGCGACGAGCGGGAGGTGGAGGTTGAGAGAGAGCCTCAGCAGAACCCTCCCGGTAATGAAGAAGTACGGCCCCATTCTCCGGGAGCAAATGGCGAACAGAGCGAGCGCGCGCGCCGTCTTCTGCGACGGCTAGTCCTGTGGCGATCATCTCTGCGCCCGCTTGGGCAAACGCAGACTCCGGAGCCGCCGAGTGCGGCTGTCGTTCAAGGTAAACTTTGTATTTTTTACACCCTTTTGAAATGTTATCTCGTTTTCTTCTGACCTATTAACGGTGGTTGCTTTTTGTAGGGCGTGGCTTGGATTTGCGTGCACTCCTTCGCAGCGTGAGGAACACGGCCGTTCGGCAAACTCGGGCGACCGTCGGTCACCCTGTAGATGCGGAGGCTGCTCGGAGAGCTGATATCCGGGCTGGTAAACGTCCCACTGACGGAGTGCCGGAGGCAGTGGAGCCTCCTCTTCAAAGGAGAAGAGGAGCGATTGTGATGGAGGAGCCTGGACAGACTGGAGGGGTTGGTCAAACGGCGCCAGAACACCCCGAACAGGCCCCAGAAGGGGGGGGTCCGCGAACTTTCTCAGATGACTTCGGCAGGGAAGGTCACTTCATCCCTCTAAGTTAAGTGAGGGATGAATATTGCGAGGGAATGATTGGACTGCGCCCTCGATGGTTTGTGGAATTTGTTCGATGTGCCACGCCGACGGAGGAGCAATCGAGAGTTTTACTGGAGGTGGGTCGGGCCGCGATGAATGTCCCAGCTCGTGCCTGGACAAAAGGCATCGAGCAGTGCACTGCTCTCGGTATCAAGCCAAGAACAAATCCAAGATGCCATGGCAATGTCCGGGCGAATGATTGGGCTCTTATGGCATGCGATTGGGGAACTCGGGAGTTAGAGAAAAATATGCCGATCTGGAAAGGCGGCACGGGGACTGCGGGGAGGCTTATGCTACCCTTCAAGGGGTAGAAGAATCGTTAAAGACCCAAGCGGATGAGGCTACGGCTCGGGCCAACTCGAGAGAGAAACTGCAGCGAGGTTTAGGCGAGCGAGATCGGCTCGCGGGGTTGAAGAAGAGCTTAGGGCTAAGGTTGCCGAGGTTGGAACGCGTGTTCTTGCTGCCGGCCGAGGAAATGGACAGCGTCTAGCCGATGTGCGTGAGAGGCCGAAGAGACTACTCATCGGCAAATTGAGGAAGCTCGCACACAGCCGTTGAAGCTTACAAGGACTCGAGGAGTATGCATTTATGTTAACTGCGGCCACGCGACCACCTCGAGAAATTCTGGATTTGGTTAAGGGTGGGCGTCTTGTTGCTCGGCTTGAGGAAGATCTGCCCTCCCGGAGGCCGATCTCGATGCTCTTCGGCCGAACTTTGCCGAGGCTCCTAATGCTCGGGCTCTCCTCCTCCGGACGTGGAAGAAGCTTCCTGGTGCCCGTTGAAATTCCGCCCCCTACTCAGTCTTGATGTTTGCCTCTTTTTATTTACGTGCTTTCATATGTACTCGTAGGTAGGTAATTTGGCTTCGTGCCTTAAGATGTAATGGGCTCCGGCCTCCCTTATGTAAATACTTTTGAAGTAGAAATGAACTGTTATTTTCCTCACCTGTGTATGTGTTTCAAGCTTATTGCATATGCTTGGCTCGGTTCCTAGTGCTTCTGAGTAAGGGGCTTTACTTGCTTTAATTGATTCTCGTACTCGGTATATGAACCTGATCTTTATTTTGTTTTTGGTACTTGGTGTATAAACCAAGTCTTCATTTTGTACCCGGCATGTACATCGAGTCTTTGATTTGCGCTTGGTGCGTAACCAAATCTTTGATTTGTGCTCGGTGCGTAACCAAGTCTTTGATTTGTGCTCGGTGCGTAACCAAGTCTTTGATTTGTGCTCGGTGCATAACCAAGTCTTGGTATTGTGCTCGGTGCGTAACCGAGTCTTTATTTTGTGCTCGGTGCGTAACCAAGTCTTTGATTTTGTGCTCGGTGTGTAACCAAGTCTTTGATTTGTGCTCGGTGCGTAACCAAGTCTTTGATTTGTAAGGATAGATCTGCCTTATGGGCGTGTTGCCCTTTTTTCATCGTGCAAAGGACGTGCAGAGATGACTTTTCGCCTTCAAATTAAGCCGAGGCGATTTTTGTCGCATCGGCCCGGCGCACACAAGGTGAGTAAAAACTTCGTTTCCCTTTAGAGAGCTCACGAAATATCGATGAAAGGATAATTCCTTGGAATCCTATCTGGATCATAAACCAAGATCTTTATTGATAACACCGTTTCAGGTATGCTACATTCCATGGATGCATAAATTTTTCTACACTCAAATATTCTAGCACGCCCACCGGATAAGACATGGCTGACCCGAAATGGGCCCTCCCAGTGTTGGCTTCAATGGGTCAGTTGAACGCCTGTTATCTTTTTCAACACAAGATCGCCGACCAAATCTCCTTTCCTTTACTTTCAATTGTAGTACCTTTCACTCCTCTGTTTATTATACACTTTGCATTTTTATCTCAAAGATCGCACCTTTTTTCTTGAAAGCGAGTCTAGCTCGGCTCGGAGCGCGGCCTCATTGCGGTCTTGAGAAAAATTTGCAACTCAAGGTAGGGGCTCCAATCTCAACAGAATCACCGCCTCGGCTCCATAAGCCAAAGAAAAAGGTGTTTCTCCAGTGGGTCGCTCGATCGTCGTCGGGTATGACCATAGTACACCGGGTAGTTCCTCTGGCTAATTACCTTTAGACTCCTCCAATCTCGCCTTCAGGGTATACTTGAGTATTTTATTAACGGCCTCAACTTGTCCGTTCGACTGGGGATGGTATGGAGTTGAGAAATAATTTTTGATGCGGAAACCTTCACAAAAATTTCGAATTGTTTCCCATTGTCTATAACAATCGAATGTGGTATCCCGAATCTACAGATAATGGATTTCCATACAAAGCTCACAACCTTTTCCTCATCTATTTTTGCCAGAGGCTCTGCCTCGGCCCATTTTGTGAAATAATCCACCGCCACAATGGCATACTTGACGCCCCCTTTGCCAGTGGGGAGTGGTCCGATGAGGTCCATTCCCCATTTGGCAAACGGCCATGGGCTAAATACGGAGGTAAGTTGCTTAGGATGATATCTGACTTGCGGTGCAAATCTTTGGCACCTCTCGCATCTTTTGACGAGGTCGGTTGCATCCTTTCTTAGGGATGGCCAGTAGTATCCTTGCCGTATTAATTTATAGGCCAACGTCTGACCCCCAGCGTGGTTCCCGCATATTCCCTCATGAACCTCTCGGAGTGCATAATCTGCATCTGTCTCGGAAAGGCACCGTAGGAGCGGGACAGAGTATCCTCGTTTGTATAGGATGCCATCTACTAGTGTAAACCGTGCCGCTTGGGTTCGTAGTGTTCTGGCTTCAACTTTGTTTTCAGGTTGAACTCCTTTCTCTAAATACTGAACGATTGGGGTCATCCAGGTCTGCTCGGATGTTTCGATTGTATATATCTTCTTTGCGCCGAGTGACGGGCAGATCATTGTGTGTGACAAAGACATCCGCGATGGCATCCGTCCCTGGGCTGGAACCGAGCCGAGCTAAGGCATCTGCCTGCATGTTCTCAGCTCTGGGCACATGTAAGACTTTTGTCTTAAAGTGTGATAACCTCTTCTTGACCAAGTCCAAATATTGTGCAATTTTTTGCTCTTTTGCTTCGTACTCGCCGTTGATTTGATGAACGACCACCGAGAATCACTGTGTACCAATAGTTGTTTTAGGCCCATAGAAACGCCATCTCTAAGCCCCGCCAGAGTGCCTCGTATTCGGCCGTTGTTCGTTGCGGGGAATCAAATCGTGCGGCCGAGCAGTAGCACTTTTCATTTGGATCGATTATCACGATTCCGCCCCCTGCTCGGCCTGCGGTGGAAGAGCCGTCAATGAACAATTTCCATTCTTGGTCTTCCATAACTTCCAATCGTATGGAAGGTGTGAATTCGGCCACAAAGTCGGCTAAAGCCTGTCCTTTTATTGCGGTATGTGGTTCGTATATAATATCAAACTGACTGAGTTCGACGGCCCATTTGATCATCCGACCAGAAGTATCGGGTCGGTGTAGTACTTGCTTCAGTGGGTAGTTCGTTAAGACTATAATCTTGTGCTCTAGAAAATATGGACGGAGTTTCCGCGCCCGCAGTTGATGAGCTAGCGAATAAGCCAATTTTTCCATTGGTGGATAGCGGAGCTCGGCATCATGTAACGCTTGGCTGGTGTAATAGACCGGATGCTGAATAGAACCATCTAGCCTAATTAACACCGAGCTGATGGCGTATTCGGATACCGCCAGGTACAAATACAAGTCCTCCCCTTGGGTAGGGTTTTGCAATATAGGAATTGAAGAAAGATGTTGTTTGAGGGATTCAAAGGCAGTCTGTGCTCGCTCAGTCCACTCAAAAATTTTGCTCTTTTTTATAATTTCAAACAAAGGTTTGCACTTGTCCGTGGATCACGAAACAAATCGGTTAAGGGCGGCCAATCGGCCTGTTAGGCTTTGTACCCTTTTTACAGAGTTCGGGGGTTCTAGATCAATGATGTATTTTATTTTGTCTGGGTTGGCTTCGATTCCCCTTTGGCTGACCATATAGCCCAAAAATTTACCCGAGCCGACCCCAAATGTACATTTTCTCGGGTTTAACATCATCTTGTACTCTCTCAAAATAGCAAATATTTTATTAAGATCGTTTAGATGATCGGATATGTACAGTGATTTTACCAACATGTCATCTACATAGACTTCCATAGTGTGACCTATCATTTTCTCAAACATCTTATTTACTAACCTTTGGTAGGTCGCACCAGCATTCTTCAATCCGAAAGGCATCATCTTGTAACAGTATATTCCACGAGCAGAGAAGAATGATGTATTTTCTTCGTCTTCTGGGTGCATTCGTATTTGGTTGTAACCCGAGTATGCATCCATGAAGCTCATCAGTTCGTGTCCCGCCGTGGCATCTACCATATAATCAATATTTGGTAATGGATAACTGTCCTTAGGGCATGCCTTATTCAGGTCGGTAAAATCCACGCACAGGCGCCACTGGCCAT
Source organism: Rehmannia glutinosa (assembly GCA_016081115.2). Lineage (NCBI taxonomy): Eukaryota > Viridiplantae > Streptophyta > Magnoliopsida > Lamiales > Orobanchaceae > Rehmannia > Rehmannia glutinosa. The sequence goes on along the minus strand of JABTTQ020002763.1, from coordinate 399,648 downwards.
TGCTCTTCTTCACCAAAACAGGATTGGCAACCCATCGGGGATAGAGGGCTTCCCGGATGAATTGATTGTCTATCAACTTGTTAACCTCGGCCTCGAGTGTTGCTTGTCTATCAGGGCCGAGCTTACGCCTTTTCTGGATAACTGGGCGGAACATTAGATCAATATTGAGGCGGTGGCATGTATACTTAGGGTCAATTCCGGGCATGTCTGCATGAGTCCATGCGAAGACGTCAAGATTATTTCCCAAAACTCAATCAGCTCGGTTCGATACGGTTCTGGGAGATCATGACCAATACGCAATTGGCGCCCTTCGCTTGGCCTTCCAACGTTGATTGTATCAACCTGTTCTACTGGTTCCGCCCGTTTTCTTTTCTTACTCTGCCCCTCTTTGATCTGCAGGGGCAATTCATCTTCATGGCCGCTCGTTCTTTTCGATTGCCGGCTCGCTTTCTTCCATCATCGGCTCCTTCCCGGTCGACGACACTGGATTATCCTCCCGAACGATCACCACTTTCCGCTCGGACTCCTCCTTGGCGGGGATCGCCTTGTGTGGTTCCACTAGTTTGTCCTCGTTCCACCATGTTAATCTCTACCGGTCGGAGCTTGAGAGAGCATTCTCGTGACTCCCTTTGATTCCCTTTATGTATAGCCTCGCCATCAGATGTTGGGAATTTTATACAAAAATGATATATTGAAACGGCTGCTTTTATATGATAAAGCAATGGCCTCCTTATGATAGCATTGTACTCCGAATCGGCGTTGATTATTTTGAATGTTGTCATGACGGTCCGTTTATGCAACCCTTGTCCCATTTGGATGGGCAAATCAACTTCCCCGAGCGGGACTATCCTTCCTCCTCCAAAACCCAGAATGCTATCATTGCATGGATGGATATAGCTATCGTCCACGTTCAATCTTGGCTCGAAAATAAATGATCGACGAATAGCTTCCACAAATCGATCAAAATTACGTGGACCGGAATACCCAAAGTCGGTGCAGTAATGACCAGGGGGTCAGAATGAGGATGGACCACCTGGTCGGCATCCGCATCCGAGAACACAAAATGGTCGGTGGGTTGGCCTTCCTTGATTTCCGCCACCCGAACTTGCCTTTCGGCATTGGCTACCTGTCTAACATCAGCTTTCCTTTTTCTGTTGGAGCGGCTATCCTCGGATGTGTTAGTATTGATTCGATTTACACTCGACATCATGAGAATCTCCCTACCCTGGTTCTCGGCAGGTGGTGGCGGTAGGAGAGCTGGATTGGTTACGCGCTCCGGGATGACACCTTGAGCCAGTGCCGGTGGGGGCGGTAGTTCATGAACGTATCTTTTAAGACCGCCTTGCCGAACAATCCGCATAATTTCTCTGATTAGATCTCGGCACTCATTGGTATCGTGACCTATTGATTTATGATAGGCACAATATCGACGTGAATCTAATTTTGTCGGCTCGATCTTCAAAGGCCGAGCCGGAGGTAACAAATTTAGACCCTGTACTTCATTCCATATGGCTGATGGAGTGTGGGTCAAAGTACTCCTCAGTGCGGCAACTTCGGCTCGCGCTTCCTGGCGAGCCCTAAATCTGGTGGTCGGGTTTTCCGAGAACGGTCTAAATCCCGACCCGGCCAAGCCCAATCGCTTTCTTTTTCCTTCCGTCCTTTCTCATGCCCCCTGGTCGGTGCTCGGGGCGGTTACTTGCCATGGCTTCTTCCGCACAAATATGGCATTCCGCGCGGACCAGAAACTCTTGGTACGAGGTAGCCCCCGATTCATGGATGGAGTAGTTAAACCAAGAAATATGGCGTCATCCGACACCGGTTCCATCTCTCGAACTTGCTTGTTGAACCGAGAAATATAGCTTTTCAGGGGCTCGTCCTTCCCTTGTTTGATGTTCACGAGGGAGTCCTTAGGTGCGGCTCGGACTTTGGACGTTAAGAAATGCGTCGTAAAGGCGGAGGCCAGATCTCCCCATGCCCGAATGGACCCCTGTGGTAGGGTCCTAAACCAACGGTGGGCTCGGCCGCCCGTGAGTCGGTGGGAAGGCCTGCGCAGAGGATGGCATCACTAGGACCGTACAGTTCCATCCATGCTAAGTACTTGTGGACGTGAGTGGTCGGGTCGGTTTCCCCATTGTAGAGACCGACCTGGGGGATCTTCAATTTTGGCGGTAATGGGGTCGCCAGGATTCCAGGGGAAAATGGCGACATAACAGCTGGTTGGTTCATTGCTTGGGGCGGTCTTCGAGGTTGTTCGCCTTCCGGACCGCCTTCCAATTCGTTCAAACGACGACGCAGGCGGTGTATTTTTACATCCCGTTCCTGCCATAGGCTAGGGCCTTGAATCTAATTGACCCTGAGTTGCTCCCGCTCATCCGAAAACCTGAGCCGGGAACTTATCGATCGAGCTGGGCGAAAAGGATCAACTCCCAGTCGTCCAGCGAACACTGAGTGGGCATGGCGATGTCGTGTTGGCTCCGGTAGTGACTCTGCTACACGACTTTGTCCTTCCTCATCTTCTCGCGGCCGCCTTCTGTCACGACGGACACGTTGTTCATTACCTGAACTAGCTTCTTGGGCTTCGTCATGAGGAAGCCCGGGAACTTGAGGATTGATATTAACATTTAGTTGTGGATTGAGTGGGTTAGTATTTACAAGGAGTGGAGGAGGTGCTTGAGAGTTTGTGGTAGCGAGAGTTTGTGATATGAGTTGGTTCATTTGCTATACAAAAGTTGGGTTGGCAATTAGCTGAGCGAAATGAAATAAAGTAGTGCTCCCTGCTTCTGTTTGGAGCATATTTTGGCCATTAGTAGTCTGGCCAGTTTGGTTGTTCAAATATTGCTCTTCAGTCAAACGGGCATTTCTCGACTGTTGACTCATTTTGTCTATTATGAAAAGGTTAAGCATTAAACTTTACCTGGTTTTCACTTAACTTACTTTTGCTTGGAACTCTGACTGGACCAATACGGTGCCCTCCTTCTAGCGCCAATTTGTTGACGTGCGTTTTGGTCAACAAGCAAAAATATGTAAAAGGTTTAACACGTGAAAATGTAAACGTGTGTAACGTGTGTTTATTTATGGCTAATTCTGCCTTTTTTGCATAATGCCGAGCTGAATTATTGGGGTCGGTCTTTCTTATAATCTTGCTCTCTTTTCTCTTTTTTCTTTTTTTTCGTATGTCCCTCTTTAATCTCTCTCTATCCCACTTTTTATACCCCTTGAGTCAGTGGGTTTACAATAGTCATCTTTGCACTAACTAGTTATTAATTACTAAAAGAATTAAAGAAAGACACATGTCCCTCTCTAACTGTGCATGTCAGTCAAAACTTGCCACTTGTCGACTTCTCTTTATAACTTTCTGACATGTGGTAGTTTTTGATACCAATAAAGCGTTAAGCATGGGCGTGTGATTATTTTTATGAGTCTGTCGCGCATGCGTTTCCCGTCGAAATTTGGGCTCGGGGCTCGGCAGCCGTGTTGCGGTTGGGCTCGGTAGCGGGCGAGCCTAATTCGTGACGTGTCGCCGCGCACCGTTGCTGACGTCACCCGCTGGTCTCCTACTCGGACGTGTGATGGATTGATGACGTGGATTAATTTCTTCCAGCTCGGCTCGGGCGTCATCAGAGAAGAGAAGAGAAGACAGACAACCGACGGGACAAGGAAGAGAAGAACAAAAGAATGGATGGGTAAGGGTTTCTAATTTTTAGGAATTTTCACTTTTACTTCTTCAAAGGAATAAACATAGTTACTTCTTCTGCCGAGAAGGTACTCTTGATGCTCAGCAGGGGTGGATACTGGGCTGGCCAGATAAACTAAAAAGAAATCATATAAAATCTTAACTAAAGTTTTATTAAAAAAATTAGTGTAATTGTTTTTCAAAAAAAAAGGGGAGAGCCCATGTTGATGCTCTTTGCCCGAAACTTAATTCATGTAATCCTGAACAACAAGAAGCACCATAATGTATGTATGAACTGTGAAGGTAATGGAGTTGATATTGCTTTGTGGATCTCTGGTTGAATATATCACGTTCTCAATTGGCTCTATCAAAATTAATTCCCATACCTGCTCTCTTTTTGTTCTTCCACCAATATCCTATGCTTCTTGTAATGGAATTAAATCTTTACAATTTTCAATTAGACAATTGAATTTGTTATATTCCATACTATAATGTTCTTAAACTTGGCATCTAAGAAGAACAAGTTCACAAGATGAAATAATAATTTCAATCAGTTGTGTATTATTAAACTTATTTTATGTTCTTCAAGTCTAGTTTGGTTCCAATCAGGGAGACGGATGAGAGGGGAGCTGGAGGGGGCCATCGCCCCCCCTCCCCTCTCAAATTTTTATGTTATGTAGTACATATATCTTAATATATATTTATATATAAAAGTTATGTGTCGCCATAAATATTTACAATCTCGTCACTCCTCTCTCAAATTTTTTCAATTTCGCGCCCCCTCCATGCTACAGTTTCTGCGTCCGACACTGGTTCCAATCATATCAAGATTTGGTTTAATTTACTTTTTCATATTAATGATAATTGATTGTAACTCATTACTAATTGTTAAACATTGGTAGTTTGTTGCTTTGTCATGATGAATGTTTCATGATATATTAACAATATATATAAGATTCAGCAGAAAGTTGAAAATTTAGCATGTAATGGAAAAGAATAGTAATTAATAAATGTGTCCATGAGAACTTCAAAAAGGTCATGAATAAGAGTTACACTAATTAACCTCCCAAGGCATCACTCCAAGAGAGATATCAATAAAGATTGGACCATCCCAGTCCTACCCTTACCCTACAAGACCCGAGGTTTTAAGTGCTAGAGTTAAAAAGTCCTAAAGTCATAAGAGCTTAAAAATTTTTGGCCCAACCCTAGCCTTACAGGCTGACCCTCTAGTTTTTTCCTTTTTCTTTTTGATGAAGTTGTGCTTTGTAAGTTTAATATCCATACAAAATCAAATACTAATATAATATAATCAAATAAAAGTTAAGTAACAGTAAATGATGTTTCTTCTAAATTATTTTATGAATTAATTAAAAATACAAACAATCTAATATTCTAATAATGGAACCATGGATCATAATGTCGTAGTACTTCCTCTTCTTCAACTATAATATTTGGTTCTCCTCTCAATGGCATAGGTGCAACCACGTTACTCTAAGTGCTTTGCTACTCTAAGTGCTTTTCATCTTCATCTGCAATACAAAAATAAAATAAGAAAAAATTAAATTAGATATGTAAAGATTGAATATATAAAAAGTAATCGAAAACAAATATTTAAAATAAAAACTAATTTTAATACCAATACTTTTGGGATTAAAGCCACAAATCCAAAATTTGGTTTGGTATTATTATAGGTATAAACTTATTAAATACAAAAAGATTATTAAAAAAGAAGCCCTAAGGGTCGGTCCGACCTCAGCTTTAATCCGCTCTAGGACCAATTAGGGTTAAGCGAAAAAGCCTTGTAAATTATAAGGCGCATGACATATAGGCCCAACCCCAATTTTTTAGGGTCGGACCTAGCCATGTCTCTACTCCAACCACCATATTTCTGTTGTTCTCAATTCTCCAACCGCTGGAAATTATATCGCTAAAACAAAAATATCGCCCAAATAATTATTTTGCGGCGGTTCTTTAACCGCTACACAGTTAGCGGCGGTTTTTAAAGGTTTAGCGGCGGTTGCATAAGTGCCACTAAATTTATCCCTTGGTGGCGGTTTATAACGCCGCTAAATTTAAATTCATTTCTTAAAAATGCATTTTTTATGTTTTTAGTGACGGTTTATAACCGCCGCTAAATTTAAATTGATTTCTTAAAAATATATTTTTTTATATTATATGTGGCGGTTTACAACCGCCGCAAAATTTATTCTTAAAAATGCATTTTTTCAACCATTTTTTGTGTTGTGTCTATTTCTTAAAAATTTGATAGAAATATAATTGTAACTCGTATTTATCCGGTAACATGATTTGATAATATAAAAATCAAACAGTAATATCATTCAAAATATACGAGTCAAACAATAATACCATTCAACAAAATAGAAAGTCAAACAGTAATATCATTCAATATCTTCTACAAAAGTGTAAATTCTTTAACATAATAGAAATATCAGAACATCATCATGAAGAATGTGAGTGCCCATTTAAATCATGACTGGAAGATGAATATTGTATTCCATTCCCCGATGGAGGTTGATGACCGCTTCCTGCATCTGGTGCCTACAGTAAAAAATCAAAATATAAAAATCTTGGTAATAATAAATATCACAAGGCAAAGGATGAAGATGCAATAACATGATATACAAGTCATCTCAACTTCACGAAAAATAAAAAAAAAATTATTTCTAATAACTATACCTAAACCAACAAACCACTCTCCATTTAGGATCTCAAGTTAGAAGGATATGGTAAAAGATCAACTAGTAAAAAAAATCATCAATGCTAACTAAAATGTTTAGATAAAGATGAAAACCACTACTTATTAAAAAAGATACAAAACCCAATTACTTCTCTAGCCCACACACTAAAAACCCCATTATTTTTTCATCAAACACCTGGTTCTCATCAGGAGAAAAAAAACAATATAATCAACAAATATGATTAAATTTACTCCACTACCAGAAACCCGCGGATTAGCGACGGACATTCTCTGTCGCTAATAACAAAGAATAAACAACGAATTACCAACAGAATAAACCAAAATAATATATAAATAGTTCAAATGAACATTAGCGACGGATATTAGCAACGAGCGAGAGCCGACGCTAATGACGACGGATCAACGACGGAATAGCAACGAAATTAAATCAAAAAAATATTTTATTAATTAAATAGCGATGCATCTAAATCCGTCGCTAACAAGGTGACTAAAATTTGAAAAACTGGAAAAATATTGCGACGGATTTAAAACCCGTCGCTAAATAATTAAAAATTATTATCAAGTTAGCGACAGATTTTGTGAAGCCCCAGATTTTTTAACCGTAGACGACACGATCGATGATTTTATTTTTTTTTCGATAAAATTTTTAAATATTCCGATAATTTATTCTTATATTTACTATTTATTTTGCGATTCGTATTATGTTAATGGATTTAGCATCGGTTATCTATTTCGTCTTAATGATCTTTGAAAACTATCTACAACTGAATTAGTATTTTAAAAATACAATACCTTTGTCTTGAAAGATCATTTAGTAAACATTATATTTTCGAAACAATAGTACTTGAGGTTTACCTTATATAAAAATCCAACTTTTATATTGATATAGCAAGTGTCTCATACTTGATTTTCTCAACTTACTTATTACTTGATTTAACTAATTTATACTTGGAATCATTTTTATTTATGGTGTTTGTTAATGACACTTATTTTCACTTCTTTAAACCATTGTCGATTTCTTTCGACTTTTAACCGGCCAACTTGTTCTTGAGCGACTAGCTAATAAAACTCTTTTAGCATAATATATTTATTTTTATTTTAAAATTTCAATATTAAAATTTATATATTTCAAAATAATTTTATAATTTAATTAATTACTTGATTGACATTTTTTTTACTAGTACTATTGATTTTAAATTTTATTTGGTACCTTAGATTTTAAGTGATGATACAACACACGGGAATTATTAGACACCTTATAACTTAGATGATTTATTACATAAGTGATATATAGCATATAGAATAAGGAGCTTGACTTATGATAAGTGATTGTCAAATTGATAAATGATTGTGAAATTGATAAGTGGATTTTTGGACTTGATAATCTATATCGATTATCATCAACTTATGGACAAAAAAAAAAGAAAGAAAATTTGAGAGCATTGCCATGGAATGGACGTCCATGGTGAGGTTTAGGGGACAAATATAAGCCAACTATTTTTAATACCCATTCAAACATTAATATGTGTAATATTACCCACTTGCTCATTCTTTACTCCATTCAATTGTTAAATGTCCCACTTTCTCCATTATTTATCCCATTCAAACCTCCAAGCTTGAACAACCCATTCCATTGACCCATTTTTGCCCCCCATGCAAGACACACTAACAAGCAAATAGGATAAAAGAAAATGAATGAATCCTACACCCTCAAGCTAAGAATCGGCCATATGCATGAAAGTAGGAAAAAAAATTCATTTCATTTCATCATTCACTTAGGGTATGTTTGTTTAGTGATTGGGAGTGATTGGGGGGAGTTTTTGGGAAGTGATTGGGGGAAGGGGGTTTGATGTGATGTATTGGGAAATGTGTGTATTAGTAGAGAAATGCATCGGGAAACGTAATGTATGTTTGGTTGGTGATTGAGGGAAGTGATTGGGAGAAATAGGTGATTGGGGGATGTAAAACAAACATACCCTTAGAAATCTCCCAACTTCTCTCTACATTCATTTTCTTCTTCTTTCTCTTTTGCAACTTAGCCAAAAATACAAGTATTCTCCTTTTACACCTCCAAAAATTCGAACTATACTACTATACAAAGGTAAGAAATTTCTTCTTCAATCCATTCTTGATACCTTCTAGCTCATCTCTTAATTACCTTCTAATTTAAGTTTAATTTTTTGTTTGAAGAATACTAAGAGACAACTTGAAGATATTAGAGACTTGATATCATCTTGACAAGACCTCAAGAATTTGTGAAGAAATTTGATTACAAGGTAAGAATTTAGGTTGTAGCACATTTCTCTTCTTCTCCCTCTTAATTTCGAATTTTGACACCATATTTTCATTTTTGAGAATAAGGGCTGACCTTGGAAGAATTCTTTGAGGGTGAGCAAGACTTCCAATTTTGAAGCTACTACTTGTCTCATTTTGTCCACTACACAAGGTAAGTGTAGTTTTTGCCAACTTCTTTACCTCCTTCGTTTTCTTCTTAATATAAGCTCCATTTTTCCAACTCTTTTTTTTTTTTTTTGTATATCTTAACTTAGGGGCTGACCTAAGTGAGTTCTTACTCAAGTTGTGATTTTATCTTTTCTTTTCACCAACAATTCCATTTATAAGGTGGGTGTAAAAATTCTTTCAACTTCTAGGTGCTTTCGTTAAAAATGCATGTAGTAGAGATATATGTATAATGTAATGCATATTGATTTCAAGTATTAAGTCTCAAGTGTTGCTCAAAAATGCTAATTATTGTAATTTAGGTGCATGCATGTACATTTTAATTCTCTATTTGATGAATTATTTAATGAGATGTATATGCATATTTATGAACCTTGATATCCATGTTTTATTTCTCTTATAACCTGGACAAGTCTAGCATAATTGATTAAAATTGAATTTTTGGACTTAAATTATAAAAATGGCAAATTGGTGGACTTAATTGCAAGAAAATAGAACATAAAGGACCCCTCTGTAATTTTCAAAATTTAGGACTGTACTCATGTACAAAATTTATATTTTGATATTTTAAAAAAGTTTTAAGAGTTTTGAGATAAATAAAATCAACACTTGAAAGCCCAAGGACCAAATTAAATTTTTTAGAAGTTTTTGGGCTAAATTGCAAAATTCAAAACTGTACTAGCCCCACTTTTAAAATTTTGAAATTTTAATTTTTAAGGGACTGGAAATAACATATTTTAAAGGTATTCCAAAATCCAAGTGTTTAGAGCTTGGAGAGTAACTTTACAAAATTGAGGGACCAAAATGTAAAAGTTTAAACTTGAGAACCAAAAAGCAATTTTCAGGACTTATACAGTATATGTTCCTGAAACTACACTTTTAACTATAACCTTATGATATTTTGGACCCAAGGTTCAATTTTCGTAACAATCGGACCCCTAACAAGCCTTAAAGATAATTATTTAAAAATTGGACTAAAATAGGATTTTCAAAAGTTAAGGGACCTATACTTACTTCTTTTAAAAACTGCTTTTATCCCAATATCCTACTGACTTTAGTGACATTTTACAATTAGAATCACATTAAAAACCCTTCCGATTTGTGAGATCCGATTATTTTAAACTTGGGGCCCGAAATGATAATTTTAACATATTTAGGGCCAAAATGAGAATTTTATAAAAACTCGACCCCAAAACTTTAAAAACCTGAATCTGTGAATAATTTAGAGAATTTAAAAACTGACCTTATAATGTTTCGAGGTCGAGACAATTACTTATTCAATTTTTAACCCCAAAAGGACTAGTTTTTACAAAACGGGGCCCTGGAACCTCTAACTTATAATTATTATTTATAATATTTTATTTTCCTAAAATCCCTTGACTTATCGGATCGTCTTGACCGATTAATACGCGTTCGCCGAGTGATTTCCTCGCCTTGCGAATCCGGATCTACAACGGGACTTATGTCTCACTTAATTCTCTAAGTCATAGAATATTATTTATCCTCTAGATAATTATCTTCATCCAAAATTACTCCACCAAAGCCCATAAATGCTATACACAAAATATTCGAAAACTTTCTAAACTGCTTCCCTGAATCAATATACTCGACTGCCTGGTTGACACACTGTACATGTGATTTATTCCTGCCTGAGTCAACTTGGTGTGTCTAGCTCACAGTCGGAATGGATACATTGGGGATAGAACCAGGCAGCTCGGTTGTTATTCCACTGTCTGGCCCCATCGTTCTAATCCCGCAACTGAGGGACGAAGTTTGTCCAAGGAAAGCGGGTCGTAGTACTTGAGGTATAATTATGATTATGACAATCCGGGCCTAGCTAGCTCCACTATGGATTTGTCATTGCCTATGGAGTGATAAGGTGACAGGTCTTGGACCATCTTGCTCGGGGAGTTACAAGGAAGAACGAAGAATCACTGTCTGATCCACACGATTCTGGAGTTACTCGGACCCGTTTGGTTGGCGCTACAAATTTGTATGCAACCGCTATTTGTATTGCATTGGTTGGCGCTACAAATCCGTACGCAACCGCTACTTGTCTTGCATGGGTTGGCGTTACATTTTCATATGCACGCAACCCTACCTATCTTGCTTGAATCACATAGTGCATGTATGATCATGAACTCTTTCATCAAAACTGTATAAGTATATTATTTTAAGTATATATCATGTCGCTTGTGAACTACTGTGTGTGAAACACGCATCATGACTCACGCATTGTTCATACAACAGTTTTCTTGCATTATATATATCGCCACATCCGCACACGTTCACCCCATCCACTGAGAATTTTTGTCTCATCACCTCCTATTTTTCTAACGGCCAGATGAAGATTTTGTTGACGACGCCGATCAAGTTACGGAATGATCTCTCTGTGTTTCGCCTTTGGATTTGTTTTCTTCTTTATTTGTTGTTGTTAGACTATTTCATTTTACTTTCCTATATTAAGATGTAACTTAAGGGCGTAGGACCCTTTGACTATTAGGTCGTTGTCTTTAAGTTATGTACTTGGGATATAATTTGGATATTTGTTGGATTGTAAGTTGTAATTCGTACTTGTACTTTATTTCCGCTGCTACTTGACTCTATTTCAATTGGGGTTATGTTTAATATTTGACTGGACTGTTTGGTTTACTTGCGTTTAAGTTGTGGATATCATCGTCGCGTCCCCGACTGGACCATGACAGATTTAAAATCCGTCGCTAAATAATTAAAAGTATTATCAAGTTAGCGACGGAGTTAAATTCCGTCGCTAAATAATTAAAGTATTATCAATTTTCATCTCTCATTATTTTCGTTGCCCGCCTCCGAAGAAAAAGCTTGTGAAATTCCACCAATTCAAAAACACAGACACGAATCCCATTACTTGAAAATTCTTCATTTTTTTGTGGCAGTGTCTTCCCCGATAAGGATCGTTTCTCATTTATTTTTGATTTAAATTCTGCGTTTATGTTTGTAAATTTTAAAAAAGCCTAATCCCATTTTTGCTCTCATTTTTTGCAACAAAGCCTGTTTCAAAGCCACCATCGGACCGCCTGTCTCAACGTTATTGGAGCCTCGCCGCACCACCGTCGTCCGCTCGTCGTCGTGTGCCGTTTTTTTTTTCGTAGTATTTCTGTTAGGAAATTACGGACCGGAACAAAGCCATGACAATAGTGATATGAGAAAAATAAAGGTAAAATGAACACGAATATTTTTACGTGGAAAACCCCAAATAAATTTGAGGTAAAAACCACGGGCAAGTGTAGGAACAATTCACTATAAAAATAGGGATTACAACACCTTCTCTCTAAATACAAGGAGAAACTATATCACTCTTTCTCTCTTGAAATAGGAGAAACTAATACTCTAGAATGAGGAAATACTTGGCAAACTAAAATTGAGAACTTGATAATTTGCTTGGGATGATTTTCTTCTTCTCCCGTATTAGCCTATTTATAGGCATTAACTATTCTACCTAACCTTCAACAATGGTCAAAAGACGTTTTACATGGCAATTTAATAGTCAAAGTTTTGCCCACAATTTTTGACAAATATGACTTTACTTTTTGACAATTTCTCCCACCCTTTTTGAATTCCAATTTCATTTTTTTTTTTTTTTTTAATCGCTTCGAGCTTACGCCGACTATGCCTGAGGACAACGACTCCGGCTCTCATTGCTGCCAAGGTAAACCGCGGGATGTGCACGCATCGCCGTTGTGTTCGACGGTCTGGCGACGTACAACCGTATCCTCCCAGGTAAAGAGAACAATTATGTTCGACCCCCATCTACTAATAACGATCTCTCCCGAATCGAACCCACACGGATGCTATTCAGTATGAGTTCCCACCAAATCTTCACCAACACGCATATGCCCCGGGGAGCAATTTGATGGAGAAGGGATTTGAACCCCTGACCTCCACCCCACAAACAATTTGATGGAGCAGGGATTTGAACCCCTGACCTCCATCCCACAATTGCTTGTGGTGGTGGCGTAAATTAAGCTAAGCCACCTGGTTCCAATTTCATTTTGTGTAAGTTAGGGCTTGGGAATTTTTTTGAAATTGGGGATTTAAAGGAATGCTTGTTGATTGGTTGGGTTCAATTTTAGCAATTGAAAGATGGTCCTGCCCTGTATCTTTTCCTTTTATTTTTTTTATAAAATTGTTAATTGTTATCTCCCGCTCACTCTCTCTTTGTAGAAATGTGTCGCACAGAGAAAATTTGTTTGATCCTGTGACCACTTTATGAAAAAGGTTGGATGGTGGAAGTTTGACTTTTCTGAATCTGGATTGTAGCCTGTTTTATTATGGGATTTGAGATTTTTCTGTTAGAGAATTAACACTGATTTTCTTTCCTTTTTTTTTTTTTTGGGGAGGGGGGGGGGACATTTGGGCATGTCTGGAGATTTTGCTTTGTCTTTCTTAAGTGTTTGATTTTGAATTCTTGATATTAGGTGAATTTCTTTGGATGTATTTTTAAAAATCCAAGTGGAAAGAGCAAGAGTGCTAGTTTGCAACATCTTTGGGTTGTTTATGCCTTTTAATCGGTTTTAATTTACATAACAGGGGTTCATTTATGAAGTTGATTTTTGTTTATACTTATGCAAGAATCTATATATATAATAGCAGAACTATAATTTTCCCACTCTCTTTACTTATTATATTAGGAAATAATTGTAAACATTATAAATGGTAATTATTATAATGCTTAGATTAGGAAATTATTAGAAAATTATTGTAATTGTCACGCCCCACACGGGACGCGACGACGATCAACCACTTAAACAGAAATAAACCCAACAGTCTAAACAAATGATACAACAATCCCGAGTGAAACAGAGTCTAAAGCAGCGGAAACAAAATAAATATATGTACGAATTACAACTTAAAGTCTAACAAGATCCAAATACGCCCGACATAATAACCTGAATAAGTTTACAAGCCAAAACTAAAACGTAAAGTACATAATATCCAAATCTTAAATGTCAAAGGGTCATACGCCCTTAAATTACAATCAAAGAGAGAAAAGAGTAACAGGATAAACGGGAGTCCAACATCAGTAGAAGTACATGAATAAGTACAATGATCAGAAAAAGGATGCAAGTTCAACAGGCGGGGCGAGGGTCATCAATCTGTAGTCGGTTTGACATCTTCAACATAAACCCCATCTAAAGGTTAGAAAACATGAGGAGATGAGACAAACATCTCAGTGGATGGGGTGATCGTGTGCAAGTGTGGCGATATATATAGTTAATGCGAGAAAATCAGTTGTATGAAAACACATGAGATATGATGCATGATTCTGTAAGTCCAAGCGGCTACGATAATCTAGAGGGGGGTGAATAGATTATCTCCATCTTTTCGATTATGCCCTCTTTTTCGAAACAAATACGCCAAGACAATAATAAAGGAGCGGGAAGTAAACAACACGCGTCGATTTAAAGAGGTTCAACCCACCTAGGGCCTAATCCTCTACCACCCCAGTATATCCGGGATGGATTTCAAAAAGAAAAAGAATTTTATTAACTACCACAATTAATACAAATTCAACTTACAACACCTTGAAGAGCACCACACTCTTCTTCAACACCACCTTTGGAGATTACCACAATCTCCCTTTGAAGATTACCACAATCTTCCTTCAACGGCACCTTTGAAGATCACCACAATCTTTAATCTTGAAGAATACCAAATTCTTCAACACCTCAAGACCACCACACTCTTGAAACACCTATCACCTAAATCACCCAAGTGTATTCTTTCCACAAGAATACTCACAAGGATGTCTTGTGTTGAATGATGACAAAAATCAAGATTACAACTCAATAATGAATATTACAATTTGAGTGCAAGTGTAATCAACAAGTAAAGCCTAGACCTCAAGATGTGAAAGTGAAATCCTTAGGCTATAAATACAACAAGAGTGTTGAATATGAAAGCTTGGAAATTTGCAGATTTCTTGTTGTGAATTTGCTTGTGTTATTGTGTCTTGTGTCTTCAATTCATTCTCTATTTATAGGGAAGCTTCACCAACATAGGCTCCCAACATAGGCTCCTCTATCTTCACTTTTGTCTACAAAAAGAAGATCACAAGATGTAGAAATATTGTACAAAATAAAAAAGCAAATCTTGTTGTCACAGATTGCAACGGTTGGAATTTTGCTGTCACAAAATAGCATAGGGCGACCGGTTGCCCTGTTGAAGATTTCGACCGTTTTAAAAAAATAGTGCGATCCAGGTAGGGGTTGCAGGGGTGTGCGACCGGTCGGAGGGGGGGTCGACCGGTCGCCCAGGGGCGACCGGTCGGCCCTCCCCTGGACCGGTCCCCCTCCCTCTTTTTTCAAGCCTGCATGTTCTGTTTCGAGTTTTCTTATCTTGTGCACGGCGACCACTTTGGGTGACCGGTCGACCTCCCCTTTGAAATGTTGTCCGATTTTTTTCAAAAAAAAAAAAAACTTCAAGAAATACTCCAAAAAATTAGTAAAAACATTTTAAATCATTTGGGAGTATTTGGACAACATTTATAAACATAGTTTTGGTGTAAAAACCAATATAAACAAAATCATCAAAAGTGTTGTCCAATTTTAATTAAATTAAAAGCTCTAAGAAATACTCCAAAAATTAGTAAAAGCATTTTAAATCATTTAGGAGTATTTGGACAACATATAAAAACATTGTTTTGGTATAAAAACTAATTTAAACAAAATCATCAAAATCTTGATAAAAACATTTATCTAACAGATTCCACACACAGTCCACAAGCGTCGTGATAAATATATTTAAGTAGTATACTTATATAGTTTAAGAAACAGTTTGTGGTCACACATGCACTATGTGATTCAGGCAAGACATGTAGGATTGCGTACGGAATGTAACGCCAATCCTATGCAAGACAAGTAATCGTTGCGTACGGATTTGTAGCGCCAACCAATGCAATACAAGTAGCGGTTGTGTACCGATTTGTAGCGCCAACCAAATGGGTCCCATTAACTCCAAAATCGTGTGGATCAGACAGCGATTCCTTCGTTCTTCCTTGTAACTCTCCGAGCAAGATTGTCCAAGACCTGTCACCTTATCGCTCCATAGGCAAAGACAAATCCACAGTAGAGCTAGATGGTCCAAGACCTGTCACCTTATCGATTCCTTCATTTCACATCTACACAACTTAACAAACTCATTAACGGCATCGTTTATATAAGCAAGAAAAAATAGCCCAAGTGTAAAAACATGCCTCAATCATCAATCACAAAATATCTTGCATAAGAGCATAGTAGAAATATACACTATATATATAGACCATGAAGCAAGAAACACATACTATGCATTTAGAAGATCATCAAGAGTCTAATAAATCATGCAAGTTCAAATCAGCTTAAGAAAGCTACAAAAGGTCTCTTTTGAAATTTGAAAATCCGATAGCATATAGTTGAGACCTCATTTAAAAGAAGTATTTGAACAAGAGTTGACAAAGCAAATATGTGCAATCAATTATCGAATAGTGCCTTTCAAAAAATCCTCTTAATGGCATTTGTATGAAATACTATGAAAAACAAGCACATAGGCACATGGCAATACATATATCGAGTCTATAAAAGTAAGAATAACACAAGTAAACGTACCTCGATAATTAATGCATTTCTTGACAAATAATGACGTAAATGGCCATTTGTGAAAATATGTAAATCCTGCACAATTCTTAAAACAAATCTAGCACAAATCATAATGATAAAAGTGTAGACTAAGAGATATCACAAGTAAGCTCATGCCATAAAAATCCATAAGAGATAATAACACACTTTAGTCTACAAAAATGCACAAGAGTTTTAAAAACATCATATAAGGTCTTCTTTTTCAAAAATATTTTAAAAACACAAATATATAGTGAAGACCTTAATTAAAAAATAAATACTTGAAAACTCATTTGCAATTAAGACATAAATAAAAGTATGCATAATAACAAAATAAAATGCATATTTAAATGGGGAGATACGGGTTACCAATTACGCCATTTCCATGGGTTGTGCCTTTCCCATTGTTGATGATATCTTCCCCTTTGAAAATCTTCATGTTGATGGTGGATTCTCCGATTACTCCATCTCCAAGGATTATATCCTTTCCTTTATTGATAATATTTCCTTCTTGGAAATTCATTTTGGTGGTGTCTTCTTCTTTGATCAAATGAGACGGTCATTTGATGTCTTCTTGGCGGTATGTATTTTCCTCGATTATTATTTCGCCGGGTACCTAATATGACATTGTTTTGTGGTACCCTCAAGTGTTTGGGTCCTTTGGAATTAGCTTTGAGACTTTTAGGTCTCCAATAATAATTAGAGCTATTTCTAGCCCGACAAGTATTAACCGTGTGACCCGTTTTACCACAATAAAAACAAGTAGTAATTTTGGGAGCATAATGACCAGCATGCATAGGGACTTGATTTATTTTCACATAATTAACAACACTAGGCTTATGATCAAGTCTTTGTTTCAAATTATCACAACTATAAACATTAATAATATCGGTCATTTTATCGGTACTCAAGTTGGATTTTGATAAATCATTTTTCAGCAATTAATATCCTTAACAAGAGTACTATTTTCTTTTTCAAGGTTTCTAACCTTGTCAAGTGTGGTGGTGTGATCACATGAAAGTGATTCATAAGAGGAAAATAAATTATCCTTATCAATTTTCAAAATATTGAATTCCTTTTTCAAATTTTTGTATTTATCAAGTAAACTTTGGAATTCATTTTGAAGCTCATCAAAATCATTTTGCAAATCACTATAATCATCTTGTAATTCATTATCATAAGAAGTGGAGGGTTTTGAACTTACCTCGTTTTCTTCTTCGAAGCCCATAAGACATCGTTCATTTTCATCGACGTTGGAAGTTGTAGGAAGCTCATCCCATGTTGGGTTTGTATCCATTTGAGAAGTAGATGCTTTTGAGTGGCTCCTTTCATTTGCATATACTTCTTCTAATTTTCTCCATACTTCATGTGCCGATTTAATTCCTACAATATGATTATATTCCAAAATGGTAAGTGAACAATACAAAATATTAAGAGCTTTACCATTTAAGGAGATGATTTTCTTTTCTTCATCATTGAGCTCTTTGAGGCCTTTGTGTGGTGTGTTCATCATTGGAATGGATTCTTCATGTACGACCATGTTCCAAATATCGAACCCGCAACCTTGTAGATAGCATTCCATTCTTTCTTTCCAAAATGTAAAATTTTTGGAATCGAATAGTGGTGGCTTGGTGGTGGAGGCGCCGGTAAGGTAGACTTCGTTCGTAGCCGATGATCGTTCCTCTTTACTCGCGATGTGGAACGAGCTTGCCAAAGAGTTTGGCTCTGATACCACTTGTAAGTC
Organism: Rehmannia glutinosa; assembly: GCA_016081115.2. Lineage (NCBI taxonomy): Eukaryota > Viridiplantae > Streptophyta > Magnoliopsida > Lamiales > Orobanchaceae > Rehmannia > Rehmannia glutinosa. Next base: position 381,424 of record JABTTQ020002763.1, on the reverse strand, counting down.
CAAGAGGCTACGATAATCTAGAGGGGGAGTGAATAGATTATCTCCATCTTTTCGATTATGCCCTCTTTTTCGAAACAAATACGCCAAGACAATAATAAAGGTGCGGGAAGTAAACAACACGCGTCGATTTAAAGAGGTTCAACCCACCTAGGGCCTAATCCTCTATCACCCCAGTATATCCGAGATGGATTTCAAAAAGAAAAAGAATTTTATTAATTACCACAATTAATACAAATTCAACTTACAACACCTTGAAGAGCACCACACTCTTCTTCAACACCACCTTTGGAGATTACCACAATCTCCCTTTGAAGATTACCACAATCTTCCTTCAACGGCACCTTTGAAGATCACCACAATCTTCAATCTTGAAGAATACCAAATTCTTCAACACCTCAAGAGCACCACACTCTTGAAACACCTATCACCTAAATCACCCAAGTGTATTCTTTCCACAAGAATACTCACAAAGATGTCTTGTGTTGAATGATGACAAAAATTAAGATTACAACTCAATAATGAATATTACAATTTGAGTGCAAGTGTAATCAAGAAGTAAAACCTAGACCTCAAGATGTGAAAGTGAAATCCTTAGGCTATAAATACAACAAGAGCGTTGAATATGAAAGATTGGAAATTTGCAGATTTCTTGTTGTGAATTTGCTTGTGTTATTGTGTCTTGTGTCTTCAATTCATTCTCTATTTATAGGGAAGCTTCACCAACATAGGCTCCCAACATAGGCTCCTCTATCTTCACTTTTGTCTCTAAAAAGAAGATCACAAGATGTAGAAATATTGTACAAAATAAAAAAGCAAATCTTGCTGTCACAGATTGCAACGGTTGGAATTTTGCTGTCACAAAATAGCATAGGGCGACCGGTTGCCCTATTGAAGATTTTGACCGTTTTAAAAAAATAGTGCGATCCAGGTAGGGGTTGCAGGGGGGTGCGACCGTCGGTCGGAGGGGGTTGACCGGTCGCCCAGGGGTGCGACCGGTCGGCCCTCCCCTCGACCGTCCCCTCCCTCTTTTTCAAGCCTGCATGTTCTTTTGAGTTTTCTTATCTTGGTGCACCGGCGACCACTTTGGGCGACCGGTCGACCTCCCCTTTGAAATGTTGTCCGATGTTTTTCAAAAAAAAAAAAACTTCAAGAAATACTCCAAAAAATTAGTAAAAACATTTTAAATCATTTGGGAGTATTTGGACAACATTTATAAACATAGTTTTGGTGTAAAAACAAATATAAACAAAATCATCAAAAGTGTTGACCAATTTTAATTAAATTAAAAGCTCTAAGAAATACTCCAAAAATTAGTAAAAGCATTTTAAATCATTTAGGAGTATTTGGACAACATATAAAAACATTGTTTTGGTATAAAAACTAATTTAAACAAAATCATCAAAATCTTGATAAAAACATTTATCTAACAGATTCCACACACAGTCCACAAGCGTCGTGATAAATATATTTAAGTAGTATACTTATACAGTTTAAGAAACAGTTTGTAGTCACACAGGCACTATGGGCTTCAGGCAAGACATGTAGGATTGCGTACGGAATATAACGCCAATCCTATGCAAGATAAGTAATCATTGCGTACGGATTTGTAGCGCCAACCAATGCAATACAAGTAGCGGTTGCGTACCGATTTGTAGCGCCAACCAAATGGGTCCCATTAACTCCAAAATCGTGTGGATCAGACAGTGATTCCTTCGTTCTTCCTTGTAACTCCCCGAGCAAGATGGTCGAAGACCTGTCACCTTATCGCTCCATAGCAAAGACAAATCTACAGTAGAGCTAGCTAGGCCCGGATTGTCATAATCATGATTATACCTCAAGTACTACAACCCGCTTCCCTTGGACAAACTCCGTCCCTCAGTTGCGGAATTTGGACGATGGGGCCGGAGAGTGGAATAGTAGCCGAGCTGCCCGGTTCCATCCCCGACGTATCCATTCCGACTGTGAGCTCGACACACCAAGTTGACTCAGGCAGGAAAGTAAATACAAGTTCAGGTAGTCAACAAGGCAATCGAGTATTATTTATTTAGGGAAGCAGTTCAGGAAATTTTCGAAAATTGTGAGTGGCAATTATGGCATTGGTGGAGTTATTTGGATGAAGATGATTATCGGGAGGATAGGCAATCTTCGATATCTTGAAAGATTAGGTGGAACATAAGTCCCGTTATATATTCGAAATCGCAAGACGAGGAAGTCGCCTCGCGATCGGGTATTAATCGGTCAAGATGATCCGATAAGTCAATGAATTTTTGAGAAAGTAAAATATTTTATTTAATTATTAAAGTCAGAGGGTCCATGACTGTTTTCTTAAAGAAAAATAATTTGAGTTAGGTCATTGTTAAAAAGAAAATTTACAATTAGCCTCGTTTTGTAAAACCAATACTTTTGGGGTTAAAAATTGAATAAATAAATGTCACGACCTTGAAAAATAATGAGGTCAGTTCCTAAATTCTCTAAATTGTTTAGAGATTCAGGTTTTTAAAGTTTTGAGGTCGAGTTTTTATAAAATTCTCACATTGTCCCCAAATTTTTTAAAATTATCATTTTGGGCCCTAAGTTTAAAATAATCGGAACTCACAAACCGGAAGGACTATTAATGTGATTCTAGTTGTAAAAGGTCACTAAGTTCAGTGGGATATTGGGACAAAAGCAGTTTTTAAAAGAAATAAGTATAGGTCCTTTAACGTTTGAAAATCTCATTTTTTTGTTCCATTTTAAAATAATTACCTTTAAGGCTTTCATGGGTCTAATTGTTATGAAATTTGAACCTTGGGTCCAAAATATCATTAAGTTATAGTTACATTAGTATTTCCAGGTACATGGACTGTATAAGTCCTGAAAATTTCATTTTGGTCCTCAAGTTTAATCTTTTACAATTTGGTCTCTCAATTTTTATAAAATTACTTTCCAAGCTTTAAACACTTGGATTTTTGGAATACTCATAAAATATGTTATTTCTAGTCCCTTAAGAGTTAAAATTTCGAATTTCAAAATAAGGGGCTGATACAGTTTCGAAAATTGCAATGTAGCCCTTAAACTTCTAAAATTTTACAATCTAGTCCTCGGGCTTTTAAAGGTTGATTTTATTTATCTTAAAACTCTTAAAACTTATTAAGATGTCCAAACATCATTTTTGGACCTGAGTACAGTCCCAAATTCGAAAATTACAGAGGGGTCTCTTAAGTTTTATTTTCTTGCAATTAAGTCCACCAACTTTCCATTTTTTGCATTTTAAGTCCAAAAATTGAAATTCAATCAATTATGCTCGACTTGTCCAGGTTATAAGTCATATAAAATATGGATTTCAAGGATCATACACATGCATGTCCATTTCATACAAGAATTCATCAAATACAACAATAAAGTGTACATGCATGCACCTATTTTTCAATAAATAGCATTTTTGAGCAACACTTGAGAATTTTCACAACTTGATACAAGAATTTAACATGTAATACATAATATATATATATATATGTCTCAAGTGCTCATTTACAAAATACTACATGCATTTAACAAAAACACCTAGAAGTTGGAAATATTTTTCCACCCACCTTAAAAATTGGAGAGTTGTGAAAAAAAAGGATAAATTTCACAACTTGATATGAAGTCACTTAGGTCAGCCCCTAAGTCAAGAAATATCAAAAATTAAGAGTTAGAAAAATGAGTGAAAATTAAGGAGAAAAAGAAGAAGTTGAGAAAATTGGAAATACTATACTTTACCTTGTGTAGTGGATGAAATGAAACTAGTTGAAGCTTCAAAGTTGGAATTTTTGGCTCACCCTCAAAACCACTTAAGTTCAGCCCCTATTTCTCAAAAATGAAAAAGGGGTGTTAAAATTTGAAGAAAATAGGAAGAAGAAGAGAAAAGGCTCTAGTGTCCAAATTTTACCTTGTAGTCCAAATTCTCCAAAAAATTCTCTTCAAGTCTTCTAAGGTGACCACAATGCATGCATGTCCTTATGTAGGCTCCTATGTGTACCTCCAAAAGTCAAAATTAAACTTAAGTTAAGAAGAGAAGGTGATGAGTTATATGATATCAAGTTGAATTGAAGAATAAAATTTCTTACCTTTGAGAGAGGGGGGTTCGAATTCTATGAATAAGTAGGAAGAATGTTTGTGTTTTTGTTAAGTGTTTGAAGAAAGAGGAGGTGTTTGATGATATGAAGAAGATGTTCTTGAAGATGTGAAGGATGTTTGAAGATATGAAGAGTGTGTTCTTGAAGATATGAAGGAATGTTTAAAGTTGTGAAGGATGTGTTTTTGAAGATTTGAAGATGTGAAGAAATTGTTCTTGAAGGTTTGAAGATATGAAAGAATTATTTTTGAAGATTTGAAGATATGAATGTAATGTAGAGAGAAGGAGGAGATTGTTTAGAAAAAAGGAAGAGGATTAGTTTGAAGATTAAAATGAGTTGGTAAAATGAACAAAATTTTGTTCATTTTTTGCCAATATGGCCGTCCACTTTGGTGAGAGGGATGGGAAATTTTTGTTCCATTTTTGTGTTTTGTAATTTGTCTCTTGCATGGAGACAAAAGGAAAGTCAAAGGTATGGGCAAAGGATGGGTAAGGAAGGAATGTTGGGTGAGTGCGAATAAGTTGGGGAAAATAATATTAAAGAATTGATGTATAAGATAATTTTTATAATGTTTGAATAAGTGGTGTAATTATACTCATGATGACTAATATAAGGTGTATATGTACAAGAGCTGGGTGGTATTTCTACACCAAATACATCATCATTGCCGTCCACTTAAGGGCAATTGTGGTATTTCCATTTTTTTGTCCCAAATTTGATGATAATAGATGAATAAATCAATCTCCAAAATAATTAGTGATTTCCTTGATCACTTATAAGTCTCATGATCACTTATTCTAAATCAAATTCATAATTCTATAAGGTATAAGTCTCCAAAATAAATAGTCTCTTAAAATTATAAGGTGACTAATAAATACACAAATAATAATAATGATCAATCAAGTGATCATTAATATGAAATAGAATTAATAAATGATTATGATCACAAGTAATAAATAAAATGTAATTAAATGCAAAAATATATTTATTATTAATATTTACCCGTCAAAGTGATGTGGTAAAATAGTCGATAAAATACATAGATGATAAAAGGATCAATTATACGCTCGGAAAATCGGGGGCTTCACATCCTCCCCTCCTTAAAAGAATTTGGTCCCCAAATTCTCTTTAGAATAGCTCTGGATATTGATTCCTCATGTCTTCTTCCATCTCCCACGTTGCGTCTTCGTCTCGGTTGTGGTTCTGCCACACCACTTTAACCATCGGAATCTCTCTCTTACGCAACTGACGTATCTGCTGGTCAATGATCTGGATTAGCTTCTCGGTGTAGGATAAATTTTCCATCAGAGGAGGAATATCACGAGTGATGATATGCTCGGGATCTGGTTGATACTTTTTCAATCTCGATACGTGGAATACATCGTGCATTCCTGCATATTATGCTGGTAACTCGAGTCGGTAGGCTAACTTCCCGATCCTCTGCAAAATCTTGTAAGGTCCAACATATCTCGGACTCAACTTGCCTCCTTTTTTCGGATTGATCAATCCTTTCCGTGGTGAGAGCCTGAGAAATACTTCATCTCTGGCTTCAAATTCCAAATCCTTTCTTCTCTTGTCCGCGTAACTCTTTTGGCGGCTCTGAGCTGTGCGTATCCATTCCTTGATCAGCTTGACCTTCTCCATGGCCTCCTGAACTAAGTCGACTTTTGGAATCGAGGGCGACTTTCGTTTCTCTTTTGGAGTACAGTGGTCATCAATCTCCCAGTGTAGTGGGGATCTGCATTTCCGCCCATATAGTGCCTCGTAGGGTGCCATCCCAATCGTAGCCTGATAGCTGTTATTGTAGGCGAACTCGGCCAATGGTAAGTGTAAATCCCAACTTTCTTGGAAATCCAACGTGCAGGCTCGCAACATATCTTCCAGGGTTTGAATTGTTCGCTCAGACTGTCCATCAGTTTGTGGATGTGTTGTTGTGCTGAAACTTAGGGAGGTACCCAATTCCTCGTGCAAGCACTTCCAAAATTTGGAGGCAAATCTTGGGTCTCTGTCTGATACAATGTCAACTGGTACTTCATGCAGTCGAATGATCTCTCGGATATAAATCTATGCAAGTTTCTGCAAGCTATCAGTCTTCTTGATTGGTAAAAAGTGTGCAGATTTCGTGAGTCGGTCTACGACTACCCATATGGCATCATGGCCTCCTCTGGTCCTTGGTAGATCCGTCACGTAATCCATCGTTATGTGTTCCCATTTCCACTCGGGAATTCTCAACGGTTGCAGTAAACCAGATGATCGTTGGTGTTCCACTTTTACTCGTTGACAAGTCAAACATCTCGCAACGAACTCCGCTACCTGGTTCTTCATGTTTACCCACCAATAATTCCGTTTCAATTCCTTATACATCTTGTTTCCTCTAGGATGTATAGTGTATTTCGAACAGTGTGCCTCTGCTAGGATTCTATGCCTCTACTAGGATTCTATTCCTAATCTGCTCGTCACTCGGTACACAAACTCAATTCCAGAATCTGATAATCCCATCTTCATGCACCGAGAATTCTGATCTCTCTCCTGTAAGTATCTTCTCTTTCAGTTTTTGAAGATGTACATCAGTCCCCTGTGTTTCCTTGATCTCATTTAGCAGATCGGGTTTAACCGAAATGTTAGCACATGAAATCTGAGTATTGGTTCTCGTCGGATTCCAATTGCTCAGCTCTTCTAATGATTTCCACTCTCGAATCATTAGTCTGGCTAAACTCGCCTTTCTGCTCAAGGCGCCAGCTACTACGTTAGCTTTCCCGGGATGGTATTGAATATCAAAGTGATAGTCCTCAATTAACTCCATCCATCTCCGTTGTCTCAGATTGAGGTCTTTCTGAGAGAATAGATACTTCAAGCTCTTGTGATCTGTGAAAACCGTGAATGTTGCTCCATAGAGATAGTGCCTCCATTTATTTAACGCGAATACTATCGCTGCCAATTCCAAGTCATGCGTTGGGTAATTGGCCTCATACGGCTTGAGCTTTCGTGATGCATAAGCAATGACCTTTCCTTCCTGCATGAGCACTGCTCCTAGTCCTTCCTTTTGATGCATAACTGTAGACGACAAAGTTTTCTGTTCCCCTTGGAAGGGCTAAGACTGGAGCTGTAGTAAGTCATTTCTTGACTCTTGGAAACTAGCCTCGCACTTGTCATTCCACTCAAACTTGACTTGCTTCCTCGGGTTAGTCGAGTGAGTGGTCCGCTATCTTGGAGAAATCCTGGATAAATCTTCGATAATATCTAGCTAGTTCTGAGAAACTCCTGATCTCCGTTACAGACTCGGGTTGTTTCCATTCAACCACTATCAGTACCTTCGAAGGATCTACTGCGATCCCATTGCCGGATACTATGTGTCCCAAGAATGCGACTTCACTAAGCCAAAATTCACACTTGCTGAATTTGGCATACAGCTTATGCTCTCGTAGTGCCTCCAAAACAATTTTCAGATGATGTTCATGCTCTTCTCTAGACTTAGAGTATACGAGTATGTCATCAATGAATATGACTACGAATTGGTCCAAATAGGGTCGAAAGATTCGATGCATCAGATCCATAAATGTTGTTGGTGCGTTCGTCAGACCGAAAGGCATCACTACAAACTTGTAATGTCCATATCTGGTTTGAAATGCATTTTTGGAAATATCTTCTTCGCGGATCTTCAGTTGGTAATATCCTTGTTGTAAATCAAACTTCGAGTACACCATCGCTCCTTGAAGTTGATCAAACAGTTCGTCTATCCTCGGGAGGGGATATTTGTTCTTGATGGTTACATTATTAAGACCGTGATAATCCATACACAGTCTTAATGTGCCATCCTTCTTCTTGACAAATAGTACTGGTGCTCCCCATGTAGATGTACTTGGTCGGATAAATCCCACATCCATCAGCTTCTGTAATTGAGTCTTCAACTCTTGCAACTCAAGAGGAGCCATTCTATATGGCGTTCTAGCAATCGGGACGGTCCCGGTAATACTGTGATGGTGAACTCGACTTCCCTATCTGGAGGGACAATGGTGAGTTCTTGTGGAAATACATCTGTGTATTCCGATACTATGGGTACTTGGTGAATTTGTGTCTCTATCAAACGCCTAGTACCCTTGTGCCCCTTTAGCGATTGCCTTTCTTGCTTTCATGGTGGAGATGATAACCAAGACGTAGAGTCAACAGTAAGAGAAAAGACATATCCATTAATGTAAAATTTTGAGTATACCAAATGAAGTTCATATAACAACAATACAAGAAATCGGGAAATACAACGGAACACGAATAAACATGCAGTACAATCATCAAGTAAAATCCACGAAATAAAATCTATCTACTCAGTGACTGCGCCGTCATCCTCACTGTCATCCACGTCAACGACCTGGACCTGATTAGGCTCAGGAAATGCCTCGATGTCCGGCCAATCGACAAAGTCAAGCCACGCGTCGAGTGCTTGAGCATCACCAAGAGGGGCGGCCTCAAATGCGTCGGGCTCCCCTGTTTCTGCTGGATCCTCCTCGGGATCCTCTTCGTTGTTAGCTTCGGGGTCGGCCTCTGGTTCCGCCTCGGGTGGTGGAAGTGCTAGTGCATTGACTGCCAAAGCAGTCTCCAAAGCGGTATCCCACTGAGACAAGGCCTGTGTGAGGTCCTCGATCACCGTTATCTATTTGATGATAGTCTCCTCAAGGCGTTCGATGGTGTCCCTCGACATGTATGTATCCATCTCCCATTTGGTATGGCCGTCACTGGCGCATTCCATCTTCTTGCGAGTATTGTCCAAGCGTTCCTGGATCAACTGAATTTGATCTTCGCGAGCGCGGATGGTGTTTTCGCGATCCTTAACAAGGAGAGTAAGGCTATTATTCTCCTCTTGGCTATTCGCCAGGAGGTGTCCTAGTTCGCGAGTGCGGTGGCATTCCCCAGTTAGCTCAGAGTTGGCCCGTAGGAATGTCTGGTGCCAATGTAACTTTAATGCCTTATAGTAGCCCCGCTCAACACAGGCCTCAACTACTTCCCACTAGGTCGGGGGCGCTGGATCCATCCTGGTCAAACACAACTAAGATGGATTAGACAAAGGTAAAGGAAATATAAGGAGGGAACAAGGAAAGAATGAATAAAGAAAGTCAGTTAAGAGTCAACTAAGTCAAGACAACTATGACTATGGAATCTCCAAATATACGTTCTAACTTAGTCTAAACATCAATAATATGGTTCTACGCCAATTTGAAATTGATTTCACACTTAATTAGTCAAGTCGCGGTACTACCCAACACAGACGAGGGTCCTATCCTAGGTCAGCTCGGTGTAAGTTTCCATCTTACTAGCCGAGCTCTGATACCACTTAAAACTGTCACGCCCCAGACGGGACGCGACGACGATCAACCACTTAAACAAAAATAAACCCAACAGTCTAAACAAATGATACAGCAATCCCAAGTGAAACAGAGTCTAAAGCAGCGGAAACAAAATAAACATAAGTACGAATTACAACTTAAAGTCTAACAAGATCCAAACACACCCGACATAATAAGCTGAATAAGTTTACAGGCCAAAACTAAAACGTAAAGTACATAATATCCAAATCTTAAATGTCAAAGGGTCCTACGCCCTTAAATTACAGTCAAAGAGTGAAAAGAGTAGCAGGATAAACGGGAGTCCAACATCAGTAGAAGTACATGAATAAGTACAATGATCAGAAAAAGGATGCAAGTTCGACAAGCGGGGCGAGGGTCATCAATCTATGGTCTGTTCGACATCTTCAGCATAGTCCCCATCTAAAGGTTAGAAAACAGGAGGGGATGAGACAGAAATCTCAGTGGATGGGGTGATCGTGTGCAAGTGCGGCGATATATATAGTTAATGCGAGAAAATCAGTTGTATGAAAACGCGTGAGATATGATGCATGATTCCACACACAGTCTACAAGCGTCGTGATAAATATATTTAAGTAGTATACTTATACAGTTTGAGAAACAGTTCATGGTCACACAGGCACTTTGTGATTCAGGCAAGACAGGTAGGATTGCGTACGGAATGTAATGCCAATCCTATGCAAGACAAGTAATGGTTGCTTTCGGATTAGTAGTGCCAACCAATGCAATACAAGTAGCATTTGCGTACGGCTTTGTAGCGCCAACCAAACGGGTCCGATTAACTCTAGAATCGTGTGGATCAGACAGCGATTCCTTCGTTCTTCCTTGTAACTCCCCGAGCTAGATGGTCCAAGACCTGTCACCTTATCGCTCCATAGGCAAAGACAAATCCACAGTAGAGCTAGCTAGGCCTGGATTGTCATAATCATGATTATACCTCAAGTACTACGACCCGCTTCCCTTGGACAAACTCTGTCCCTCAGTTGCGGGATTAGGGCGATGGGGCCGGAGAGTGGAATAGCAGCCGAGCTGCCTGGTTCCATCCCCGACGTATCCATTCCGATTGTGAGCTCGACACACCAAGTTGACTCAGGCAGGAAAGTAAATACAAGTTCACGCAGTCAACCAGGCAGTCGAGTATTATTGAATCAGGGAAGCAGTTCAGGAAAATTTTTGAAAATTGTGAGTGGCAATTATGGTATTGGTGGAGTTATTTGGATGAAGATGATTATCGGGAGGATAAGCAATCTTCGATATCTTGAAAGATTAGGTGGAACATAAGTCCCGTTATAGATTCGAAATCGCAAGGCGAGGAAGTCGCCCCGCGATCGTGTATTAATCAGTCAAGACGATCCGATAAGTCAAGGGATTTTTGAGAAAGTAAACTATTTTAATTAATTATTAAAGTCAGAGGGTCCAGGGCTGTTTCTTTAAAAGAAAAATAATTTGAGTTAGGTCCTTGTTAAAAAGAAAATTTACAATTAGCCACGTTTTGTAAAACCAATACTTTTGGGGTTAAAAATTGAATAAATAAATGTCCCGACCTTGAAAAATTATGAGGTCAGTTCCTAAATTCTCTAAATTGTTCAGAGATTCAGGTTCTTAAAGTTTTGAGGTCGAGTTTTTATAAAATTCTCACATTGGCCCCAAATTTGTTAAAATTATCATTTTAGGCCCTAAGTTTGAAATAATCGGAACTCACAAACCGGAAGGGTTTTTAATGTGATTCCAGTTGTAAAAGGTCACTAAGTTCAGTGGGATATTGGGACAAAAACAATTTTTAAAAGAAATAAGTATAGGTCATTTAACTTTTGAAAATCTCATTTTTTTATTCCATTTTAAAATAATTACCTTTAAGGCTTTTAGGGGTCCAATCAGTGGCGAAGCTACCTTAGGGCCAAGGGGGGCACTGGGCCCCCCTGAAATTTTGAGAAAAATTAGGGTAATTTGTTAATATCACTTTTTAAGCTTAAAAAAATGTAAAAAATGGGTGAAAATGGAACAATGCTTTTAATTCCTTCATTATTGTTGTTCCATTCTCATTCGTAAATCTTGAAAAATATTTGAGTCTTGATCATTTTTTCTCCTTTTTTTTTGAACATTTTCTTTTGCTCCATCATAATATTGAATATGAATTTTGGCATTATTCTCTTGTACTTCTATTCATCTCTTTTGGGATTATTTAAGGTTCATTATCAAATTACCACTAAAGAATTCAACATTGGTGATGGGTTATTGATTGATTATTTGGTAACATACACAAAAAAGTATGTATATTACCAATGAAGATATTATGGAACAATTTCAAAATATGAGAATTGATGATGAATGTTATGATATATTGATGTAATTGTATTATGTTATCTATTTTTCAATATTAAGATGTAATTGAGGCAATACTGACATTATCAAAATTAATATTAATTTATAATATTACTTTTAGAGTTGATGTATCGTATAATATTTTTATATTAATATTAATTGGGCCCCCTACACAAAATTTCTGGCTTCGTCACTAGGTCCAATTGTTATGAAATTTGAACATTGGGTCCAAAATATCATTAAGTTATAGTTAAATTAGTATTTCCAGGTACATGGACTGTATAAGTCCTGGAAATTTCATTTTGGTCCTCAAGTTTAATCTTTTACAATTTGGTCCCTCAATTTTTATAAAATTACTTTCCAAGCTTTAAACACTTGGATTTTTGGAATACTCTTAAAATATGTTATTTACAGTCTCTTAAGAGTTAAAATTTCAAATTTCAAAATAAGGGGCTGGTACAGTTTCGAAAATTGCAATATTGCCCTTAAACTTCTAAAATTTTACAATCTAGCCCTTGGGCTTTTAAAGGTTGATTTTATTTATCTTAAAACTCTTAAAACTTTATTAAAATGTCCAAACATCATTTTTGGACCTGAGTACAGTCCCAAATTTGAAAATTACAGAGGGGTCCCTTAAGTTTTATTTTCTTGCAATTAAGTCCACCAACTTTCTATTTTTTGCATTTTAAGTCCAAAAATTGAAATTTAATCAATTATGCTCGACTTTTCCAGGTTATAAGTCATATAAAACATGAATTTCAAGGATTATACACATGCATGTCCATTTCATACAAGAATTCATCAAATACAATAATAAAGTGTACATGCATGCACATATTTTTCAATAAATAGCATTTTTGAGCAACACTTGAGAATTTTCACAACTTGATACAAGAATTTAACATGCAATACATAATATATATATATATATATCTCAAGTGCTCATTAACAAAATACTACATGCATTTAACAAAAACACCTAGAAGTTGGAAAGATTTTTTCACCCACGTTAAAAATTGGAGAGTTGTGAAGAAAAAGGATAAATTTCACAACTTGATATGAAGTCACTTAGGTCAGCCCCTAAGTCAAGAAATACCAAAAATTAAGAGTTAGAAAAATGAGTGAAAATTTAAGAAGAAAAAGAAGAATATGAGAAAATTGGAAATACTATATGTTACCTTGTGTAGTGGATGAAATGGAACTAGTTGAAGCTTCAAAGTTGGAATTTTTGGCTCACCCTCAAAACTACTTAAAGTCAGCCCCTATTTCTCAAAAATGAAAAAGGGGTGTTAAAATTTGAAGAAAATAGGAAGAAGAAGAGAAAAGGGCTCTAGTGTCCAAATCTTACTTTGTCGTCCAAATTCTCCAAAAATTTCTCTTCAAGTCTTCTAAGGTGACCACAATGCATGCATGTCCTTATGTAGGCTCCTATGTGTACCTCCAAAAGTCAAAATTAAACTTAAGTTAAGAAGAGAAGGTGATGAGTTATATGATATCAAGTTGAATTGAAGAATAAAATTTCTTACCTTTGAGAGAGGGGGGTTCGAATTCTATGAATAAGTAGGATGAATGTTTGTGTTTTTTGTTAAGTGTTTGAAGAAAGAGGAGGTGTTTGATGATATGAAGAAGATGTTCTTGAAGATGTGAAGGATGTTTGAAGATATGAAGAGTGTGTTCTTGAAGATATGAAGAAATGTTTGAAGATGTGAAGGATGTGTTCTTGAAGATTTGAAGATGTGAAGAAATTGTTCTTGAAGGTTTGAAGATATGAAGGAATTGTTTTTGAAGATTTGAAGATATGAAGGAATTGTAGAGAGATGGAAGAGATTGTTTAGAGAGAAGGAAGATGATTAGTTTGAAGATTAAAATGAGTTGGTGAAATGAACAAAATTTTGTTCATTTTTGGCCAATATGGCCGTCCACTTTGGTGAGAGGGAGGGGGAATTTTTGTTCAATTTTTGTGTCTTGTAATTTATCTCTTGCATGGAGACAAAAAGGAAGTCAAAGGTATGGGCAAAGGATGGGTAAGGAAGAAATGTTGGGTGAGTGGGAATAAGTTGGGGAAAATAATATTAAAGAATTGATGTATAAGATAATGTGTATAATGTTTGAATAAGTGATGTAATTATACACAAGATGGTTAATATAAGGTGTATATGTACAAGAGCTGGGTGGTATTTCTACACCAAATACATCATCATTGTCGTCCACTTAAGGGCAATTGTGGTATTTCCATTTTTTTTGTCCAAAATTTGATGATAATAGATGAATAATATCAATCTCCAAAATAATTAGTGATTTCCTTGATCACTTATAAGTCTCATAATCACTTATTCTAAATCAAATTCTTAATTCTATAAGGTATAAGTCTCCAAAATAAATAGTCTCTTAAAATTATAAGGTGACTAATAAATACACAAATAATAATAATGATCAATCAAGTGATCATTAATGTGAAATAGAATTAATAAATAATTATGATCACAAGTAATAAATAAAATGAAATTAAATGCAAAAATATATTTATTATTAATATTTACCCATCAAAGTGACGCGGTAAAATAGTCAATAAAATACATAGACGCTAAAATGATCAATTATACTCTCGAAAAAATCGGGGGCTTCACATCCTCCCCTCGTTAAAAGAATTTGGTCCCCAAATTCTCTTTAGAATAGCTCTGGATATTGATTCCTCATGTCTTCTTCCATCTCTCGCGTTGCGTCTTCGTCTCGGTTGTGGTTCTGCCACACCACTTTAACCATCGGAATCTCTCTCTTACGCAACTGACGTATCTGCTGGTCAATGATCTGGATTAGCTTCTCGGTGTAGGATAAATTTTCCATCAGAGGAGGAATATCACGAGTGATGATATGCTCGGGATCTGGTTGATACTTTTTCAATCTCATTACGTGGAATACATCGTGCATTCCTGCATATTATGCTGGTAACTCGAGTCGGTAGGCTAACTTCCCGATCCTCTGCAAAATCTTGTAAGGTCCAACATATCTCGGACTCAACTTGCCTCCTTTTTTCGGATTGATCAATCCTTTCCGTGGTGAGAGTCTGAGAAATACTTCATCTCCGGCTTCAAATTCCAAATCCTTTCTTCTCTTGTCCGCGTAACTCTTTTGGCGGCTCTGAGCTGTGCGGATCCGTTCCTTGATCAGCTTGACCTTCTCCATGGCCTCCTGAACTAAGTGGACCTTTGGAATCGAGGGCGACTTTCGTTTCTCTTTTGGAGTACATTGGTCATCAATCTCCCAGTGTAGTGGGGATCTGCATTTCCACCTATATACTGCCTCGTAGGGTGCCATCCCAATCGTAGCCTGATAGCTGTTATTGTAGGCAAACTCGGCCAATGGTAAGTGTGAATCCCAACTTCCTTGGAAATCCAACGTGCAGGCTCGCAACATATCTTCCAGGGTTTGAATCGTTCGCTGAGACTGTCCATCAGTTTGTGGATGTGCTGTTGTGCTGAAACTTAGCGAGGTACCCAATTCCTCGTGCAAGTACTTCCAAAATCTAGAGACAAATCTTGGGTCTCTGTCTGATACAATGTCGACTGGTACTCCATGCAGTCGAATGATCTCTCGGATATAAATCTGTGCAAGTTTCTGCAAGCTATCAGTCTTCTTGATGGGTAAAAAAGTGTGTAGATTTCGTTATGTGATTATTAATGTGAAATAGAATTAATAAATAATTATGACCACAAGTAATAAATAAAATAAAATTAAATGCAAAAATATATTTATTATTAATGTTTGCCCGTCAAAGTGACGTAGTAAAATAGTCGATAAAATACATATACGATAAAAGGATCAATTATACGCTCGGAAAAATCGGGGCTTCACAGTAATTATATAAATTAGAAAAATATTATAAGAAAAGATTGTAGATAGTATTCCTACTTTATATGTGTATAAATTAGAAAAATATTATAAATGGTATTCTTATTTTATATGTATAAAAATTAGGAAAAATTTATAAATGATATTCCTACTTTATATCAAAAGTGAGTCTATACTATCAATAATACCTATATATAATATATAGATTTTAAAAATTATAAATAGTATTTGACTATAATTACTATTAGTATTACTATACGTCAGTTTCGTTCATATATATTATAATGATTATGTTGATTCTATACATCGTATCTTCATCAAATATATTATTATTTGTTGAATCTCACTAAATAATTTGACATCTTAAAAGGAAATTTAATGCTTATTTCACCTTTCTTTTGGGAACTTTAATAACCGGTAGATTTTTATTTTTCAAATTGTCTCGTGAATTCTTGATCATATTTTTCTTTTGAGGTCTTTATTAAGCAAATATATTAAGTACTATAAATTACTTCCTATTTTATGTAATTTCCATCTTACCAACTTTTTTTTAATAAGTTGGAAGTACTGGTTAGAGGGGAGGAGATAAATTTCAAAGAAAATGAAAGATACAGGGTTCGGACCCTGGTTAATACCCTTATAAAAGGTGAGTGATACCACTTGAGCTACAAGCTAGAGGTTACCATCTTACCAAAATTAAAAATAATGACTTTTGTTGTCTTTTAAATTTTTTTTACCAAAAGTTCCATTCTATGTTTATTTTAGGAATGACACTGATATTCAATATGGTCAAGGATATAAATCCTTTCAAATCACTTTGGGCACTTAAAACTTCGTTTGATAAGGATTACGTTTTTATTGGAAGAAGAGATGAAATTTTCGTTTTGACTGCGTTTTTAAAAATTGTAATATAAGTTTAATATATTTCTTTAAATGTGTCTGTGAAAGAAAATACATTCTTATATTATATTTTAATATGAAATTAACTTATTATATTTTGAATGTTTGTACCAGGGTGATACTATACATGGTACCATCCCTAAGGTTCATATTGAAACGTACAAGCCAAAGCTGAAAGAAGGTGGATTGTATATTGTTTCCAATTTTACGGTGTCCAAAGATACCTACAAATTCAAGACAAGTTCCTCTAATTTCAAGTTCAGTTTCTATGGACGTACGATAGTAGAGAAATATTCAGATGATTTCAAATCTTTTGATGAAATTCTGAATCTTCATCATGAAATGCATACTTTTCTTATAGATATGTGAATTGTTAAATTATTTTTATTGTAAATAGTGTTTATAATAATGGTAACATTGTTAGATAAATGTTTTTATCAAGATTTTGATAATTTTGTTTAAATACGATTTTATACCAAAACAATGTTTATAAAAGTTGTCCAAATACTCCTAAATGATTTAAAATGTTTTTACTAATTTTTGGAGTATTTCTTAGAGTTTATTATTCGATAAAAATTGGACAATACTTTTGATGATTTTGTGTTAATTGGTTTTTACACAAAAACAATATTTTAAATGTTGTCCAAATACTCCCAATTGATTTAAAATATTTTTACTATTTTTTTGGAGTATTTCTTGAAGTTTATTTTTGACAAAAATCGGACAACATTTCAATTTTGAGGTTGACCGGTCGAACAAGAGGTCGACCGGTACCTAGAGAACGCACAAAATGAAACAGAACATACTGGACATGAAAAATGAGGGAGGGCGATCGGTCAAGGGAAGGGCCGACCGGTCGGACCCCCCTCCAACCTGTACCTGGATTGCACTAAATTCTTTCCAACGTTCAAAATTTTCTATAGGGCAACCAGTCGCCCTGTGTAATTTTTGACAACAAAATTATGCCATTTGAACTCCATATCAGCAAGATTTGCTTTTGATTTTTGTACAATATTCTACATCTTATGATCCTCTTTTTGTAGACAAAAGTGAAGAAGAAGGAGCCTATGTCTATGAAGACTCTTCTATAAATAGAGGATGATTTGAAGACATAAGATACAACACACAAGCATACAATACAACAAGAAATCTGCAAAATTCTTCAAGCTTTCATTTTTACATTCTTGTTGTAATAGCCTAAGTTCTTGCACTTGCACGACCTTGAGGTCTAGGCTTTTTGTTCTTAATTACAATTGCACTCAAAGTTTGCATACTTCATTTATTGAGTTGTAATCTTGAATTTTTCTATCATCCAAAACAAGATATCCTTATTAGTGTTCTTGTGGTAAGAACACACTTGGGTGATCTTAGGTGTTGAAGAGTGTGGTACTCTTCATAGGTGTTGATTGTGGTAATCTCCTTGAAGGTGTTGTAAGAAGATTGTGGTAATCTTCAAAGGTGGTGTTGTATTAATTGTGGTAATTAATAAAATCTTTTTTTTTGAAATCCACTTCGGATATACCGGGGTGGTAGTAGATTAGGCCCTAGGTGAGTTAAACTACTATAAATCATCGAGTGTTGTTTAATTTCCGCATTTACATTCTTGTCAATTACTTGCTCATTCGAAAAAGAGGGCGATTTGCGAAAAATCGGCATAATCTATTCACCCCCCCTCTAGATTATCGTAGCCACTTGGACTAGCAAGTGGTATCAGAGCCAAACTCTTTGGTTAGCTCGTTCTGAGTAAAGAGGAAAGATGCATGGCTACGAACAAAGCTTATCTCACCACCGGCGCCTCCACCAACAAGCCGCCACTATTCGACGCCAACAATTACACATTTTGGAAAGACCGTATGGAGTGCTTTCTACAAGGGTGCGGATTTGATATTTGGAATGTGGTCATTGAAGGAGTTGATCAACCGACCAAGAAATTGGAAGACGGCACTTCGGCTCCCAAATCATTCAAGGAATTCGATGAAAATGACAAGAAGGCTTTCTCTCTAAACGGCAAGGCCTTAAATATTTTACATTGCTCTCTTACCGCCACCGAGTATTATCGTATAAGAGGCATAAGGTCGGCACATGAAGTTTGGGAAAAATTAGAAACCATCTATGAGGGCACAAAGAAAGTGAAGCAAGCAAGAAAAACAATGCTTGTGAAAGACTTTGAAAATTTCAATATGCATGATGGTGAAAGCATATCAAAAATGGTGGAAAGCCTTGATAACATTGTCAATCCTCTTGTGGCTCTTGGAAAGGTCATCTCCAAAGAAGACAAGGTGACCAAGGTTTTGAACGCTCTTCCCGGCTCATGGTCCAAAAAGATGACGGCTATCACGAAAGCACAAAATCTCGAGACACTCAAATTCGATGAGCTCATCGGGAACCTCCTCATCTACGAAGTCTATCTCAAGGAGAGGAAAAATTCCAAACCATCCATCAATCAATCGGGTATGCAAAATATTCCTAAAGGTCTTGCATCTTCTTTTAATAATGCATATTATGATATTGATGAGGATGATGAGGAAACGACCGCACTTGTTTGTAAATTTGCAAAATTTGTGAATAAAAATAAGACAAGAAAACCGAGAGACAACTTGTGTTTTAAATGCGGAAAATCCAAGCACTTCATAGCCGATTGCCCAAGACTCGAGGAGGAGGAACAAAAGAAGAAGAAGCCTTTTCTGAAAAAGAAGGCTCTAAATGCGGAAGTCAAAACTTGGGATGAGCTACTTGAAACAACCGACGAAGAAGAAGAATCCGAACATGGCCTTATGGCCATAGACGACGAAAACAACGAGGTCATAGGGGCTATAACAACTATGGAGGATTCAAAATGGCTCGTGGACAGTGGATGTTCACGCCATATGACCGGAAAGAGAGAACTTTTTACCAACATCAAGCTCCAAGAAGAGGGTATGGTCATGTTCGACAATGGCAAAGGAAGAATTCTTGAAAATGGAGAAATTGGTAACTTTTCTTTCTCTCTTAGTAATGTTCTTTTAGTAGAAGGGCTTAAGTTTAATTTGATAAGTGTTAGCCAACTTTGTGATTCAAATTATAATGTTGTTTTTAATAAAGAAAAATGCCTTATTTCCAAACATGATAAAATTATTTGTGAAGCAATTAGAAAAGGCAATCTTTACAAAATTTGTACAAGTGATTTGGTTAGTCAAAATGTTTCTTGTCTTGTCGCCAATAATGATTTAACTAGTTTATGGCATAGGCGACTTGGACATGTTGGAGATAAAAATTTGCAAATTATTTACAAAAACCAACATGTAAAAGGACTACCCAAATTGAATTTTGAAAATCTTGGCTTATGTGACACTTGTCAAAAGAACAAATTAGTTAAGAGTGTTTTAAGCCCAAAAATGAAATTTCCACAACCAAGCCTCTACAACTTCTTCATTTAGATTTATATGGGGATATTGGTACGACAAGTCTAAGTGGAAAACATTACACTTTTGTTATAGTTGATGATTTTTCTAGATATAATTGGGCTCTATTTCTTACAAATAAAAGCGATGACGTTAATGAGTTTGTTAAGTTGTGTAGACTTATTGAGAATAGAAAGGAAGATACTATTAAGTCTATTCAAAGTGATCGAGGTGGAGAATTTGATGGAGAATTTAGAGTCTTTTGTGAAACCAAGGGATATAGTCACAATTTTTCGGCTCCAAGGACAACTCAACAAAATGGAGTAACCGAAAGGAAGAATCGGACACTTCAAGAAATGAGTCGGTCCATGCTCAATAAATTTTCACTTCCAAAATATTTTTGGGCCGAAGCCGTAAGTACCGCTTGCTATGTCATTAATCGAGTTTATATTCGTCCTAAAATGAATAAAACTCCATATGAGCTTTGGAAAGGAAGAACTCCAAATATTAGTTATTTCAAAATATTTGGATGTAAGTGTTTTATTTTGAATACTAAGGATCAATTGGACAAACTTGATCCTAAGGCCGATGAAGGAATATTTATGGGGTATTCAACCAAGAGCAAAGCATATCGGGTTTACAATAAGACTAGTGGGGTTGTTGAAGAATCCATCCATATCAAATTCAATGAAGCTTCGGGTGTTGAAAGGATACCCAATGATGAAAGTGATGAAGAGGATATTGTTGAACCCATTGTTCAAAATGATGCTCAAAATGATCAACCTTCAAGCTCAAATGTTCCTCAAGAAGACAAAGGTGATACTTTGGATCTTCCCGTAGCATTGAAATTTAAGGGAGATCACCCAAAAGATCTTATTATTGGTGATCTCCTTGATAAAGTAATGACTCGAGGAAAATTTGCCGAGAAAGCTCTTATATCTCAAAAAGAGCCTAAAAATGCTAAGGAAACTATTGAAGATGAGGATTGGTTTTTAGAAATGCAAGAGGAGTTGAATCAATTTGAAAGGAATGATGATGGGAATTAGTACCTTGTCCTCCATCTCAAACCATTATTAGTACAAAATGGGTATTTCGGAACAAGCTCGATGACCAAGGCAACATTGTTCGAAACAAAGCAAGGTTATTAGCTCAAGGTTATTGTCAAGAAGAAGGTATTGATTATGATGAAACATTTGCACCCGTAGCACGTTTAGAAGCTATTCGTATTTTACTTGCCTATTCTTGTTTTAAAAAATTTAAGCTTTACCAAATGGATGTAAAATCCACATTTTTAAATGGTCTTATTCAAGAAGAAGTCTATGTAAAACAACCTCCGGGGTTTGAAAAATTTTCTAGGCCTAATGATATTTATAAACTTAAAAAGGCCTTGTATGGTTTGAAACAAGCACCCCGTGCATGGTATGATAGACTTAGCTCTTTTCTTTTGCAAAATAGTTTTACAAGAGGTAAAGTTGATACTACTCTCTTTGTTTTTGAAAAAGGGCAAGATTGCTTATTAGTGCAAATTTATGTTGATGATATTATTTTTGGTGCTACTAATCCTTGTGCAAGAAATTTTCTAAGTTAATGCAAGGTGAATTTGAAATGAGCATGGTGGGGAAGCTCAACTTCTTCCTTGGACTTCAAATTAAGCAATGCCAAGAAGGAATTTATATTTCACAATCAAAATATACAAAGGAGCTTTTGAAGAAGTTTGACATTGAAGAAGGAAGAACCGTCTCTACCCCAATGGCAACAAACGTCAAGATTGACAAAGATGAAAAAGGCAAGCCGGTTGATGAATCCAAATATCGAGGTATGATTGGTAGTTTACTTTATTTAACCGCAAGTAGACCGGATATTGTTCATGACATATGCCTATGTGCTCATTTTCAAACCAATCCCAAAGAATCTCATATGAGTGCCGTTAAAAGGATTTTTCGATATTTGAAAGGCACTATTCAATATGGTTTATTTTATCCAAAGAATGAAAATTTTTCTCTTAAAGGTTATAGTGATTCGGATTATGCGGGAAATATTGATGATCGTAAAAGTACTTGCGGATCATGATTTCTAGGTGATTGCCTAGTTTCTTAGTTTTCAAAGAAACAAAATTGTGTTTCACTTTCAACGGCCGAAGCCGAATATATTTCCGCGGGTTTTTGTTGTACTCAATTGCTTTAGATGAAACAAACTTTAGCGGATTATAAATGTTCTTTTGAAAATGTTCCTATCTTTTGTGATAACATATCCGCTATAAATATTGCTCAAAACCCGGTTCATCATAACCGTACTAAACATATTGAGATTCAACATCATTTTCTAAGGGATTGTATTTCTAAACGAAAAATTGAGATATCTTTCGTACCATCTCAAGATCAATTGGCGGACATTTTTACAAAACCGCTATCTTCCGAGACTTTTGCATTTATACGAGCTCGGTTAGGCATAATGCATATTGAATAAGGTTTACGTTTGCAATTTGCACGTTTTTAAACTTAGGGGCGAAA
Source organism: Rehmannia glutinosa (assembly GCA_016081115.2). Lineage (NCBI taxonomy): Eukaryota > Viridiplantae > Streptophyta > Magnoliopsida > Lamiales > Orobanchaceae > Rehmannia > Rehmannia glutinosa. The sequence goes on along the minus strand of JABTTQ020002763.1, from coordinate 359,012 downwards.
TATCGGATCTTTTGTTGAAAACTCGGATTTTGAAAAATAGAATCAGACAGTGGGCTGACTGGGGTGAGGGCAACCGGTCGGACATCACCTCGACCGGTCGCCCACACCGTCGACCGGTCGCCCACTGACTGTTTTTGGTTAAAAACGTTTCTGTCTTCAGACTTAGCCATTTTGGCTCATTTTGTCCATTTTTCGTCCCCTTCGCCACTTGCACACAAACTTCACTTCAAATTTATTTTCTTGCATACATTTTATATTTTGGACTTCATTAGGCTCGTTTATCATCATCATTGCTCATCTTTACCAATTAAATGGTAAGAATTCTACTCCCTTAGCTCAATTGGGTTGAACCCTTGAGTTTTTTGCCTTATTTGATATATTCTTGATGCTAATTTCATAAGATTGTGATGAGCTTGTTAATTATTGTTGTATGAATGTTGTTTGAATTGATTTGGTGTTGAAAATTTTGGCTTGATTACATTTACAAGGGCCTTATACAACTTTTTCTATTTTTGACGCCCACAACGTGTTCGATAAATTGTCTCAAAGAAAATTTCAACATTTACATGACTCATTTGCTTTCAAATGTCTTATATATTTATTGAGATCATGTTTTATCAATCAAATGAGCTTTTGCAAATCAAATGATCAATTTTTCCTTTTCTTTGGAATTTAAGCTTCAATTTTCAAAACGCTCGATAAATCGATAAAATTGCGCACTTTGATATAATTGTATGATGTTTTATCGTGCTTACACTCTTTTTGATGATTTCAAAGGGGGAGAAACAAGAAAAATGCTCATATGCTCAAAGAAGCAAAAATAAGCTCGCAAGAAAAGCTATAAGCTAGGGCTCTCAAAAGCCAAAAGTCTGTGAATATTACTTAGTCCATTTGATGTATTGTGGACTTTTATGCTTGACTAATGATGTTTTGTGACAGGGGGAGCTTCTATGCTCAAATAATTCAAGCTTGTTTTGTAAAAGCTAAGCTTTTAGCTTTTAGTTGGTTGTTTTTATACTTGTTCTTGATATGCATATTGATAGGGGGAGCTTGTGCAAAAATATTTTGAAAAATCTTTGCTCCTATCCTTATGTGTCTCGCTTATGATAAATTTTGCTTGTAATGGATTGATGCTTTAGACCGGAAAATATGTTTCGTTTTTAAAATCGACTTCCTAAAATTGTTTTGGTTTATAATCACTAAAAAGGGGGAGTTTGTTAGAAAAATATTTTTATCAAGATTTTGATGATTTTGTTTAAATGAGTTTTTATACCAAAACAATGTTTATAAAAGTTGTCCAAATACTCCTAAATGATTTAAAATATTTTTACTAATTTTTGGAGTATTTCTTAGAGTTTATTATTCGATAAAAATTGGACAATACTTTTGATGATTTTGTGTTAATTGGTTTTTACACAAAAACAATGTTTTAAATGTTGTCCAAATACTCCCAATTGATTTAAAATGTTTTTACTAATTTTTTGGAGTATTTCTTGAAGTTTATTTTTGACAAAAATCGGGCAATATTTCAATTTTGAGGTTGACAGGTCGAACAAGAGGTCGACCGGTACCTGGAGAACGCACAAAATGAAACAGAACATACTGGACATGAAAAATGAGGGAGGGTGTGACGACCCAACCCTTTTTAATTACTTGAAACTTTTAAATTAATGTTCATGAATAATGTTGCATCGAATATATAGTTTATATTTAAAATGTGCGATTTACTCGCTTTATGCATTTTATTTATTTGAGTATCCAGGAACCGATTGCGCCCCTAACTACGGTAGTGGAAATGGATAAACATCACAATGACATACCATGAATATTTTATGGAGTTTTGGACTTAAATTTTAGGATTGAGATTTTTGTACCGAATAAGTGATTTTCAAAACTTTTTACAAAAGTGCTTATTTATATTTTGGGAATTCTAGATTTAGTTTCTACCTTATATTTTATTACTAACGACCATCAAGAAAATCGAGTTTTACTAACTCTCGGGTTTTTATTTTTTTAAATAATATAATAGCTTACTTGAGGATTTTTTAGAAAATATCTAATTTTGCAAGATATTTTAAAAGAGGGCAAAATGGATTTTTCCACCCCCAATCATTCTTGCATTTTATAAAAAACCCCCCAACACCCTCACTACTTTTTCACACCCCATACTTAGACAATATACTCCATTGTTGAAGATAAGCTACAAGGGTAATATTTCTTCATCTTTTTCTTTAATTTTTGTTTTTTTCATTTAAGTATGATATGGTATTAATCTTATGCTAGAACTAACATTAGAATGTAAATTGATGGTGAATAAATGATGTTCAAAAACCTCATTATTATACTTGAATCTTCAGCCCTTGAAAAAAAAATATATTAGAAATGATTTATTTTATTTTATTTTTCTATTATGATTGATCTTGTTGAAGAGAAAGAAAATACCTTTATTTTTGGACAGAAATTTAACCCTATATAAAAACAAATTTGTGGATACTTTGAGCTATATTTGAACCGAAACCTTGTTTCCTACTTATAGAACTATGTCTTAGCTTTCATTTGCAACTTGAATCATGTCAATTGAAGTTTTGTACACCAAGTTATACCCCAAATAGTGAACTGTGCCAGAAATCCGAAAAAAGACGCCAGCTCTTCAGTAATATCACTTTTTGACCTATTTGTAGTACGAATTTTGGATTTGCTTGTTAGAGAAACATTTGTAGATAATTGTCTTAGCTTTCCAACGGTATAAGATTCACCTAAATCAGATGTTTCGTTGGAGAGATATCGTTGAAATACGAAAACTGCTACAACAAAGAAGGTTTTGCGAAATTTGGTGTTCTTGGTGAAATGTAAAGGATTGTGTGTTCTTGGTAAAATTTAAAGGATTGTGTGTTCTTGGTGAAATTTAAAGGATTGTGTGTTCTTGGTGTTCTTGGTGAAATTTAAAGGATTGTGTGTTCTTGGTGTTCTTGGTGAAATTTAATGAATTGTGTTTTTGGTGTAATTGTGTGTAAGAAGCATAAAAACATTCTTATTCTCTAAAAATGATTTTGAGGATAATAAGTTGATAAAATTTAGTGATTAAAATTAGAGAACCGGAAAATTGAATAGAGTTCGAAAAATGGAAAAATACGTTCAACAGTCCGACTACCATCCACCTGGAGGTGGCAGGATCTTGATTAAGCTAGAATTGGGGATAAGAATGACGAATAGTGACCGATTTGACATAAAGATGATGTGACATGAATAGTGATGTGATGTTATGTGACATGTACTTGGCACGTAAACCTATACAATTTTGTCGGATTATTTTAACGTTAAGTGTTAAATCAATAAGCTCGGGTTTTGTGAATAAGATATTTTTGGGATTTATTTGAGATGACATGTCATATTTTAAGATAATCGAGAATCTTGATTCGAGATAAGATGTTATAAATTAAGGATTCGATTAATCGGAAATTTTATCTAAAACGGGTAGTTAGTCGATTAATTGTTTTTAGGTGATTAATTATGGATTAATTGAATTGAATTTGTCATATTTTGACTTTTATTTTTATGTTGACTTTGACCATTGACTTTGACTTTGACTTTAACTTTACATTGACTTTGGTCAACTATCGTTTTTTTTAAAGTTTTCATAATGGAACCGAACACCCTATTTTTTTAGGATACTTGATTTTATAGAACGTATTAGATATGCTTAGCATAAGAGACTAAATTACTCAATAAGTATATACTTTGTCCTATGTCATTAAGTTGAAGAATTTAATTGTGTTAGGTGCGGCGCAATCGGATACGGTCTCATACAATCAATTTCATCACTAGCATTCTATTAAACTTCAAAGGTGGGTAAACTTCTGATTTTGTAAGCATGTCGTACTGTTATACTATATTTGTCAACTCTTTATAATTGCTAAAATGTGCCTACGGGCTATTTATAAGTCGCCAACGGATGGGGATGACCCTTCCGGTGTCGAGAAAAGGCCGAGAGCCATATGTAAGCTGCCAACGGGTGGGGGATGACCCCTCGGTGTCAGAAAAGGCCGAGAGCCATATGTATGCTGCCAACGGGTGGGGATACCCCTCGGTGTCAGAAAATGATTTTTATTGCATTATGATTATTTGACCTATATAGTGTAACTGCTTACGTTTCCCACTGAGTGTCACAACTCACGCCTTCAAATGTTTTTACATTTCAGATAATGATGATGAACCGGGAGCTGAGGCGTGGGGGTTTGGCATCGTGGGGCGTTGTTCTATATTTCCCAAATATTTAAAATTACATGTGTTTTGAGTAAACAAATTATCGTGATGTAACATGAATTTATTAATGCGTAACTCTTATCAAACCATTATCACCTTTGTTACTCTTAAGTTTATTTAAGAAATTTTTAAGCCCACATTTCCATACTTAAATTATTATTGTTTATGCTTCCGCAAACTATTTATAAATACTCAAGTGTACCACAGTGATGTTCCTAATCGAAATGGGTTCGGGGCGTTACAGAGGGCGACCGGTCAAGGGAAGGGCCGACCGTTCGGACCCCCCTCCGACTGTTCGGACCCCCCTCCATCTTGTACCTGAATCGCACTAAATTCTTTCCAACGTTCAAAATTTTCTATAGGGCAACCGGTCGCCCTATGTAATTTTTGACAGCAAAAATTGTGCCGTTTGAACTCCATATCAGCAAGATTTGCTTTTGATTTTTGTACAATATTTCTACATCTTGTGATCCTCTTTTTGTAGACAAAAGTGAAGAAGGATGAGCCTATGTCTATGAAGACTCTCCTATAAATAGAGGATGATTTGAAGACATAAGATACAACACACAAGCATACAATACAACAAGAAATCAGCAAAATTCTTCAAGCTTTCATTTTTACATTCTTGTTGTAATAGCCTAAGTTCTTGCACTTGCACAACCTTGAGGTCTAGGCTTTTTGTTCTTGATTACACTTGCACTCAAAGTTTGTATACTTCATTTATTGAGTTGTAATCTTAAATTGTTCTATCATCCAAAACAAGATATCCTTGTTAGTGTTCTTGTGGTAAGAACACACTTGGGTGATCTTAGGTGTTGAAGAGTGTGGTACTCTTCATAGGTGTTGAAGGAAGATTGTGGTAATCTCCTTGAAGGTGTTGTAAGAAGATTGTGGTAATCTTCAAAGGTGGTGTTGTATTAATTGTGGTAATTAATAAAATCTTTTTTTCTTTTTGAAATCCACTTCGGATATACCGGGGTGGTAGTAGATTAGGCCCTAGGTGGGTTGAACTACTATAAATCATCGAGTGTTGTTTAATTTCCGCATTTACATTCTTGCCAATTAATTGTTCATTCGAAAAAGAGGGCGATTTGCTACCCCCTCTAGATTATCGTAGCCACGTGGACTAACAAACATATAGTTGAATTTATAGGACAAAAACTCAAGAAATTTATTAGTTTAGTTTTTTATTTCGAGTTGTCAATACCTCTGAAAACAGATTTTTATTACATATGTCATAGGAAAGGTTGTGGCCTTTCAACCACCCCGCAAGATCGCTGAAGGAAAAAGGGTTATGGATATCATTCTTGAGGATTTAGAGTAAGTATATGCTAACTGTGTATTTTATTTGAATACTACATATTTTACTTATCCCTTAGATTTATAATTGTATGATATTATTAATTTGAAGTAAGATTCAGGGGGAGAAGACTTACGTGTACTCTTAGGATGACTTCATAACAAAGTACTCCCTTATTTGAGTGATGGTTCTGCTACGCCTATTGTTGTTGCTCTACAGTTTTATAGAGTTAAAGAATATAAAGGTATTTCAATATGAATAAGTTTTTTATTGCATGTATTTTAATGTATTGTGTATTCTAATGCTTAATCAACAGAAGAGGTAAAGGTTACAGACATTTATAATGTGACTAAGATAATTATAAATGGAGATGATTATAAGATTAAGCAGTTTGTAACAAGGTGCCTACTTTATTATTTTTTAGTATTTCTATTATGTTTTATTATTCTTTGTATTGATAAATTTTATTTATTGTAGATGAAGATTGTCTAAAATATTTGTTGGAACAAGAACTATAAGTACGGTATCCGATGTTTCTCTATGTTTAATTACAACTGATTTCTCGAGTGGAAAAGTTATGGTTTGGACTATCGCACAACTTCTTGAAAATAATGAAGTAAGTACTAATATATAATAAATAAATAGTTTACTTTATAAGGTTTTTAATTATTAATTTATTAATGAACCAAAAAAAAATTTATTTACCAGGATGCTTGTTTCTAGACATATTGTACAATCGCAGAAGTTGAGAATGAGAGGAATTGCTGGTACAACTCATATTCGCGATGCTATAGAAAGTTATACAATGATTTTGAAAAACTTAAGTGTTCAAAATATGGTATACGAGATGGAAGTGGGAGCTATAGGAATTTTACCTACGTTATTCAATTATCTTTATTTGGTGTATGCTTAAATATATTACATAAATAATGCACCAGGAGAACACATACTCATATAAGCAATTTCATTGATACTCAATCATTTGTTACGTGTTTTTTATTGATTTTTTTTTAATTTTGTTATGTTACTAAAAAAAAGAATTAACTATTTAAATCTTCTAGGTACAAACTTGAATTGCTTGTGATGGATTGTACTGGAAATGCTTTTTTCTTTATTGGGACAAGGATAGTGTTAATTTGATTGGCAAGAAAGCATCTGAGATCAAAGCAATTATTGTGAGTTTTGTTATTGGTTACCAAAATTTTATTATAACTTTTGACTTAATTGTTTTATAATTTGTATCTTAAAATTAAATAATTTCTTATTAATCAATCTTATGCAGGACACTGATCCTCAATATGTTCCAAATGAGATTAAGAATTTGGTAGACAATAAGGTTCTGTTCAAAGTGCAGAGTAAAAGAGATCCAATTAATAATTTTAGAAACGCTTTTACAGTCGTAAAGTTGACTATAGATTCAGAGTTAACGTCAAGATTTCAATCAACATTTATTGACAGTGGCATGAACAGTTCATTAATTTGTGATTTACTATAATGAGCAGGAAATTTAAATTCAAATAGGTTTATTTTATTTTATTTTTATTTTTTTTTCACATGACTCGGAACTTAACTCTAGAGCCATTCATTCTGAATCAGTTGGTGATAAGGTATTAATATTATGTTGTTGATTGGATCTTTAATGCATTTCATTTCTTTCATTTGAAATTTGTATAGATAAGCAAATTAATGATATAGTACTTTAACAGGAACATCTTAATTTGTCTGAAGAAGAAGTTTCTTCTCCAGACAAATCCAAACTAAAGAATGTTGACTCTTTTCTGTTTCTTGATGATGACAACAATGTCAGAATTCTCGAGTACCGGCTTTTGAAGAAAATTAAGGCAGTTATAAGAAGGAAAATAATTAGAGTGATATATGATTGATGTTTTTGAACTACTTTTAGACTTTATTTATATTCGAATATATTTTATGTATTTTTTATGGAGTGTTTCTATTAATAATATATTATTATTAATGAAATATTTATTTTTATATCATGCTTTAAAATAAATATCTAGATATTTGTTTTGTATTAGTTCAATTGCAATTAGGTACATTTTTGTTAAATTAGTATTCGTTATTACATTTGTTTTTGGAATATACTTTTACTATATGTTCATTACAACTATAAATGATATTATAATTTTTGAATAAAAAGTCTTATAATTGGATAATAAAAAGTCTTATCTTTTTAATAAACAAGTGCTATTCAACTAAAATGACATCAACCTGTATCAAACGAGTTTACTCGAAAGGTGAAGCTCAAAAATCCATAATACAAGTCAAACAGTTAAATTACATTATATTTTTTTCTCTTTTCGAAATTCAACTTCGAACAACATTGTCGGCCATCATAAATATTGTAGGTATTAAATTTGTTAGTAAATATTTACCTACAATGATTTTAACTACTCTTTAAAATAATTTTAATACTTACATATAGATGTCAAGTAACTTTATAATTATTTTAAACCCCAAACTATATTATCCAAAATTTGTCTCATTGTTTGTCAAGCTATTAGTTCAACTGTAAGTGTCGTTAAAATATTATTTAGAAGGAAATGGTGTGCTATTATGTGATTTCTTTGTGATTAAAATAAATATTTTATTAAAATTAAAAAAATGGACGAATTATATTAAAAAATTAAAATTAAAAAATCAAATAAAATATATGTATAATTACGCAAGTAAAATAATTCATTTATTCACATTTTAAATAATTTCTTGGTGCTATTTTTACTATTATTGTTAATAAATGACCACTCATTTATCACTCTATAATTTATTGGTACAAGTTCTATTTGTATTTACCATCACACATCCTAAGAAAAAAAAGGGAATAATAAAATTAAATAAAGAAAAAAAATTCCTGCTAATTTTACTTCTTATATTCTGAAATATTTTATTGTACAATCCTAACCATTGATCTTGCTCTGTTCAAAGATTTTTAATATATATTAGGAAAATATTATAAATTGTATTACTATTTATAATTTTACCAAATATTTCCAAATAATAGGATTTTGCAACAATTAATTAATATTATGAATGCTATTCCTACTTATTACTATACCAAAAGTTGCCAAATGTTAGGATTTTGCAAAAATTATTTAGGAAGAAAGATATGTTACCGATCTTGCAATAATTATTGTAAATCAACGGCTCTAAAATTCAAAGCTTACCAAAAGATATGTTACTCATAATAATATATATATGCGTCATTATCAATATTCCTATGATTTTAGAAAACTATATACGCTAGGATTTAAAAAAGTCATCATCATTATCAATATTTCCTATGCATCATCATCATCATTAGGATTTTAAAAAGTCAACGTCCAATTGAAACATAAAAATCAAATACTATATGTAGTGCGTTGAAGAAGAAGAATGAGAAAGGATTTTCTCACATTAGTGCGTTGAAGAAGAAGAAAGATGAGGATTTGTTCATGTTGAATTTGCTGTGAGATTTGGAGAGATTGCGTGATCACAATCTGAATCCCGTTAATATTGGGTTATTTTGGAGGATGACTAATTTACCCCTTTCTTTAATTAACAAGATCTAATCTCCAATTTAATCTCTAAAATGGCAGCCATTGAAAAATCTAGATGTGTGGCTAGGATTAGTCCCTATGAACTCATCCTATGAGGTGGTCTTCTATACCCATCTTCTGTCATACATATATATATATATATATATATATATATATTTTGAAGTTCCAATTATCTTTCTTATGGGTTGAAATACCAATGGTTATTGGGTAAATGCTTTCCTTATTGTGATACAAGGTGGACCTTACCACCTAAATGTTGGTAGATATTGACAAATGCATATACAATTAATGCAAATGCATTTAATATAGTTGTGTAGTGGTTGGAGAAAACTTGTATATAAGCATGAATAATTTTGAAGAAATGATACGGTTGATTTCTTGATTTATACAAATTGAAAGGCCTTCTGAGCTATGGAAAAAGCTCAAAGAAAGATTTGATCACACCAGAACAGTGATACTCCCGCAAGCACAATATGATTGGCAACATCTAAGGTTGTAGGACTTTAAGTTCGTTGCCGACTATAATTCGGCATTATTCAAAATTGAGTCCCGACTGGCTCTTTGTGGGACAAAGTTGTCTGAATATGATAAATTGGAGAAAACTTTCTCCACTATGCATAAATCAAATATTGTGCTACAATAGCAGTATAAACAACGACAGTTTAAAACATATTCTAAATTAATTTCGTTTCTTCTCACGGCAGAAAAAACCAATGAGTTGCTGTTGAGAAATCACGATTTGCGACATTATGGATCTATGTGTTTGATAAATGGTTTTATCATGATTTTGATGATGTTGTTTTTACACCAAAACAATATTTTTAAAGGTTGTCCAAATACTCCTAAATGATTTAAAATGGTTTTAATATTTCCTGGAGTATTTCTTCAAGTTTATTTTCGACTAAATTGGACAACGCTTTTAATGATTTTATGTCAATGTGTTTTTACATCAAAACAATGTCCCTGAATGTTGTCCTAATACTCCCGATTGGTTTAAAATATTTTTACTATTTTTCGGAGTATTTCTTGTAGTTTATTTTCGATTTAAAATTGGACAACACTTATGTTTCAGGCTCGACCGGTCGCCCTATAGGGCAACCCGTACCTGTGTTGAGTTTTGGAACAGAAAAAGGGACGGGAACAAAACTGAAGGGGGCGACCGGTCGACCCTGAGGTCGACCGGTGAGGGCGGCCGGTCGACCCTAGGGCGACCGATGCCTTGGATGCCACCTCAAGAAGCTGCTTCTTTGTTTTAGGTTTTAAAGCACCCCAACCGGTCACAGTCAAGGGCGACCGGTCGCACCCCCTGCGACCGGTCCCCCTGTGTAAAAATTGCAGAGTTTTCAATTTCAACTTATCTCTGCGCGACCAGTCGAACCCCTATTTTTGACAGCAAACTATCCGTTGAGTTTGCAGACAACTTTTCCTTAATTTGAGGGGTTGATTTCTAACAGCTCTTTTCTTCAATTGTCTTGGTATTTCTAACAGCTCTTTTTACAGAATTCATGTCCCCAAGAGGAGCCTATCATGTACAAGACATCCTCTATAAATAGAGGAAGAATTGAAGCAACACAATAAGAGAGAAAACTACAACACAACAAGATACACTCAAGAATACACTTGTTCTTACATTGTCTTATTTCTTGTTGTAATTTGCCTAGCTATTCACTTTCACATTCTTGAGGTCTAGGCTTTTCTTGATTACACTTGCACTCTATTGTATTATCAATTATCGAGTTGTAATCTTGAATTTGGTTAATCATTCAACACAAGATATCCTTGTGAGTGTTCTTGTGGTAAGAACACACTTGGGTGATCTAGGTGTTAGGTGTAAGAAGATTGTGGTAATCTTCTTGTTGAGGTGTTGAAGAATTTGGTATTCTTCAAGATTGAAGATTGTGGTAATCTTCACAAGGTGTCGTTGAAGATTGTGGTAATCTTCAAGAGAGATTGTGGTAATCTCAAAGGTGGTGTTGAAGAAGAGTGTGGTGCTCTTCAAGGTGTTGTTATAAGTTGGTGTTGTATTAATTTTGGTAATTAATAAAATTCTTTTTCTTTTTGAAATCCATCCCGGATATACTGGGGTGGTAGAGGATTAGGCCCTAGGTGGGTTGAACCTCTATAAATCGACGTGTGTTGTTTACATTCCGCACCTTTATTATTGTCTTTGAGCATTCGATTCGAAAAAGAGGGTAAAATCGAAAATATGGAGATAATCTATTCACCCCCCCTCTAGATTATCGTAGCCGCTTGGACTTACAAGTGGTATCAGAGCCAAACTCTTTGGCAAGCTCGTTTCACATCGCGAGTGAAGAGGAACGATCGTCGGCTACGAATGAAGCTCAACTTTCCGGCACCTCCACCACCAAGCCACCACTATTTGATTCCAAAAATTTTATTTTTTGGAAAGAAAGAATGGAATGTTTTCGCAGCTTGGTTCGCGTAAGCTCAATGCTTAGGGCATTCAGTCAAGCCAGTCGCAAATAACTAGCTCAATGCCCCGCCTCCTGTCTTTTGACCCAAGGCAGAAAAAAGAGATTAGTCAACAGTCCAACTAGCTAATCAGACGCAAGCCCCTCCTCGATTTACAAGATTGCGGGTTCGATATTTGGAACACCGTCATAAATGGAGAATCCATTCCGATGAAAGACAAACCACACACCTCCAAAGGCCTCAAAGAGCTAAATGATGAAGAGAAGAAAATCATCTCCTTAAACGGTAAAGCTCTCAATATTTTGTATTGTTCACTTACTATCTTGGAATATGAACATATTGTAGGAATTCGACCGGCTCATGGAGTATGGCAAAAATTAGAAGCCATTCATGAAGTATATGCAAATGATAGGAGCAACTCAAAAGCATCTACTTCTCAAAGGGATACAAGTTCAAATCTAAGGAACAAACCTTTTACAACTTCCAACTATGAAGTAGTCGAACAATGTTTTATGGGCATCGAAGAAGAAAATGAGGTATGTCTTAAACCCTCTACTTCCTATGATATTGTTATTCAAAATGATTATAGTGATTTGCAAAATGATTTTGATGATCTTCAAAATGAATTCCAAGACTTACTTGTTAAATACAAAAATTTGAAAAAGGAATTCAATGTTTTGAAAAATGATAAGGATAGTCTATTTACTTCCTATGAATCACTATCATGTGCTCACACCACCACACTTGACAAGGTTAGAAACCTTGAAAAAGAAAATAGTACTCTTGTTCAGAATATTGATTGCATGAAAAAGGATTTATTAAAATCCAACTTGAGTACCAATAGAATGACCGATATTGTTGATTGTTGTGATAATTCGAAACTAGAACTTAACCATAAGCCTAAGGGTGTCATTCACATGAAAAAGAATCAAGTCTCTAAGCACGTTGGTCATTATGCTCCTAGAATTATTACATGCTTCTATTGCGATAAAAAGGGTCATACGGCTAATACTTGTCGGGCTAGAAATAGCTCTAATCATTATTGGAGACCTAAAAGTCTCAAAGCTAATCCTAAAGGACCCAAACACTTGAGGGTACCACAAAATAATGTCATATTAGGTACCCGGCGAAATAATGATCGAAGAAAATTCATACCACCAACAAGGCATCAAATGACCGTTTCATTTGATCAAAGAAGGAGAAACTATTTTAAATGAAAGCCAATTTCAAGAAGAGGATATAATCAAAAATGGGAAGAACACAATCCTTGAAATGGCAAAGACATCATCAACAAGATGATTTTCAAAGAAGAAGAGACTATCAACAATGGGAAGGCAACAAACCTTGGAAATGGAGTAATCAAAGAAGTCATCATCAACAAAGTGACTTCTCAAGGGGAAGATATCATCAACAATGGGAACGGCACAACCCATGGAAATGGCGTAATTGGTAACCCGTATCTCCCCATTTAAAATATGCATTTTATTTTGTTATACATGTTTTTATTTGTGTCTTTATTGCAACATGAGTTTTCAAGTATTAATTTTTTTTAATTAAGGTCTTCAATATATATGTGTGTTTTTAAAATTCTTTTGAAAAAGGAGACCATATATAATATTTTTAAAACTCTTGTGCATTTTTGTAGACTAAAGTGTGTTATCATCTCTTATGGATTTTTATGGCATGAGCTTACTTGTGATATCCCTTAGCCTACATTTTTATCATTATGATTTGTGCTAGATTTGTTTTAATAATTGTGTAGGATTTACATATTTTCACAAATTGCCATTTACGTCATTATTTGTCAAGAAAGGCATTAAGTATCGAGGTACGTTTACGTGGGTTATTCTTACTCTTATAGACTCGATATATGTATCATATTATTTCATACAAGTGCCATTAAGAGGATTTTTAGATTCTTTGAAAGGCACTATTCGATATTTGATTGCACATATTTGCTTTGTCAACTCTTGTTCAAACACTTCTTTTAAATGAGGTCTCAACTATATGCTATTGGATTTTCAAAATTCAAAAGAGATTTTTTATAGCTTTCTTAAGCTTATTTGAACTTGCATGATTAGTAGACTCTTGATGATTTTCTAAATGCATAGTATGTGTTTCTTGCTTCAGGGTCTATATATATAGTGTCTACTTCTACTATGCTCTTATGCAAGATATTTTGTGATTAATGATTGAGGCATGTTTTTACACTTGGGCTAATTTTTTTTTTCTTGCTTATATAAGCGATGCCATTAATGAGTTTATTAAGTTGTGTAGATGAGAAATGAAGTACTCCAAATATTAGTTACCTCAAAATATTTGGATGTAAATGTTCTATTATGAACACCTTAGATCAATTGGATACCCCATGATGATAGTGATGAAGAAGACAAAAAGGGTATTCCGGAACAAACTCGATGACCAAGGCAACATTGGTCGAACTAAGGCGAGGTTAGTAGCTCGAAGGTATTTTCAAGAAGAAGGTAATCGATTTTGATGTAACATTTGCACTCATAGCACATTTAGTAGCTATTTGCATTTTACTTGCCCATTCTTGTTTTAAGAAAATTTCAAGCTTTACCAAATGGATGTTGAATTCAATTTTCTTAATGGTTTTATTCAAGAAGAAGTCTATGTAAAACAACCTCCGGGGTTTAAAATTTTTCTTGTATGATTCAAAACAAGTACCCCATGTATGGTATGATAGACTTAGCTTTTTTTGCTAAATGATTTTACAAGAGGTAAAGTTGATTTATGTTGATGATATTATCTTTGGTGCTACTAACGATTCTTTGTGCAAGAAATGTTTTTAGTTGATGCAAGGTGAACTTGAGATGAGCATGATGGGGGAGCTCAATTTCTTGCTTGGACTAAAAATTATTCAATACCAAGAAGATGGTTATATAAAGGAGTTAAGCATTGAAGAAAGAAGAATCATTTCAACCTCTATGGCTAAAGATTGACAAAGGTTGAGAAAAGCATATCGACCGACAAACAAATTCGAGGTATGTTTTCTTGTATTATTCCTATAGACTCGACATTCCATATGCCTTATGTCTATATGCTCGACTTCAAAAACCATCCCAACGAATCTCATTAAAGTGCCGTTAAAAGAAATTTTCAAATATTTGAAAGGCACTTCTTCTTATGACTTGTATATCCAAAGTATTAAAACGTTCTTATTTTTCTGGGATAACAAGTTCGATGTTTACAATTTATCAAAATATGGTTCGTCATAATCGAACTAAACATATTGAGATTCGAAATTTTTTCTACGGGATTACATTTCTAAAACGAAAAATTGAGATGTGTTTAATTCCGTCTCAAGGATAACTCGCGGATTTTTTTTGTTAACCGCCAAGTATTTTACCTCATTTTGAGCTTGATTACGACATAATGTATATTTAATGAGGTCTACGTTTGCATTTTGCACGTTTTTAAAACTTAGGGGCGAAAAATAGGATTTTGGATCAAACTTGAATTTTGCAAAACAGAAAGAAGCGTTAGGGGTCAAGGGGTGAGGTCGACCGGCCGCCTGACCTCCAACCTATCGCCCTGGCCGAGTTTTCAGATATATTGCTTTCTGTTTCCAGAATTTGGCATTTTGGCCTTTTTCTTCTCTATTTCGTCCCCTTTGTCATTTGCACACACATTTCACTTCAAATGTGTTTTGTTGCATGAATTACATAGTTTGGGGATTATCTAGCTCGATTATCATCATCAATGCTCATCTTTACCGATTGAATGGTAAGAATTTCACTCTCTTTAGCTCAATTAGGTTGAACCCTTGAGTTTGTGGCTTATATGTATCTTTCTTGATGCAATTCATATATTTTTGTGATGAGCTTATTGATTGTTGATAATTGATATTTGTTAAATTGTATTTGGTGATGAAAAACTTGGCTTGATTTCATTTACAAAGGCTATATATATCTTTTTCAATTTTTGACGCCCACCAAGTGTTTGATAAAACGTTTCAATGAAAAATTCATCACCTACATGATTCTCTCGATTTCAAAAGACTTATATATTTATAGAGATCATGTTTTGTTTCTCAAATGAGTTTTCATAAGCTTGTACAAGTCATATGATTCGACCTTTCCCTCCTATTTGGTTTATAAGCTTCAATGTTCAAATAGCTCGATACATTGATTTAGTTGCGCAACTTGATATGAATATATGATGTATTTATCGTGCTAACATTCTTTTTGATGATTCCAAAGGGGGAGAAACATGTTATAAGCTCTTTAGCTCAAAGAAGCTAAGATAAGCTTAACGAAAAGAAGCTATAAGCTATGGCTTCATAAAGCCATAAGTTGTGGATCATATTTAGTCCACTTGGTGCATTATGGTTATGTATGAATCATGGTCCATTGGTTGTAGTATGGACTTATATACGGTTCTAATGATGTCTCTTTGACAGGGGGAGCTTTTAAATTGTTGATACTTAAGCTCAATATCGAAAAGCTAAGATTTTAGCTTATGCCGAAGTTGCTTCTATATTACTCTTGTTGTGCATGTTGACAGGGGGAGCTTTTAAATCGTTGATACTTAAGCTCAATATCGAAAAGCTAAGATTTTAGCTTATGTTGAAGTTGCTTCTATATTACTCTTGTTGTGCATGTTGATAGGGGGAGCATTTGCTATATGTGTTTGAATATCTCTACTCCCATCCTTGTATTTATATTGCGCGGAATGTTGTCGCTCTCAACGGATACTCAATTTTGACCGGAAAACTTGTTTTTGTTTTCAAAATCGCCTCTCAAAATTGTTTTGTTTTCAAAATCGACCTTGTTAAATTGTTTTGGTTTGTAATCATCAAAAAGGGGGAGATTGTTTGATAAATGGTTTTATCATGATTTTGATGATGTTGTTTTTACACCAAAATAATGTTTTTAAAGGTTGTCCAAATACTCCTAAATGATTTAAAATGGTTTTAATATTTTCCGGAGTATTTCTTCAAGTTTATTTTCGACTAAATTGGACAACGCTTTTAATGATTTTATGTCAATGTGTTTTTTCATCAAAACAATGTCCCTGAATGTTGTCCTAATACTCCCGATCGGTTTAAAATATTTTTACTATTTTTTGGAGTATTTCTTGTAGTTTATTTTCGATTTAAAATTGGACAACACTTATGTTTCAGGCTCGACCGGTCACCCTATAGGGCAACCCGTACCTGTGTTGAGTTTTGGAACAAAAAAAGGGACGGGAACAAAACTGAAGGGGGCGACCGGTGCCTGGGATGCCCCCTCAAGAAGCTGCTTCTTTGTTTTATGTTTTAAAGCACCCCAACCGTCACATCAAGGGCGACCGTCGCACCCCGCGACCGGGGTGTAAAAGTTGCGAGTTTTCAATTTCAACTTATCTCTGCGCGACCGGTCGAACCCCTATTTTTGACAGCAAACTATCCGTTGAGTTTGCAGACAGCTTTTCCTTAATTTGAGGGGTTGATTTCTAACAGCTCTTTTCTTCAATTATCTTGGTATTTTTTACAGAATTCATCTCCCCAAGAGGAGCCTATCATGTACAAGACATCCTCCATAAATAGAGGAAGAATTGAAGCAACACAATAAGAGAGAAAACTACAACACAACAAGATACACTCAAGAATACACTGTTTGATAAATGGTTTTATCATGATTTTGATGATTTTGATTTTACACCAAAACAATGGTTTTAAAGGTTGTCCAAATACTCCTAAATGATTTAAAATGGTTTTAATATTTTCCGGAGTATTTCTTCAAGTTTTATTTTCGACAAAATTGGACAACACTTTTAATGATTTTTTGTTAATGTATTTTTACACCAAAACAATGTTTCTAAATATTGTCCTAAATACTCCCGATTGGTCTAAAATGTTTTCACTATTTTTTGGAGTATTTCTTGAAGTTTATTTTCGATATAAAATTGGATAACACTTTTGTTTTGAGGTCAACCGGTCGCCGTATAGGGCAACCCGTACCTGAAAGTTGAGAAAAACAGAAAATTTCATGTTTGCAGAAAATGGTCAGGGCAACCGGTACGGTCGACCGGTCGACCTATAGGGCGATCGGTACCTGGGAGCAAAAATCGAAACATAACTTCTATCTTTCATTTTTTTGATGAATGCGACCGGTTGTGGTTAGGGTCGACCGGTCGAGGTGCACGCCGACGACCGCCGCCTGTAAATGTTGATAAGATTATTTCAAACTCTATTTCTGTGCGACCGGTCGCCCTTAAGTTTGACAGGAAAAATGTAACAGTAGTGCAGTAGACATCTTTTCCTTAATTTGTGGGATTGATTTCTAACAGCTCTTTTCTTCAATTGTCTTGCAATTTTTTACAGAATTCATGTCCCCAAGAGGAGCCTATCATGTACAAGACATCTTCTATAAATAGAGGAAAAATTGAAGCAACACAAGAAGAGAGAAAACTACAACACAACAAGATACACTCAAGAATACACTTGTTCTTACATTGTCTTATTTCTTGTTGTAATTTGCCTAGCTATTCACTTTCACATTCTTGAGGTCTAGGTTTTTCTTGATTACACTTGCACTCTATTGTATTATCAATTATCGAGTTGTAATCTTGAATTTGGGTAATCATTCAACACAAGATATCCTTGTGAGTGTTCTTGTGGTAAGAACACACTTGGGTGATCTAGGTGTTAGGTGTAAGAAGATTGTGGTAATATTCTTGTTGAGGTGTTGAAGAATTTGGTATTCTTCAAGGTTGAAGATTGTGGTAATCTTCAAGAAAGATTGTGGTAATCTCAAAGGTGGTGTTGAAGAAGAGTGTGGTGCTCTTCAAGGTGTTCTTGTAAGTTGGTGTTGTATTAATTTGTGGTAAATTAATAAAATCTTTTTTCTTTTTGAAATCTATCCCGGATATACTGGGGTGGTAGAGGATTAGGCCCTAGGTGGGTTGAACTTCTATAAATCGATGTGTGTTGTTTACATTCTACACCTTTATTATTGTCTTTGAGCATTCGGTTTGAAAAAGAGGGCGAAATTGAAAAGATGGAGATAATCTATTCACCCCCCCTCTAGATTATCGTAGCCGCTTGGACTTACAAGTGGTATCAGAGCCAAACGCTTTGGCAAGCTCGTTTCACATCGCGAGTGAAGAGAAATATCGTCGGCTACGAATGAAGCTCATCTATCCGGCACCTCCACCACCACGCCACCACTATTTGATTCCAAAAATATTATATTTTGGAAAGAAAGAATGGAATGTTATTTACAAGGTTGCGGGTTCGGCATTTGGAACACCGTCATTAATGGAGAATCCATTCCGATGAAAGATACACCACACACCTCAAAAGGCTTCAAAAAGCTCATGATGAAGAGAAGAAAATCATCTCCTTAAATGGTAAAGCTCTTAATATTTTACATTGTTCACTTACCACCTTGGAATTTGATCATGTTGTAGGTATTCGATCGGCACATGAAGTATGGCAAAAATTAGAAGCCATTTATGAAGTATATGCAAATGAAAAGAGCAACTCAAAAGCATCTACTTTACAAACAGATACAACATCAAATCCAACAACATGGGATAAGCCTTCTACAACCTCCCATGATGAACAAGTTGAACAATGCCTCATGGGCATCGAAAAAGAAAACGAGGTCTAAACCCTCTACTTCTTATGAATATAGTGATTTGCAAAATGATTATGATGAGCTACAAGATGAATTCCAACACTTACTTGTTAAATACAAAAATTTGAAAAAGGAATTCATTATTTTGAAAAATGATAAGGATAGTTTATTTACTTCCTATGAATCACTATCATGTGCTCACACCACCACTCTTGATAAGGTTAGAAACCTTGAGAAAGATAATAGTACTCTTGTTGAGGATATAACTTGCTTGAAAAATGATTTATCTAAGTCCAACTTGAGTACCTATAAGATGACCGATATTGTTGATTGTTGTGATAAATCGAAACTAGAACTTGATCATAAGCCTAAAGGTGTCAATCACATGAAAAAGAATCAAGTCTCTAAACACATTGGTCATTATGCTCCTAGAATTATTACATGCTTTTATTGTGGTTAAAGGGTCATACGGTAAATACTTGTCGGGCTAGAAATAGCTCTAATTATTGTTGGAGACCTAAAAGTCTCAAAAATAATCCTAAAGGACCCAAGCACTTGAGGGTACCACAAAATAATGTTGTATTAGGTACCCGGCGGAATAATAATCGAAGAAAATTATTACCGCCAAGAAAACATCAAATGACCATTTCATTTGATCAAAGAAGGAGAAACTATTCTCAACAAAGCAAATTTCCAAAAAGAGGATACAAATGGGAAGAACATAATCCTTGGAAAAGGCAAAGACATCATCAACAAGATGATTTCCAAGGAAGAAGAGACCATCAACAATGGGAAGGTAACAAACCTTGGAAATGGAGTGATCAAAGAAACCATCATCAACGAAGTGACTTCTCATGGGGAAGATATCATCAACAATGGGAATGGCACAACCCATGGAAACGGCGTAATTGGTAAACCGTATCTCCCCATTTAAAATATGCATTTTATCTAGTTAGTATGCATGTTTTTATTTGTGCCTATATTGCAAATGAATTTTCAAGTATTTATTTTTTAATTAAGGTCTTCAATATATATTTGTGTTTTTAAAATATTTTTGAAAAAGAAGACCTTATATGATGTTTTTAAAAACTCTTGTGCATTTTTTGTAGACTAGAGTGTGTTATCATCTCCTATGGATTTTTATGGCATAAGCTTACTTGTGATATCTCTTAGCCTACACGTTTATCATTATGATTTGTGCTAGATTTGTTTTAAGAATTGTGTAGGATTTACATATTTTCACAAATGGCCATTTACGTCATTATTGGTCAAGAAAGGCATAAACTATCGAGATACGTTTACTTGTGTTATTCTTACTCTTATAGACTCGATATATGTATTGCCATGTGCCTATGTGCTTGTTTTTCATAATATCTCATACAAGTGCCATTAAGAGGATATTGTTATTTTGAAAAACACTATTCGATATTTGATTACACATATTTGCTTTAACTCTTGATTTGATGGGGTCTTAAATATTTGCTTTCGTTTTTTTAAAAAAATTTCAAAAGAGACCTTGTGTAGCTTTCTTAAGCTTTTTTGAACTTATATGTTTTAAATCAAGAGTTGATGAGTTTCTTGCATAGTATATGTTTCTTGCTTCATGGTTTATGTTGTCTACTTTTATGCAAGATATTTTGTGGTTGACAATTGAGGCATGTTATTACACTTGGGCTATTTTTCTTGCTTATATAAGAAATGCCTTTAATGAGTTTGTTGAGTTGTGTAGAAAAGAAAATACTCCAAACATTTGGATGTAAATGTTCTATTATGAACACCCTAGATCATTTGGATGCCCAATAGTGATGAAGAAGACAAATTCCTCAATTGATGCTTCAAGATGAAGATTGGTTTTTAGAATTGCAAGAGGAGCTAAAAAGGAAATGATACTTGGAAGTTGATGTCATGTCTTTCACAAACGATTATAAATGCAAAATGGGCACTCCGAAACAAACTCGATGACCAAGGCAACATTGGTCGAACTAAGGCGAGGTTAGTAGATCGAAGGTATTTTCAAGAAGAATGTAATGTTTTTGATGTAATATTTGCACTCATAGCTCTTTTAGAAGTTATTTGCATTTTACTTGCCCATTCTTGTTCTAAGAAAATTTCAAGCTTTACTAAATGGATGTTAATTTTCTAAATGGTTTTGTTCATATAGAAGTCTATCGGAGTTTAAAATTTTAGGCCAAATGATTTTTATAAAAAGGCTTTGTACGGTTGATTCAAGTACCCCGTATATAGTTTGATAGACTTAGCTATCTTTGCAAAATTATTTTACAAAAAGTAAATTTGATACTACACTTCTTGTTTTGAAAAAGGGCAATATTGTTTACTTGTGAAAATTTATGTTGATGATATTATCTTTGGTGCTACTAATGAATATTTGTGCAAGATGTCTTTCTAAGTTGATACTAAGTGAGCTTGAAGATGAGCATAATGGGGAAGTTCAATTTCTTGCTTGGACTACCAATTATTCAATGCCAAGAAGATGGTTATAAAAGAACTCTTGAAGGAGTAAGGCATTGAAGAAAGAAGAACCATCTCAACCTCTATGGCTAAAGATTGACAAAGGTTGAGAAAGGCATGTCGGTCGACAAACAAATTCGAGGTATGTTTTCTTGTATTATTTCTATAGACTCGACATTTCATATGCCTTATGTCTATATGTTCGACTTCAAAAATTATCCCAACGAATCTCATTAAAGTGCCATTAAGAGAAATTTTCAAATATTTGTAAGGCACTTCTTCTTATGACTTGTATATCCATAGATTTAAAACGTTCTTATTTTTCGGGATAACGAGTTCGGTATTTATTATACGGTTATTCGTATTCAAAATATGATTTGTCATAATCGAACTAAACATATTGAGATTCGAAAAACTTTCTAAGGGATTGCATTTTTATCAAAAACTTGAGATGTGATTAATTCTGTCTCAAAGTTAACTCGCGGACTCTTTAATCATTTACCGCCGAGTATTTTACCTCATTTCGAGCTTGATTATGACATAATGTATATTGAATGAGGTTTACGTTTGCATCTTGCACGTTTTAAAACATAGGGGCGAAAATTCGGATTTTTGGATCAAACTTCGGATTTTTCAAACAGAACTCAAATAGTGGGCTGACTGGGGCAAGGCCGACCGGTCGTCCATGTCGTCGACCGGTCGCCCCGCCCGACCGGTCGCCTTGATGATTTTCCTTGTTAAAAACGCTCGCTTTCCGTGACTTAGCCATTTTTGCTCTTTTGGTTCATTTTTCGTCCCCTTTGCAATTTTCACACACATTTCACTTCAAATGAGTTTTGATGCATGAATTATATATTTTGGGGACTACATAGCTCGGTTATCATCATTGTTGCTCGTCTTTACCAATCGAATGGTAAGAATTCTACTTCTTTAGCTCAATTGGGTTGAACCCTTGAGTTTGTGGCTTATATGTATTTTTCTTGATGCTAATTGTATATGTTTGAGATAAGCTTATTGATTGTTGATGAATGATATTTATTAAATTGCATTTGGTGGTAAAAAACTTGGCTTGTTTTCTTTTACAAGGGCTATATATGTCTTTTTCAATTTTTGACGCCCGCCAAGTGTTCGATAAAACGTTTCAATGAAAAATTCATCACCTACATGATTCTCTCGTTTTTAAAAGTCTTATATATTTTTAGAGATCATGTGTTGCTTATCCAATGAGTTTTCATAAGCTTCTTCAAGTCGTATGATTCGACTTTCACCTCCTTATTTGGTTTATAAGCTTCAATGTTCAAATAGCTCGATACATCGGTTTTGTTGCGCACTTTGATATGATATATGATGTATTTATCGTGCTAACATTCTTTTTGATGATTCCAAAGGGGGAGAAACAGGTTCTAAGCTCTTTAGCTCAAAGAAGCTAAGATAAGCTTAACGAAAAGAAGCTATAAGCTATGGCTTCATAAAGCCATAAGTTGTGGATCATATTTAGTCCACTTGGTGCATCATGGTTATGTATGAATCATGGTCCATTGGTTGTAGTATGGACTTATATACGGTTCTAATTATGTCTCTTTGACAGGGAGACCTTTTAAGTTATTGATACTTAAGCTCAATATCGAATAGCTAATATTTTAGCTTATGTTTAAGTTGCTTCTATATAACTCTTGTTGTGCATATTGATAGGGGGAGCATTTGTAATATATGTTTGAATCTCTCTACTCCCATCCTTGTGTTTATTGCACGGAATGTTGTCGCTCACAATGGATAGTTCTCTTTAACCGGTAAAATTGTTTTGTTTTCAAAATCGACCTCGTTAAAATTGTTTTGGTTTGTAATCATCAAAAAGGGGGAGATTGTTTGATAAATGGTTTTATCATGATTTTGATGATTTTGATTTTACACCACAACAATGGTTTTAAAGGTTGTCCAAATACTCCTAAATGATTTAAAATGGTTTTAATATTTTCCGGAGTATTTCTTCAAGTTTTATTTTCGACAAAATTGGACAACACTTTTAATGATTTTTTGTTAATGTATTTTTACACCAAAACAATGTTTCTAAATGTTGTCCTAATACTCCCGATCGGTCTAAAATGTTTTCACTATTTTTTGGAGTATTTCTTGAAGTTTATTTTCGATATAAAATTGGATAACACTTTTGTTTTGAGGTCAACCTTCGCCGTATAGGCAACCCGTACTGAAAGTTGAGAAAAACGGAAAACTTCATGTTTGCGAGAAAAATGGTCGGGCAACAACCGGTCGCCCTATAGGGCAACCGGTCGATCGGCCGACCTGGCCGACCTATAGGGCGGCCGGTACACTGGGAGCAAAAATCGAAAACAGAACTTCTATCTTTCATTTTTTTGATGAGTGCGACCGGTTGTGGTTAGGGTCGACCGGTCGAGTGCCGACGTCGCCGACGTCGCCGCTTAAGTTTAAGTTTGACAAAAAAATGTAACCGTTGTGCGAAAAAAACATCTTTTCCTTAATTTGTGGGATTGATTTCCAACGGCTCTTTTATTCAATTGTCTTGCAATTTTTTACAGAATTCATGTCCCCAAGAGGAGCCTATCATGTACAAGACATCTTCTATAAATAGAGGAAAAATTGAAGCAACACAAGAAGAGAGAAAACTACAACACAACAAGATACACTTGTTCTTACATTGTCTTATTTCTTGTTGTAATTTGCCCAGCTATTCACTTTCACATTCTTGAGGTCTAGGCTTTTCTTTATTACACTTGCACTCTATTGTATTATCAGTTATCGAGTTGTAATCTTGAATTTGGGTAATCATTCAACACAAGATATCCTTGTGAGTGTTCTTGTGGTAAGAACACACTTGGGTGATCTAGGTGTTAGGTGTAAGAAGATTGTGGTAATCTTCTTGTTGAGGTGTTGAAGAATTTGGTATTCTTCAAGGTTGAAGATTGTGGTAATCTTCACAAGGTGCCGTTGGAGATTGTGGTAATCTTCAAGAAAGATTGTGGTAATCTCAAAGGTGGTGTTGAAGAAGAGTGTGGTGCTCTTCAAGGTGTTGTTGTAAGTTGGTGTTGTATTAATTTGTGGTAAATTAATAAAATCTTTTTTCTTTTTGAAATCCATCCCGGATATACTGGGGTGGTAGAGGATTAGGCCCTAGGTGGGTTGAACCTCTATAAATCGACGTGTATTGTTTACATTCCGCACCTTTATTATTGTCTTTGAGCATTCGGTTTGAAAAAGAGGGCGAAATCGAAAAGATGGAGATAATCTATTCACCCCCCTATAGATTATCGTAGCCACTTGGACTTACATACACTTGTTCTTACATTGTCTTATTTCTTGTTGTAATTTGCCTAGCTATTCACTTTCACATTCTTGAGGTCTAGGCTTTTCTTGATTGCACTTGCACTCTATTGTATTATCAATTATCGAGTTGTAATCTTGAATTTGGTTAATCATTCAATACAAGATATCCTTGTGAGTGTTCTTATGGTAAGAACACACTTGGGTAATCTAGGTGTTAGGTGTAAGAAGATTGTGGTAATCTTCTTGTTGAGGTGTTGAAGAATTTGGTATTCTTCAAGGTTGAAGATTGTGGTAATCTTCACAAGGTGCCGTTGAAGATTGTGGTAATCTTCAAGAGAGATTGTGGTAATCTCAAAGGTGGTGTTGAAGAAGAGTGTGGTGCTCTTCAAGGTGTTGTTGTAAGTTGGTGTTGTATTAATTTTGGTAATTAATAAAATTCTTTTTCTTTTTGAAATCCATCCCGGATATACTGGGGTGGTAGAGGATTAGGCCCTAGGTGGGTTGAACCTCTATAAATCAACGTGTGTTGTTTACATTCCGCGCCTTTATTATTGTCTTTGAGCATTCGATTCGAAAAAGAGGGTAAAATCGAAAAGATGGAGATAATCTATTCACACCCCCTCTAGATTATCGTAGCCGCTTGGACTTACACTATGGCAGTGCCTAAAGCATATGCTAACTTCGGTAGAGGAGGGGGCCGATTTAGAGGCCGTGAGTATAAACCCGGGCGTGGGGGCTGCAGGGGTCGTGGTCGTGGTGGTCCACATCAAAATACTCACAAATATGATCGTGGCGGTCGCAATTACTATAATAGAGATAATTATCACTATCCCCGCCAAAATGATTATGCCAAACAGGGACACCAAATCAGTCAAATCGTGATAAGGGAAAACTGCATATGGAAAGAACTGGTGATGATCTGTGTAGCAGATGTGGCATGATAAGATATTGGGCCAAAACATGTAGAACTGCCCAGCACCTGGTAAATCTATACCAGGAATCAAAGAAGAATAAAGGAAAAAATGTTCAAACACATGCCACTGAAGCAGTGGAGCCACCTACTACAAATGAGGCCTACACATCTGAAATTATACGCGATCAAAATCCTGTCCAGGACTGAAAACCACTCGATATATCTGATTTTCTTGAGGATCATGAGGGACAAGGTGCCGACTGGATAAATTAAAAATAGACTCAATGTTTGTATGTTATTTTTCTCGGATGATAATTCCCAAAATTAAGTATGTTGTACTGTGTTTTGTACTTGTTCCGGATGATACATTCCCGGTTTTAAGATTTTACTATGAAATAATAAATCTGTTTGTGTCTAATATTTTTGATCACGGAATATCAGCAAATTTCTACCAAAATATTCACAAATTTTATATTCAAATTTTTCACATTAATTTTTCTCCTCCAACGGCTATATCAACGGCTATGAACAGTAATTTTTATATATAAATATACCAACATTTCATTCAACAAATTCACACATATTCTCTCATCTTCCTAAAACCTCCACATTTCTTTTATTCCAAAATGGTTAACTTAATGTTCGTATTTCTCATTACAATGGTCTTCATATACACCATCCTGCTTTTTGTTGGAGAATATACACCAGGAGAATTTTGGATTTTTATTGATCTTCTTATCTTCACAATTCTTCCTCTGTTAGCCGTAACAATTTATTTTAGCATGTTGTAATAATTAGATGATTATGTACGTCAATATTGTCGAATAAAATCATTTATTTAAATTTTGTTATGTATTGATGTTTTTATATAAAGTTTTTAATAATTGTATAATATTAATTCAATAATAATTATACCAGGTACACATGGGAAACACCAAGAACAGAGACTATTGTCTACTTGATAGTGCAACAACGCACTCAATATTAACAAATAAAGTATATTTCTCGAGTGTGAAATTGTGCAAGGCACAAGTTACAACTATATCTGGTCCCGTTGAGATTGTTGATGGCTCCGGGAATGCAATTGTGGTGTTGCCTAATGGCACAATCTTGCATATTGAAAATGCATTATTATCCAGTAGATCAAAAAAGAATCTACTGATTTTTAAAGATGTGCGTGATAATGGCTATCACTTGGAGACACTAAATGAACATAATAAATAGTGTCTATGTATCATATCTTATAAAATGAGAAAAAAAATTGCCCATGAGAAATTTGAAGCAACAACTTCTGGATTGTATTATGTCCAAATTAAAGCTTTTGAATCATATGCCACCATACCTTGGAAGCTGGTGAATCCTGATATATTTGGGTTATGGTATGATCGCCTAGGACACCCACGAACAACTATGATGCGTAGGATTGTTGAACAAATGGACATCTATTGAAAAGCACGAAGATGCTAATGTCCAAAGATTATTTCTGTGAATCATGTGCACAAGGAAAATTTATTACTAAACCTTCCATGGAAAAGATTGGATATGAATCACCTTCATTTTTACAACGTATTCATGGTGATATTTGTGGACCAATACATCCTGCAAGTGGACCATTTAGATATTTCATGGTCTTGATAGACGCATCGTGTAGATGGTCACACGTATGCCTTTTATCTACTAGAAATGTTGTATTTGCTCGATTATTAGCGCAAGTTATCAAACTCCGAGCACATTTTCCTGATTGTCCTATCAAGAATATATGAATGGAAAATATCGGAGAATTTATATCAAAAAGTTTTGATGAATATTGCGCATCACTGGGAATTAACGTTGAGCACCTAGTAGCACATGTTCATACTCAAAATAGATTGGCAGAATCCTTGATTAAACGAGTTCAAATCATTTCTCGTACATTATTGATGAGATCAAAACTCATTAGTGCAGCATGGGGTCACGCAGTATTACATGCATCAGCCCTTATTCGATTACGCCCCACTGCTTATCATATGCACTCCCCAATGAAATTAACTCTTGGTTTTGAGCCAAATATTTCACATCTTGGGTGTGTTGTTCAGGTGCCAATTCCACCTCCTCAGTGGACAAAAATGGGTTCACAACATAGACTTGGTATATACGTTGGATTTGATTCTCCATCAATTGTTCGATATTTAAAACTGATAACTAGAGATTTATTTACCGCTAGATTTGTGGATTGTCATTTTGATGAGACAACATTCCCATCAATGGGAAGGGATAAAGTTGTTTTATATAAACAAAAACCAGTTGAGAATATCTCCTAAAATGAACAAAGTTTATCCCATTTAGATCCACGTATTTCTGAATGTGAAAGTGAGGTAAATAAATCATTCATTTACAAAATATTGCTAGTAGACTTCCTGATGCATTTAACGATGCTAGTAAAGTCACGAAGTCTCATATCCCAGCTTCTAATGCTCCAGCCAGGATTGTTGTTCCAGATGAAAATAAGAAAATGAATGATGATAACCCACGATAAAAACGTGGTAGACCTATTGGCTCAAAAGATACTATTCCTCGAAAAAGAAATGAGAGAATTGATAATAATGAGCATGCTCCAGATGAATCTGTCGAGCCTAACACCTCAAAAAATGTACAAAATTCTGGTAGCACCGAGAATCCCATGAGCTATTGTAATGAAATATGGGATCGAAATGAAATAATTATTGATAATAATTTTGCATTCTCGGTTGCTCAAGAAATTATAAATGATGATTATGATAACGAACCACGTTCGATAATGGAATGTCGTCAGAGGTCTGATTGGCCTATGTGGGAGGAAGCAATAAAATATGAGTTAGCTTCCCTAGAAAAATGAAATGTATTTCGGAAAATTGTTCGTACTCCAAACAATATAAAGCCCATTGGATACAAATGGGTATTTGTTCGAAAAAGAAATGAGAAAAACGAAGTCGTGAGATATAAATATCGACTCGTGGCTCAAGGATTCTCCTAGAGACCTGGGATAGATTATGATAAAACATATTCACCTGTGATGGATACAATCACATTTTGTTTTCTTATCAGTATGGTTGTCCACAAGAATCTAGACATGCGTCTAATGGACGTAGTAACAACATATCTACATGGTTCGTCGGATTCTGATATTTATAAGAAAATCCCTGACGGATATAAAATGCCAAAGTCAGACACTCCCCGTGAATTATACTCGATCAAATTACAAAGATCGTTATATGGATTGAAGCTATCCGATCGCATGTTGTATCATAAACTTAATGAATACCTTTCTAAGAAAGGTTCAGAAATGATACTATTTGCCCATGTGTTTTTATTAAAAGATCTGATACCGGATTTGCTATTGTTGTTGTATATGACGATGACATGAATTTGATTGGCACCCCTGAAGAATTATCTAATGCTGCTGAATATCTAAAGAAAGAGTTTGAGGTGAAAGATCTTGAAAAAACTAAACTTTGTCTTGGTATTGAGTTAGAGCATAAAGATAACGGGATACTTGTACAACAGTCTGCATATACTAAAAGATTACTCAAGCGATTTAACTTGGACAAAGCTCATCCCTTGAGTACCCCTATGGTTGTGCATAGTTTAGATCCCAAAAAAGATCCATTTCGACCAAAAGAATCTGATGAAGAGACTTTGGGTCCTGAAGTGCCTTACATTATTGCTATTGGAGCATTAATGTATTTAGCATAATGTACTAGACCAGATATTGCTTTTGCTGTAAATCTACTTGCGGGATATAGTTCAGAGCCAACTCGAAGACACTGGAATGGTATTAAATACATCTTTCGATATCTCAGTGGTACTATAGATTTGGGGTTATTCTACTCCAAAGAATCAACTAAGTCTGGGTTAGTGGGTTATGCTAATGCGGGATATAGATCTGATCCACACAAAGCTCGATCACAAACTGGTTATTTGTTTTGCTACAACGGTACAACTATATCATGGCGATCTGTCAAACAAATATTGGTAGCTACTTCTTCCAATCACTCTGAGATAATTGCTCTTCATGAAGCTGGTAAAGAGTGTGTTTGGTTAAGATCAATTATAGCTCATATACGAAATGCCTATCAGCTGAAACCAATTACAGACACTCCCATTATTATTCATGAGGATAATGCAGCATGCATAGCACAAGTAAAAGGTGGTTATATATAGAGTGATAGGACCAAGCATATTTTACCAAAGTTTTTCCATACACATGAACTCCTGAAAAATGGAGAGATAAACGTTCAAAGAAATTCATTCAGGTCATAATCTTGCCGATTTGTTCACAAAATCTTTGTCGACGTCTACATTCGAGAAATTGGTATACGGCATAGGCATGCGAAGAGTTAACAAGCAAGATTGATAATCCACATCAACGGATTATTTTATTTATTTCAGGGGGAGCAAAATCATATATTGTGCGTTGTACTCTTTTTCCCTTATGTCTGGTTTTTATCCCATTGGGTTTTTCTAACTTAAGGTTTTAATGAGGCAGCTTGTGCACAAGGTTTGACTTGGAGATATATACTCTTTTTCCCTTCAGTCCGATTTTTCCCACTGAGTTTTTCGACTTAAGATTTTTAATGAGGCATACTCATCCAATGGTGCTATGTCCAAGGGGGAGTATTGTGATACAAGGTGGACTAAGCACCACCTAAATGTTGGTAGATATTGACAAATGCATATACAATTAATACAAATGCATTTAACATAGTTGTGTAGTGGTTGGAGAAAACTTATATATAAGCATGAATAATTTTGAAGAAAGGATACAGTTGATTTCTTGATTTTAATCCCATTTGCAAGCTTTGTACTATTATCAATATATTATCAGTATAGTTTACTTTATATTATCAACATTAGTTTACATAAAAATAAAGAAGGAATTATTTTACAACATTCCTTTCATTTTCCTTTGCCGCTAATTTTCAGCTTTTTACCTTGCCGAACCCTCAAATTCGAGTAATTGTGAAGTGCATTACATTCCATTTTGACCTTTAACCCGCAAAGATGCATGGAGAGTAAATTTAGTTTTATTTAAGAAAATATTTCCTTAATTTTACTACTTTGCAAGCATATATCATTTTCAATACAAATATATTGGCAAATGAAAATGTGGGGTTGCTTTGTCCGGTCCTTGAAAATTTACAAGTGTTTATAAACAGATGAAAAATGTTGAGCAGAATTTCAGCGGAGGCAGACTGGTAAGAAGGCCGACCACATAGAGGAGCGAACCGAAAAACTCTGGGATCTTTTAATTTATTCAAGAATGATGTTTCATCTCCTACTCCACCGTATGGGTAATTGACACGTGTGTAGAAGTTACCAAATTAAAAACCCACAATTTAAGCTTGATTTTTGCTTCAAAATAAATATGGTAACTTCTATACACGTGTCGATCATCCGTACGGTGAAATGAAACACCATTTTGGAATAGAAAATCTCATCCACAATTTCAGACTTTATTCTTCTGGACTTGCTATCTCGAAAAAGAGATGTAGATCAATTTATTTTACTCTGTAATTTGAATCAATTTAATGGATTAAGTTTTATTGGTTCTTTCTTTTATTGGTTGCAGTGTAGTCAACAGGGTCGGACCTGATTTTTCTGGGGCCCATGGCGACAAGAAAAAAAGGAGACCTCTATAAAACGAAAAAAAGATATAATAAAAAACTTCAAGCTCCAACGATGACTTCTTTATCATCATCTGAATATTCAACAAGTGCAACACCTATAAACATATACTGGAAAAAGTACCAAATAGTCGTTGACAAAATCTAGATCTTCTAGCATTATGAGAAGCAAAATCATCAATAAGGTCATCAAAATTAAGATTTTCTAACACGTTATTTTCAATACATAAAATTGCCAACCCATTTAATATTTTTTGAGACATAGTTGAACGCAAGTGTGATTTTATCAATTTTAGTTTTGAAAAACTTCTCTTCGTTAATGCTACAGTAACTGATATAGTTAACAAAGCTCTATAAGCAATGAAAGTATTTGGAAAATATTCCAAAGCTTTTACAATTTTAAAAAAAATCATATACCTATTTTAATTTTTTTTTAAAAAGACTATGTTCTTGAGAAGAAATAGAATATGAAAGAAAAACATGTTTATTTTATTTTGAATTTAGAAGTTAGATTAATTTTCTTAGTATAATTTTGAAGGCAAAAGACTTATGGTATTTTTAAATTTTTGCCATTTGTTATTTTTCAGTTTTCTTGGGGGCCCTATAATGGTTTTTTATTAAAACATGTATTTATACCTATATAAAGACTCATTTAAAATTGGGGCTTTTTAAAATCGGGGACCCTAGGCGGTTGCTCTCGATGACTATTTTTAGGGTCGGCTCTTGTAGTCAAAATGCTCGCCTTTACTCGTAGGCGCATTGGGCGAGGCGCCAAACACCTCAGCGTCTTGGGTGACCGAAGGCGCAGCCGCTCGAGCAAGACGGATAAAAAGCGCCAAAGGCACACGCCTTTGTTGGAGGCGTAAGTCGCTTACTTTGTGCACTTACTCAGATTCAGCTGGATATCTTTTTCTTCCTTCCCATAATCTCATTTTAGGGTTTTGTTCCTTTGTTTCATTTTTTTTTGTTAAAAGCCCAAAGCACTTTAAAGCTTATGCCCAATCCAAAATATTACACAAAAATTAGGGCAAAATCAGTTTTTCCTCCAGCCCAGCGGGAGAATCAGAGAACACACGCTATTCTTTCGGGAGAGTTTTTTCGTCCATTTGCTGTGGAAATTGAAGGTAAGTTTTCTTCGATCTTGTCGTCTATCTTTTCTTCCTTCTTCTTCTCCTTTTTTTCTTCCCTTTTTTTTTCTGTCGATTTCTGCTACTTTTCCCTTTTTTTTTGGGCGATTCATGCTCCTTTATTCCTAGAAGACTCTGCCTTTTTCCTCTTCTTTATGGCTAACGCCTAATAGCAAAGTAGCAAACCAACCTTTTTTATTTATTGTGCAGACTGTGTAATATTGTAATATGGAGAGTGGAAGTGCAAGTGCAGCTGGAAAATTCTTTTGATGCTTTTGTTGTTTGGCTAATGAATTGTTATGTTTATATCATTGTTGGTGCATATTGTTTAATTTTATATTGAATGATTATGTTTTTGATCATTTGAGAATATTATAGTGTTATAGATAATATTTCCAAAATTTTTGCGCCTTGCTTGAGTCAGGCGAGCGCTTTTTTAGCGCCTCGCGCCTCAGGCGATATAGGACCTTGTCGCCTTGAGTGCGCCTTACCACTTTGACTACGTTGATTGGTTGGCCGGTAATGCTTAGAAAGTATGTGGGGAATTCAAGAGTTTCACATAGGATGTGTTAGTTTGGTTTACAAGTCATGGTAGTCATGATCACATTTCTAGGAGAATATCATATGCACGAGAAAGATTTAATATGTTTGTGTAGTTGAAAATATTGAAGCTTATTGGATATCTTGGCTTTTATATTTCCTAACAAGTGTCTGGGAAATATGTTTGAGTTGAAGGCTTTTATATAATGAGATTATTTTTCTGATGCATGTTCTTGAAATGTTATATCCCTTTCCAATTATTTTATTTTCTAGATTTTAAAAACTTTAAGTGCTAGTCGTCCCAACAAGTTATTCTTTTCCTTTTCATACTAACAATCATTCTTGACAGGAATGAGCCGCTCACTTGTAAGTCCCTCCTCCCTAAAGCGGAAAAGACCTGAAACTCAGCTACCTGGTCTCGTTGATGCTGAGCATGCAATCCTCAATTTGATCAAAAGTAAAAAGGATTTGGGCATTTGGACAAGAGAGATCAAACTAGAGACCAAGCTTGCTGACAATGTTGTCACCAAATCAGTCAAGTCTTTGTTGGCTAAAGGATTGATTAAAGAAGTGGTAAACATTCAAAATAAGGCGAAGAAAACCTACATGGCAGTTGAGTTTGAACCTTCTAAGGAAATCAGTGGAGGTGAGTGGTACAACAATGGGGAGCTCGACAAACAGCTTATTGATGCTCTTAAACTTGTGTGTTTTAGGTACATGCGTATGCAGAAGGTTGCCACTCTGGAGGGAGTCCACAATGAAATTAAGAAGAATGGCGTGGTGACCTTTGACATTTCTAGCCAACAAATCGGCGAAATACTAAATTCGATGGTTCTTGACAATGATATCATAGAGGTGAAAAGCACTGGGTTGGGAGATTATTATTCGATTCCTATTGGGAAAACTTGTTACAGAGTTGCTGGTGGTGCAGGAGTTGCAAAGGGTCCACGGATGGGTGCATTTGCTACGATCCCATGTGGTGCTTGTCCCCGGATTAGCTTTTGTACAAGTGATGGGGTTATCTCCCCAAGTACTTGTGTGTATTACACCAAATGGTTAGGCATTGATTTTTGAAGCTTAATTATATATATATATATATATATATGTGTGTGTGTGTGTGTGTGTGTGTGTGTGGAAATTTTGGTTTGTGGTGGAGAGTTTGCTTTTTTGTTACTTTGTTAGTAATAACTATTTTATATCAAGTTATTTTAGATTTGTTGTGTACTGATTGATACCTTAATTATGCTTCAGATATTTCTTGGATGTGGCCCTAAATTCATAGGGAAATTTTCTATCCAGATGCTATTAAGGTGGTCGACATGATAATTGTTTTCCTGAAAATTTTGTTTTCTGAATAAAACTTTTCTTAGTGTTTGGGAAAGAATTTTGAATTTATAGCCCCAGCCGCCCCTCGGCCTTCATGATACCAGTGGGAAGAGTTGTGAATATTAATTTGGACTGTCTTGGCTCTCTCTTGGCTCAAAGCTATGATTTTGAGTCTGTTATGTTATGCTTGGGCTAATATTGAAGCACAGAGAGAAGAATAAGATGGCTTAGATTTTCCTGAGGTCCCAGTCTTCCAGAAATTCATGCTGCTACTCATTTGAAAGAAACATGGATTGACTGTTAAACCCCAGTGAATCTTGGTTCAATTCTTGCCTATTCTCCTCAACTGTAAACAAAATCTTGCCTTGTTATGAAAAAGCTGCTTGTGGAGAGAATGTGATGGATGCTTTCAGTTTACGGATAATTACAAAAACTACCCCTCAGGTTGGAGCTAATTACAAAAAAAGATGTTTGAAAATTAAAAAAAAAACATTGAGGTTTGGTTCTACCCCTCTTTTATTTATTTCTTTTTTTTTTTTGGGTTAATGTAAAATTATCATGTATTTACCTGTCCTTTTTATAGCAATCTTCTGCCTATTATTTACGTGGACAGTTGGACTTTTCGTGTTCATAGGCCAGGGAACACAGCTCGGCCCATCAGCTAAAATGATACCCTGCACTTCTTGGGCTCTGCGTATCAGTCGACCCATTAATTAAGTGCCAAGACTACAAAAAATGGGTTGACTGGGCCTATTAAAATATAATCAGATATCTGTATGAGGTTAAGTACTTTTCTTTTTTTGATCGGTTGTATGAGGTTAAGTACTTAAGTAGGGTTTAACTTGTTTACTACATAAAATCCTTAAGTCACCTATATCGAATATTTACCTCCCTTTATGGATAATAAGTATGTAAGTTATTTATTATTAATTATTAATAAATCAGTTGGTGACTTTCGCTTGATACCATGATGTAATTATTGTTTCTGTGAAATAAGTTACTTTACTATCATCAAATTAAGGATCATTATAAATCTGCCAAATACTTAACAAAACTAATTGTGAGAAAACTCAAATACAGGCAGGAAAATAATCCTATAAGATAGGAAGGGTGCCAAACCTTTTTCTTTTTGTTTTTTCCCTAATCCATTTAGAATGAATTCATAAAACATCAAGTTGATAAATAACACCCAAATAAAATAAAATTAAAAAAAATCTTGTTGGCATGAATAAGGCAATCCTCTACAAATCTATATTTATGGATAATTAAACAGCGGAATATATTATAATATTTCCTCTGACGAAAAAACCTAAAAGGTAAGATATTTAGTTGTGGCATGTGGTGCCAATTATTGTAACAAAGTTTTTCAATAGTGATGGCCCATTCATAATTAATATCCTTAGAAGGTACAAACATATGTGGAACCCAAAACCCTCTCACATCTTTAACTTTGCACACCAACAAGATAAGTAGTAATTGAATTGGGTCGCACATGAAAAAGTAGTACAAAAATATCTTGTCTATAATTAAAAAATATCTATGTAGCTACTTGATGAGTACAAATATGACCTTGTTACATTATTTTGAATGCACATAGTAATTGTGTAAGAGAAAGAGGAGGTAGTTTGAACTGAGAAAATGGAGCATATGAGATCGAATCGTAGTGACGTTCACTTAAACGGAGAGGAGGCGGCGAAGGTGGAGGCAGCCACCCGAGACTACTTCGATGGTGTGGCGCCGAAGCGACACACTAAACCTCAGCGTAGCGAATATTCTTCCGCTTACGCTGATGCTCTCTCTACCAACGATGATGCTGTCGTCATTCCTGAATATGTTCAATTCCAACATCTCCAGAAGGATGATAATCAAGTTAGTCTTTTTTGTATTAGATTAGATTTTACGATTCCCAAATCTTTATTTTCTGGCTCCGCGTCCTGATAATAAGTCCATCTTTTGACGCGCATAATGTATATGAAAAACGGACATAGATCACATCTTCTAAATTATATTTCGTTTTGTAATGCAGAAGCTGGTGTATAATGGAGGCAACATTAGTGAGGAATTTACGGAGACAGAGTATTACAGGGACCTCAATGGCATTGACAAGCAGCATCATACGGTACCATTCCAAAACCTCTATTATTATTTATAGTTAAATCATTATTGTTGGAAATAAATATATTTCCAGAAAATCTATATAAATTTAATTAAACAAACTTTAGGCTCCATTTGAATTGATGGATTTGGAGCTAAGAATTTCAAATCCATAATAACAAATTCACTGAAGTTGTTTGGATGAAGTCATTCTGTAAGAATTTGAAATCCATGGAAGCTATTTTTGGAGTTATTTTGAAGAATTTCAAATCCATTCTCAAATGGAGTCATTTGAAATCATTCTCGCAAATTCAGGGGGACTTGGTACGGTCCCACACATGAAGTGTGTACCCAATATGGGAGAGAGCCCAAGCCTACCAAGTGAGGTCCCATACATGAAGCTAGAGCTCAAGCCCACCAAGTGAGGTTCCATCCTAAAACCAATTGGTGGCAGGAGGAGTATCTCGCTTGACTTAAGTGGATTCTTTTCCCTTAATTAATCAATATGACACAATTCACAAGTAACATATCTCAACATCTTCCCATCTAAATGTAACCTTAGGTTTTGTTTGGATGAACAGTTTAATGAAAAAATGAAAACGAAACAAAGACATTAGTGAAAATAACGACCCCCGTTTGGGTATTAGACATAAGTTCCACTACAATAAAAATGTTCTTGCGTAAGAACAATGAAAAAATGTAATTGTTATCTATACTTTAACAAAATAAGTATCTTAATTAAAGTATCAAGTTAGCTTTTCTTTATCTTTTTCTTCAGTAATACTAAATGTTTTCTCCTTTTTCTATCCTCTCTCATATACAAAATTGCCCGATCAATGTATAGAATGAATGGTAAAATTTGGGGTCTTAGGATTGAATTCCACCATGAACATTGTGGACTGTAAGCGTTTATGAAGGAATTAGTTTTAAAAAATATTGAATTTTGATTGAATGATTTAGAATTTGGTGGGTGTATAGTGATACGGATGGTTAAAAGTTTAATTAATTTGATGGGGATTTTCACAAGTTACAGAGGATAAGAAATGGGCAAGAGGCAAAAGACTTTTTGAATAAAATTTGTGTTAGTTTTTGGCTTTTTTTTTTTTTTTTTTTTTTTTTTTTTGGAGGAAAGTTAGTTTTTGGCTTTTTGCTTATACAAGAATGCCCCAACACCTAGTTGGCTAGATATACTTGTCCATGTCGGTAAAAGTAACACCTTTATGAGTTAAAATATATATTTTTTGATACAAAATATCATGTTTTAAGAATAAAAGTATCTGTTTTTTTGAAATAAAGTATCACGTTTTTTAATATAGTCACATATTATGAATTCAATACAAAGAAAGATGAATATAAATATGATAGAGTTAAAGTAATATTTTTATAAGTAAAAGTATTTGTTTTTTGAGATAAAGTAACATTTTTTAATATAGTCACAAATTATGAATATATTACAATAAAATATACACACACATATATATATATATATATATATATATATATATATATAACAGAGTTAAAGTATCTATTTTTTGAGATAAAGTATCATGTTTTTAATATAGTCACAAATTAGGAATGATGGAAAGAAGGAAAAATAAAACAATAAATATTATATAGTTAAAGTAACACTTTTATAAGTAAAAGTATCCGTTTTTTGAGATAAAATATCAGATTTCTTAATACAGTTACAAACTAGGAACAAAAGAAAGAGGAAAAATAAAAAATAAATATGATGTAGTTAAAGTAATACTTTTATAAGTAAAAGTATCCATTTATTGAGATAAAGTATCATATTTTTTAATACATTCAAAGATTAAGAATCTAGTACAGTGAAGAAGTGAAATAAATATGACGAGCTTGGGAATTTGTAATAATTTATGAATGGTGTTATATTCATGGTTATACTGAAACTGCATAACAAGCATTAGTGGTATAGTGGTAGAATAACACTTTGCCAATGTATAGACGCGGGTTCGATTCCCGGCTAGCTCATTCAGAGCGCTGAAGTCGGTCCTACAAGAGACCTTCTCCAACTTTCATTTCATGTACTATGCAAGCATAGCGCTCACGTATTCGAACCGCGGCCACCTGACCCCTCTTTTGAAGCCCATTGCATGTAGGAAGCATAACAAATTTTGTAATTAGTGAAAAAATTATTGATAAATTGTTATGAAGTGAGGTTTATATATATTTCGTCATCTCATTTCTCAGGCACTCGAAATCTCAATACAATTTTGGTTAAAAGACATCCTATATATGAATAAAATGTGACGATGTTCAAATATGAAACAATTATATCATAATATTTCTTTTGAATTAGCTATCTTGGTAGACTGGAACAGGGTTCATAAAAGTGGACAACACAAATGAGAAGGGGTTCAGCCTAACACCTGATTCTGCTACTGAAAGCCATGCCTCAACCAGGGGAAACCCTGCTACTAATGACTGGATTCCTACTGCAACTGATATGGTACACAAACACACACACACACACACACTTGTATGTGTGTGTCTATATACATATATATATATATTCATTTTTTTTTCCTTTTTTGTTTTTCAGGTGGATTTTGTCACTGGCAAGCCCAGCAGAAGTGAATGATTATGGATCATGGGAGTTAGGCTGATATATGATCATTGCAGCTTGGACTTCATTTCATACATTTTGATATGTTTGGCAATTTGAATCAGACAAGTTTAGTTGGTTAATTTATGGATGAATAAATCTTAAGTCAGAACTGATTTCAGTTTGTATGTTGCCTAAATTGAAATCTCATCTCATAATTCAACTATATACTATGGGTTCTGTTTAAATTTGTTAGTGCATTCATATTATTGATTGTGAAAAGTAGATATCGTGTATATCTTATAGCAATGTTAGAGCAGTAGGTTGAAATAAGCTTTGAGGCCCGATGAATTAATCACTATTTTTAAGGTTTTAATTGCCACCGACTATTTTATTTGTTGCAGCAACATGTTGTGGCAATATACATTCAGGACACAATAATTAAGCCTTTAGTTCTATAGATAATAATTTCTACGCAACTCAAATAGAACTTCTGTAGTAAATAGTAATTTGAATGTGACAGAAGATGATAAAATAGGCAAAACAAGTTTTTAACTAACACATAACACATCTGTCAATATATATATATATATATATATATGATTTGGATCACATTTGATCCTCCTAATGGGATGAGTCCTTAGAGACCAATCTTAACTGTTAGGGAGTAATTTTTAATGACCCAGATTTAAACTCTATTTTTAGGTGTTTAGATTTTTATTCATTGATTTTAAGGGTAGAATAGTAATTTTATATCATTATGAATAAGTCAAGGAGGAGAATAATTCCTTCACACATGAGTTATTATTGACATGTTCTTTTCCTTTTCAAAGATATGGCTAGAGGGTTTTACAGTGTTTAAAGATTTATTCCAAGTTGGAAGTTTTTTATATGTATAATGATTGCACATTTCTTTTTATTGTATTATGATTGCATGGTTAGTACTTAGTATATTTATATTTTATATTTAGTATATGCGTGTTGCATATATATTACATCATACTGTTATTTTATATATACTAATTTCTGATTGCATTTTTAGTACTTTGTCACTGTATTTTTATTACGGTATGATTGCATAGTTAGCACATTAGTATTGCATATTTAGTATATTTGATGATACTCGAGCCGAGTTGGACAAAATACATCCACGTGGCCATCCAATATTTGATGACGTGGGCCGTTCAAAGTGACGTGGACCAACCAAGCCACCCTCACTCGAGCCGAGGTGCCTAGCCGAGCTCAACCCACTTGGATATCTGGCCAAAGAATTCAATATCTCTTCATTCAATATCCCTCCACTAAATCGATTCAATCTACCAATGGCAGACCAAGGAGCCAGCTGTCAATGCTTCCATGGGACAAGTCAACAAGCACTTTCCAATACATGGCCACCATGCGCTTCATGCACATCAAGAGGAGAACAAGTATCCCACTAATATTTTAGATGTAATAATTAATTAGCCATTAATTGTATTAGTATAAATAGATCTCATTTATTAGAAAAAAGACAGGAGAAATCCACTATATAACTTGTAGAATTCAAATTTTGTGTGCGAGTACCGACCAGAAACAATCTGCTCGGCTACAGTAATAAAAAGGTAGTTCTCAGCCACTTATTACATTTCCAGTTGTCAATTTTTATTTTCCAGTTACGCACTTTTATTTATTGGATTTGTTGATCGAATAAGAGCATCAACAAATTGGCGCTAGAAGGAGGGCCCATTAGTCCAGTCTCATTCCCACGAGTTTCGAATTCCAGCCAAGGTAATTTGCTTTCATGCTTCTTCAACAATGAGTAAAAATCCAAAAATCCTCAAAGGCAAGACCTTCAACCCCAAGATCCCCAAAATGTGCCTCCAACCGAGACTGGGGGCGCAACAGTGTTGCCCATCACACAACTTTTCTCAAACCCAAAATTTTTACAACAAATGAACCAATCGTTAACTCGAGCATTAACACCCCAGTCGTTCCTCCCCTACAAATAGTTATACCTCCACCTCCTCCACCCGCAAATCCCCTACCAAACATCCAAAATCAAGCTCCTCTGAACCAGGATAATCAAGAAGTTGAATCTCGAAATAGACAACCTGAGGATAGGCGAGAAAGAAGAAGGCTACGGGATGAAGGCGTGGACCACAACAAGGTTGAGGAATCATCTCCACCAATTCTTCGGCGTCCTCATCGGGCTCACTCGGTGTTTGGGCGCATGTGCAATCTATCCAGTCCATGATCCAATTTCCTGGCAATCGAGAGCCTCCTAGAGCTAATCGAGCTCAAGAACCTAGTCCATTGAATGAAAGAGAAGCTGAAATACTTTGCCTTCGGCGTCGTCTCAATGAGTTGGAAGAAACACATGAAAAAGCTCCTTATCAACCAAGCCCCATTTCTGGTCGGGTTGATGTGGTATCTCTGTTTGCTCCACACATCTTGACAACTCCGATCCCAACAAAATACAAAGTACCACAAATTGGATTGTACGATGGTGAAACTGATCCCACCACTCATATTCACAAGTATTTGGCGTGGACCTAGTTGTACGGTCCCAGTGATGCGATTTTGTGCAGGGCGTTCCCATTAACACTTGGTGACCGAGCTCACCGATGGTTTCGAACTCTGCCCCCAGTTCGA
This sequence comes from Rehmannia glutinosa, assembly GCA_016081115.2. Classification (NCBI taxonomy): domain Eukaryota; kingdom Viridiplantae; phylum Streptophyta; class Magnoliopsida; order Lamiales; family Orobanchaceae; genus Rehmannia; species Rehmannia glutinosa. Next base: position 317,268 of record JABTTQ020002763.1, on the reverse strand, counting down.
TCCATTCGTGGAATGACATGGCACCAACATTTACCAATCACTTTCTGAGTCCAAAAGTCCGCGTTGCGCTAAAGGACTCCCTCATCACCATCAAGCAGAATAAGGATGAATCGTTGAAAAGTTATATTTCCAGGTTCAATAAGTAGATCCATGAAATGGAACCGGTCTCTGATGATGCAATGCTCATGGCAGCCATTTCGGGACTTGCCCCCCATTCCCATTTTTGTTACGCCATCCACGAGTCAGGGGCAACTACCTTCCAGGAATTCCTTATTCGAGCAGAGCGACACATCTGTGCTGAAGAAGCCATGACCGGCTCTGCGACTGAGCAAAAGCTGCAGGGGGTGAAGAAGGATTTCAAGAAAGATGCTGCTTTGTGTTCAGGGTCAGGATTCAAGTCATTTTCGACAGTTCTACCATAGGGTACAAGTCATATCAAGAAGTGCGAGTTGAGGTCGCAGCTATGAGGAGCTCGCTGACTCAGCCTCCCTCGGTTATCTTGAAGGAAATCAAAGATCTCAATTTATTAACTCCAGCTCGCCCATTGAAGTTATCCTTCAAAGTTGGACAATTCTCGATATTGTTACTATCACAAGTTGGTCGGTCATGAGACCGATGAATGCAGAGATTTGATAAGGGAAATTATGAGAATTGTGCAAAGGGGAGGTTTAAAACGATATGTGCAAAATTTGCCACCCCCACCACCGGTCCCCGCTGGAACAATTCCAAAAAGGGTCGACGATCAAGCAAGATTACCACCCATGAATCCCAATCATGGACACGAAATATTAACCCTCATCAATACAAACATGGCAAAAGATAACAAGTCAATTCGAAAAAGAAAAGTAGAGGTGAGAGAAGCTACAAACGCAGGCTAGTGAGTCCGAGTGGCAGAAATTAAGCAAGGTCAACCTACAAGTTTCTTCACCTTTTCTGACCAGGATGCCGACCAGCTAGTCCATCTACACTCGACCCCCTGGTCATTACGGCACCATTCCTAGGCATCCCAGTCCATAGGATCCTGGTCGACTCTGGCAGTTATGCATCAGTGACCTACATCAGGGCCTTCGGGAGGTTGAATGTGGACGATTTTCACATTCGTCCATGCAATGACAGTATTCTTGGATTTGGGGGCGGAAGGATCATTCCAATAGTTGAAGTCGACCTGTGCATTCAGCTTGGCCAGGGGGCGAATAAAAGAACGGTTATAACAATGTTTAAGATCATCAACTCAGATTCAGAGTACATGCGATTATTGGGCGAACCACTTCTTTATCATTTGAAGGCCGATGTGTCAGTTTATCATTTCTGCATCAAGTTTCCCACTCCAGAAGGGGAAGTCTTTCACAAGGGCTACCAAATGGAATCAAAGGAGTGCTCGCTCAAACCCAGACTAGTGGAGATAAATGTACTCGAGAAAAGAGAGTCCACCAATCAACTCGACCACTAAACCAGAATATCGAGCAGAAAACATACCTGAAGTTGACCCGAGGAGACGCCCTGGGAAACAACCGATGACAGAAAAAGAAGAATTACTTTTACAGAAGAAAGAAGGGCAAAGTAAAAAACAAAAGCTTACCAAACCACTTCGGTCTGAGCTCATCGAATTCCTGAGCAATAATTTGGACATATTTTCCTAGTCTCACTCGGACATGCCCGAGATTGATCCAAAACACGCTTGTCACCGGCTGAATATTGATCTCAAATACCAACCAGTGATCTAGAAAAGAAGGAAATTAGGCCCAGATAGGCAAGCGGCATTGGAAGTTGAGGTCGGCAAGCTACTGGACAACAAATTCATAAGGGAAGCCCTCTATCCGAGATGGGTGGCCAACCCCGTGCCAGTCAAGAAAAGCAACGGGCAATGGCGACTGTGTGTGGACTTCACCAACCTTAAGAAAACATGTCCCAAAGACAGTTATCCTCTCCCCCATATCGACTACATGGTGGGCACAACAACAGGACATGAATTGACGAGCTTTATGGATGCTTATTCTGGGTACAATCAGATCCAAATGCATCCGGATGATGAAAAGAACACATCTTTCTACTTGGCTCGTGGTGTGTATTGCTACAAGATGATGCCATTCGACTTGAAGAACACAGGAGCAACCTATCAAAGGTTAGTTAATAAGATGTTTGAAAATTTGATAGGAAGTACAATGGAAGTCTATGTATATGATATGCTTGTAAAATCCTTGTACGCTGCCGACCATATTGCTCATCTTAATGAAATGTTTATGATTTTGCGCGAGTTAAAGATGATGTTGAATCCTAAAAAATGCACGTTTGAGGTTGGTTTAAGGAAGTTTTTATGATATATGGTCAGTCAAAGAGAAATCAAAGCTAACCCAGAAAAAATTAAGGCCATAATCAATCTAGAACCCCCTAATTTTTGTCAAAAAAAGTACAAAGTTTAACTGAGCGCCTAGCCGCTTTAAGCAGATTTGTATCAAGATCAACTAATAAGTGCAAGCTATTTTGCGAGAATATAAAGAAAAACAAAGATTTTGAATGGACCAAATTAATGGGGATTACGAAGCAAATTGGGGCCCCAATATTTAGAGTTTCTAAATTTTCGGAAGAGAAAAATGAGGCCACTCTACGAGCCGAGCTGGATTTGTTAGAAGAAAAGAGATTTAGTTCCAAGATGAAGAACGCAGTGTATAAGCAAAGAAGTGAAAGGTACTACAACTCCAAAGTAAAAGAAAGAAGATTCTAGGTCGGTGATTTAGTCTTGAAAAAAGTCACTGGAGCCGAGCCCAGTCCGCTGAGACTGACCTGGGAAGGTCCAAATAGAATTGGTAAAGTGCTATTAAATGGGGCGTATGAGTATTAAATGGGGCGTATGAGCTCGAATATATAAGTGGAGAAAAATTTAATCATTCATGGAATGTGTCGTATTCGACGAAGTATTATCAATAAAGTGTGTGAAAGTTCCAAGCAAATTATTTGTCTTAAATTTTCTTATTCATCTCGGCCTAGCTCCAAATACAACATTCAATAACCTGTGCATACATCTCACATCTCGGCCTAGATACAAGCACTTCTCTTACCAAATTTTTGTATTAAGACTCAGCCTAGCATCAAGCTCTTTATAACAAATTCAACCTAGCTCCAAGCACAACACTTAATCGATTTTAGTCAGCTATTAACTTTAAAATTAAGTTTGAATACGTCCTTCAATTTTCACGCTTTGTTATGGTCAGCACAAGGCCGACCACAACACTTAGTAATATTTCGGAAATTCAAAAAAAGTACAAGACAAAGAAGGCGACAAAAGTAAAATTCTATTCGAAACGAAATATATACATACGGTGGGCACGAGGCCAATTACATGAAGACAGAAAAATAAAATTCTCTAAGGAGCAGGGGGTTGGTTCTCGCCTTGGGGCTGGCCGTCACCCGGAGCCTGAATTTGAGGCAAGCCGTTGGAGGCGACCTCTTCTGCATTTTCCTCGATGGCAGAAGCATTACTTTTTTCAGAGATAGCATCGGGGAACTGAGGCCTGAGCTCGTCAAGTTGCTCGTTCAAAGTTTTAAGCTCTTCCTCCAACTCGGCCACAGTCTTACCTTTTTTCAGGCCGTCCAGGATCTCCTTCACGCTGGTCGCATGCCCACGAGTGAGCACAAAAGCATAAGCCTCAAATTTCTTATAGGCATTCACAGCCTCCAACCTAGCATCCCGAAGGGCCTCCTCCAACTGTTTCTTGAAGGCCTCCTCCATCTCCCTCCAGATTTCTGCCTCCCGCCTAGTCATCGCCTCCTGGTGACTGACCACCTCTCTCTTCAGCTCGACGATCTCCTGGCGAAGGACCTCTTCGGCTTTTTTGGCCTGATCCCGAGCAGCCATGGCACTCTCTGCAGCACTTTTGGCATTCTTAGCCTCCTTTTCAGCCTCCTTGGCTTTCAGCTCGAGGGATTCTTGGACACCGCACAGAGTGTTGTGGGCATCCTACAGGTCTTCGTGACGCCTCGCCAGGTCGCGCCCCTGACCAATAATGTGCCCCAACATCCCGATAATCCACCCCGAGAGACCCATGGCATATTGGGCTTTTTCCTCCCAATCAGTCTCGGTGCAGAATTGCTCGATCCCAGTAGTCCATGCCCAAGCTGGGACATCCCTGGCAGCCCTTCCAGCCTCTAGCAGTGAATCCACTTGCTCATCTGTAGGAGTCTAACACTTGGCAAACTCGATGAACCATTGTGGCTGCACCTCGGTCATCCCTTCACAAGGTTCCTCCCGAGTAGGGTTGGGAGAAACAAAGTGCCCTTCTGGCCCCAGATCATCCGAAAATGTTCTCCTGGCACATAATCTCAACATGCTTCTTCAATATTAAATCCAATTAATGTTTCACAAAACCAACTCATGTGTTTCTATGGGTTCAATTCCTAAACAAGTTTATTTCCCCTCCCGGATGGCGCATAAACAGTAGATTAATAATAATTGAGGTCTCTCGATGCATAACAACTATTATTAACTCCCAACATATCTTTGAATTGAAATACTCCCCACAAACAGAAGTAGTCTCCCGATATATTTCCCTATTTATGTCCGAATTCGATTTTTGTCTTGCTAGAACTCACCTCTCGGATTATGGACTAACAAGTATGATATGTAAATTATTGGCCAAATCCCAAACATATCAATTGCTCGGAACAAAATGTGCCCTTCTTGATGTTTGCATATAGTTGCTCTTTCCTTAACACTTCTAATACGGCCCGCAAGTGATCTAAGTGTTCGTACAATAACTTACTATAGATGAGGATATCATCGAAGTAAACAACGACAAACTTCCCAATAAAATCCCTCAAAACATGGTTCTTCGGTCTCATAAATGTGATCGTTGCATTAGTTAGCCCAAACGACATAACTAACCATTCATACAAACTATGTTAGTCTTAAAAGCCACTTTCCACTCATCTCCTTCCCACGTCCGAATCTGATGGTACCCGCTCCTTAAATCTATCTCGGAGAAGATGCTAGACCCATGAAGTTCGTCCAACATATCATCCAAATGAGGTATGGGGTGTCGGTACTTAATAGTGATATTATTAATAGCCCAACAGTCCACACACATCCTCCACGACCCATCTTTCTTTGGAACTAGTAACACTAGAACTGCACACAGACTCACACTCTCCCGAATGAGTTTCTTACCCAGCAATTCATCAACTTGCCGCTGCAATTCCTTGGTTTCCTCTGGGTTGGACTAGGTGGTAATCTATCCGGCATCTCGTCTGGAAACACATCTTCGAATTTTTGCAACAAAGACAACACAGAACTAGGAAAATTGGGGTTAAGACTGTCGGTAGATAAATAAGTGCCCTTGTAAACCAAGAGTATCATCGAACAACCACTCGTTTTATCTTTCCTAAGGTCACTCATTTTTGCCATTAAATTTATTTTTCCCTCGTTTCTTACCTCAAGGCCATTCGTCCCCCCCTTTTTGTTTTTCGACCCTCTCATTAATGTTACTCTCCTTTTTCCCGGCTATCTCTCGTGACTCACTTCTACCCTTAGCCAGATCCTCACTCTTGTTTTCCCTCAAGCTCTCTTTTTTCTCGGCTTTATTTTGATTTTTATTCTCACTAGCCGAACTCTCTTTTTCTTTTGCTTCTCCTGCCCTCAATTTTATTTGATCCTCATAAATTTCTTTCAGAGTCAAAGGCACAAGTACGAAACGCTTTTAATTATGAATAAGAGTATACTGGTTAGTGTAACCGTCATGTTGTACCCTCCTATCGAACTGCCATGGTCTACCCAACAGGATGTGCCCCGCCTGCATCGACACAACATCACACAACACCTCATCCTTATATCTCCCTATTTGGAACACTGCTTTCGCCTGCAATTTATATGGTTGTGGGTGTTTCATCGTTGGAATCCCCAATTTCTTCACCAACTTCGTGCTACCTACATTGGTGCAACTACCACCATCTACAATGATGCTACACACCTTTCCATCGACAAAACACCTTGTATGAAAGATGTTTTATCGCTGGACTCCCTCATCGGACTTAGGCTTAATGCTCAGCACCCTCTGAGACATTAAAGACAATGCCTCTCCCCTCGCCGTCTCTACTACCCTCCATAATATCCTTCAACTCCGGCATATCACTATAATCTGGCTCTCCCTCACTTTCCGACTCCAATTCCCCATTATCACGCAACACCAACACCCTTTTATTTGGACATTGACTAGCAATATGCCCAAGGCCATGACACTTAAAGCATTTAATATCTCTCGTTCGCATAGTAAAGGATTCGAATTTACCTGTGGGTTTTGGCTCGGTCGCCCTCCCTCTTTGCTCTGTTGTTTTTGAACTCTGCTCCTCCTTTTTGTTAATGTTCGACTTCCATGCATTGGAGCTAGAACTCGGTGCCTGTTAGTTGAAACCCCTCCTCTTGAGATGCTGCTCAACTTTCACTGCCATGTGCACCATCTCCTCAAGATCGACACAATAATGTAAGTCGACGGCATCTGCTATAGGAGTATTCAATCCCATGATAAATCTCTCCATCGTAACCTCCTGATCCTCCTCTGTATTAGCCCTTGCCATCAGCGTCTGTATCTCTTTATGATAGTCCTCTACGCTCTTAGACCCCTATGTGATGTGAACCACAACAACGACTGTGCATACGACCCAACAACAATATGTTGTTAACCCAAGATCTTCACTAGTTCGGTTAAATTGGTGGAAACCTCGACCCGTTGCTTAGAAAAGCAAGAAGCTTGGTATGCGAAGACGCCACAAGCAATTATGGATTATTGCCTGATAAGTCGATAATTTCAACAAGAACACAAATCTTGAAGCACTTGGAGAATCACTCAAGTTTGAGAGTAAAAAGATTAATTGTATTGATTGATAATGAAAAACAATAAGTGTTCACCCTTATAAGGGATCCAAACCCTAATCCTACTAGGAAACAACTTAAACCGGAAAAGGAAACTCAAAAACTGAAAAAAACACGAAAAAGTCAACTCAGCGTCCCGCGACACGGCCGTGTCAGTGAGCACGGCCAGACCGTGTTGCCCTGCACACGCTCTGTTTCGACCTCCTCTTCGTCCCGAACTCAAAATAACAACCCAAGACGCGGCCCTAAAGGTTTTCTTGGCCTCCAAATATCAAAACAACTCCAAAATAATTGAAAATTACAACTAAGATAATCGAACATAAGACACTAATGATACTTGATTACAATGTCTTCAAGACACAAAGTGACTCGTATTCTCGACATCCTTAGTCTGAGGTGGACTCGTAATGTCGATGACGCCAATCAACTGGACCACCCGAAACTCTTCCTCTGCTGGCAACGCACTCTCGGCCTCCTTTTGTACGACTTGAATCAGCCCATTGAGCGCATCCTTAAACTTCCTTGCTCGAGCCCGTGTTATCGGACCAACTGGCACTGTTACTGGATCCTTCGTCCATGGATTCTCATCAATTTAACTTTCACTGCCATGTGCACCATCTCCTCAAGATCGACACAATAATGTAAGTCGATGACATCTGCTATAGGAGTATTCAATCCCATGATAAATCTCTCCATCGTAACCTCCTGATCCTCCTCTGTATTAGCCCTTGCCATCAACATCTGTATCTCTTTATGATAGTTCTCTACGCTCTTAGACCCCTATGTCAATCTCTGCAACCTAGGATAGACGCCTCGGTGATAATGATTTGGTACAAAGCGATGTCGCATCAAATTCCTCATCTCTTCCCATGTGGAAACGGGCCGCTTGCCGCTTCTCCTCCTCGAGACCATTAATTAATCCCACCAAATACTTGCGTAGTCTGAGAATTCAGTTGATGCCAAACAGTTCGGAATAATTCTGGCACTCAAACATATACTCGATTTTTCTCTCCCAATCCAGATAGGTGTCTGGATCATTTTTTCCCTGGAACGATGGGATTTGCATTTTTATGTTACTCAAATTGCCATCCTCACGTCTCCTATCACCCCTATTTCCAAGCCAACCTTTACCCGAATTGTAATTTTGCTCCCTTTCGGAATCAAAATTATCCATCTCATCCGCTCATTCCTCCAGTTCGAACCTCCTAGGTCTTCGTGCCCTAGTAATAGGCTCCTCTATTTTTGGCGCCTCCCTGGGATCCCTGTACGTCTCGATCATCACTTTCTTCATGAAGCTTGCAAGTGCCTCCATATCCAACTTATTACCTAAATCCAATGGTTGTCGGTTTTCCTCGGACATGGTTGATCCACTCCCTCACGTGTATACGCTCGTGTATCACTCAACTCACAATTTTCAAGTACCCGCACTTGTTACGATTATGAACCAATCAGTCAATCACAAGTACGCCTCAACAAACCAAGACAATTGCCAAGCAAACAACAGATCTCGATAAGATGAAATTTGAAGACTAGAGCTTGTAAATCCCGATCTTCCAGAATTTTCAAATTTTGATTTTTTTTTGCACGCGAATTATGATTCTTCACCCGCTGATTTTTCTGTGCAAATTTCGATTTTTTTTGGTACCCTTGAAGAACTAAGGTTTGTAAGAAAATCTGGAAAATAACAAATGATTAAAGAAAGAAGGATAAATTTAAAGGGTGTTTGGCTGAGCTTATAAGCTCTTAAAAACAACTTATAAGATGTTTAAGAGTTTATAAGCTCTTAAAATGTGTTTGGTAATTTTTTTTTTCAAAAGAGCTTATAAGCTCTAAAAAAAAGATGTTAGAGAGCTTATAAGCTCCTAAAAAAAAGTACCTCCACCCCGACTTTTTTTTAAAAGAGCTTATAAGCTCCTTATTTTTAAACATTCAAAAGATAAAAATATCCTAAATAATTTTATAAGATATAAAAACAGCTTATAAGCTCAACTATCTTATTTTATCCAAACACACCAACAGCTTATTTTTAAAATAAGATCGAACATCTTATAAGCTCCAAAAACAGCTTATCAGATGTAGGAGCTTATAAGATGTTTTAAATAAGCTTAGCCAAAACACCCTCTTAACCTGGCTAGATGTCTCTGATTACCAACTGATGTGAACTGTAGCAACGAACGTGTGTTCACTTGGCTTTATACCATTGATTTCGGCTCCCGAGACTAGAGTTTTGTGTTGTTTTTTAGTATTTTGAGTCATTTTTGTTATATCTCATAGGTTATGTATTAATTTCTATTGTTTCGAGTCATTTGAGTGGCCAAGCCATGTTGAGGGCCAATTATATTGAGCCTAGAGTCATTTTCATGAGTCGTGTGTCAAAAGAAGAAAGAATGATCAAACAACGAAAGATTGATTTGAAGAAACGTCCAAATGCGTCTGGAATTTCTAGCACTGGCAGGGTTTAGTATTTTGGTCATAACTCTCTCTACAAAATTGATATTGAGCTGATTCAAGTGGCTATGGAAAGCTAAGAGATAGAGCTACAACGCTTATGAAGACACCCAAAGCAAATTCGGACGTTTGGATGGTGATACAGCGCGAAAAAGAGGCGCTGAAGCGTAACAGCGGCGCCACAGCGCGCCAAAACGAGCAGCAGCCCCGGTCAAAACATGGGCAGTGTGGGTTTGTGTTTTGGCGCTGCAGCGCCATTTTCGAGCTGCAGCGCCATGGGCGGACAAAACAATGAAAGCCCGATTTTTGGATCTAAAAGGAGGGTACTATAAATAGATACATGGGAGGCTTGATCTAGGGGATGGATGACACTTGGGGATGAAAACCAACACCACCAATACACAAGGGAAGAGTTGGGGAAGAGGATTGAAGACATTTATCATCTAGAAATAGATAAGATTCTTCTTTAATCTCTTTAATTCTTTCTTTGTTGTTTCTTGTATATCATTTGAGATGCATTCTCATTTGATTATGGGTATTTGTATTTTCATCATGAGCTAAACTTTATAATTCTAGAGGGATGATGTAATCTATGTTTGAACTTATGTTTTGATATTGTGGTTTGTCAATCTAGATTTCCCAATCTATTTGTGCTATTTGGATTTGTTGCTTCTAAATTACTTGATCAATAATTTAGAGTGTTTGGTGTATTTGATTTGACACTTGAGAGAGGTAATTGAATACATGACCTTGAAATAGCATAACCTAGGATTTCATATAATTGAGAGATTTGTGAATCCTTTGAAGTTATTTATTAAGATTCATAGTTTTTATTGAGATTTCAATTGGTGATTTTTATAGAGATATTGATTTCCCAATTGTGATCTAAAATCATTTGGCACTCGAGAGAGGAAATGATTATTGTAGAAATCTTGACTTATAAATTGGTAATTTGTGATTGATATACTATATTGATAACATAAGGAAAACTAGATCCATCACACCTCTAGAATTCATTCTCCCATAGATTTAGATGTTTATATTTTGATTAGTTATATCTAGTTGTTTTTATTTATAAATTGAGACATCCACCTATTATTGATCTGTCAAATATAGCGTAGGTAATTTATACTTGGTACTTATACACACATTCCCTGTGGATACGACAACCCTACTCATATCACTATATTAAAACTTGACACCGTAGACTTGCGGTTAGAAAAATCTCTAACAACGTGCATATGACCCAAACAACAATGTGTTGTTAACCCAAGATCTTCACTAGTTCGGTTAAAGATGATGTAATAACCTCGGCTCGTTGATTAGCAAAACAAGAACCTCGGTATGCGAAGACACCACAAGCAATTATGTATTATTGCCTCATAAGTCAATAATTGCGACAAGAAACGTAAATCCTGAAGCACTTGGAAAAACACTTAATTTGAGAGTAAAATATAGAATTCAATTGATAAATGATGAAAAAAATAAGTGTTCACCCTTATATGAGATCCAAAACCCTAACCCTACTAAGAAATAACTTAACAATTAAAAGGAAATAAAAACTGAACAGACCCACCAAAACCTGGACGAACGCATGGGCCGTGCGCATACGCACGGGCTGCCCGTGCATCAAGTCGAACACACTATTCTTCCTTCGCACGGATGCATGGGCTATGTGCATAAGCACAGGCTGCCCGTGCGTTAAGTCGTACACTCTGTTTTCTTTAGTATAGGCACATGAGTCGTGCGCATTCGCACGATCTACCCGTGTGTCAAGTCAAAACTCAACTTTGTCTTTGACTTTGACCCCTGCTCGTCCCAACGTGAAATATAAACTTAAGACGCGGCCTTAAAGGTTTATTTGACCTCCAAAACATCAAAACAACTCAAAACAAATCAAACTACGACTAACTAAAATAGACGAATACAAGATACTATTGAGAACTTGATCATAAAGTCTTCAAGACGCAAAATTACTTGTATTCATGGCATCCTTCGCTTGCTCAGTCTAAGGTGGACTCTTGAATGTCGGTGAGACGAATCAACTGGACCACCCGAACATCTTCCTCCCTTGGCAACACACTCTCGTCTCTTTTTGAATGACTTGAATTAACCCATTGAGTGCATCCTTGAACTTTCTTGCTCGAGCCCTCATCACCGGACCAACTGGCACTGTTACTGGGTCTTTCGTCCATGCATTCTCATCACCTATTCTGTTAGCATGGTGACTTTCTTATCCTGAACCTCTGTCACTCGCGGAACATTGGATCTTTCGGATGGCCATTGGTAACTATTATTTGCCATCTCCTCTAATAGTTCTAGTGCCTTATCTGGATATTTCCCTAGCAGTCCACCCCTAGATGCAACATCTATGATAGTTCTTGTGTTGCCACTTAAACCATTATAAAAATACGGAACTTGTTGATAGTCGGGATATCCATGTTGAGGGCACTTCCTTTTGTAATTCTCTAAATATATCTCATGCCTCATATAATGGCTCTGAATCTAACTGCCTACACTGGGCGATTTCATATTTCAATTGCATCGTCTTACTAGGAAAAGTATTTGGCTAAAAACTGTTGACTTAGTTCAGCCCAATCTGATGCTGGTGGTGTTAGAGAGCATAATTATCCCTTAGCCTTATCGCACAGAGAGAATGCAAAAAGGCGGCATCGAATGGTATCCTCTGAAACACCATTCATCTTAACAGTATCACAGATTTCTAAGAATTGCGCCAGATGCGCATTTGAAACCATCTAGATCAATGCAGGTTTTAGTTCAAAGTTATTTGCATTGATCGACAAACGGGCCACACCCCCATAAGTTCGACTAACTTCCGGCTAGAATTAGGGACGCTTTTCTCGCGTGCCTTTCCACAATTAGGTCCTGTGCATCCTCCCCCCAGTGGACGCTCCTCATTGTTTATGTTGTTCCTGGCATTCTGATTAGTCCCATCCACTATCACTTTAGATCTTTTTCTTAATTGTTTTGTTGTCTTCTCGATTTCTAAATCAATGGGTATCGGCTGGGTAGCTCTAGAACGCTTGATCATGCACTATCTGCAGTTAACAAAAACAATGTTAGAACCGAAAAAGAAAAAAATCGAAAAAAATAAATTTTACAAAAGATATTGAAAATAAAAAAAAATATTTACAAAAAGTTTTAATTAAGATTGAACTACTTATTACTATATTTAAGTAGAATCTTTCAATCCTCGGCAACAACACCAAAAACTTGTTCGCCAAATTTTTTTGGATCTCTATACTGCAAGTGTATAGTGTAGTTTATAGGATAATGGCAAGCAAGGTCGTATTCATCAGGGATTGACTACGAAACACTTAGGCTATAATAACATCGTATTCCAATTTTATTGAAGCAACCGAATATCAAGTTTTATAAACATCGAAAATTAAAGAAATAAAAAGAAATAAATTTTTGAACCCCACAAGTATATTCAACAAATACAGAAGCAACCCTAGGCACATAATCTCAACATGCTTCTTCAATATTAAATCCAACTAATGTTTCACAAAACCAATTCATTTGTTTCTATGGGTTCAATTCCTAAACTAGTTTATTCCTCCTCTCGGGTGGCGCATAAATAGTAGATTAATAATAATTGAGGTCTCTCGATACATCACAACTATTATTAACTCCCAACAGATCTTTGATTTAAAATACTCCCCACAAATAGAAGTAGTCTCCCGATACATTACCCTGTTTATGTCTGAATTCGATTTTCGTCTTGCTAGAACTCACCTCCCGAATTATGGACTAACAAGTATGACATGCAAATTATTGCCCAAATAATCAACAATTAAGAATAAGCACTTGAATTCATAAAATAGAACACATGAATCGGTTAAGAAAATAATTAATCAATATTTAACATGAATCCATAGATTTGATTATGCCCTAGGATCTAAAAGATTAGCCAAACATTGATACGAATTCATAGACAAACTTGAAATCAAAATTATGACATCGTTTAAGCACAGACAAGAGATCTAAACTAAGAAAAAAAACCCCTTCTTGTCAGGATGGATCTTCCTTCCAAGCCTTTGAAGCTCTTGTGCTTCCGTAGATGTGAAAGGCCTTGTGGTGTTCTTTGTAACCTATCCCTCCTCTGAGAAGACCTTTGATCTTGTGTTCCTATGTATTTTGGCGTGTTGTATGTTGTATGAATGATGATAATTTCGTGCAGCCCTTAGGTCCTTTATATAGGTGCTTGGAGAGATCACTCGTAGAGTTCGAGTGGGAAAAGGACACAAAACTCCGCCACAGTCAGTCGCACGGCCCGTGTGGCTTTCACACGGTCACTTCACACAGCCATGTGGTCTCACACGGTCCGGCCGTGTGGCTTGGTTTCGTCCCTATTTTCTCCCGAAGACTTCACACGGATATATATCTTTACACGGGCAGGTCACACGGTCGTGTGGTCCCACACACTCTGATTGTGTGACTTGTTTTCGTCTAGTTTCTTCATCTTTTCGATATTTTCTTTGCACTCATTGATCTTATCCGGGCCTTCCGCCGATATCTTTTCAATTAAGCTCTATTTCCTATAAAAAGTAATAAGAATACGCAGTATCAGCTCGAGAAAACATTACTTTGGACTTCTGCTTGGGTATCTAGTCTTGGCGATGGCAACCTTGTTGCTCGGTCTCCGGGGCGTTGATCTTACCGGCTCAGTCCTTAGGGACGGCCACCCTACAATTCAGTCCTCCAAGGTCGTGGATCTACAATTGGCGATCTTGCCCGTTCAGCTTGCTATGGCAATCGAACTAGATCCGCTCGTTCAATCCTCGCGCGGGCTCGGGAGGCAGATATCTGCTCAGTACCCGATCCACCTGGTAGATCAACACATAGGATGGCTCACGATAATATGGCCTCGTGGGTCAAGAATTTTATCTTTCTATCGGTCTTTGGGAGAAGTTTTATGTTCTCCAACCTGTTCAGAACTCGTCTGAAAGGCGACCTTGGGAAGGATGATTCTCTGCACAAGAAATAAGGATAACGATTAGAAATTTTCTGGAAATTTAAAGAGTAGAAAATACTTACTGAAATCTTAACGGAATTGGAGAGGAGGAGCAAGGAATGGCTCGCTATCCCGGTCGTGAGGGGTCATCCAATGACCACCGACCCATAACCACTTTTCCTTTCACTCTTTTAATGACTGTGGAAGGCCCAAGACTAGGTTGTCCGGGTAGCCGGACCGGATCTGAACATAGTACCACCCCGACGTCCTCCCTCTCACGCTGCCCGTGGTCGCCTTCCAGATGAACAACTCGTTCATGTCTTCAAAATGGGATCACAGGTTACCCTGCCGAGAAAACAACACGAGCAATAATCTACCCTAAGTCATGGGATGCACCTGAGATAAGGCAATCCCCCACCTCCTGAAACAGTTTGTGATCAATCTTGGCAGGGGGAACCTCAGCCCATATAATATGTTGTGGGCGTACATGGAGATGCATCCCGGGGGGGCAACTCAGGTACCTCCTCGTGGTAAGGCAGCCAAAACTGAACAGATGAAGGAAGGTAATGGCCTTGATAGAGAGCATCCAACTCATGTTGCATCAACAATCCCAGCTGAAAGTTCTGGTCGGTCTCCATCCATCTGTCCTAACATTTCTAGGAGGTCTCCCAGTAGCATCATGGGCCTCTTTCGCAGCCCGACCAGACTTTGACGGACCTGCACTGTGACCAACTCCACCACTTGGCCTTTTGGCCTCATCACGCGCCGCATCACTTGGCCTGCGGCCTCAGTCTTACTCGGCGCCTCCCCACGCCCAACTACACTTGGATTAGTGGGTTCCTCTCCACTCAATCCAGCCCCGCACCCAACCCCGTGGGGCTCAACCGTTGCCTCCCGCATTGGCTCCATATTCTCGCTCATTTCTGGAACCCTTCTTGCAGTAGTACCCTCTGGCACATTGGGTCTCACACTTTCACCATTCCCAGGCTCCATGTTTGAATTTACTGGAGATTCTACTAGTTCGTCTTCCGTGGATAACTACATCTTGTACACTTCTCTGCCGATGACAACTGTGATTGGGGCGGGATTCAAAATCTCGTCACTCTACCCTCCCCTTTGCGAGATCTCTCGTTTAGAACTATCGTAGGAACTGGAGGCGTTAATCACACTAGGACCTTCCATAGTAACCTGTCTTTCCGACAGAGGATCTTCAACCTCTACCTCTGCGCTATATTCTTGGTTTTGGCTATCGTCAACGGAACCAGACATTTCTTGAAAAGAACACAAAAAAGAAGAAAGAAGGAAAACATTTTGAAGGTTACCTAAGAATCCCTGAGTCTTGTCTCTCAAGGACGACCTAAAACTCCCTGCTCGGTCTATGCGATCTCTTGTATGATAAAAATGAAAGCAAAAGTGAAATGGAAGAAGAAAGGCCATATTTATAGGCCCAAAATCTCTCGAAAATCACGCGCCACTTGAAAAGGGGCGCTTCTTTTCAAAATTTGAAACCTGAGTAACTGTCACGTCCCCCCGTACTTGCGCCATGATGGTCCACTCAGAAGACGCCACATGTCTGCCATCATTAGTTCCATTTAACGAGCCGTTTCAAGCATTAATAGTCGATTGACAGTTGTCGACAATTATAATACCCGAGTCGAGCTGAACAAAATACATCTACGTGGCCATCCAAGATCCGATGACGTGGGCCGTTCAAAGTGATGTGCACCGACCAGATGTGTGGACCGACCAGGCCACTCTCACCCGAGCCGAGGTGCCGAGCCGAGCTCAACCTACTTGGATATCTAGCCAAGGAATTCAATATCCCTCCATTCAATCCACCAGTGGCAGACCAAGGAGCCACTTGTCAACGCATCCATGGGACAAGTCAACAACACTTTCCAACACATGGCCACCATGCGCTTCATGCACAACAAGAGGAAGACAAGTGTCCCACTAATATTTTAGATGTAATAATTATTTAGCCACTAATTGTATTAGTATAAATAGATCTCATTTATTAGGAAAATGACAGGAGAAATCCACTATATAGCTTGTAGAATTCAAATTACGTATGCAGTATCGACTTAAACGCTCGCTTCGGCTATAGTAATAAAAAGGTAGTTCTCAGCCGCTTATTATATTTTCCAGTTGTCCATTTTTATTTTCCAGTCACGTATTTTTTTTTTTTTTTTTGGGCTTGTTGATCGAATAAGAGCATCTACAATATTTATGGACGTGTGCATTTTGTTTTTGGTTTTAGTAACAAAGAGGAAGGAGATCTTAGAAGAAGACAACTT
The DNA here is from genome assembly GCA_016081115.2 of Rehmannia glutinosa. Classification (NCBI taxonomy): domain Eukaryota; kingdom Viridiplantae; phylum Streptophyta; class Magnoliopsida; order Lamiales; family Orobanchaceae; genus Rehmannia; species Rehmannia glutinosa. The sequence goes on along the minus strand of JABTTQ020002763.1, from coordinate 300,686 downwards.
TGTTTGTATTGCATAAGTTTCTCCACTCTAATGGCTCCTATATTTCGCCAATAGACGTGACTGAGATGGAATAGAATCATCAAAGATATCTTCTAAAATATCTGTATGACCGTCATTTTTGGTGTTTTAATGAATATGTAAATTTTGACTAATTTATCCTTATCATTTGTTATTTAGAAAACAAATAATTAATAAATAATTAAAATCTAGGTTGCTAAATAAAATTGACCAATGGGTGGGAATTGTCCTTACGGTCCCTATAAATGAGTCTCATATAACCCAACCCCTATATTTTTATATATAATGAGCAACATATTTCTAAAAAGGTTTCCCGCCCATATGCTATTCCTAAAATAAAATTCGATTACATATAAAAAAGAAGAATGGATCTGCAGTGCTGGCCCGATATATTTGTAGTTGTATCATTAGCATTTTCCTTATTTATTTCGGTATGTATTAACTATCTAATTAGGTGTGACTATTCATTATTAATTATTAGAGTAGGTCTTTTGTAAGACGGTCGTACGGTGCGACGGATTGCACGTTTAGGGTAAAAAGTGATACTTTTAGTATAAAATATGATACTTTTAGTGTAAAAAGTGATACTTTATTGGAACACACTTAAATTTAGTGTATTGAGACAAAGTATCGCTTTTTAAACCAAAGTATCACTTTTTACACTAATAGTATCACCCGTCGCACCGTGCGACCACCTTACATAAGTTTTTGCCTAAATATTATATCCGTAAATTCGAAAATATTTAACTATGCAGAACAAATATACAAAATCGACCTATTCTTGAATGAGTCTACGAACATCGAAAAATAAATTTTATGGTTTTTACTAAAAATAATTGTAAATTTATTCTTAAACGAGATTTAGTGACTTTTTATTTCCTAATATGAAATTTTATGATTTTATTAAAAAACAAATATATAAATCCGCATTGGTGGCTTGATATCTTGATAATTATATCATTGATTGCCAACAATTTATTTTCCCTTCAGTATTAAATAATGTTTTCATTATCTGGAAATAATTAATTAACAATAAAATTCAAATCACAAATAATCGTATAACTTTGTGCTTTTTTCTATTACTTTTGTCCTTTTTTATTTCAGGCTATAGATTTAGTAAGTTTTGATAAATACATACAAAAAGTTTACCTTATATAGATTAATTAATTGCGATAAATCATTAATACCTGTAGGTCCCAAGGGGTGTGAGTGTAAGGTTTAGAAGGGGGGGTGGGTTGAATAAACCTTACCAACTTTTCGATTTAGTCCTTTTTAAAACGTTCAGAGTTAATACTTCACACTGAGTCCTTGATGGACACTAAGTTAGTTAATCAATCAAGAGTTAGCCACTCAACACTTGACCGAGCCGTTGATAGAATAACTCAATTTGTTTTGACTAGAACTTAACTTGATCGTGATAAGCTTTCATTGGAAGACTTAAGACCCTTGAATTTGGTTTAAGATTGTTTTAATACTTGGTTTTAGCACTTTGTTGATTATCAATTGGATAACAAATTTATCAGCATATATTAAAGTAATGTGCAGAAATTAAAGTGCTGAAATGTAAATGACACAATAAATTTTTATAGAGGTTCGAAGATGGGGTAATTCTTCTAATCCTCTCTTGTCCAACTCTTGGAGGAATCCACTAAGTATTGATCAATATACAAAGTGGTTATCGATCCCGGATGCAAGTCTTGATCACACAAATGACTTGATCCTTTGGGACTCGATCTGAGATGCCTTGGTCATACAAATGGCTTCTCGTGACGACTCGCTTCTTCACAGGCAATTTGCCTTGCTACTACAACCCACTTGCTCAAGCTTCTTGGATTTGATCACGAAGCCCTCCAAAAACTTGAGATTGGTTCGACCTTGAACCTTTCTACAATCCTCCGTGGAATGTAGACCCCTTGATTCTTCAAATGTTTCATCTTCAACTGATTGAAGTCGTCTTTCCTTCACAGGTGAGTGTTGGATTGATTTCCTTCGTAATGTAGGCTTGATGATTGAATCTTGAATGTCTTGAGTAGGTTATCGTTTGAATAATAGCTTGAAAGTTCCAGGTAACAAGGGTTACCTTTTCTCAAATAGATTCCTCAGCCTTTTATAGTGTTCTTTTGAAAATTTGCCCGTTGAAGAGATAGGTTAATTTTCAAAAGACACTTGTGGTCGTTGGCTTGTCTTGTTGCGCTTCTTGGAATTGACATTTCCTCGTATGAATGATTCTTGACTTTTTCGAGATCCGACGTGCGGTGCTTCCCATTGGTTTATTCCTTTTGCACGCTTCTCGGGATGAGCACTTTAAGAAAGGCATATGGAAGTATTACTTGTTTAAGTAATTCTCTTGACTTCTGTGCAACGGATCTCTTTCATTTGACTCGACTTGACTGCATTTCCTTGACTTCCCCAGGTGACTTCGAGTCAGCTTTCAATCATTCGATGACTCATCTGTCACTTCAACTTGAGACTTGGCTATCTTGAGTTGACTTGACTAACACTTCACTCAGTTACGTCTCAACTGCACCTTCAGTCGAGTTCCTATCTTCTCTTCTTTGCCACACTCAGCTGCCTCGCAGCGGAGTCTTCCTTCTAGTCTCCAGTTGACATCTTGCATATTCTGGCATAGCTGACTTAACTCAGCTCGACCAACCCTATCTATTACAATGCAATTTACAAAAAAAATGGGGTGCCAACTTTCTATTCTAAGTTTTACATGGCATTCATCAAAATCTAAAAATTAATTTCCCAACAATTTCCCCCTTTTTGATGATGCCATAACTTAAAACATTCATACAATAATTAAACAGCAAAGATACATACAGACAATGTAGAATCACATAATGTATGCGTAGAATCAATCTTTTATTGATCACAACATTCTTGTTCTTTACACAACTGTTTACATAGTGTATCAGAGCTTAAGCAGAACTTAATGTAGCCATGCTATTCTATATCTAAGCAAGTATAGAAATTATACAATTTTATTCGATGTACAGAAGACTTACATAAAGATGTATTTACATAGTAAAATACATGAAGGGGTGGACAACAACACTTCATCTCCTTCTTCCCTCCTTCATTCCTCCTCTTGACTCTGTCTTCTTCGATCTATTCCTCTTCTTCTCTTCTTCAGCTGCTTTCTTTTTCTCATATGCTTTTCTGGCAGCTTCATCTCTTCTTTTTCTTTCTTGCCTTTCTTCCCAAAGCTGAGTTTGTCTTCTATTTTCTTCCTCGATCCTCTTCACATACTCAACATTGTTCTTGGCCACTTGTAGGTTGGCTACTTCATCGAATCCGCCCAATAGATCCCTCCTTTCTTGCCGGATCTATATATTCAATGTTTTTGGGCGGAGGTCTAGGTCCCAAACCTCTTCCTCCTCCATCGCTTCTTCCTCCGCTCTCGGGCATGTATTGTCTTGGGGCCTTCTTTTTCCCAAATTGTGTGTCAGCAGAGTGATCGCCGATGTCCGCCGCTGTCGCCTTCTTCACATAACTTGAGCCCTTTTTCCCAATACAAATCCCGGCTTGAGCCATGGACATATTTGCGAAGTAACCTCGGATGCGGCGTCTTGAATTCATCAACGGATCTTGGCTCGGTTCCGACGTCGAAATGGCATAGGTGTCTCTCGTCATTGGAATGCCTCCATGTTGTTTCAATATATCCATAACTCGGGCATCCATCTTTCCTTCCACCTCCTTCATCCCCGCTTCAACTATCTTTCTCTTTTTCGGCCATGGGTGCTGCGCAGGATGTTGGAGCGGCAGAGTCACGGGAAGTTTCTTTGATGATATCACCGTGTGACAAGACCTTGTTGGGGGTTTTATCAATCATCAAGGTCATATCTTTCGAACCTTTCGAACCTTCCCCCTCAACAGATTTTCCCTTCTTCTCTCTTCTTAGTTCCTCAGTTGTCTTCTCCTTCACAACTGCGTCCTTCTTCTCGACTTGGATCCTTTCAACGCCTTTAGGTATTCCTCTTCCCCCTTTTTGGCATCATCAAAGGAGAGAGGAACCCCGAAACAAGCTAGCAATCATGAAGTCTAAGCGGTGATAGCCGAGTTATGCTTCAATCTGCTGCGGAGTATGCTGCACGGAATTTGGAGCGGGTGGCGTTGGATTCAGCTGTTACCAGCTTCATTTCAGCCATGAGTAGGCTGAATTTCCTCTTCATGTTCTCCTCTACGCGCAGGAGCTCTTTCTTATTAAATTCACGCAACAGCTGCATCTCTGTGTTGTGAGATTCATGCATTCGATCGATGTTCTCTTGCATTCTTGTCTTCGTATCAGCATTCTCAGCCCGCCAGACTAGCAATTTGTTAAACAATGTCCTGAAATATCGAGCTTGTTCTATGCGCATTGTTTGCTGTTGTTGCCACCATTCCCGGATCCTGACAATTATTCCTCGCAAATCGGCAGTAAGATTTGCGTCTCGGTTATCCAGTCTCATGTCTAGTGAGGCCTGGTGCCTCTCTATCTTCTCTATCTCTGCAAATATGGCCTTGAAAACTTCTCAAACCTCAGCTGTCACTTCGGTCTCAGTGGCGGCGGCTGCAGCGTCAAAGTCAAAGTCTCTTGGGACGATGGTGTCTCATTGGAATAACGGGATCGGAGTTTATGGAAACGTTCTTGATCTCGAGCTGATTCTTCAGGAAGGTCAGGTACTTCTAAAGAGAAGGGAAACAATTCTTCAAACGAATCATCACGGGCAACGGGAATCTGCTTAATGACAACTTGTGCTCGTGAAGTTCCCGGTGGAGTCGATCTGCTGCAGCTTGGGGAGCCTGCGCAGTTGACTCTATTTCAGTTGAGGTCTGTTGTGGAGTTGACCCGACTTTGCCGAGCCTCAATTGTCTTAACAGACTTCGTCGGTCTCAAATTTGGTTTTTCCATATGAGTTGATCCGGTCTCGGCCGTATCGGTAGCATCATCGGCGATGATGAGATTTGCATGGGTGGCTCGTCATCAAAATTAAAAGTTTGGCAAGTAGCCTTAAGGTCGGTCTTACTCGTGCTTTCTGGAGAACATCCTCACCGAGTCTTTTGGATCGGCGGTGGGGATGATGACTTCGGCGTCTTCACCTTCGGATCCCGAAAGGTTACATCGAGATTGTCTTGGGAATCATTGGCCTTCATTACCTCCTGCGATCACAAATCTGCGGCGGGGCACTGGGCGATCCCTTCGACGGTGTCACTGTCTTGGGGTCTTTCGAGGTGGCATCCACCGAGTCTCAACTCCATGGATTGCACTTTCATTGCCCAGTGCTAACTCCCGGGCGCTTCCTTCATGTGCCTCGACCGCATCGCGCCGTCATTGGCTTGCGGAGCGATTGGCACTTCACTTCACCGAGACGATCTTAATCGCCTGAGCCTCATCGATGACAACTTGCTTTGTGTATCCATTTGTTGTTCCTTCTCCACTTCGCCTCCAAAATACGTTGTGGAGTCACCGACATCCTCGATCTTCTGCGGTGGAGGGAGTTTCCCCCTGGTGGCACACCGGAGTGACTTGATTGGGGTCACTCGTCTCGGACTCCCTACTGTTCCTTTTGAGTATTCAGGCGTTGGGACAGGTGGTAAGACACCTTCATTAGGGGTAGGCTCGACTGGGGTCCCCACAATCCCAGTTTCATCACCAGTTCCCTTAACACCTTCTTCTCGAGTGAGCGGGGGAAGTGGTGGTAGCAACAATCGCGGGCAATATCTTTGCACCACTCCCATCGGATCAATCTCGGTGCGAAGTGGAAGACTCCTGGCCTTCCAATAACCGTTGCTCATATAGGACCCTAGATTCCCGCATGGCTTGCAGCATCTCCAATTCTTCTGTAGTAGCAGCAGGGTCCAGTTCCTCATCACTTCCAGAGAGAATGTCAAGATGAGGATGTGTGTGGTCAGTGGTTGTAGTGAAGGGACAAATACTGGCCTTTTCACGAGCTTCAGCTTCCTCTGCCAGTCTCTGCTTCTCCTTGTCTTTAAAGATCTGCAAGATATCTGTGCAGTTTTCTTCATCCAGTGCTTGGAGCACATTGGTCAATCCGAGAAAGTTCAACAGTTTGTCTTCTTCTTCAATAAATTCCGGTCTTTAGAACTGTTCCCTGGATCAACTCAGCTTCCACTTCCTCCACTCTCGCAGACGATTTTGGATGTCTGGATATGGTGGGGATATGATCATTACATCATCATCATCTTTATCATCTTCTCCCTGTTATCCCTCGTTCTCAGGGATTGAAGGTAGCAAACTTTGGTGCTCCACACCCTCAGCAGCGTCTGTTGCAGGAGGGGATATAGTCCTGTCACCAGGAGAGTTTGCTTTCATAGCTTGCTTTCTTGTGTCTCACCTTACGATGACAGATTGTGTCTTTAGTTTGCCTCTGTGATCGGCTTCAATGACTTGGTCATTTCATCCGCAATTTACGGAGACTCTACTTCTCCAGCGATCTTGATATCTGTTTGGTGAGTAGGCGACTCGGCCCTTTTCTCAAGCTCGGGCGCTTGAAGATTCTTCTTCTTTTAGTCCTTACCGAGGGATTTACGGCTCGGATATAGTTTCTTCGAGTCTGGGCGGCGGGGGCGTCTTTGTTGTCTGTTTACGAGAGCTGGCCGTCTCGGCTTATCGATCCTCCTTTTCTTGATAATCGGAGAAGGTATTTGAGGCTCCTTCTCCACATTGCTAGCAGGGGGCGGAGTGCATCTTTTGTTTTCTTTTTCTTTTTGCGGGGGCAACGATCTTCTTTGTAGGCTGCAGGGGCGCTTCTTCCGGGGAGAGGAGGAGAGAGTTGTTTCTTCAGGGTCACCGATTCTCCTCACTCGTATCGCTCTCTTGGCATATGCTCGCCGTGCTCCGGACAAGTTAGACCACAACATTTTCTTGTTGACATGGAACGCCTTTCCATGTCGAAGAGGGACTCCTTTCACTTCCATCATCCGGCCAATCACCAGGCCGTACCCCAGGGATCCTCCAAACGAACAATCCTTCTTGAAGGATTTATTCCCAATATTTTGGTAGAGTCTGCTGTATACAAACTCAGCCCAGTTCACCTTCTTTTCTTCTATGATCGCAGACATCACGATCAGCTTAGTTTTGGACAACTGATAAAAGCTTCCAAATTTGATATCAATGCACTTGCAACAATATCCGATGGCTTGTGGTAGTCTTCCTTCAATGACTTCTTCTCACCGTGTAGACAACCTTCGCAAAGACAATCGGGTTTGGTTACTTCCTTCCAAGCAGCAGCCACGTTAACATCAGCTTCATAAATCTCCGGCACTCCTTCCGCCGGCAACGAACAGTGTTCTGCCAGGTCCTTGGCAGTGATGGTGAAATCTTTTCCATGAACAGAGGACTTGATGCCCTCATCGTGAACTTCAGCGTTCACGTAGAACTGTGCGACCTCTTCCACGTAGGTCATCGGAAACTCCATCGTCAAAAATGGTTTTAGTCCAGACTTTTCCAGCTTCTCTGCTATCTTCTTCACAAGGGTGTCGTCAGACCCCTGTTTGATCATGCCGTCGAAATCCACAGTAGACCGAGTGTGGATTTGCTTTCCCAACTTGACAAAATCATGTGTAGATGCCATTTCTCAATGTTTTGCCGAACGAAACTTTGAAAATGAACTTTGAGGATTTGTAGGGTTTTGAGAGAAAATTTCTTTCTTTGCTTTCTCGAGAGAGATGAACAGTTTTGGTAAAGTGAGAGAAAATTGGACGAAACGGTATATGTATGGGTTATGAAAGGACGTGCGGGTGGTTTTTGAAATTTGATCAAGATCAACGGCTCAGATTTTGCATGCCGATTAACATTTAATTTCTCGCATTTAATGCGGTAGCATTTATATCCAATCATAAGCTTGGTATGCAGCTTTTGACTGTACACATCATAATTATGCTGACGTCATTCTTAAAAACATTCCCGCTTGGAAAAAACGACTGCGTTTTTGTCACTTTGTTCATAAATGACTCAGCTTATTCCTTAGCTGATTTTACTCTTCTCTCTTTGCACATAGGTACTCAGCTGTCAGTTAACTTGACGCAGCTGATTCTCCGATACGGCTGATTCACTTAGTTGATTCAGGAGTTCAACTCTTTTTCATCTTTTCGTGTTTCATCTCTTTTCTTTGACTCTTCTGAGTGTCAACTCAGCTCAATTAACCCTAATTCATGCTTGAGTTCTTCAAATCTTGATTCACATAATGGTTTTGTGAATATATCATTCGCTTATCAGTTGAGATATATTCCAAGGTGATGTCCTTCCTTTCTACATGATCTCTTATGAAGTGATATCTGACGTCAATGTGCTTTGTTCTTGAGTGCAACACAGGATTTTGAGAGATTGCAATTGCACTTGTGTTATCACACATAATTGGAATTTCCTTTTCTTCAACTTCATAGTCTCTCAATTTCTTTGTCTCATCCATAAGACTTGGGCACAACAAATTTGCCCGCAACTATGTATTCTCGGTGTGGAGGTGGCTATTGAATTTTGCTTCTTGCTAAACCAAGAAATTAGCCTATTTCAAGCATTTGACATGTACACGAGGTACTTTTCTGTCAACTCTACATCCAGCATAGTAAGAGTCTGAGTAACCAATTAGCTTGAATCCACCTTCCTTTGGATACCATAAGACAACTTCTTGACTTCCTTTCAAATATCTCAAGATTCTTTTGGCTGCAGTCATGTGGCTTTCTTTTGGAGCAGATTGAAATCTTGCACATACACCTACAAAGAAAAGGTGATGTCCGCCCGCTTTTTGTGAGATAGAGCAATGATCCAATAAGTGCTTTGTATCTTGTTTGATCCATAGGCTTGCCATCTGCATCCATATCCATTTTGACTGATGTATTCATTGGTATTTTCACAAAAGACTTCTCTTCCATGCCAAATGTCTTCATTAAATCTCTCGTGTATATTATGCGGCTTATGAAGGTTCTATCCTTCAAATTTGTTTTACTTGGAGTCCAAGGAAGAATGTCGCTCTCCCATCATGCTCATTTCAAATTTGCTTTGCATAAGATTTGAGAATTTATCACACACTCTTTGTTTGTGGATCCAAAGATGATGTCATCCACATATATTTGAACAAGCGTTATACTCTTCCCATCTTGAATTAAAGTGTTCTATCCACTTTGCCTTTTGTAAATCCGTTCTCAATCGGGAATTGTGATAATGTATCATACCATGCTCTTGGTGCTGTTTCAATCCATATAAAGCTTTCTTGAGTTTGTATACTTTATCTCCAAGAGTCTTCTCTCAAATCCTGGAGGTTGTTCAACATATACTTCTTCCTCCAATAACCCGTTAAGAAATGCACTCTTTACATCCATTTGATATACGGTGAAGTTCTTGTGAGCGGCATAGGTAAGAAACATCCTTATGGCTTCCAATCTTGCCATAGGAGCAAAAGTTTCATCAAAATCTATTCCTTCTTCTTGGCAATACCCTTTGGCTACCAATCTTGCTTTGTTTCTTACCACGTAACCTTCCTCATTCATCTTGTTTTTTACAACACCCATTTAGTGCCAATAACATTTTGATGGGTAGGTCTTTGAACCAATTCCCACACTTTGTTTCTTTCAAATTGATTCAGCTCTTCTTGCATGGTTTGAATCCAATGTGTGTCATCCAATGCTTGTGACATATCTTTTGTCTCTATTTGTGAGATGAAACAAGTGAACATAGCTTCTTGTTGGGTTCGGATCTAGTTTTTACACCTTCTCTTACATCTCCAATGATTAGTTACGTGGATGGTCTCTCGGCCATCTTACATCGGTTGGAGTAAGTTAGCTGGATTGATCGTCTTGCGGTAATTGTGTCATTTTGATCAGCTCTCTCTCATCATCACTTAGCTGCATATTTCCCGGTGTCTTTGAGACTCACTATCTCATCTTCATCCTGGGTTTATAATTCCAACTTGACTTCAACATAGGGACTCTTACGCATGGTTGGGTGATTCAAATTTATCATCGGTGACTATTCAATGTCTTCTCCATTTACATTGGGTTCATCAAACACCACATGAATGGATTCTTCTCAGAACCATTGTCCTCTTGTTGAGCACTCTGTAGGCTTTGCTTTCAACTCGAGTATCCTAAGAAGATACCTTCATCGACTTTTTAGCATCAAATGCCTTTAAATTATCTTTGCCATTGTTGTGGATGAAGCATTTGCATCCAAATATTCTAAAGTATGCAACATTTGGCTTTCTCCATGTCCAAATCTCATAGGAGTCTTTGTCACCGTCTGCTTTATCATGCATCTATTTTGAGTATAACATCTTTGTGTTTATTGCTTGACCCAAAATCTTTTAGGCAACCCCACCTTGACTAACATGGTCCTTCTTTGCTTCTTTGAGAGTCTTGTTCCTTCTTTCTGCAACTCCATTTTGATGTGGAGTCCTTGCTGCTGATAATTCATGACCAATACCATTTTCAACACAATACTGAGTTATTATACCATTGACAAACTCAATTCCTCTGTCAGATCTTATTTTGATAATGGTTTGACTCTTGTCATTTTGGATTCTCTTCATCAGCTGTGGTAGTTTCTGCAGAGTTTCTTTCTTCTTACATATGAATATTGTCCATGTATATCTTGAGTAGTCATCTACTACCACCAAGGTGTATTTCTTCCCACTTATGCTAGCTGGTTCAACTGGACCAAATAGATCCATATGTAGCAGGTGTAATATTCTTGTTGAAGATGGACATGTCTTTTCTTTGAATGATGATTTGATCTGTTTTCCCATCTGGCATGCATCACATACACTTTCCTTCTTGTATACTGAGTCTGGAAGTCCTTCCACGAGATTGCTCCTTGCAAGCTTGTTAATTGTTTTGAAGTTTAGGTGACTCAGCTTTTTGTGCCACAGCCAACTTGATTCTGCTATGCTCTTTGCTAGCAGACAAGTGCTTGGTGTTGCAGTTGACCAGTCTACCACATACATGTTCTTTTGTCTGCATCCTTACAACACTACTTCATTAGATTCAGTGTTCTTGATTTGGCACACTCCCATATTGAATCCAACATTATAGCCCTTGTCACGAGTTGACTTATGCTTAGTAAGTTGAAATTGAGGCCTTCAACATATGCAACATCGTAATTTCTAATCCATTTTCTTGATGGATCCAATGCCTCTTATTTCTCCTGGAGCTTCATTTCCTCCAAATATGAATTTTGCACCTCTAACTTCCTTAAATTTTGACAGATTTTCTTGTTTCTGTCATGTGTCCGGAACACCCACTATCCATGTACCAGTGCCTTGGCACTTTCAATTTACTTCCTTGAACCCGCAATCAAGAAATTAGGTTTTAGGTACCCATACTTGCCTGGGTCCCGAGGGGTTAGTATTGTAAGATGATCCAACCAACCCATAGCCAAATGATTTGACTCTAAGATGTTGCCATCTATCGATGCCATAATCATAATTAACTTTGCAAATTGCTTGGGGTTCTGGTTCATACAAATTGTCTCTTTTGTCTGTATGCTGTGCATGTGTTTTAGCAATTGCCTTCCTTGGGTAGTTGTGATATCTCCGAGTGTAATGCCTAGGTGCACATGTGTCTTTGATGATAGCTCTTATGCCTTTGGAATGGCCTTTCTTTGAGTTCTGGCCTTTGCCATTTAGGTTTATATTCCATAGTCCTTTCGATAGTTCACATTATTCCAATCAGCTTGGCTTGGGTACTTTCTACCATTCCCATTATATGTGTTCCTTTTATAAAACTTCTGAAGCTTTTGGTAGCTCTGTTTCTTCTTTACAGAGTATTTCCTGTTTGGAGTTTGCTGAGGAACTCGGCTGGATTTCTTCTCAGCTGTCCTCTCACCACACTCAACTGGTTGTTTTCCTTTTCCTTTATAACCAAGGCCAGTTTGCTTGTGATTGTGCTTTGGAATAAATGTGTGTTCACCATTTGGAGTTTTGGATTTTTGAGATGCTTCATTACTTGAAGATCATTTTTCCAAAATCACTTTTGGAGCTTGACATAGCACAGAGGAATTAAATCCTATGCCTGTCTTATCTCCACATTCTCTTTGACTCATAATAAGATCATCCAAGGATTTAGATGCCTTAGTGAATGAGGCAATCACATTTTTGAGGTCATTTTCCCTCTTTTCTATAGCAGCTATCTCTGCTATTAACTTAGCATTTTCATCCTTTAGACTTTTATTCTCATCAGCTATGTGACTTAGAGTACTCAGCTCCTCAGCCAGCTGTGAGTTTTGGCTTTTGAGTAGGTTGTTCTCCTCATTTAGTAGTGTGTGTGAGGATTTAATGTGTTCAAAGTCTTTCATCATTTTGCCTAATGAATCATAAAGATCAGTGGGTGATGATGTGTGTGTGTCACAATCACTGTCACTAGAATCTGAGTGTAATGAGTTAAAGAGTGTACCTCATCTTCTTGGTCATGTTGGTCTTGTTCTTTGGCCATTAGACAGATCAGGGCTTCTTCTTCAGAGTCACTTGAGTAGTCAGCTTCACTACTCTCCGAGTCTGCTGTGTCTTTTGACTTGACTGTCTCAGCAGTCTCTGCGCAGCTATCATTGCCTTTTTCTTCTCTTATCTTCTTTCTCTGAAGACTTTTCTTTCATCTTCATTCCTGTATTTTTTGACTACATGATATGGGCAATCAATAGCATAGTGACCAGGTTGCCTGCAGTTCCAGCATAAATTTTCAACCTTTTGATCAGTTCTTTCCATCCTTGGATTGTCGGGCTTTGAAAGATTGGAGATCTAGTTCAGTAACCAGTGCGGAAGGCTCAATGAACCAACCGCTTTGATACCACTTGTAGGTCCCAAGGGGTGTGAGTGTAAGGTTTAGAAGGGGGGGTTGAATAAACCTTACCAACTTTTCGATTTAGTCCTTTTTAAAACGTTCAGAGTTAATACTTCACAAATGAGTCCTCTGATGATGGCACTAAGTTAGTTAATCAGCAGAGTTAGCCACTCAACACTCATTGAGTGTTGATAGAATAACTCAGTTGTTTTGACTAGAACTTAACTTGAATGTGATAAGTTTTCAGCGGAAGACTTAACACCCTTGAATTTGGTTTAAGATTGTTTTAATACTTGGTTTTAGCACTTTGTTGATTATCAATTGGATAGCAAATTTATCAAATGAGATATTAAAGTAATGTGCGAGAAATTAAAATGCTGAAATGTAAATGACACAATAAATTTTTATAGAGGTTCGAAGATGGGGTAATTCTTCTAATCCTCTCTTCTCCAAGTCCTGGAGGAATCCACTAAGTATTGATCAATATACAAAGTGGTTATCACCCGATGCAAGTCTTGATCACACACGGTGACTTGATCCTTTGGGACTCGATGCGGAGATGCCTTAGTCACACAGTTGGCTTCTCGTACGACTCAGCTTCTTCACAGGGCAACTGCCTTGCTACTACAGCCCACTTGCTTAAGCTTCTTGGATTTGATCACGAATCCCTCCAAAAACTTGAGATTGGTTCGACCTTGAACCTTTCTACAATCCTCCGTGGAATGTAGACCCCTTGATTCTTTAAATGTTTCCTCTTCAACTGATTGAAGTCGTCTTTCCTTCACAGGTGAGTGTTGGATTGATTTCCTTCGTTATGTAGGCTTGAGGATTGAATCTTGAATGACTTGAGTAGGTTATCCTTTGAATAATAGCTTGAAAGTTCCAGGTAACAAGGGTTACCTTTTCTCAAATAGATTCCTCAGCCTTTTATAGTGTTCTTTTGAAAATTTGCCCGTTGAAGAGATAGGTTAATTTTCAAAAGACACTTGTGGTCGTTGGCTTATCTTGTTGCAGTTCTTGGAATTGACATTTCCTCGTATGAATGATTCTTGACTTTTCGAGAGATCGACAGTGCGATGCTTCCCATTGGTTTATTCCTTTTGCACGCTTAAGGGGATGAGCACTTTAAGAAAGGCGATATGGAAGTATTACTTGTTTAAGTAATTCTCTTGACTTACAACGGATCTCTTTCGATTGCCTCGACTTGACCGCATTTCCTTGACTTCCCCAGGTGACTTGAGTCGACTTTCAATCATGGATGACTCATCTCATCACTTCAACTTGAGACTTGGCTATCTTGAGTTGACTTGATGACACTTCACTCACCGCATCTCATCTCAGCACCTTGATCGAGTTCTGTCTTCTCTTCTTTGCCACACTCGGCTGCCTCGCAACGGTGTCTTCCTTCTAGTCTCCAGTTGACTTCTTGCATATTCTGGCATAGCTGACTTAACTCAGCTCGACCAACCCTATCTATTACAATGCAATTTACAACAAAAATGGGGTGCCAACTTTCTATTCTAAGTTTTACATGGCATTCATCAAAATCTAAAAATTAATTTCCAACAATACCATTACAAAATAAAAAATGAATATAAATAAATTAATACCACAAATCTACCTACTATGAAAAAAAAAATCAGAACCAAATGCACAGGTAAAAGACTAGCATACAATCTTGCATTTATAGTCGGCATGGGCGTCCCCTTGTAGTGTGATAGGGGGCTTTAGCCCCCAAGATTTTTGAAAAACTCAATTAATCTGTATATATTTTGTTTTTAAATATTAATTTTAATACTTATGAATTTATTTTTTAGTAATTTAGCCCCCCCAAAATTAAATAGTCCCCCCCAACATGAAGTGTCTAGCTCCGCCCCTGATAGTTGGAATCCTGAAAGAATGCTAAACGCAATATCTTAAAGCTCATAAGAATTGAGAAACTGAAGGAATTTTATCAAAAATTTTAGAATGAAAAAATTAATCGGTATACGTTAACTTGCATTTACCGAATTATCTGAATGTTGCATATTTTCCGGTTATCAAGGCCACGAATGAGAGTAGTCAATGAGGGTGATGACCTAGGGTGTCCGATTTTGAGGGCCCTCAATTTTACATATGTTGTTATATATAGACAGATAATTATTTTATTAAGTTATTTTTATAGGGGCACCAAAAAATAATATGAAAAATACCAAATGGCCTTTTACTTTCAAAATAATATTAAAAAAATTAATCTAACTTCTAAAATTAATATAACAAATATTTTTTTCCTTCAGATCTATACTCAAGAACAAATTATGTTTCTCTTTTAAATTATAATGAGGTATATGAAATAAAATATATTTATTTTCTAGTTCTTATTAGATGATATCCAAAGTGTATTTAATATATTTTTTTATTTTTTGTAGGGGTTCCTTTTGCCTTCTGGCCACGGCCCCCAAAAAGTCAAGACCGACCCTGCCAATTATTGTACCTAAACCACAATACATATACAATAAATTATATCAAACGAACATGGGAGGAAAAAAGGTAGGGTTAAAGACTGCATGTTATACATTTAAATTCCTAATACTATGTTTATGATAAACTTACATCAATTTTCCACATCATTTCCTAATGTCACAATGAATAATTTCATGTATATATGATATAGAATTTTACAAAAGAGTTTCATTCAATATATAAAATTATTATAGAAAATAAATGATAATTAAAATAAATGCATAGTTATTTGATTTAAAGTGCCACAGATTCAAATTATTAGAATTGTAAGAGTTTGTGATTGTGTCCCACATTGCCAATTTGATGGGCTGTTACTGTGTATAAATGTGGGTTGGGTACCATCTCCCCTTGAGCTACCTTTTGGAGATGAGTTTTACCCAAACCCATTTATCATGGTATCAGAGTCACCCATGTTTGACTGAGAGGCGATGTTGGGAATTGGATCTCAGCCCATTTGGATTGACACGCTCGGCGTGAGGGCGGTGTTCGAGTTTGTGTTTGTGTCCCACATCGCCAATTTGCTGGGCTATTATTGTGTATAAATGTGGGTTGGGCACCATCTCCCCTTGAGCTAGCTTTTGGGGATGAGTTCTACTGAAACCCATTTATCATGGTATCAGAACACCCAGGTTTGATTTAGAGGCGATGCTGGGAATTGGATCCCAACCTATTTAGATTGACACGCTTGGCGTGAGGGCGGTGTTCGAGTTTATGTTTGTGTCACACATCGCCAATTTTTGGACTTTTATTGTATATAAATGTGGGTTGAGCCCACTCTTCCATTGAGTTAGCTTTTGGTGATGAGTTCTGCCCCAACCCATTTATCAGGAATCAATACGTACAAATATATCTAAAAATAACATTTCACCTAAACTAAATTATTGAAATCGTAATTAGAGTCTACATTTTCTAAATATTTTGAGTTGCTTAAATATGTAAGATGCTTAACCAAATAATATGAGAATTTTGATATTGTGCATTATAAACAAATGCAAAATAAAATATTTACATAACAAATATTTTAGCATTTTTATTATGGTATATATTTTAAATATGTAAGATTGATCACAAAAGTAATTGAATTAATACATTGTCATTACAACTAATGACATAAATGTATAATACCAATATACCATAATCAATTATCTACATTGTTCTATAAGGTCACAAGTGGATAATATGGAACGAAGCCTCGATGATGAAGAAGTATTATGTTGACGTACTGGATAAAACTTTACAAGATATTTTTTACTTTGTCAATTTGTCGAGTTCTTCAACGCCCTTTGGAGGAAAAATAGTCATGTTCGGTGGAGACTTCAAACAAACAATGCTCATTTTATATAAAGAAACTTAATAGGATATTGTAAATGCAACGATAAATTCATCATATTTATGGAAAGATTGTACAGTTCTGAGATTGACTAAGAACACGATGCTTCAAAGACTCAGTGAAACCGCTGATTATACAGATTCAGTGCAATTTTCCTAATACATCGGGAATATTGGAGATTGAACAATTGGAGCAGAAAATAATGGTTGTGTCACTATTGGTATTGTTGTAGAGATTTTCCTCGAAGACTATAGGTGACCTAGTTGCAACTATTATCAGAAATACTTATCTAATGTCTAAAGATGTCATTGATGATCTGACTTACTTGAAGGAAAAAGTAATATTTGGCATCAACCCTTGATGTTGTTGAGTCCACAAATAAATATATGATGCCTTTAAACTCATTTGATGGACATACTTATTTGAGTATCGACACAACATGCAAATCAGACACCAATGTTGGCTTCTTGCATGATCTGCATAAAATAAAATTCTTAAACGGGATAAGATATTCTGGTGTTCCTTATTAGAGGTTGGAGTCCAGTAATGCTTTTGAGGAACCTAGACTATTCGATTAAATTGTCTAACGGTACGAGATTGGTGATAACGAGCCTTGGCGTATATTTACTTAAATCTAAAATTCTCAGGACGGTGATACAAGTCATAAAGTATTGATTCAATGAATGATAATAATCTCGCCTGACCTTAAAATACCCTTCAAGTTTCAGAAGAGATAGTTTCCTCTGATATGATACGATTATAAACAAAAGCCTAGAACAGTTTCTCTTGAATGTCGTAGTGTGCCTAAAATATTCGATTTTCAGTCAAGGCCAATTATATGTTACCGTTTCACGAGTCACCAATTGTAAGAGTTCGAAAATATTAGTTTATGGAGATACGGATGGCAATACGGCGAGGCGGGTACTTGAAGACTCATGTCCGCCCCATCCATCCCATGAGGAGGGCAAAACGGGTCGCCCCGTGTAGTATAAACAGATATTCCTATATCTTAAAATGCACAATAATTCAGATAAAAATAAAATAAAAAGGAACAAGAAACAAGAAAAATAAATTATTATGAACTCTTAATATATTTATAAGCATGTTTATAAGTTTTTTTATCTTTTATTTGTTTTGTTAATGCATATTATTTATAAAAATAGTAATTTTTAATGTATATATGTTAGATATAATATTAGGTACATAAAAATTACATTGTCAAATATATGATATATGTAAATATACATTAAATATATTTAGAAAAAATAAAAATATTAGGTGGAGCGAGGCAGGGTGGGGCGAAAGTGATACCCATGCCCGACCCGCTGTGGGTCATGGGGCAGGGCGAACCAAATACCACGGTGCAAGGCGAGGCGGGTAAGGGCGAAATTGCCATCCCAGTGGAGACGATAAATCTAAACATATAGATAAATAATGTTGTGTAAAAAGAATTATTCTTTTATAATTTTTAAATATACTGATTAACATAATTTTTTGAAATTTGTACTGTACAGTTTTTTTATGTCATAAATATTGTAACTCTTATATGTATTCAATTTACGTGGTTCGACAAAGCACACACCGTGCATTGCACGAAAAAACTAGTATTTATAATAAGATAGTATAATTATTATGTCGATAGATCTTAGTTTAGATTTGTCAGCTAACTTTAGTTTTTGTTCAACTAGATTCTATTTGCATATGCTTCGATACTTTATGGTTTGGGTATTCTTTTTCTACCAAATATTTTTCTCTTTATGGGTTCTAGTTTGGTAGATTCTAATGAGGTCTCTTATCTTAGCTATCTGGTCGGCTTATGATCGGAATTTCAAAAAAAAATTATATTCACACCATTTCACAAGAGATGTTTCTGATAATTTGAATAGATATAATTGTATCATTACAAGATATTTCTGAAAATTAATAATAAAAAAAAAGTAACTATACAATTAATGAATTAAATTAAAACACATGCACGTGCCCAAGTGTCCTTCACTAGACCAATAATAAATATTATAATTATAAAAAAGGTATCAAAAGAGCAAATGAACATGGAGCTTCCCCAGAGTCAGAGTCTGTAAATTGCCTCAGTCAGCACAGCTGGTCATTTCCTCATCCTTTGTCATGAAGGAAATGACTATTCCAGGGATATATCAAAGGTAATTCACCTGGAAAAAAAGAAAAGTTATAACTTTGAGGATAGGTTTGCCAGATCGACAATTCTTGAGTCTTAGACATGGAACCTCTTCGAGAGAGACTCCTGATATTAAATATGGGATCACTTTCCCGACAGTGCTCACTAGGAATGTAGCGCTAAGTCTATTCTGAATGGCAAATGTCATTAACTCAATTCTTATACCAAATTTGAATGAATCTGACATTTTTCTTCCAATTCCCTTAAATATATACAAATCAAATTGATTTGGTGGGTTTTTCAATATAAACCACACCACAACTCTCTATTTTATCAATTTGGGACAAACATTATCTTCTACACATAATATTACAACAACATGAACAAAAACTATAAACGAAACATAGGGTTTAGGTAATTCAACCCTAATTTCCTGAATGTCCACTTCTCATGGCTCTTCACTCCTACTGCTTAGGCCATTCAAGATGAATCGAGTATTGCTTGACTCAACTATTCTTGTACTGTGGTTAGGACACTAGAAACCCATACCCCTTAGACTTTTCAGGGTAGCTAATGAAATAACCACTAAATGTCTTTGCATCAAGTGTAACAGTCAGCCTTCGAGATTGATGAATATCCCCACAAATGAACAGCGGTTTTCTAGCGTGCTTTGTCCTAACTCACGCGCTCTCTCAAAAAGATTTCCAAGGGGTTGCCCATCCCTTAATTACCTAGAGTAAACTACACTTAACTTTAGAGTTCATGTGATGTGCACCAAAAAAAAAATGTATGAGTAGTACCTATCAAATCTCAAAAAGCTCTCATCAACTGTACAATCTCATATCTGCACAATCTTATAATATTCTCTTCTTTGAGTGTGATATCGATTCATTAATGTTTACTTCTACCTGCCAAGAGCTGCTCATTGTCCATGTCTTCTCTTTGCACCGACAATCACTCTCTTTCCTTGTTCAGCCCCAGGCTTCACTTGGCTACGCTCTCCGCTTGATTCATCCCCGAACCACACCGTTAGAGATGTTAAAAAGGCCAGGGCCTGCTAGCCTAACCATTTAAACTGAAAAAAAAGATGGTTGGGGCCAAATAATTTTAGGTCGTTTAATTCCAGACCTTTTTTGTCCTGGACCGTTCAGCTCGAAGTCCGTTAGTGCAAGCCCACAGGTTAACCGGCTAATCCGCTAGCCTGCCATTTAATAAAAAACATATATGTATAAATATATTATAATATTCTATCTACTTTATCTTATCTCTTACTAGTAATATTTTTCTAATTCATATGATGATTTTAGTTTGTATGATGTGAGTATCTATTTTTTAAAGAATTTTTTATTCTTTATTTACTCATTTAATATACAACTCAATTGTGATACTTTTATAGTTCTTTTATTACGATTTGATAAAGATAAACTTTTTTCTAATAATTGATTTTGTTGTTTTATACACTTTAAATGAGGGAGGTGCTATTCACACCCCTATAAACTCTAAATACACTCACATATTAAATACACCCACCTACTAAAGATACCCCACCGCCTTTTAAAATATAACTCATTTACTAAATGCACCCCAATATACTTTTATAGTTCTTTTTTTACCATTTGATTTCAAACATATAGAAAAAGATAAACTTTTTACTAACAATTGGTTTTGTTGTTTTATACATTTTAGATGAGGGAGGCGCTATTCACACCCGGAGTGTGAATGTACTATTTAAGGGGCTTATCAGGACTAACAAACGTGTCAATCTATGGAGAAAGAAAAATCGATGACAAGTGTATTGGTTATTGGTATATTTTAATGTATAAAATCTTGATATATTTCTGGGTTTACCTTTGCCTAAGGAGAAATGAGCAGTAATTAAATGTGACGAACTAGTAGTAGTGTTTCAAAAGCTTAATGGGAAAGAAATTGTCTTTGTAGGGCGAAATTAGGCTAGTACCACAACAAGTATGGTGTTTACTGTGAAAGTTATGAGAATGATGAGCAATGAGGATTTCTGACTTATTTGAATATGATGATGAACGCTAAGCCAATCGATATTACCATTGATGACGTATTTGTATTAGAAGATATAAGAATGTTTTACCTAGATGAAATGCCCAACATACCACCAAATAGACAAGTGGAATTTATAATAGGTCTCATATTGAAAAAGAAGTTATTAGGCCAGTGTATCACCATGAACTACAAGGACTAGTTTGATTAGTGGAAAGACGCATGTGTACATTTGAAGGTTGATCACATGGTGACGATTAAGGACATTGATCTATCAAAAACGAATTTATTAAGCTAGTATATGCATCATATGCTTGCCGTGATGCTATTTAATTTTTGAGCAAGCACCAATATTATCTATTGACATGGTGAATTGAGTATGTCATTCTTACTTGGGTAAATTATAATGGTATTTGCATGCGATTTTTTATTTTATTCAATGATTAGGGAATGACACGGGAAAATATCTGATGATTTTATTGGAGGCACTCGATGGAGAGAAGTTTTGGGGTAGATTTAAGAAGATTAAATTTTGACTAAACAAGTGGCCTTTTGGATATTTTGTTTCAACACGAGGAATCGAAGTTGGTCATATTAAAAGCATAGTCGTAAGTGAACAGAAAAGCCAACCAATAAGTTTTAACTGATGCACAAGAGCATGAAGTTTTGTGGTCAAGTAAGTCACGTAATGAGAATTATCTGACTCCTGACTTAGAAATAATAATTCCAGTGCATGCCATAAAGTTTTAATGATACTATTCGTATGGAGAAAGGTATGAGATATAAACTGATCATAAGGACTTCAAGTATGTCTTGGAGTTAGTGAGAAATTATGAATCTTCGATTATGTGTCATACGAAGAGAATGAATGTTATAACTGTTGTTTTATACATTAATGGTTACAAAAAGCTAACTTACATGATGTTTGGTGTTAAGGAAAAATTACCAAGACCCTATTAAGTTAAAAATTAAAGGTAATAGTGACAACAATGCTTGTATAACCCACTCAACGAATCAGAATAGTTTAAGACTTAAGATAATGATACGTTTTTTTGTAAAACTGAATTGAGAAAGACAACACCAAGGAATTTGATATGACCAATGATGATGCACAAATTTGAGACTTAGGTATTGAAATTTTGCTAAGACTTTGCCAGTGTTGAATTTCGAGGACGAAATTTTTCTTAGTGGGGGAGAGTATAATACCCTACATTAAATTTTGAATCTCGGAATTTTAGAGTAAATATTTCGCAAATTTAAGGATCTAGATTGTTAATTTTATTATTTGGGATTTTATAGTTAGTTAAGAATTTATTATCTTGAGAATATAAATCCGAATAGAAGAGATAAAATTAAGTTACGGGTCTCTCTATTTATTTCAAGCCAAATTAAAATATAATTGATCCTCATTTTAGAATATTTTCGGCCCAAATCGTAAACCCATTCAAAAAGTCCATCAACCTATCTTTACTATATATAATTCGTTTCTAAATTTAGAAATTTCCAAAAATAGAAACTTACATAAGAAGGAAACCTCTCATCTCTCTCTTTCTCACAACCTTCAAGTGCCGGCAGCCGCACCGCCGGTGGCTTTCCCCGCCGCCGCCGGCCACCGACCTCCGGCGGTGGAAACCAATAAACTATATACCATCCTAACCATTTCGTCGCCCTCGTTCAAAATCCATTGTCGGATTTTGGATACGATGCTCCGATCGCCATCAAATCACGGTAAAAGTTCAAAATTCGAAACCTTTGACTTCAGATCTACGAGATCCAACCGTTAGATTTTCAAAACCTTATAGTTTTAGAAAGCCCATTACATGACGTTTCTAACGCCACCTCCAACGCCAAGATCAGACATCTAGATCTCCGGCAAATTGCCGAAGAAAATTCTGCGAACTCCTTCGCGAGCTCGCCGGTGGGGCCAACTTCGTCGGTCAATTCCCAACGATCCACTGGTCAGAAATTGATAGATAATATACCGTTTTGTTTGTCTTTTCATGTACTTCAAAACCCCTTAATCAATTTTATGATCAGAGTTATATTACTCTGTGAATTGAAGTAAGTTTGACGAATTTTACCTATTTCTTTCCATTTCCAACTAAAATTAAATCTTTATCTCCCTCCCTTCTTTTCTCTCTCCCTCTCCCTCTGCGTTGCGGGTGTGTGTGTGCGCGTGTAGGTGTATCTATGTATGTACATGTGTCCGTGTTCGTGTGTATACGGGTGTGTGTGTGTAGGTGTGTGTATGTGTATGTGCAGGTGTGTGCGTGTGTGTGTGCGTGTTGGGGGTAAAGGGTGAGGGATAATGGAGTTTGGGGGAGGCTAAATAGAATTTGAATAAGTTTTGTGCTTGGTTGCAATTTCTGAAAACTTCATTTCAGTCTTCTATGGTTTCAATTTAGTCCACCCAAATCAACTATTTAGATATTACAAATTAACCCCAAAGCAGCTTGTACGAATTTCCAAATCAACCCCCAATATTTTTAAACTGATTTTCTAATATTATAATAATGCCCTCAAGTTTTTAATTTAAAATTCCTCAAGTCCTAACTTTCTCGTTTTAAACCCGAAAAGGGCCAAATGAACTCCAATTGAGCCCAAATTCGAACCACAACCTCATCACACCCTCCTTTTATGCAGGGTTATCTGAAATTCCAATATTACTCTTCCATCACCTAAATTCAATAAACGAGTTCCAAATGCCCTAGTATATTTAAGTTACGATAAAATATTATATTTCCATTTTGGGCTTCTAAGATATATCATGCTATTTTTTGTAGAAGTTGAGATCGAGCCTGACAATTAGGATCTGCATCATGCACTATCATTCTGCACGTCATTAAGGTGGGGATACCTTTACACGTAACTGTGTACTATTGTTATTCAATGCAAGTTGACTGTTTAATTAATCATGATTAGTATGTTTTGCATAAATCCCATGTTGCGGTTATACCGTACATGTTACATATTTATGTGTTGTGGTGATGATCACTTCACATTATGAGCTTGTACATATTACAAAGTTACGGCTTGTCCGTACAGATGCCACGTATGATGCATCTCTGCTATTTGTAATTAATTATGCAGTCGCTTAAATGTGCCCCACTGAGTGTAGTGCAAAACACTCACCCCACTATTTAACAATTTCAGATACAGGGTAAAGTATATGTGACGACCTGGGCTCCACCATTTCTTAATAATTCCAAGATCCTCATTTTCTTTTATTTATGATGTAAGAGGTTAATTTTTTATGTTTAAATTAAATGTAGGCTTATTTACATTTTGTAAAAGTAATGTGTCTGTGAGCATGGAGTTTATGTTAATTACTGGTTATTGGTGTTGAGATCTTAAAGAAATATTAAATGTCGGCTTGGTGAAACTTGATTTCTATATTTGCTAAAAAAGTAATTTGGATCTCACCTGGTCAATTTTCTAAAATAGTAACGCCTAAAAGAAAAATAACTTTCAAATATATATGCAAATCGGGGCGTTACAATTTAGAACATATTTATGTGTGTAAGGGTATTATAGTCTTTTAAACTAATGGCATTTTTGAAAATATATGGTGGTGGGTGTATTTATCAATTTTTGGGGTGTGAATAGTGCCCCACTTTAGATGAAGAAGAATTAAAAAATAATACTTTTGTCCAAGAAAAGATCAAACATGATTGAGAATTATGCTTTTTTAGTAGTTGTAGGTCCCAAGGGGTGTGAGTGTAAGGTTTAGAAGGGGGAGGTTGAATAAAACTTACCAACTTTTAGATTTAGTCCTTTTAAAAATGTTCAGAGTTAATACTTCACAGTTGAGTCCTTGATGGACAACTAAGTTAGTTAATCGTGAGTTAGTCACTCAACCAGGACTCGATTGAGCCGTTGATAGAATAACTCGGCTATTTTGACTAAAGACTTAACTTGATGTGATATGTTTTCATTGGAAGACTTAACACCCTTGAATTTGGTTAAGTTTGTTTTAATACTTGGTTTTAGCACTCGATTGATTATCAATTGGATAGCAAATTTATCAAATGAGATATAAAAATAAGATATAGAAATTAAAGTCTTTGAAATGTAAATGACAAAATAAGTTTTTATAGAGGTTCGAAGATGGGGTAATTCTTCTACTCCTCTCTTCTCCAACTCCGGGAGGAATCCACTAAGTATTGATCGATACGAGTGGTAATAGCAGTCCGGATACAAGTCTTGATCACACAAATGACTTGATCCTTTGGGACTCGATCTGTAGATGCCTTGGTCACGCACCGGCTTCTCGTGCGACTCGAAGCTTCTTCACAGGCGCACCGCCTTGCTACTACAACCCACTTTCTTAAGTTTCTTGGATTTGATCACGAAGCCCTCCAAATAGCTTTAGCCTGGTTCGACCTTGAACCTTTCTACAATCCTTCGTGGAATGTAGACCTATTGATTCTTCAAATGTTTCCTCTTCAACTGATTGAAGTTGTCTTTCCTTCACAGGTGAGTGTTGGATTGATTTCCTTCGTAATGTAGGCTTGAGGATTGATCTTGAATGACTTGAGAGTATTCTTGGTTACAGTTCAAATGTTAGCTTGAATGTTCGTGGTTCAGGTCGGTAACCTTCTCTCAGAGTGATTCCTCAGCCTTTTATAGTGATCTTTCAAAAATCGCCCGTTGAAGAGATAGGCTTATTTTTTAAAGTCACTTGTGGTCGTTGGCTTGTCTTGTTGCAGTCTTTGGAATTTACGTTTCCTCGTATGAACGATTCTTCAACTTTTCAGAGTTCTGACACGGTGGAGTGCTTCCCATTGGTTTATTCCTTTTGCATGCTTCTGGGACTGGGCACTTCAAGAAAGGTAGTATGGAAGTATTACTTGTTTAAGTAATTCTCTTGATTTATGTGCAATGGATCTCTTTCAGTTATTTCGACTTGACTGCATTTCCTTGTCTTCCCCAGGTGACTTAGAGTCAGCTTCCAATCATTGGATGACTCTTCTGTCACTTCAACTTGAGACTTGGCTATCCTGAGTTGACTTGACTAATACTTCACCACCGCATCATAGCCGCACCTTGATCGAGTTCTGTCTTCTCTTCTTTGCCACACTCACCGCCTCACAAATGAGTCTTCCTTTTAGTCTCCGATTGTCTTCTTGCATGTTCGGGCATAGTGACTTGACTCGGCTCTACCAAATTTTATCTATTACAATGCAATTTATAACAAGAATGGGGTGCCAACTTCCTATTCTAAGTTTTACATGGCATTCATCAAAATCTACAAAATAATTTCCCAACAATTTCCCCCTTTTTGATGATGTCAAAACTTAAAACATTCATACAATAATTAAACAACAAATAAACATACAGACAAATGTAGAGTCACAGAATGTATGCTTAGAATCGATCTTTTATTGATCATAACATTCTTGTTCTTTACATAGCTGTTTACAAAGTGTATCAGAGCTTGAATCAAAAGAAAATGTATCAGAGCTTAAATGGAACTTAAAGTAACCATGTTGTTCTATATCTACACAAGTATAGAAATTGTACAGTTTTATTCGATGTACAGAGGACTTACATAGAATGTATTTACATAGTAAAATACATGAAGGGGTGGACAGCAACACTTCATCTCCTTCGTTGCCTCCTTCTTTCATCTACTTCAGCTCTGTCATCTTCTGACCTCTTTCTCTTTTTCTCATCTTCAGTTGCCTTCTTTTTCTCATACACCTTCCGGGCAGCTTCATCTCTTCTCAGTCTTTCTTGTCTTTCCTCCCATAGCTGAGTTTGTCTCTTATTTTCCTCTTCAATTCTCTTCACATACTCAACATTATTCTTAGCCACTTGCAGTTGGCTATTTCAAATCAAATCCAATAGATCCCTCCTTTCTTTCCCCGGATCTATATACTCAATGTTTTTGGGCCGAGATCTGTCTGAAACCTCTTCCTCCACCACGCTTCTTCCTCCGCCTCTGCGGGCGTGTATTGTCTTGGGGTCTTTTTTTCCCGGCCGAGTGACCAAAGAGTGACCAAAGCAGAGCGATCGCCGATGTCTCTGTCACTGTCCTTCTTCACATAGTTTGAGACCCTTTTCCCAAGACAAATCCCGGACTTGAGCCATGGACATGTTTGCGAAGTAACCTTCAGATGCGAGCGTCTTGAATTTATCAACACATCTTGGCTCGGTTAAATCTCGAAATGGCATAGGTGTCTCTGTCTGTTGGAATGCCTCCCTATTGTTTCAGAATATCCATAACTCGGGCATTCATCTTTCCTTCCACTACCTTTATCTCTCGCTTCAATCGCTTTCTCTTTTCGGCCATAGGTACTGCAAAGTGTTGGAGTGGCGAGTCATCGGGAGTTTCTTTGATGATATCACCGTGACAAGTCCTTGTTGGGGGGTTTTAGCAATCATCAAGGTCACATCTTTCGAACCTTCCCCCTCAATAGATTTTCCTTTCTTCTCTCTTATTACTTCCTCACCGTCTTTCTCTTTTCTGATTCGTCCTCCTTCGCGATTTGATCCCTTCGCTTTTAGGTATTCCTCTTCCCCTTTTTGGCATCATCAAAGGAGAGAGGAACCGTTGAAACAAGCTAGCAATCATGAAGTCTAGTCTGGCGATAGCCGAGTTACGTCAATCTGCTGCGGAGTATCTTTGCATGGAACTCGGAGCGGGTGGCATTGGATTCACTTTGCTACCAACTTCATCTCACCATGAGAAGACTAAATTTTCGATCCATGTTCTCTTCCACGCGCAGAGCTCGTTCTTATTATGTTCACGCAGCACTTTATCTCGAGGTGTGAGATTCATGTATTTGTTCGACGTGCTCTTGCAATTTTGTCTTTGCATCGGCATTCTCGCAGGCCGCACTAGCAACTTGTTGAACAATGTCTGAAAATATCGAGCTTGTTCCACATGCATTGTCTGCTTCTTGTTGCCACCATTCCCGGATCCCGACTATTATGCCTCACAAATCGGTAGTAAGGTTGGCGTCTCATTATCTAGCCTCATGTCCAAAGTGAGGCCTGGTGCCTCTCCATCTTTTCTATATCGCAAATAAGGCTTTGAAGACTTCCCGAACTTGATTGTCACCTCTTTTTTGTGACGGCCAAGCGGCAAAAAAAGTCATAGTCACCGGAACAATGGTGTCGATGGAATAACGAGGATCAGTGCGTGGAAGCGCTCGCGATCTCTAGCGGATTCTACAGGGAGGTCGTACCTCCGGAGAGAAGGGAAATGATTCTACAAAAGGATCATTACGGGCAAATCGGAATCTATTCAATGATAATTGGTGCTCGTGAAGTCCCCGTGGAGTCGAACTGCTGCGGCAGGGGAGCTGCGCGATGGACTCTGTTTTAGTTGTGGTCTGCATTGTGAAGTCGACCCGACTTGCTGAGCCACTGCCTTAATGTCTTAACCGTCGGTCTCGGCCGGTTTTTCAAATGAGTTGATCGTCTCGGCCATATCGAAGCGTCAACGGACGATGATGAGATTTCCATGGGTGGATCATCATCAAAGTTGAATGTTTGGCGAGTAATCTTGAGGTCGACTTACTCGTCGTTGGAACATCCTCACCGAGTCTTTTGGATCTGCAATAGGAAATAACTTCGACTTCATCTTCACCTTCGGATCCCGGAAAAGTTACATCGAGATTATCCGGGAATCATGAAGAGCACTTATCTCATTTTTCGATGGATCAATGATAGCAGGAGAGATGTTACGTGCTTGATCTCTTTACCCGGAAGTCTCAACCTCCCGTTGGCCTTCATTACCCCTGCAGCAGTCTCAATCTGCAACGAGGCGAGGCTGGACGGTCCCCTTCGACGATGTCACTGTCTTGGGGTCTTTCGAGGTGGCATCCACTGAGTCTCAACTCCGTGGATTGCACTTTCATTGCCCAGTGTTAACTCCCGGGCGCCTTCATGTTCCTCGACCGCATCGGCGTGTCATTGGCCTTGTAGCAGCGATTGGCACCTCACCGAGACAGTCTCAATCGTATCGAGCCTCGTTGATGACAACTTGATGTGTATTCTATTGTTGTTCCCTCTCCACTTTGCCTTCGAGATTCGTTGTGGAGTCACCGCAAAGATCCTCCGATCTTGCGCAGTGGAGGGAGTTTCCCCTCGGTGGCACACCACCGAGTGTCTTGGAATGGGGTCACTCGTCTCCGGACTCTGGGTAGTCGTTCCCACCGAGTATTCACCGTTGGGGCGGTGGTAAGACACCTTCATTAGGGGTTGGCTCGACCGGGGTCCCCACAATCCCGCCATCGCCAATTCCTTAATACCTTCCTCCGAATGAGCCGGGGAAGTGGTGGCGGCGACAATAGTGGCAATATCTTTGCACCACTCCCATAGGATCTGTCTCCGGTGTGATTTGGATGACTTCCCTGGTCCCTCCATCATTCTTTGCTCATGTAGGATTCTCGATTCTTGCATTGCTTGCTGCATTTGCAACTCTTCTCGTAGGCGAACAGGTCCGGATCCTCATCACTTTTTGATAGAATGTCGAGGTGAGGATGTGTGTTTCGTGGTGCCGGTGAGAGGCGGATGATCTTTGGCCTTCTCACGTGCCTCTTAAACTTCCGCCAATCTTTCTTTCTCCTTCTCTTTAAAGATATTTAGAATGTCCAAACAATTTTCTTCATCAAGAGCTTGCACCACATTGGTCAATCCGAGGAAATTCATCAATTCGTCTTCTTCTTCAATGAATTCCGATCTTTGGAACTGTTCCTGGATCGACTTAGCTTTCATTTCCGCCATTCTCGCATGAGACGATTTTTAATGTCTGGGTATGGTTGGGATAGGATCATCACATCATTGTCCCTGTCATCATCTACCTGTCATCCCTCGAGCTCAGGGATTGAGGGTAGCAAACTTTGCTGCTCGACATCTTCAGTAGCCTCCGTTACAGGCGGAGACACAACCCTATCAATAGGTGATTCGGTTGTCTCGGCTATTCCTTGTTCCTCGGTTGTTCTGTCTCATGTGGGTCTTGAGTTGCCTCTCGCGATCGGCCTCAAACAGACTTAGCCGTTTCATTGATAACTTCAGGAGACTCTACTTCTCCAGCAGTCTCGGGTATCTTTTCCAGCTGAGTGGCAGACTCAGCTGTCTTCTCAAGCTCGGAGAGCTTGGAAATTCTTCTTCTTATTTTTGTTTTTACCAGAGGAACATCTGGTTCCACTTCCCCTGGTTCATTGAAGGTAAATGCCTTCGCAGTTGTCTTAGAGGCAGCGGACTTCCTTGTTGTGGCGATCCTCTTCTTCTTGATCACCGGAGAAGGGATTAATGGTTCCTTCTCCATCTGCGGCTGCGGGGGGCGGAGACACGGCTGGGGCGGGTGACTCGGCTGACGGGGCGGCGGGCAAAAGGATTTCTTTTTCTTTCTTTGCGGGGGCATCGCTTTCTTAGCGGCCGATTCTTGGGAGGTGAGGAGGCGGTTGAATCTTCGAGGTCAGTTGATTCCCCTCACTCGTGACGACCCTCTTGGCGTAAGCTCTCTTTTGTGCTCCAGAGAGGTTTGATCGAAACATCCTCTTGTTAACATGGAACGCCTTTCCATGCCGAAGAGGTACCCCTTTTACTTCTATCATCTGGCCAATCACTAGGCCGTATCCCAGGGAACCTCCAAACGTACCATCCTCCTTGAAGGATTTGTTCCCAATATTCTGGCAGAGTCTGCTGTATACAAACTCAGCCCAATTCACCTTCTTTTCTTCAATGATGGCAGCCATTACGATCAATTTAGCTTTGGACAACTGGTCAAAGCTGCCAACTTTAATGTCTATGAATTTGGCAACAATGTCCAGTAATTTGTGGTAGTCCTCCTGTAGGTCCCAAGGGGTGTGAGTGTAAGGTTTAGAAGGGGGGGTTGAATAAACTTTACCAACTTTTCGATTTAGTCCTTTTAAATATTCGAGTTAATACTTCACAAAATTTGAGTCCTTGATGGACACTAAGTTAGTTAATCGCAGAGTTAGTTACTCAACAATGCACTGACGAGCCGCTTGGAGAATAACTCACTGTTTTTTGACTAAAAAGACTTAACTCGACCGTGATTTGTTTTCATTGGAAGACTTTACACCCTTAAATTTGGTTTAGTATTGATTTTATACATGGTTTTTGTACTTAGAGATTATCAAGTGGATAGCAAATTTATCGTGAGTTAAATAAATAAGGTGCGAGGAATTAAAGTCTTTGAAATGTAAATGACACGATAAGTTTTTATAGAGGTTCGAAGATGGGGTAATTCTTCTACTCCTCTCTTCTCCAACTCCGGGAGGAATCCACTAAGTATTGATCGATATACAGTGGTAACAGTCCAGATACAAGTCTTGATCACACAAAGGTGACTTGATCCTTTGGGACTCATCTGTAGATGCCTTGGTCACGCACCTGGCTTCTCGTGCGACTCGGCTTCTTCACAGGCGCAGCTGCCTTGCTACTACAGCCCACTTGCTCAAGCTATTTGGATTTGATCAAGAATCCCTCCAAAAACTTGAGACTGGTTCGACCTTGAACCTTCCTACAATTCTCCGTGGAATGTAGACTAGACCCCTTGATTCTTCAACAATTTCCTCTTCAACCGATTGAAGTTATCTTTCCTTCACAGTGTGAGTGTTGGATTGATTTTCTTCGTAATGTAGGCTTGAGGATTGATCTTGAATGATTTGAGAATATCTTAGGTTACAGTTCAAATGTTTGCTTGAATGTTCGTGGTTCGTAACCTTCTCTCGAGTCATTTCTCGGCCTTTTATAGTGATCTTTCAAAAATCATCATTGAAGAGATAGGCTTATTTTTGAAAGTCACTTGTGGTCGTTGGCTTTGTCTTGTTGCGATCCTTGGAATTGCCACTTCCTCGTATGAATTGTTCTTGACTTTTCGAGTTCGACATGGTGCGAGTGCTTCCCATTGGTTTATTCCTTTTGCACGCTTCGGGAATGAGCACTTGAGAAAGGTAGTATGGAGGTATTACTTGTTTAAGTAATTCCCTTGATTTACGTGCAACGGATCTCTTCCAGATTATCTCGACTTGACCGCATTTCCTTGCTTTCCCCAAGTGACTTATAGTCGACTTCCAATCATTGGATGACTCTTCTCATCACTTCAACTTCAGACTTGGCTATCTTGAGTTGACTTGACTGATACTCTACTCAGCTGCTCCTTCAGTCGAGTTCCCGTCTTCTCTTCTTTGCCATACTCAGTTGTCTCGCAGCGGAGTCTTCCTTCTAGTCTCCAGTTGTCTTCTTGCATGTTCAGGCATAGTTGACTTAACTCAGCTTGACCATCCCTACTTATTACAATGCAGTTTACAACGAAAATGGGGTGCCAACTTCTATTCTAAGTTTTACATGGCATTCATCAACAATTTCCCCCTTTTTGATGATGCCAAAACTTAAAACATTCAAATTGTAAATAGCAAAGATACATACAAATAGTGCATTCACAGAGAATGTATGCGTAGAATCAATCCTTTTATTGATCAGAGCAACTGTTTACAAAGTGTATCAGAGCAAACATCTATGTCTACGCAAAAATAGAGAATTTACAGATTTATTACGTAAGACTTACGAGAAAATGTATTAACATAGTAAAATACATGAAGGGGTGGGACAAAGAACACTTCATCTCCTTCGCTTCCTCCTTCTTTCTTCTTCTTCTTCAAATTGTCATCTTCCTCGGTCTTCTTTTCTTTTTCTCATCTTCAGATGCTTTCTTCTTCTTTTCATACGCCTTCCGGGCAGCTTCATCTCTTCTTATTCTCTCTTGTCTCTCCTCCCATAGCTGAGTTTGTCTTTTATTTTCTTCTTCAATTCTTTTCACATACTCGGCATTGCTCTTAGCCACTTGCAGATTGGCTACTTCGTCAAAAACCACCAAAGATCCCACCTTTCTTGCCTGGATCTATATACTCAATATTTTTTGGGCAGGTCTGGTCCAAACCTCTTCCTCCACCACTTTTTTCTTCTCTACCTCTTCCTCTCCTCGGGGCGTGTATTGTCTTTGGGATCTTCTTCTTCCCAAATGAGTGACTAGCGAGTGACCGAGAGAGTGACTGCCGGTAGTCTCGCTTACTGTCGCTTCTTCACATAGTGTGAGACCCTTTTCCCAAGATAAGTCCCGGCTTGAGCCATGGACATATTTGCGAAGTATCCTTCGGATGCGAGCCTTTTAAATTCATCAACTGATCTTGGCTCGGTTCCGGATCCGAGATGGCATAAGTGTCTCTCGCTCTCTTTGGAATGCCCCCATGTTGTTAACAGAATATCCATAACTCGGGCATTCATCCTTCCTTCCACTTCCTCCATCCCTGCTTCAACTGTCTTTCTCTTGTCAGCCATAGGTACAACAGAGTGTTGGAGTGGGAGAGTCACTGGGAGTTTGCTGATAATATCAGCTGTGACAAGACCTTGTTGGGGGGTTTTTGCAATCATCAAGGTTACATCTCTCGATCCTTTCCCCTCAACAGACTTCCCTTTCTTTTCTCTTGAAACTTCCTCAGTTGTCTTTCCCTTCACAGTTGCTCCCTCCTTCTCAACTTCAGATCCCTTCAGCGCTTTTAGGTATTTCTCTTCCCCCTTTTTGGCATCATCAAAGGAGAGAGGAACCCCTGGAAACAAACTAGCGAGCAGGAAGTCGAGTCTGTTGATAGCCAAGTTCTGCTTCGAGTCTGCTGCGGAGTATGCGGCGCGAAACTCAGAGCGGGTAGCATTGGATTCAGCTTTAATTAACTTCATCTCATCCATGAGAAGGCTGAATTTTCGATCCATGTTTTCTTCCATACGCAGGAGCTCATTCTTATTTTGCTCATGCATCAGCTTTATCTCAGCAGTGTGAGATTCATGCATGTGCTCAATGCGTTCTCTCAATTTTGTCTTTGCATCAGCATTCTCAGCTCGCCAGGCCAATAGTTTGTTGAACAATGTTCTGAATTATCTAGCTTGTTCCACACGCATTGTTTGCTGCTGTTGCCACCACTCCCGGATTCTGACTATTATGCCTCTCAAGTCGCCCATAAAGAAGTTGGCATCTCTGTTATCCAGATCTCATGTCTATCGAGGCCTGGTGCCTCTCCATCCGTTCAATTTCAAGAAATAATGCTTTGAACACCTCCCGAACTTCAATTGTTCCCTTTGTTGCGGTGACGGCCAAGCAACGTCAAAATCATAGTCACCGAACGATGGTATCGATGGGATGACAGGATCTGTCCGTGGAAGCGCTCGAGATCTTTTTCGACTCTTCGGGAGGTCGGGTACCTCCAGGAGAAGGGAAATGATTCTACAAAGGGATCATCACGAGCAACGGAATTTGTTCAATGATGAGTGGTGCTCGTGAAGTTTCTTGTGGAGTCGAACTGCTTTGCGGCTTGGGGAGCATGCGCAGTGGACTCTGTTTTGGTGGGGTCATTGTGAAGTTGACCCGACTTTGCCGAGCCTCATTGTCTCAACAGCTTCGTCGGTCTCAAATGGTTTTTCCACGTGAGTTGATCGGTCCTCGGCCTTATCGAGCGTCATCGGACGATGATGAGATTTCCATGGGTGGCTCATCAAAGTTGAAAGTTTGACGAGTAGTCTTGAGGTCGACTTACTCGTGGTTGGAACACCCTCACCGAGTCTTTTGGATCGATCACCGGGGTGACTCAACTTCATCGTCTTCTTCCGATCCCGGAAAGGTTACATCGATTATCACGATAATCGTGAAGCACACTTATCTCCTTTTCGATGGATCAATGATAGCGAGGAGGGATGTTCGTACTTGACTTCTTTACCCTGGGAAGTCTCAACCTCCCGTTGGCCTTCATTACCTCCTCCCGCAGCCTCAATCTGCGCGAGGCTGGACATCCCTTTCGACAGTGTCCTGTCTTAGGGTCTTCTGCGGTGGCATCCATTGGAGTCTCAACTCCATGGATTGCACTTTCGTCGCCAGTGTTAACTCCCGGGCTATTCCTTCCTTTGCCTCGATGCATCAACAGCGTCATTAGCCTTCAGAAGCGCTTGGCACCTCACCGAGAGTCTCAACTGCCTGAGCCTCCGATGACAACTTGCTGTGTACTTTGTGTTTGTTCCTTCTCCACTTCGCCTCCTAGATTCATTGTGGAGTCACCGCAAAGATCCTCCGACCTTGCTGCGGTGGAGGAGTTTCCCCCTCGGTGGCACACCACCGAGTGACTTGGATTGGGGTCACTTGTCTCCGGACTCCTGCTGTTCCCATGGAGTATTCAGCCGTTGGGGCGGTGGTAAGACACCTTCATTAGGGGTTGGCTCGACCGGGGTCCCCACTATCCCGTTTCATCGCCATTCCCATAGTTCCTTCTTCCGAGTGAGTCAGGGAAGTGGTGGCAAAGAACAACGGTGGCAATATGATGCACCACTCCCATTGGGTCTATCTCCACCGTGTGTTTTGGAGGACTCTCCTGGTCCCTCCATCATCCTTTGCTCATGAAGGATTCTCGATTCTTCCATTGCTTGCTTTGCATTTGCAACTCTTTCCGTGGGCGGCGGGGTCCGATCCTCATCACTTTCTCGATAGACGTCAAAGTGAGGATGTGTATGTTCTATGGTGCTTGGTGATAGGGCGGATGATGGCCTTCTCACGTGCCTCTCGCGTCCTCGCTACTTTAGCCCGTTCATTTTCTTTTTCGAATTTCCATTATATTTATGCAATTATCCTCGTCAAAGGCTTGCAAGACTCATTGTGTCCACCTCAAGAAATCAAGAGTTCTTCTTCCTCAAAGAATGAACTCGGATATTGAAACCGCACTGGATAGGCTCGGCTTCCATTTTCTCCACTCGCTGTGACGATTTTGGATGTTTGGATACAATGGAGAGTGCATGATTAAATCATCTTCATCATCCTCTTCTTGGCCCTCATTTCCAGGTATTGAAGGTAGCGGACTTCGCTTGCTCGACACCTTCAAGCCTCTCATTACGGTGGAGAAACAACCCTGTCAATAGGTGACTCGGTTGTCTCGGCCATTCTTTGTCCCTCTGCTTCGACTACTGGGTCTTCAAGTTGCCTCTGTGATCGGCCTCAAGAAACTTGGCGTTTCATCAATCACTTCGGAGACTCTACATCTCCAGCAGTCTCGGTATCTTCTCCAGCTGAGTGACAGACTCAGCTGTCTTTTCAAGCTCGGAGAGTTTGGAAAGTCTTCTTCTTCTCTTTGTTTTAACCAAATGGATTTCTGGCTCCACTTCCTCCGGTTCATTGAAGGTGAATGCCTTCGCAGATGTCTTAGAGGTAGCTGCCTTCCTTTGTTGTGGCCCCTCCTCTTCTTCTTGATCACCGGAGAAGGGATTAATGGTTCCTTCTCCACTGCGGCTGCAGGGGGTAGGAGACACGGCTGCGGGGCGGTGAGGTGACTCGGCTGCAGGGGAGCGGAGCGATTTGTTTTTCTTTCTTTGCGGGGGCATCGGTTCTCTTAGCAGTGAGCAACCTTCTTCTTTGGTGGAGAGGAGACAGTTGTATCTTCAGTGGTCAACTGATTCCCCCTCACTCGTGACGCTCTCTTAGCGTAGGCTCTCTTCGTGCGCCGAGAGGTTTGATCTCGAACATCCTCTTGTTTACATGGAACGCCTTTCCATGTCGAAGAGGGACTCCTTTTACCTCCATCACCACCAATCACTGCACGCACCCCGGGGATCCTCCAAATGCTCCATTCTCCTTGAAGGATTTGTTCCTACATTCAGCGGTCTGCTGTAGACAAACTCAGCCCAGTTCACTTTCTTTTCTTCAATGATCGCAGCCATTACGATCAATTTCGCTGGGACAGGTTGGTCAAAGTCGCCAAATTTGATGTCTATGCATTTGGCAACGATGTCCAACAATTTGTGGTAGTCCTACTTCAACCTTTTGTTAGTCAGTGTAGACTATCTTTTTCAAAGATAGTCGGTCTTGGCTACTTCCTTTCAAGCAAAGCGGCCAAGTCAACATCACTTCATTGATTTTTGGTGCTCCTTCCGCCGAATAACGCAAAGTGTTCTCGCCAAATCCTTGGCGGTGATGATGAACTCCTTCCCGTGAACAGAGGATTTGATCCCATCGTGAATCTCGGCATTCACGTGGGAATCGTGCGACCTCTTCCACATAGGTCATCGGAAAGTCCATCGTCGAAATGGTTTTAGCCCTGTCGTTTCGAGTTTTTCGGCGATCTTCTTTATGAGGGCGTCATTGGACCCCTGTTTTACCATACCCTCGAAATCCACAGTAGACCCGGTGTGGATTTGCTTTCCTAGCTTGACAAAATCATGAGTGGATGCCATTTTTCAAGATTTCACCGAATGAAACTTAGAAAGTGATTTGAAGATTGATAGGGTTTTTGAGAGAGTTTTTGCCTTTGCTTCCGAGAGAGAGAAGTGAACAGCTTTTGGTAATGTGTGAGAAACGGACGAAAATGGTTTCAGTATGGTTCCTGAAAGGACGTGCGGGTGGTTTTTGAAATGTGATCAAAATCAACGGCTTAGATTTTGCACGCCGATTAGCATTTAATGTCTCGTATTTAATGCGGCAACATTTATATCCAATCATAAGCTTGGTGTGCGGCTTTTGCCTGACACGTCATAATTATGCTTGACATCATTCTTAAAAACATTCCCGCTTAGTAAAAATGATCGTGTCTTTGTCCCTTTGCTCATAAATGACTTAGCTTATCCCTTAGTTGATTTAACTCTTCTTCTCACAGTTCTCCTAGTGACTTAGCCGTCCTAACTCGGTGACAACTGTTTTCCGATATGGTGATTCACTTAGCCGATTTGAGAGTTCACTCTTTTTCCCTTTTCGTGTTTCATTTCTTTTCTTTGAGTCTTCCGAGTGTCACCACCAATTAACCTTAACTCATGCTTGAGTTCTTCAAATCTTGACTCACATAATGGTTTTGTGAATATGTCACCAATTGTTTATCGGTTGAAATATATTCCAAGGTGATGTCCTTTTTTCAACATGATCTCTTATGAAGTGATATCTCGACATCGATATGCTTTGTTCTTGAGTGCAACACAGATTTTGAGTGATTGCAATTGCACTTGTGTTATCACACATGATTAGAATTTCCTTTTCTTCAACTTCATAGTCTCTCACCATGTCTCATCCATAGGACTTGGGCACAACAATTTGCCCGCAACTATGTATTCTCGTTTCACCAGTAGAGGTGGCTATTGAATTTTGCTTTTTGCTAAACCAGAAATTAGCGTGTTTCCAAGCATTTGACATGTGCCTGAGGTGCTCTTCCTGTCAACTCTACATCCAGCATAGTCAGAGTCTGAATAGCCAATTAGTTTGAATCCACCTTCCTTTGGATACCATAAGCCAACTTCTTGGCTTCCTTTCAAATATCTCAAGATTCTCTTGGCTGCAGTCATGTGGCTTTCTTTTGGAGCAGATTGAAATCTTGCACATACACCTACAACAAAGGTGATGCCTGGCCTGTTCTTTGTGAGATAGAGCAATGATCCAATAAGTGCTCAGATCTTGTTTGATCTACGAGCCTACCATCCGCATCCATATCCATTTTGATCGATGTATTCATTGGTATTTTCACGAAAGACTTCTCTTCCATACCAAATTTCTTCATTAAATCTTTGGTGTATTTTGTCGACTTATGAAGGTTCCATCCTTCACTGTTTCACTTGGAGTCCAAGGAAGAATGTCAACTCTCCCATCATGCTCATTTCGAATTTGCTTTGCATGAGGTTTGAAAATTTATCACACACTCTTTGTTTGTGGATCCAAAATAATGTCATCCACATATATTTGAACAAGCAATATACTCTTCGCATCTTGAATTCAAGAGTGTTCTATCCACTTTGCCTTTTGTGAATCCGTTCTCGATCCGAATTGTGACAAAGTATCATACCATGCTCTCGGGTGCCTGTTTCAATCCATATAGAGCTTTCTTGAGTTTGTATACCTTATCGCCAACATCTTTCCGCTCAAATCCTGGAGGTTGTTCAACATACACTTCTTCTTCCAATAAACCATTAAGGAATGCACTCTTTACATCCATCTCGATATACAATAAAATTCTTGTGAGTCGCATAGGCAAGAAACATCCTTATAGCTTCCAATCTTGCTACAGGGACAAATGTTTCATCAAAATCTATCCCTTCTTCTTGGCAATATCCTTTGGCTACTAATCTTGCTTTGTTTCTTACCACAGAACCTTCCTCGTTCATCTTGTTTCTGAACACCCATTTAGTGCCAATAACATTTTGATGGGTGGGTCTTTGAACTAATTCCCATACTTTATTTCTTTCAAACTGATTCAGCTCTTCTTGCATAGCTTGAATCCAATGTGTGTCATCCAATGCTTGTGACACATCTTTAGGCTCTATTTGTGAGATAAATCATGTGAACATAGCTTCTTGTTGAGTTTTGGATCTTGTTTTGACACCTTCTTGTTGAGTTCTGGATCTTGGTAAGTTAGCTGGATTCAGTCGTCTTGCAGCTATGTTGCTTTGATCAGCTCTCTTGTCATCACTTAGCTGCAGATTTTCCACTGCTTTTTGAGACTCGGCTATCTCATCTTCATCCTGGGGTTTATAATTCCACTTCAACTTCAAGATAGGGACTTTCTCGCATGGTTGGTTGATTCACTTATCACCGACTCTTCAATGTCTTCTCCATTTACATTTGGCTCATCAAACACCACATGAATGGATTCCTCTCGTAACCATAGTCCTCTTGTTGAGTACTCAGAGGTTTTGCTTTCACCGAGTATCCCAAGAAGATACCTTCATCGCCTTTAGCATCAAAAGCCTTCAAATTATCTTTGCCATTGTTATGGATGAAGCATTTACATCCAAATATTCTAAAATATGCAACATTTGGTTTTCTCCCCGTCCAAATCTCATAGGAGTCTTTGTCACCGTCTGCTTATCATGCATCTATTTTGAGTGTAGCATGTTGTGTTTATTGCTTGACCAAAATCTTTTAGGTAGCCCCGTCACCTAACATGGTCCTTGCCGCTTCTTTTTGAGAGTTCTATTCTTCTTTCTCGCAACTCCATTCTCGTGGAGTCCTTTGCACGATAATTCATGACCAATACCATTTTCTATACAATATTGAGTTATTATACCATTGACAAACTCGGTTCCTCTCACGATCTTATTTTGATAATGGTTTGGCTCTTCTCATTTTGAATCCTCTTCATCACCGTGGTAGTTTCGTAGAGAGTTTCTTTCTTCTTACACATGAATATTGTCCATGTATATCTTGAGTAGTCATCTACTACCACCAAGGTGTATTTCTTCCCACTTATGCTAGTGGCTCCACTGACCAAACAGATCCATATGTAGCAGATGCAATATTCTTGTTGAAGATGGACATGTCTTTTCTTTGAATGATGATTTGATTTGCTTTCCCATCCGCATGCATCACATATACTCTCCTTCTTGTATACGAAACCGAAGTCCTTCCACAAGATTGCTTCTCGCAAGCTTGTTAATCGTTTGAAATTCAGGTGACTCGACTTATGCCCACACCAACTTGATTCAAATTGTGCTTTTCGCTAGCAACGCATGTTCTTGGTGTTGCGGTTGACCAATCTACCACATACATGTTCTTTTGTCGCATCCTTGCAAAAGACAACTTCATTGATTCATGTCTTTGATTTGGCATTTACCCATGTTAAATCCAACATTATAACCCTTGTCACAGAGTTGGTTGATGCTTAGCAAGTTGAAGTTGAGTCCTTCAACATATGCAACATCTGTGATTTTTAATCCATTTTTCTTGATGGATCCAATGCCTCTTATTTCTCCTGGAGCTTCATTCCCTCCAAATATGACTTTTGCACCTCTGACTTCCTTGAATTTTGACAGATTTTTCTTGTTTCCTGTCATGTGTCTGGAACAGCCACTATCCATGTACCAGGTTCCTTGGCTGTACCCATACTTACCAGGTTTCTTGTACCCATACTTGCCTGGGTCCTGAGGGGTTAGTATTATAAGATGATCCAACCAACCTATAGCCAAATGGTTTGACTCTAAGGGGTTGCCATCTATCAGTGCCATAATCATAATTAATTTTGGCAAATTGCTTGGGGGTTCTAGGTTTATACATCTGTCTTTTGTCTGTATGCCTGTATATGTGTTTTAGCAATTGCCTTCTTTGGGTAGTTGTGATATCTCTGAGTGTAGTGCTTGGGTGCATATGAGTGCTGATGAAAGCTCTTATGCCTTTGGAATGGCCTTTGCTGAGTTCTAGGCCTTTGCCACTTAGGCTTATATTCCATAGGTCTTTTATAGAGCTTCTGGGGTTTTTGGTAGCTTTGTTTCTTCTTTACAGAGTATCTCCTGTTTGGAGTTTGCTGAGAAACTCTGCTAGATTTCTTCTCAGCTGTCCTTTCTTGAAGATCCCTTTTCCAAAATCACTTTTGGAACTTGACATAGCATAGAAGAATTAAATCCTAAGCCTGTCTTGTCTCCACATTCTCTTTGACTCATAATAAGATCATCCAATGATTTAGATGCCTTAGTGAATGAGGCAATCACATTTTTGAGATCATTCTCCCTCTTTTCTATAGCAGCTATCTCTCGCTATTAGCTTAGCATTTTCAAATTTTTAGACTTTTATTCTCATCGCCTATTTGACTTAGAGTACTTAGCTCCTTAGTCAGCTATGAGTTCTGGCTCTTAAGTAGGCTACTTTCCTCATTTAGTAGTGTGTGTGAGGATTTAATGTGTTCAAAATCTTTCATCATTTTGCCTAATGAATCATAAAGATCAGTGGGTGATGAAGTGTGCGTGTCACAATCACTATCACTAGAATCTGAGTGTGATGAGTTAGAGTGTACCTCGTCTTCTTGGTCGGGTTGGTTTTGTTCTTTAGCCATTAGACGGATCAAGGCTTCTTCATCGAGTCAGTCACTTGAGTAGTCGCCACCACTCTCCAAGTCGGTTGTGTCTTTTGACTTGATCGATCAGATCGTTAGCCTCTGCAGCCAACATTGCCTTTCTCTTTTCCCCCTTCCTTCTTCAAGACTTTTCTTTACTCTTCATTCCTGTATTTGTTTACTACGGGATATGGGCATTCAATGGCATAGTGACCAGGTTGCTGCGGTTCGGCAAAGATAGATTTTCAACTTTTTGATCGATTCTTTCCATCCTTGATTGTCGGCTCTTTGATATTCAACTTTTTGATGCTCGCTCTCTTGGGTGGTTTGTCTTCCCTTGACTTGGAGGGAGCTGAGTGTCTTCTGGAGGATTCATCTTTGCTTCTTTTGTAGTTCTTATTGAAGAACTTGTTGAACCTTTTAACCATCATGGCAATCTCCTCTTGGTCAATGACTTCTTTGACCTCAGCTCATGGTTGGATGTTTTTGATATGTCCATGGAGTGTCTCATGGTTGGATGTTCTTGATAGGTCCATGGAGTGTCTCATGGCCATGACTTTCATATCCCACTCAGTTGGGAGACTTCTTAGAATCTTCATACACATTTCTTTCTGTGTATATTCCTTTCCAAGTGCAGACAGTTCATTGGTAATTTCCGTGAACCGAGCATCCAGCTGATCCAAGGTTTCTCCTGCAAGCATCTTAAAATTTTCAAATTTTTGTACAACCACAGATAGTTTATTTTCTTTGATTTGCTCTGAGCCTTCGCAAATCAAGGTTAGCTTGTCCCAGATTTCTTTTGCCGTTTTGCATGATTTGACTTTGTTGAACATGGCTTTGTCTAAAGTTTTGTAAAGAACGTCCTTGGCCACATTGTCCAAGTTATATCTTTTCCTGTCATCATTTGTCCATTCACTCTTGGTTTTTCAACCATCGCCGTCCGGGAGCAACATCTTCTTCTCCTTCACCGCAGCTTTCTTCTTGCAAATTTGTGTTCACTTTTAAGATTTGGAGTGGCCCATCCTCTATCACTATCCACATCACATTGTGTAATGCTGATAGATGAGCCTGCATACGAATTTTCCAATCATCAAATTCTTCAA
Organism: Rehmannia glutinosa; assembly: GCA_016081115.2. Lineage (NCBI taxonomy): Eukaryota > Viridiplantae > Streptophyta > Magnoliopsida > Lamiales > Orobanchaceae > Rehmannia > Rehmannia glutinosa. The sequence goes on along the minus strand of JABTTQ020002763.1, from coordinate 258,008 downwards.
TTGTGAACATAGGGATGCGTGTCAAATTTGCTTCCATGATAATAACTTTGCTGAATAGAAAAGTTTTGAAAGATTAAGTACTAAAACAAGCTTTGAAAAATTTGGAGATCTAGTTCAGTAACCAGTGCGGAAGGCTCAATGAACCAACCGCTCTAATACCACTTGTAAGTCCCAAGGGGTGTAAGTGTAAGGATTAGAAGGGGGGGTTGAATAAACCTTACCAACTTTTCGATTTAGTCCTTTTAAAAATATTCAGAGTTAATACTTTATAGCTGAGTCCTTGATGGACAGCTAAGTTAGTTAATCAACAGAGTTAGTCACTCAACGCACTCGATCGAGGTGTTGATAGAATAACTCGATTGTTTTGACTAAAGACTTAACTTGATCGTGATATGTTTTTCGTTTTCAAAGACTTAACACCCTTGAATTTGGTTAAGTTTGTTCTAATACCGGGTTTTAGCACTCGATTGATTATCAATTGGATAGCAAATTTATCAAAGAGATATAAAAATAAGATACAAAAATTAAAGTCTTTGAAATGTAAATGGCACAATAAGTTTTTATAGAGGTTCAAGATGGGATAATTCTTCTACTCCTCTCTTTTCCAACTCCCGGAGGAATCCACTAAGTATTGATCGAAGATATCTGAGTGGTTAACAGTCCCGGATACAAGTCTTGATCACACAAATGACTTGATCCTTTGGGACTCGGTCCGAGATGCCTTGGTCACACAAATTGGCTTCTCGTGACGACTCGGCTTCTTCACAGGGCAAAACGCTTTGCTACTACAGCCCACTTGCTTAAGTTCCTTGGATTTGATCACAAAGCCCTCCAAATAGCTTAAGCCTGGTTCGACCTTGAACCTTTCTACAATCCTTCGTGGAATGTAGACCCCTTAATTCTTCAAATGTTTCCTCTTCAACTGATTGAAGTTGTCTTTCCTTCACAGGTGAGTGTTGGATTGATTTCCTTCGTAATGTAGGCTTGAGGATTGATCTTGAATGACTTGAGAGTATTCTTGGTTACAGTTCAAATGTTAGCTTGAATGTTCGTGGTTCATGTCGGTAACCTTCTCTCAGAGTGATTCCTCGGCCTTTTATAGTGATCTTTCAAAAATCAGCCCGTTGAAGAGATAGGCTTATTTTTGAAAGTCACTTGTGGTCGTTGGCTTGTCTTGTTGCAGTCCTTGGAATTTACGTTTCCTCGTATGAACGATTCTTCAGCTTTTCAGAGTTCTGACACGGTGGAGTGCTTCCCATTGGTTTATTCCTTTTGCATGTTTCTGAGACTGAGCACTTCAAGAAAGGTAGTATGGAAGTATTACTTGTTTAAGTAATTCTCTTGATTTCTATGCAACGGATCTCTTTCAGTTATCTCGACTTGACTGCATTTCCTTGCCTTCCCCAGGTGACTTGCAGTCAACTTCCAATCATTGGATGACTCTTCTGTCACTTCAACTTGAGACTTGGCTATCTTGAGTTGACTTGACTGATACTTCACTCACCGCATCTTAGTTGCACCTTGAACGAGTTCTGTCTTCTCTTCTTTTGCCACACTCACCGCCTCACAAATGAGTCTTCCTTTTAGTCTCCATTTGTCTTCTTGCATGTTCGAGGCATAGCCGACTTGACTCACTCTACCACCAAATTTCTATTATAATGCAATTTATAACAAAAATGGGGTGCCAACTTCCTATTCTAAGTTTTACATGGCATTCATCAAAATCTACAAAATAATTTCCCAACATTAGTTACTTAGTGTAATTGCGTTGTATTTTTATGATTTTATTTATGAATTTAGCAATTTGTGTATTTGAACTTTAAGAATATATGTAATGCAATTTAAAACTACGTATGATTTTTATTATTATAGATCATTTAGTTTTGCATATTTAGTTTGAATGTTAATGTTATACATGTTTTAATTTGAAATTTTAGATTTAAATATAAAATTTAAATTTTGGCTTGTATCTAGATAGTGGCACATTTAGCCCAAAGCCCAATAGGGTTAGGGTTTGGTTCACAATATTGTCGGCTCATTAGATAGTGATCCGTTTAATCCAAAGCCTATTTAGTCTTAAGCCCGATAGGGCTAGCATCCCACAGTTTTTATAGTTTTGCAATTTAGTCCTCCAATTTTGCCAATTTTGCATATAAGGTCCAATAGTGCAATTTTTTATTTATATTCAAATTTTACAGAACATAAATCAAATAAAAAATGAAATTTCAAGTGCATAGGCATGCATTAACATATCATTCAAGAATTCATCTAGTAATTCATAGATTTGCACAGCATGCACCTATTTTTGCAAAATTGAAACTTTAAGCATATTTTCTGAAATTGTTGGACATATAAACTTGAAATACGCATGCAATACATATTTCCATATATCATGCTAGTTTCAAAGTACTACATGCAATTTTTACAAGATCACTTGAATTTTTATAAAGAATTTTCCACCCACCTTTTAAATCTTCAAGTAGTGGTGGTAGGAGTCTCCAAGAATGGACCTTCTTCTTCAAGCTCTAAACCTCAAGACATAGCTCCTTAGGTCAGCCCCTAAGTGGTTCAAAATACAAAATTTAAAGTCAAGAATTTGAGATCTAAAATCAAAATTGATCTATGCTTATCTTGACTTATAGATGGTTGAAGCCTTTTAAAATACCACTTAAAGCCAAGCTTTCTTCACTTCTTATTTGTCCTCAAACTCATGGCCTCAAGGTCTCCTTAAAGAATAATGGTGAAAGAAAAAGTTAGGAAAGCAAGTGAGGAGAATTTTTCGGCCCTTTAAGATCCTTACCTATATTCCTTGGAAGTTTTCGGCCCTTTAAGATCAAGTGAGGAGAATTTTTTTTTTTGTTGTTGTTGTTTAGAAAGAAAAGTTTTAAGTGGTAGGGAGAGGTTAGTGAAAGTGAATGTGACACAAGATGACCAAATGTAGTATTTTCCTTCAATTCATTGTGTTGGCCGAACACTCCCTACAAGTGCACCAATTGTTTTTGTTTTGTTTTATCTCTTGTGCTTGGCTTGTGTCTTGCATGGGAGACAAAGTGGGAGCCAAAGTGATGGGTGGTATTAGTAAAATAAGAAGGGTCATGTGGTGTTTGATTACAAGGTTTGAATGAGATAAAATATAGGGGTGGAATATGTGAATATAGAATGTTGAATGAATTTGGCATCTTCTCCCCCTCATGACAATGTTTTTAACACCGGATCGGACATTGAATCTGACAACTAATTGGGTCACTGGGTCATTGGTCCGACTGGTTGAACCATTTTAGAAAAATCGTTTGACCCAAATATATATATATATATATATATATATATTTTGCACACACATGTAAAGAGTAAATATAAGTACAAATGTAACAAAACCAACAATGAATGAAAACAAAAACTAAATTAAAAGTGCATATCCAAACATGTAAGTCCAACATAAAGAGTTTTTCAAAAAAAAAAAAAAGGTCCAACATAAGGAGAGATTACATATGCAAGTTTACTAAACATCAATACAATGTTTTAATATATAACTTCAAAACACATGTCCAAGAAAAAATAATCAATTAAATAGTTGAAAACACTATAATAAACGACAATCTAACTAGAATTCTTATCAATTACAATCGTCATCTCTGTCTATATTATCAATCGTACGTCCACCCATGCTAGTTTGACCACCAAAGCATTCAAGATCAAGATCTTTCATTATCATAGTGTCATTTTCCTTATCTAAAATAAAACATTAAGAAAAAATCAATATAAATTAATAATAGAAACAAAAATATAAAAATTAAATTTTAAACCAACCTATAGAAAGATTGGAGCTTGACTCTTCAATGTTTCTCGGTGATTCCTCCTCGAGCATATTTTCCAGTTCATCATAATCAAATTCACTATCATGTGATTCTTCCATAACCCAAAACTCGATTTTATCAATGCACTCATAATCGACAGGATCATATGGCCTCTTGTTGTACTTAATCCTGTAATAATCACAATTAAAATAAAAAATAAATATAATGAAATACAAGTAGCATTAAGTACGCCAAAAAAGTTTTAATTAATTAATAATACTAAATATTTGTATACCTGTTTTGCAAGTGTAAGTTGTAATGCACGTAAACCAAATCATTCAATCTTTGATGCTCCAATCTATTTCTCTTCTTAGTGTGAATCCGTTCAAATACACTCCAATTATGCTCACATCCCGAAGAAGAAGCTGTTTGACTCAATATTTTAATTGCTATTTTTTGTAAGTTAGGAGCATCAGTGCCGAATAATTTCCACCAATCATCTAGCATGGTAAATATCATATAAATATAAGAAGACAAACGCATATAATAAATTTAAAGTAGAGTGAAATAAATATACAAACTATCAAAAGTTCAAAGTTACCTGGCCTAGATGATCTAGCAATAGACAAAGCGGTTGGTCTTGAAAAGCTTTTTTGCCTATCCCGAAAGAGTGATATTTCATCATATATTTTGTGATCTCCATTGTCAACTTTTTTTATCAATAATGTCCAACAACCCACTCATAATTTCCGGTTTACTACAAAAGGATTCTTTGTCATATTGAAAAGCCAGATTCAAATAATATGCTGCAGCATGTAGACTTTTTCGCAACATCCTATCCCATCTTTTCAATAATATCAATATATTGCTGATAAAGTCTTTTTTTATTTCGAAATAACTCTTTGATACCATTTCTTATCCTATACATGCCTTCATACACATAACCCATGGCCGACTTGTCATCAGAATCACAAATCCGCAACAAACGTAAAAGTGGAGCTCCAATTCTCACAGTAATGGAACAATTATTCCAAAATCTTTCATCTAGAATAATTAATTTAACTTGCTTTGCAACATCCTTTTTCAAATATCTCTTGAAATCTTGAGATGTTACCATAGCTCGTAAATCCTTTTTATGGTCACTTAAGCTTTTCAAAGCAACAAAAGCAGTTGCAAAGCGAGTATCTCCAGGACGAAGAATTTTCTTCCAATTTTCTCTTTTTCTTAACCAATTAAGTGGCCAGTTATTATTATACACAAAGCACATGATCCTAGATGCAAGAATAGCCAAGTCACTGACATGTGGCAACTCACCAATATCTATCATAATCAAATTAATGCAATGAGATGCACAAGGTGACCAAATAATAGATGAATATCTATCACATAATAGATGTCCAGCTGCTTTATAATTACTTGCATTATCAGTGACCATATGAACCACATTACTTGCACCAACCATTTCCACAATTTCAGCAAATAAATTGCAAAGATTTTCAGCATTTGTCTCAATTCCAGATGCATCAATAGACTTAATATGAGAGCACTAACAGACGGTAGATGGTTTGATGCTAATTGGGTGCCTAAGCCTACAAATTGCCGATATTAGTTATGATGGGAAGATTTTGTCTTTTTTTTTTTTAGTTTTGCAGAATATTGCTAACAATTTCAATACATATGGCTTATTATGGAATTTTAAATTCCATGGATTGTGTTTCTACTTTTTAGAGTCTTAGGTTTTAGTAATTTACTAGTCATAAAATATGCAATTACTTATTTTATTTTTTTTCCCTTCAAATTTTGTAATAAACAAAGTTTATCTAATCCACAAAAAAAACAAAAAAATAACCGGGTCAAAGTGGTTCGCCGATTTCTGGTTTTAGGCCGATTTTTACCGGGTGGCATTGATTTTTTAGCCACTCTGCCTAGATAAATAACCGGATCGGACTCGAGACCGGTTCCCAGTTAAACCGATCGAACCGGTCGATCTGGTCCGATTTTTAAAACATTGCCTCATGGACGTCCATGTTCAAGCCATTCCCTCTGAACTTTTTTTTTGTCCAAGTTGGTGATAATTGTTGTTAACTATCAAGTCGAAAAATCCATTTATCAATCCCATAATCACTTATCAATTCCACAATCAGTTATCATAAGTCAAGCTCTCTATTCTATAAGCTATATATATCATGTATGTAATAAATCATCTAAGTTATAAGGTGTCTAATAATTCCCAAGTGTTGTACCATCACTTATCATCTAAGGTACTAAATGAAATTAAAATCAATGGTACAAGTAAAAAATATTAATCAAGCAATTAATTAAATTATAAAATTATTTTAAAATATATAAATATTAATTTTAAAAATTACAAAATATATAAATGAATCTTTTACTACAAGAAAATTAATAGCTAGTCGTTAAGAAAAGAAATTCAACTGGTTAATGTAACACGTTAAAAGTTTAAAGAAATCGACAATCGTTAAAGATGTGAAAATAGGTGTTATTAACATACACCACATAAAATAAAGTTATTCTAAATACAAGTGATATATCTACTAGTTAAATTAAGAAGTAAGTAATTTGGCAAAATCAAGTGTGAAACACTTGCTATTTCAATATTGAAGTTGAATTTTTAATAAAATAAACCTCAAGTACTATTTCTTGGAAAATATAAATTTTACTAAATGTTATGAGTATATTAAATTTATGTGAATGTTACATCTCCATTGTAAGTTATGTAGAATTTATTGTTGGGTTTTTAATTGCCCTCTTTAAGTTATCATCTTTGTTGTATTATAAATAGTGAGTGAAAGTGATGAATAAAAAACAACAACAAAAAAGACAAGACAAAATCTTTGTTATCTCTACTACTCTCTTTATTTGTATTTTCTTACTCATTTATTCTACATATCTAGTAGTGTAATTACTATTATATTATAACACGTTATCAGCACGAAGAAGCTCTAAATGTTTTTGTAGTTTAAATATTAATTTTGTTTTATCATATATACTGCTCATAGTTAACCATGCATGTTACAATCAAATTTGTTTATGCATATGTAGTTTAGTTTTCATCTATTTATTTTAATATGCCCATCTTATTTTTATTTGTGCATGTAAATTTATGATAATGATTCTAACTTCATGTACGGTTTTTAATCCTATTATATGCATTAAACTAAGTATATTTATTATTATATAATTTTATTACAGTTTTCATACTAATGTCTTTTTGATACATTAAACTAAGTATATTTATGATATCATTCTTATATTTATTCTAGTATGTTATCAATTTGCCACATAAGTTACTTTGGTGCATACATTTAATTTAGAATTACGTTTAATTTTTTTTTTTCAAACTCAATTTTGTGGTGTTTTTATTTACACAAAATTATATTAAATTGATTATGCCTTTACTAATTTGTCTTATGTCCTTTATAATACTCTTATTATATCATTTATCTTCATATATTAACAAATGTGTATTAATGTTCTCGTATAGAATGGCAAACCTAAACAAATTGGATTTCACCCCATTGGACATCTTTGGTCGAAACTATTTATCATGGGTTCTAGATGCCGAACTACATTTAGCTGGAAACGACTTAGGTGATGTCGTCAAAGAAAATAATAAATTATCCCCGTAGGAAAATGCTAAAGCTATGATCATCCTTAGGCATCATCTCCATGAAAGTCTAAAGAATCAATATCTTACAGTAAAAAGTCCTTTAGAACTCTGGAAGAGTCTAAAAGACCGTTTCGATCACCAAAAGACTGTTATACTCCCTCGTGCAAGGTATGAATGGATGCAATTGAGGTTGCAAGATTTTAAAACAGTCAGTGATTACAATTCCAGCATGTTTAGAATTGTATCCAAACTACGGTTATGTGGAGAAACTGTTACTGATGAAGATATGCTGGAGAAAACTTACTCCACTTTTCATGCATCTAATGTCATACTCCAGCAGCAGTATCAACAAAAGGGTTTTACTACATATTCTCAACTTATTTCTTGCTTATTGGTGGCTAAAGAAAACAATGATTTGCTTATGCAAAATCACCAAGCCCGACCCACAGGATCAACTCTATTACCTGATCCAAATTCAGCATTCCCTGAAGTGAATAATATCTCCTCTAGTCGAGGACGTGGATAAGGACGTGGTCGTGGTCGTGGTCGTGGTCGTGGTCGAGGTCGAGGACATAGTGTTGGACATAACAACACATGGATGAATCCCAATTTTCATGGAAATAAAGGAAAGAGTCCAAATAAAAATAATCCGCTAAAAACATCTACACCTAACTATGAAACTGCTTGTTATAGGTGTGGAATGACTAGACATTGGTCTCGTACCTGCCGTACAACACCACATCTAGTGAAGTTGTATTTAGCCTCAAAGAAAAAAGAAAAGGGAAAGGGGGTGGAAACTAACTTCACTGAAGGAGAAGGCTATGAGAAAACCCATCTTGATGCATCGGACATCTTTGAAGATCCGGATAAAAATTTGCCAGATTTTGGTTTGAACCCTTTGGATTTTTCGACAATGGGGATGAAATTTATTGACTAAGCTTATGATCCTATATTTAAGTATTTTATCATTTAATTAAATAAATATTATCGTTGTAATAGTTTTTATTATAAAATAAATTGTTACATTTAGTATATTGTTCTCATTAATTTTTTTTTATTTGTTTAGACTACGAAATATCAAGATTCAATGGTGAAGAATTGTGTCTTATCGATAGTGCTACCACTCACAGTATCTTAAAAAATAAAATATATTTTCATAATATTCAAATGGAAAAGAAAATTGTAACTACTATATCGGGTATTACTAATATAATAGAAGGTTCCGGAAGAGCCTCTATCTTATTACCCAAAGGGACAAGGATCAATATCCATAATGCTTTGTATTCTATCAAGTCTCAAAGGAACTTACTAAGTTTTAAAGATATTCGCAAAATGATTACCACATCGAAACGTGTAACAAAGATGGTAATGAATATCTATGTATTGTATCTTATAAATATGGCCAGAAACAAGTCTTAGAAATGATACAATATTATACGCTTGTATTATATGGCACATTTATTGATCCAATTGAAATAAACAATATCACTAACCAGATGTTAGTTGATCATAATATATTTTCCTTGTGGCATGAAAGGTTAGGTCACCCAGGTGAAACAGTAATGCGTAGAATTATTGAAAGTTCACATGGGCACCCACTTAAGAACCTGAAGATTCTTTCAATTAATGACTTAACTTGGGTGGCTTGTTCTCTTGGAAAATTTGTAAAAAGACCATCTAAAATAAAAGTGAATTTGGAATCTCCTATGTTCCTTGACCGAATTCAAGGTGACATATGTGGGCCTATTGTACCACCATCTGGACCATTCAGATACTTTATGGTGTTGATAGACGCATCAACGCGGTGGTCACATGTTAGCCTTTTGTCAACTCGAAATGTTGCGTTTGCAAAACTTTTAGCCCAAATTATTAAATTAAGGGCTCATTTTCCAGATTATCCCATAAAGAAAATTAGAATGGATAATGCTGGAGAATTTACATCTAAAGATTTTAATGACTATTGTAAGTCACTTGGAATAACAGTAGAGCACCCAGTGGCTCATACACATACTCAAAATGGACTTGCAGAAGCACTAATTAAACGGTTGCAAATGATAGCTAGACCGCTGCTAATGAGGTCTAGACTACCCGTCTCTGCTTGGGGACATGCAATTTTACATGCTGCAACCTTAATTAGGCTTAGACCAACCGTTTATCATAAATTATCTCCATTAGAACTTGTCTTAGAGAACGTGATATTTCACATATAAAGGTATTTCGATGTTCTGTGTATGTCCCTATACATCCTCCACAACGCACCAAAATGGGACCACAAAGAAGGTTGGGAATCTATGTAGGCTTTGAATCCCCTTCAATTATTAAATAACTAGAACCCATGACAGGTGATCTATTTACAGCTAGATATTTAGATTGTCACTTCGATGAATCAAAATTTCCAACTTTAGGGGGAAATGAAAAGGAGATAGTCAAACAAGAAATCACGTGGAATACTTTTCCCATGAATATTTTAGATCCAAGAACGGATCAATATGAACTAGAAGTTCAAAGAATTATACATTTGCAAAATATTGCAAATCAGCTGCCAAATGCATTCACTGATACTAAGAAAGTGATGCAATCTCATGTACCAGCTGAAAATGTTCCAGCTCATTTAGAAATTCCTATTGAAATATCTAAACGTATAGCAAGTGAATCTCAAGAACGCCGGAAGCGTGGTCGACCATTTGGATCTAAAGATTCGAACCCTCGAAAGAGGAGTTCAAACCCTCGAAAGGGGGAAGAACTTTTCAAGGTTGTTCAAACAGATAATCATAAGTCGACAAGTCTTATACATAATGAAATAATCCCAGAAGAGACTTTGCTTGAAGATAAGATTCCAGAAGATATTTTATCAGAAGGTTTAGAAAATAAAGACATGGATAAGATAGAAGAAAATTACGAGATAACGATCAATTATGTCAATACTGGAATTGGATGGTACAGACATGAAGTACCTATTGATGACATTTTTGCATATTCAATTGCCATGGAGATCGTAGAAGAAGATACTATGAACCTAGATCAACTGAGGAATTTCAACATAGAAGTGATTGGCAAAGTTGGAAACAAGCAATACAAGATGAACTTGACTCGTTAAATAAGCGAGAGGTATTTGGACCAATTGTTCAAACACCTAAAGATATTAAACCAGTTGGCTATAAATAGGTTTTCGTGAGAAAACGAAATGAACACAATGAGGTTGTAAGGTATAAAGCCAGATTGGTTGCACAAGGCTTTACACAAAAGCCAGGAATTGATTATACAGAAACATATTCCCCTGTAGTCGATGCCATTACCATAAGATTTCTTATTAGTTTTGCAGTTGCAGAACAACTCCAAATGCGTCTTATGGATGTCGTAACTGCATATCTGTATGGATCATTAGATACAGAAATTTATATGAAAATCCCAGAAGGATTAAAAATGCCTGTAGCATTTCAAACAAAACCTCGTCAATTATACTCCATAAAATTGCAAAGATCCCTTTATGGTGTTAAACAGTCAGGACAAATGTGGTAAAGAAAGGATTTACAAATAATCTTATAAGTCCATGCGTGTTTATTAAGAGGAATAAATCCGGATATGTAATTGTAGCCATATATGTTGATGATTTAAATATCATTGGAACTCCAGAAGAGATTCAACAGGCTGTTGATTACTTAAGAAATGAATTCGAAATGAAGGACTTAGGTACTACAAGGTATTGTCTCGGCCTTCAGTTCGAACATACTAAGAATGGTATTTTTGTCCATCAATCGAATTACACAGAAAAGGTTCTAAAACGTTTTAATATGGATAAATCACATCCATTAAGTACACCGATGGTAGTACGATCGCTTAATTTAGAAAAAGATCCTTTTCGTCCTCGAGAAAACAATGAAAAGATATTAGGTCCTGAAGTACCATATCTAAGTGCTATAGGTGCTTTAATGTATCTTGCAAATAATACCCGACCAGATATAGCTTTTTCAGTTAATTTATTAGCAAGATATAGTTCTGCACCAACACGCAAACACTGGAACGGTATCAAATACATTCTACGTTATTTACGTGGAACTAGTGACATGGGATTATTTTATCAAAAGTTCGAGGATCCTACAACTGTAAGTTTAGTAGGGTATGCGGATGCAGGATATTTATCTGATCCACATAAAGCTATATCTCAGTCAGGCTATCTATTTATGTATGGTGGAACAGCCATATCTTGGCGTTCGACTAAACAAACTTTAGTAGCCGCATCTTCAAATCATGCAGAATTAATTGCATTATACGAAGCAGGAAGAGAATGTGTTTGGCTCAGGTCCATGATGCACCATATACAAGATTCTTGTGGACTCCAGTTGAGTTCGAAGAATCCAACAGTGATATACGAGGATAATGCAGGTTGCATCGCTCAAATTAAAGAAGTATATATTGAAGGTGATAGAACCAAACATATATCACCTAAATTTTTCTCCACCCATCAACTTCAAAAGGAAGGAAAAATTAATGTTTGTCATATTCGATCTGATAAAAACTTAGCAGATTTATTTACAAAATCGCTACCTACGAAAGTGTTTAAATCTCTTATACAAAATATCGGTATGCGATGTATCAGAGATATATGCTAAGTTAAGGGGGAGAACTATATACTGTACTCTTTTTCCCTAGTCATGGTTTTTATCCCATAGGGTTTTACCATGCAAGGTTTTTAACAAGGCAGTATATTATGAGATGTACATCCAAGAGGGAGTGTTATGTGTAAGACCCACTTTCGGATAAATGCATAATATTGCTATAAAGTATATATATGTTAGTTAATATATATAGTGTCGTCATTATTTTATGTAATATCTTAATTTCCAGTTTGTCGTTGTAGTATTTAATATTGACTGATATTCACTTTAGTTTACCGATTCATATTTTCTATTCCGATTAATTGTTAGATATTATGCTTGGGTGAATTTAGAAGTAAGGTAATTGGGTAATAGGTGTGTCTCGCATAGGAATTAATTAATTTGTTGTGGAGAAATAAATATTGGAATATCCATAAATCATATATATATATATATATATAGGGAGGGGATCCTGTGAAACCAGCCTCCTAGGTTAGTCCATAAGACTAAATCTACACCATCCAAATAGTAAATCAATGGCCAAGATATATTACAATATATACAGCATTTCATAAGTAAGTATACAACAGAAGGGATAAAATAGGAATCCAGGGAATTAAATATAGTAACCGCTTCCTAAAAATTAGGGACGTGATTTTGTACTGATCACGCCCCCATAATCAAGCGATTCGCCTTTCCTTTCTCTCTCTTCCCATTCGAACCTGCAATTTATTCAAATATGGCAACAAAATCGTGCAACAATTAATGAAAAGTATACAATTACACTAAACTAACTATACATTAAAAACAAAGACTAAGTATACATAAACAATTAACTAAGTATACAATTACACTAAACTACCCGTACATTAAAACTTTACTAAGTATACGAAACATTTAACTAAGTATACAATTACATTGAACTAACTATACATTAAAATAATACTAAGTATACGAAATATTTAACTAAGTATACAATTACACTTTGAATTAGTTATATAACTAAGTATACAATTCCATTGAACTAAGTATACAAATCCACGTAACTAGGTATACAAATTTACTAAACTACTTACTAAACTACTTATATAACTAAGAATACGATTCCACTTTGAACCAAGTATACAAATTCATTAACTAAATATACAATAAAACATGATTAAGTATACAAGTCCACTGAACTAAGTATACAATAAAACGACTGTTCACAAATATGGCGGAAATAAGTATCAATTTTGAAAAAAAAATACTTGAAGTTGATGATTTTCCCTCCCTAAAAATCGGGTAACTGAAAAGGTAGGATTATGTTTCCTTAAAAATAGCTAATAACTTTCCAATTAACATAACTAATTAAATATAAAAGTACAATTATACCCTTATATGCCTAAATTAACTAAAATGATCTACATCATCCAAAATTTTAAATTAAGAGTCCATAAGTGTTCTTATGGACTAACCCTAAAGGGATTGGTCTCATTTGAACCAATCCCTATATATATATATATATATATATATATATATACCAGTTATATATTTAAATATGTATAAATATATGTATATATAACATATATATGCGTGTAAAAAGAAACGTACGGAATTCAAAATATATGTATATGTGTAGCTTAAGTTTATATTTTAATTCACTTCCTAGTATATAACTGATTTATATAACTTAATATATATATATATATATATATACTGTATACAAATAATACACACCCATATACATATTTAATAATGGATGACTTTCTTAAACTTATATGTAAAGAAATCTTTTATATGTGCATCCACGTGTAGGTGTTTAGCCGCCACCACCTAATTCTATTAAAGAGACTTGGATATATATATATATATATATATATCACTAAGTTGAGAACAAGAAGGCCCTACGGTTTGTGAGCTAAAGTTTCATGTGAAATAGATTTTCATCAGAGAACTTTGTACAGGTAAGTTTTTATCTTTGTTTTGTAATATAGTTGACACCTAATGAGCGAAATTAAGAGAGTTTATTTAATGAATTTAATGAAGATAGTAGATATAAAATCTCTGGTGTAGAGTGTTATTACTAGGTGCTCAAAAATCTCGTTTTAATTCAGCGAGTTAATTAAGCAACCAATCCCCTGTAGAAATTCATGTGAAATTAGGAAAATTGAAAATTCTAAAGTTCATGGCCTTCAAAGAAACTAGTTTCCAGATATTGTCTTAACCAACTCAGAAGATTAGGAAAAGACTTGAAAGATAGCAACTAGGATTACTTTAGAACTTGTGATAGGAAATTAGATTTAGTTAGCCTTTGATATAGTAAGCAGCCTGACCAACTATATAATGTTAATTGCCATGGAAATGATTTAATAGAAATCAAAATGAGGCATTTTAGTTTAATTTGGTGGTTGAGAATATTATGATAAATAAGAGTTAAAATACATGAGAAATTACAATAAGAATATAATATGATATCATTATAAGAAATATAGTAGTTAACATTTTCCTAGATATCTTTATAACTTTAAGAAGCATCCTTTAGTTTAGTGAGTTGGGTAGGATTGAAGAAAAAACATTGGGGTTACGGAATGACGTCCATTTTTAGAATTGAATACAAGGCTTAAACTTAAGAGGTTGTGTCTTTTCTGGAACTTAATATAGTAAAGGATAATATATAATAATTGTTGGGTTTTATTGTAGGAAATTTCGAAAGCTTGGGTAAGGAATTTGTTGGAGGAATTCGGTGATCAAGATAAAGGTGGGCAAAATATCATTTTCCTAAAGAAAATTAGGTTTGCTTGCATTTCATAAATTTCACGACATTAGCTAGTTCATAAACTTCACGGCATTAAACTATTTCATAACATCAGAGTATACGCCATTTTTAAAATAATTTTGTTGTAAAGAAAGCATAAATTGTACCATTCATGGTTTTAATTTACAATATCATTTGCATTTTAACTCTTGTAACTTTTGATTTGGCCTTTTGGCAAATAAATGTCATTTTGACAAAAATATTGACTGACTGAGTCCATTGCGGTGTGGGTAAGTTAGACAATGGATCGAACAGGTTGCCTGTGATCCCTGTTTGACTACCCATTTGCCTACTCCCATTTTCGGTTCGGGTCGGAGACGGCGACAGAACTTGGGTCGTAGAACGGTATATTCATGAATATGACGATCTCTGGGCAAAAGCCCAGGCCAAAGAGACGTCGAGCCTAGTGGGAGGGATAAGGTGACAGGGCTTCGGCCAAATATTATTGGAAGCAACAAGGAGAATGGACAGGGTCAGTGTTCAATCAACACTCATCCTACGTTTCTTATTTCGAGCTGACAAACTAATTGATTAACTTTTTATACTTTGTTTATAAAATGAGATATCCACTATTTGTTTTAAAAAAATTGGGATATCTATTGACCGTTTGAAAAGTAAAATATTTACCGTACTTAACTAATTGTTGTCTAATGTGCATTGTATCACTGATAGAGTCAGACATTAATATATCATTATTGAATTGCAATATGTTTTTGATCATTACGGCAAATAATTCTTCTGTGCAGCATTATCATGCATACATAAATATTTTTAGACACACTAAGTTCTTTTCTGAAAGAAACACTTTATCTTTCATTAAACAAACATTGCATTCCTCTACCCCAACCCACTGAGCTCGTTTAGCTCACCCCCACGATTTTCCTAAAAACTTTTCAGATATCGAATATTTTGAGATCGATGAGACTGGCATCAGGCTTCCAGATCAGGATTGACTCAACCTAGCAGTTTCCTATTAACAGGCTTATTTGTCAGCGCTTGAGCAATATAACTATTTTATCTTGTAATAGTTAGGTGAGTTACTATTCTATTATAATTAATTGTGTCATTATATATAGACTTCCGCTATATTTATGATTTTTAGTTGTTCGTACTTAGACAATAGCTCTTGATAAGCCTAAGATTTGAACATTTGGGTTGTACCCTATTGGATGCTATTCTATTTTATTGTGTATGTAAATTGGGGTGTGACATTATGAGTATATTAAATTTATGTAAATGTTACATCTCCATTGTAAGTTATGTAGAATTTATTGTTGGGTTTTTAATTGCCCTCTTTAAGTTATCATCTTTGTTGTATTATAAATAGTGAGTGAAAGTGATGAATGAAAAACAACAAAAAAAAAAGACAAGACAAAATCTTTGTTATCTCTACCTACTCTCTCTTTTTTTTTTTTTTATCAAACAATCAAAATGTCATACAATGTCATGCCCGTCAAGGCGAGAGAAAATCAAAGAACAAATAACCTATCACTACGATATCTAGAAAGACTATCATAATGAGATATCTAAGAATAAAAGGAGAACCAATGATCTATGAAAATCTGAAGCTCGGATATCCCAGCTGGTCCATCCGAATGAGCGCTAGGAGGTGGTGAGAAGCCGTGCCCTCATCAACAATGTGATCGCCAAGGGCGCGCTCCCCAACTCGCAAGGTGATCTGCCGGTCGATTCCCCTCTCTGTGTATGTGGGAGATCGAATCAAGGTCCTCGGCATGTTCCGAATGCGAATCGGGGTGTCTTGAACTGCCAAGAGCCAAGGCCACCGGAAGTGATCGTGGTGACCACCGCATTGCGTCAACTCGATCCAAATCAAGAGAAAAAAAGGCGGGCATGCAGCCCCATCTCTCGGCGCTAGAAGCTCGGCATGAAATCTAGACACACCTGGAGAGAACAATGAAAAGCCAACATAAGTCTCGCCCGAATGATCTCGAATCAATCCCCCCGCCAAAGAATCAAAGTGTCCCGATCAAATGAACCATCCGTGTTCAGCTTGATCTGAGGAGACTGAGGGGCTCGCCAAATCACAATCCTCGGCTTGCGTGGAACCTGTGGTGGAGCACTCCCCTGTAAAAAGCCAACAGTAGGGAAGCATCCAGACCAATCTGATGGGTTCGACGCCGACCAAACAAGAATCCGAGATACCGCTCCACCTACCAAATAATGTGAGATGCCAAGAAAGGAAGGTGTCGATGCTTGACACTATTCCTTTCCGTCCAGACAAACCATAAAATCAAGCAGGGAACCAAGAGACTCAAGTGCCTCGTGTGTGATCCGTGTGTGCGATTCCTCCAAAATGAAAGGAACAATATCATATCAGTGGTGTGTGGAAGTGTAGTGTCAAACCAAGGAAGAAAGTGATTCCACACGGATGAACAAAGATATCATTCATCAAAAAGAGGTGAGGGATAGATTCGACTGAGGAGATTAATGTGGATTATTCAAGCAACAACAAAGAACGTGAGGCAAGGGAAGTGCCACGTGCACGAAGCTTGATATCCACAGGGAGACGATTACGAAGGAGGCGCCAAAGGAATATAGAGATAGTAGGAATAAGAGCATCGTTCCAAATGGCACCATACGAAGGTTACGAGCATTTCTACCCCGGAGAGAATCCCAAGCGAAAGACATAGAGAACCCACTATGAGAGGTAAGCATCCACCGCATGATATCCTCGGACCCCAACAGAATCGGAACCCTGATATATCCTCAATGAGACTCTCGGGAAGCCCACATCCGGATACCAAGACTGATACAATCTATCTCTATCCCACATACCATCGCGAATGAACCAATCAACGTCATATGACCTAACGGCCGATCCAAACAATGATCCGCAAGTGGCGATGCCAAAACCAAGTATCATCCCGAAAACCGACACGGCTACCACCGCCAATAGACCAAAAAATCTGCTCCTGGGCTCGAATACCGATCCGCCTCAAGCGCCTCCACGATGACTATGATTATGTGTTACGGAGGCTCTACAGGAGACCGGCCCATTGTAACAGATTTGCGATCGAATTGAGCCCACAACGAATGGCCTCGCGTAACCTCCATCACAACTTGTAAATCGAAGGTGTCGGCAATATCCGAAAGTCGGCACAACCCCCCACCCTCGAAAATAGGATGGCGGATAATATCCCAATCGATCCAATGAGTCTTCTTCATCCCGCAGGATCCCCGAAGAATCTAGCCATGATTTGCTCCAACTCTTTGCGAGAATGTCTTTGGCGGCCGCATGACCGAAGAATGTGCAACGGGGTGGCCATTAGCGTGCTCGAATAAGAGCGAGCCTACCACCAAAGGAGAGATGTCGATCGACCACCCAAAGAACTCTATCCAACATCCTCTGCGAATCACCGGGAGGAAGAGCTCTTTCGTCATTCGCCCCTTGAACAAAGGGACACCCAAATAAGTCATCGGCAAATCATCGCGAACAAATATAATATAATAGTAATTACACTACTAGCATGGTTGAACAAAGGGACACCCAAATAAGTCATCGTCATTCTCTACCTACTCTCTTTATTGGTATTTTCTTACTCATTTATTCTACATATCTAGTAGTGTAATTACTATTATATTATATTTGTTATCTCTACTACTCTCTTTATTAGTATTTTCTTACTCATTTATTCTACATATCTAGTAGTGTAATTACTATTATATTATAACACTAAATGAGTTTTCAAGACAAAGATGATGTTTTTTTAAAATACTAAGTTAGTAGTAGATAGTTTTCAAAGATTATAAGGATGAAAAGGTTTGTTCGTAAGGCACGAAATCATATTTTTTGGGAATAGTTTTAAGCACTACTATATCCTTTGCTAAGAATTTTAAAATTTTATAATACAAGTTTGATTAATAAAGATAATATATTTTTGAGTAAAGATATTGAGTTTATCGTATAAAATATCTTCAAATTGAAATTTTATCTCAAAATCTCGAAAATTTAAAAGTAATTTTGTTTTAATCGAAATGGTAGTTTTGCATAAAGTGTCACGCCCCAAACGGGACACGACGACGGTCCACAACTTAAATACAATAACCAAACAGTCCAGACAAATATCAACGAGAACCCAATGAGACAGAGTCTAAATAGTAGCGGAAATAAATAACAGATACAAGTTACAACTTAAAGTCTAAAATCATTCATCCAAATTACAACCCGAAAATCAATAAAATAGAAACTTAAAGTCAAAGGGTTCTACGCCCCTTAATTACAAACCCGAATGGAACGAAATACAAAAGTCCGACAACAACATAAGAAAAGAGTCTAATCAACAACAAGAAATAGTAAATCCAACAAGCGTAGTACAAGGTCTCAATCCAGAGCCGGTTCAGCATCTTCAACGAAATCCTCATCTAAGGTTAGAAAATAGGTGGGGATGAGACAGAAATCTCAGTGGATAGGGTGATCGTGTGCAAGTGTGGCGCAATATAGTTAATGCGAGAAAACAATTATATGAAAACGCGTGAGTATGATGCATGAATTCACACACGATTCATAGCGTCGTGATAAAATAATACAATAGTATATTTATACGATTTAAGAAAATAGATTCATGGTCACACAGCACTATGTGATTGATCGAAGACGGTAGGATTGCGTGCGGAAGTGTAACGCCAATCCTATGTAAGGCAAATAATGGTTGTGTACGCATTTGTAGCGCCAACCAATGTAATACGAGTAGCGATTTATGCGGAAATGTAACGCCAACCAAAACGGGTCCGATAACTCCGGAATCGTGTAAATCGACAAATGATTCCTTCGTTCTTCCTTGTAACTCCCGGTCGGTATGGTCCAAGACCGGCACCTTATCGCTCCGTAGGCAAAGACAAAATCCACAAAGTGGAGCTTGCAAGGCTCGGATCTGTCATAATCATGATTATACCTCGATCTACGACCCGCTTCCCTTGGACAAACTTCGTCCCTCGGTTGGGGATTAGGGCGATGGGGCGGAAGAGTGGAATAGCGGCCGAGCTGCCTTTCCCATCCCCCGACGTATCCATTCCGATTGTGAGCTCGACACACCAAGTTGACTCGGCGAGAAAGTAATTACAATTACGGCATACAACCAGCAATGAGTATTATTGATTCAGGGAAGCGATTTTAGGAAAATTTTTGAAAAACGCGAGTGGCATTTATGGAGTTGGTGGAGTATTTGGATGAAGATGATTATCGGAAGTATAAGCAATCTTCGATATCTTGAAAGATTAGGTGGAACATAAGTCCCGTTATAGATTCAAAATCGCAAGGCGGGAGTCGTCTCCGCGATCGGGTATTAATCGGTCAAATTGATCCGATAAGTCAAGGGTTTTGAGAAAATAAAATACATTAATTAAATCTCCAAGTCAGAGGGTCTAGGGCTATTTTAGTAAAAGAGAAAATAATTTTACTTAGGTCCTTTATAAAAGAAAAATTGTAATTTAGCCGCGTTTCGTAAAAACTAACACTTTTGGGGTTAAAAATTGAATAAATAAATATCCCGACTTTGAAAAATTAAGAGGTCAGTTCCTAAATTCTCTAAATTGTCCAGAGATTCAGGTTTTTAAAATTTTGAAGTCGAGATTTTGTAAAATTCTCACATTGGCCCCAAATTTGTAAAAATTACCAATTCGGACCTTAAGTTTTAAAAATTCGGAACTCACAAACCGGAAGGGCTTTTAATGTGATTCCAGTTGGAAAATGTCACTAAGGCTAGTAGGATATTGGGACAAAAGCAGTTTTTAAAAGAAATATGTGTAGGTCCTTTAACGTTTGAAAATATCATTGTTGTCCCATTTTGAAATAATTGCCTTTAAGGCTTTTAGGGGTCCAATTGTTATGAAATTTGAACCTTGGGTCCAAAATATAATTAAGTTATAGTTAATTTAGTATTTCCAGGTGCATGGGCTGCATAAGTCCTGGAAATTTCATTTGGGTCCTCAAGTTTAGTATTTTACACATTAGTCCCTCAATTTTAGTAAAATTATTTTCCAAGCCCTAACCACTTGGATTTTTGGAATACTTTTAAAATATGTAATTCCCAGTACCTTAAGAGTAAAAATTTCAAATTTTAAAGTTAAGGTCTGGTACAGTTTTAAAAATTGCAAAGTAGCCCTTAAACTTTCAAAATTTTACAATCTAGTCCTTGGGCTTTTAAAGGTTGATTTTATTTATCTTAAAACTCTTAAAACTTTATTAAAATGTCCAAAGGTCATTTTTGAACCTGAGTACAGTCCCAAATTTCAAAATTTGCAGAGGGGTCCTTTAACTTTTATTTTCTTGCAATTTAGTCCACCAACTTTCCATTTTTACATTTTTAAGTCCAAAATTGAAATTTAATCAATTATGCTCGACTTTGAAAGGTTATAAGGCATCCAAAACATATATTTTAAAGATCATACACATGCATGTCCAATACATACAAGAATTCATCAAATAGAACATTAAAGTGTACATGCATGCACCTAAAATTCAATAAATAGTAATTTTGAACAACTCTTGAGAATTTTCATGATTTGATATATAAAATTGACATGCAATACATAGATTATATATATCTCAAGGCTCATGATCAAAGTTTCTACATGCATTTCATCTCTTCCACCCACCTTAAATTTGGAAATTGTGAAATAAAAGGATAATTTCACAATTTTTGGATGAGGCTTCTTAGGTCAGCCCCTAAGTCAAGAAAATATCAAAATTTGGAGTTAAAAAAATGAGAGAAAAATTAAGGAAAAAAAAAGAAGAAGGAAATAAGGAAATGAAAAGGACTATACTTTACCTTGTGTAGTAGATGTTTGGAGACTAGTTGAAGCTTAAAAATTGGAAATTTTGGCTCAACTCCAAAATCTCCTAAGGTCAGCCCCTATTTCTCAAAAATGAAAAAAGGGTGTTAAAATTTAAAAAAATTAGAAAGAAGAGGAAAGAAGGGGTCTAGTACTCAATTCTTACCTTGTAGTCTAATTTCCTCTAGTATTTCTTCTTCAAGCTTAAGGTCCTTCTTCAAAAATGTTGTCAAGCTCTAATCTTCAAGGTCTTCTAAATGTACCTCCAAACCAAATTCAAACTTAAGTTAAGAAGGTGGAAGAGATGAACAATGTGATATCAAAAATGGATTGAAGATAAAATTTCTTACCTTGGTATAGTTTGGTTCGATTTTTGTGAAGAATAGGGAGGAAAATTCTTGAAAATTTTCTAAGTATAGAAGAAGAAAGTGAAAGGAAGAATAGAGAGAAGTTGGGAGTTTTTAGAGAGAAGGAGGAGGATTTTTGTTAGAGAATAAATGTGTTAGATGAAATGAGATGAAGTTTTTTGTGTAATAGGCCATATGGCCGTCCACACCAAGGAGAGAGGGAGAGAAAATTTTGTTCAAATTGTGTCTTGCAATTTGCCTCATGCATGGGAGACAATTTGCAAGTCAATATGGGCTTGAATGGTGTTGGGGAATATTGAGAAGAATGTTGGTAAAGTGGGAATAAGTTGGGAAAAATAGTAATAAAGAATTGGTATATAAGATGATGTGTATAATGTTTGAATTAATGATATAATTATACACAAGATGACTAATATATGGTGTAGGTGTACAAGATTTGGATGATATTTTTACTCCAAAAATGTCATGTTGGCCGTCCACTTCAAGGGTATTATGGTAATTCCATATATTATTTTTTTTGTCCCAAATTTGATGATAATAGATGAAATATATCAATCTCCAAAATATTTAGTGATTTCCTTGATCACTTGTAAGTCTCATGATCACTTAATCTAAATCAAAATCTTAATTCTATAAGGTAAAAGTCTCTAAAATAAATAGTCTCTTAAAATCCTAAGGTGACTAATAAACACAAAAATAGTAATAATGATCAATCAAGTGGTCATAAATGAGGAATAGAATTAAATAAGATCATGATCACAAGTAATTAAATAAAATGAAATAAAATACAAAATGTATATATTATTAATAATTACCCGTCAAAATGACGCGGTAAAATAGTCGATCAAAAGTATAACGACAATAAGGATCAATTAATAGCTCGGAAAAATCGGGGCTTCACATCCTCCCCTCCTTAAAAGAATTTGGTCCCCAAATTCTCTTCAGAATAGTTCTGGATATTGATTCCTTATGTCTTCTTCCATCCCACGTTGCGTCTTCGTCTCGGTTGTGGTTCTGCCACACCACTTTAACCATCGGAATTTCTCTCTTACGCAACTGTCGTATCTGCTGATCAATGATCCGGATCGGCCTCTCGGTGTAGGATAGACTTTCCATTAGAGGAGGAGTATCTCGAGTGATGATATGCTCGGGATCTGGTTGATACTTCTTCAGTCTCGACACGTGGAATACATCGTGCATTCCCGCATATGGTGCTGGTAACTCAAGTCTGTAAGCTAACTTCCCGATCCTTTGTAAAATCTTGTAAGGCCCAACATATCTCGGACTCAACTTGCCTCCTTTCTTCGGATTGATCAATCCTTTTCGTGGTGAGAGTCTGAGAAATACTTCATCACCGACTTCAAATTCCAAATCCTTTCTTCTCTTGTCCGCATAACTCTTTTGGCGGCTCGAGTGTGCGAATCCGCTCCTTGATCGCCTTGACCTTCTCCATGGCCTCTGAACTAAGTCGACCTTTGGAATCGGGCGACTTTCGTTTCTCCTTCGAGTCCATTGGTCGTCAATCTCCCAGTGTAGTGGGGATCTACATTTTCGCCCATATAATGCCTCGTAAGGTGCCATCCCAATCGTGGCACGATAATCTGTTATTGTAGGCGAACTCGGCTAATGGTAAGTGTGAATCCCAACTTCCTTGAAAATCCAGTGCGGGCTCGCAACATATCTTCAAGGGTTTGAATTGTTCGCTCGGACCGTCCATCGGTTTGTGGATGTCTTTGATGTTCTCAAACTTAGTAAGGTACCCATTCCTCGTGCAAGCACTTCCAAAATCTGAGACAAACCTCGGGTCTCTGTCGGATACTATATCGACCGGTACTCCATGCGGTCGAATGATTTCTGGATATAAATCATGCAAGTTTACGCAAGCTATCGGTTTTCTTGATGGGTAAAAGTGTGCGATTTCGTGAGTCGATCTACAACTACCCAAATAGTATCATGGCCTCCTCCGGTCCTTGGTAGATCCGTCACGAAGTCCATCGTTATATGTTCCCATTTCCACTCGGGAATTCTCAACGGTTGTAGCAAATCGGATGGTCGTTGGTGTTCTGCTTTTACCCGTTGACAAGTCAAACATCTCGCAACGAATTCTGCTACTTGGTTCTTCATGTTTATCCACCAATAACTCCGTTTCAAATCCTTATACATCTTGCTTCCTCCAGGATGTATAGTGTATTTTGAACAGTGTGCCTCTGTTAGGATTTTATTCCTACACACACTCGATTCCGGAACCTGATAACTCCATCTTCAGGTACCGAGAATTCTAATCTCTCTCCTTTAAGTATCTTCTCCTTCAGTTTTTGAAGATGTGTATCTTTCTCTTGTGCTTCTTTGATCTCTTTCAAATTGGGTGTAAGCGAAATGTTAGCACATGAAATATGAGTATTGGTTCTCGTCGATTCCAATTGCTCGGCTCTTTTAATGATTCCCACTCTCGAATCATAAGTCCGGCTAAGCTCGCCTTTACGCTTGAGCGTGCCTTACGACATTAGCTTTCCCGGGATGGTATTGAATATCAAAGTGATAGTCCTCAATCAACTCCATCCATCTCCGTTGCCTCGTTGAGGTCTTTCGGGAGAATAGATACTTCAAGCTCTTATGGTCCATGAAAACCGTGAATGTTGCTCCGTAGAGAGATAGTGTCTCCATTTCTTCAACGCGAAAACTATCGCTTCCAATTCCAAGTCATGCGTTGGATAATTGGCTTCATGCGGCTTGAGTTTTCGTGATGCATAAGCGATAACTTTTCCTTCCTGCATGAGCACTGCTCCTAGTCCTTCTTTTGATGCATCACTGTAGACGATAAAGTTTTATGTTCCCTTTGGAAGGGCTAAGACTGAGTCGTAGTAAGTCGTTTCTTGACTCTTGAAACTCGCCTCGCACTTGTCATTCCACTCAAACTTGACCTGCTTCTGGGTTAGTCGAGTGAGTGGTCCGGCTATCTTGGAGAAGTCCTGGATAAATCTTCGATAATATCCAGCTAGTCCTAGGAAACTCCTGATTTCCGTTACAGACTCGGGTTGTTTCCATTCAACCACCGTCCCAGTACCTTCAAGGATCTACTGCAATCCCGGTGATGGATACTATATGTCCCAAGAACGCGACTTCACTAAGCCAAAATTCGCATTTGCTGAATTTGGTATACAGCTTATGCTCTCGTAGTGTCTCTAAAATGATTTTCAGATGAGGTTCGTGCTCTTCTCTAGACTTAGAGTATACGAGTATGTCATCAATGAATATCACTACGAATTGATCCAAATAAGGTTGGAAGACTCGATGCATCAAGTCCATAAATGCTTTCGGTGCATTTGTCGGACGAAAGGCATTACTACAAACTCGTAGTGTCCATATCGGGTTTGAAATGCGCTTTGGAAATGTCTCCTTCGCGAATCTTGATTGGTAATATACTTGTTGTAAATCAAACTTGAGTACACCGTTGCTCCTTGAAGTTGATCAAATAGTTCGTCTATCCTCGGGAGGATATTTGTTCTTGATGGTCACACTATTAAGTCCACGATAATCTATACATAGTCTTAATGTGCCATCCTTCTTTTTGACGAACAAAGACAGTGCTCCCCACGAGACGTGCTCGGTCGGATAAATCCCACATCCATCGCTTTTTGTAATTGCGTTTTCAACTCCTGTAACTCAAGAGGAGCCATTCTATACAAACGTTTCGGCAATGGGGCGAGTCCCTAGCAACACCTCAATGGTGAACTCGACTTCCCTATCCGGAGGGACAGTGGTGAGTTCTTGTGGAAATACATCCATGTATTCTCGACACTACAGTGTACTTGGTTGATTTGTGTCTCAACCTTGGGTTTGTTAATTACAAACGCCAAGTACCCCCGAGCCCCTAGTGATCGCCCTTCTCGCTTTCATTGCTTTGAAATGATTGGGGCAATCTTAATCGTGCCCTTCCCGAAATCTCCACTTCGGGTTTTCCGGTTCACATAGCTTAATGTACTTGTTATGGCAGTCCATTTGTGCATGGTGTGCGAGATAACATTCATTCCCAATATCACGTCGTATTCGGATATAGGTAATAAGATCAAATCGGCGGAAAGTTTATCTCGGAATCTTAACTTCGCATGTTGTATAGATAATATCTGTTATCTGACCTACACCCATAGGAGTTGACACTTCTAAGCATATAGGCATATGTTCCATGCATGCATGCAGTTTGTGTACAAAATGCGGTGCAACAAATGAATGTGTTGATCCAGGGTCGAACAATATTTTAGCGTAGTGGTTAGATACTAGAAGCATACCTTCCACCACATCTGTTGCCTCTAGAGCCTCCTGTCCGGCTAGTGCAAATGCTCGAGCGGGCATCCTTGCCCGATTACCCTGGCCATTTCCCGGCTTCTGCGGTTGCGTCTGTTTAGTTCGGTCATCGTACTTCGGGCAATCTTGCAGCTGGTGCTGATTACTACCACAGCGCAAACACCTTCCTTGTTTACGCCAACAGCTTGTTGTCAATGTCCCGATTTACGGCAATGTGCACACTCTTGACCCGGCTTTCCTTGCACTTTGGTCTCTTTCCTTTGTCTCTTTTCGTTACTTGGTCCCTTCTAAAACTTAGCGGGCGGTTTAGATGGTTGTCCCACAGATTGTCCTCTTAAGACTGTTCGATGGCCTATTCTCACTAAATCATCCCAATACGGTTCGATCCCAACTCAATGCGGAGAGCCGCCTTTACCGCTACCGAGTAGGTTGCCAATTCAACAATCAACAATCAAGCGAAGTTCCGCTTCAATCCTCGAGTGAACTTGTAAAGCTTATCCTCTTCAAAGTATTGATTGTCCCCAGAGCATACTTGGACAATTGGTGAAATCGGACTCATCTTGAGCTACGATCGATTCCCTTGCCTCAATCTATGGAATTCGTCTCGGCGCGCTTCCTTCACAACCTGGGGAATATACTATTCGTTGAACTCGGCCAAGAAATTTCCCCATGTTCGATTACCCTGTCTGTTCCCATCTCCTTTCAACCGCCCTCCACCAGCTCTCTAGAAATTCCATTCCGCATTTAAATACAAATGAGTGTGACTCTCTCTTTCGTCGGATATTGAAGAGCATTGAAGATATTCTCCAGCTTCTCTATCCATTCTTCTGCTTTCACATCGTCCGGCTCTCCCAAGAAGGTTGGTGGGTTGAACCGCAGGAATCGCTCCAACGTGCGATCGTTCGCCTCTCTGGCGGGTTCGGGAGCACGGGGTTGAGGCTCTGCCGTTGCCTCATAAAACCAAGATTTCTTTGTAAGGCTTGTGCGGTCAGATTGTCTCCTGCAGCAGGTGGAGGAGGTGGTGGTAATTCCGGAGAGGGTACCCGATCCCTGGGTACATTGTCGTCTCCTCGTGGAATGCGACGAGGTCTCCCACATCCTCGATGTTCTGCCATTCTGTATCTTGAAGCGTTAGTTGCGATTCGCGAGTAAATGAATACAATAATTATTCGCGTAAAGCAAGGAATATCGCAGGGAAAGTAACAACAAAACTAAGGCGGTTCAGTCAAAGGTAAAGGAAAGATAAGAAGAGAATAAGGAAAGAATGAATAAGGGAAATCAGTCAAGAATCAACTAAGTCAAGACAAGTATGACTATGGAACCTCAAAATATGCGTTCTTACTTAGTTCAAATATCAATAAGACGGTTCTATGCCAATTTGAAATCGATTTCACACTTAATTGGTCAAGTCGCGGTACTACCCAAAACACAGACCGAGGGTCCTATCCTGGGTCAGCTCGGTGTAAGTTTCCATCTTACTAGCCGAGCTCTGATACCACTCTTACTGTCACGCCCCAAACGGGACGCGACGACGATCCACAACTTAAATACAATAACCAAACAGTCCACACAAATATCAACGAGAACCCAATGAGACAGAGTCTAAATAGCAGCGGAAATAAATAACAGATACAAGTTACAACTTAAAGTCTATAATCCATCATCCAAATTACAACCCGAAAATCAACAAAATAGCAACTTAAAGTCAAAGGGTCCTACGCCCCTTAATTACAAACCCGAATAGAACGAAATACAAAAGTCCGACAACAACATAAGAAAAGAGTCCAATCAACAACAAGAAATAGTAAATCCAACAAGCGTAGTACAAGGTCTCAATCCAGAGCCGGTTCAGCATCTTCAACGAAATCCTCATCTAAGGTTAGAAAATAGGTGGGGATGAGACAGAAATCTCAGTGGATGGGGTGATCGTGTGCAAGTGTGGCGCAATATAGTTAATGCGAGAAAACAATTATATGAAAACGCGTGAGTATGATGCATGAATTCACACACAGTTCGCAAGCGTCGTGATAAAATAATACAATAGTATATTTATACAGTTTAAGAAAATAGTTCATGGTCACACAGGCACTATGTGATTCAGTCAAGACAGGTAGGATTGCATACGGAAGTGTAACGCCAATCCTATGCAAGGCAAATAATGGTTGCGTACGGATTTGTAGCGCCAACCAATGCAATACAAGTAGCGGTTGCGTACGGAAATGTAACGCCAACCAAAACGGGTCCGATAACTCCGGAATCGTGTGGATCAGATAGTGATTCCTTCGTTCTTCCTTCTAACTCCCCAGTCAGTATGGTCCAAGACTGGCACCTTATCGCTCCGTAGGCAAAGACAAAATCCACAGTGGAGCTTGCAAGGCTCGGATCTATCATAATCATGATTATACCTCAGTACTACGACCCGCTTCCCTTGGACAAACTTCGTCCCTCGCCATGCGGATTAGGGCGATGGGGCCTAAGAGTGGAATAGCAGCCGAGCTGCCCGGTTCCATCCCCCGACGTATCCATTCCGAGTCGTGTGAGCTCGACACACCAAGTTGACTCAGCAGAAAGTAATTACAATTACGCATACCAACCAGCAATGAGTATTTTTGATTCAGGGAAGCAGTTTTAGGAAAATTTTTGAAAAACGCGAGTGGCAATAATGGCGTTGCTGGAGTATTTGAATGAAGATGATTATCGGAAGGATAAGCAATCTTCGATATCTTGAAAGATTAGGTGGAACATAAGTCCCGTTATAGATTCAAAATCGCAAGGCGAGGAAGTCGCTCCGCGATCGGGTATTAATCGGTCAAATTGATCCGATAAGTCAAGGGTTTTGAGAAAATAAAATACTTTAATTAAATCTCCAAGTCAGAGGGTCTAGGGCTATTTTAGTAAAAGAGAAAATAATTTTAGTTAGGTCCTTTATAAAAGAAAAAATTGTAATTTAGCCCCGTTTCGTAAAAACTAACACTTTTGGGGTTAAAAATTGAATAAATAAATATCCCAACTTTGAAAAATTAAGAGGTCAGTTCCTAAATTCTCTAAATTGTCCAGAGATTCAGGTTTTTAAAATTTTGAAGTCGAGATTTTATAAAATTCTCACATTGGCCCCAAATTTGTAAAAATTACCAATTCGGACCTTAAGTTTTAAAAATTCGGAACTCACAAACCGGAAGGGCTTTTAATGTGATTCCAGTTGAAAAATGTCACTAAGGTTACTAGGATATTGGGACAAAAGCAGTTTTTAAAAGAAATATGTGTAGGTCCTTTAACTTTTGAAAATATTATTTTTGTCCCATTTTGAAATAATTGCCTTTAAGGCTTTTAGGGGTCCAATTGTTATGAAATTTGAACCTTGGGTCCAAAATATAATTACGTTATAGTTAAGTTAGTATTTCCAGGTGCATGGGCTACATAAGTCCTGGAAATTTCATTTGGGTCCTCAAGTTTAGTATTTTACACATTAGTCCCTCAATTTTAGTAAAATTGTTTTCCAAGCCCTAACCACTTGGTTTTTTGGAATACTTTTAAAATATGTAATTCCCAGTACCCTAAGAGTAAAAATTTCAAATTTTAAAGTTAAGGTCTGGTACAGTTTTAAAAATTGCAAAGTAGCCCTTAAACTTTCAAAATTTTACAATCTAGTCCTTGGGCTTTTAAAGGTTGATTTTATTTATCTTAAAACTCTTAAAACTTTATTAAAATGTCCAAAGGTCATTTTTGAACCTGAGTACAGTCCCAAATTTCGAAATTTGCAGAGGGGTCCTTTAACTTTTATTTTCTTGCAATTTAGTCCACCAACTTTCCATTTTTACATTTTTAAGTCCAAAATTGAAATTTAATCAATTATGCTCGACTTTGAAAGGTTATAAGGCATCCAAAACATAGATTTTAAAGATCATACACATGCATGTCCAATACATACAAGAATTCATCAAATAGAACATTAAAGTGTACATGCATGCACCTAAAATTCAATAAATAGTAATTTTGAGCAACTCTTGAGAATTTTCATGATTTGATATATAAAATTGGCATGCAATACATAGATTATAGAAGAAGAAAGTGAAAGGAAGAATAGAGAGAAGTTGGGAGTTTTTAGAGAGAAGGAGGAGGATTTTTGTTAGAGAATAAATGTGTTAGATGAAATGAGATGAATTTTTTTTTGTAATAGGCCATATGGCCGTCCACACCAAGGAGAGAGGGAGAGAAAATTTTGTTCAAATTGTGTCTTGGAATTTGCCTCATGCATGGGAGACAATTTGCAAGTCAAAGTATGGGCTTGAATGGTGTTGGGGAATATTGAGAAGAATGTTGGTAAAGTGGGAATAAGTTGGGAAAAATAGTAATAAAGAATTGGTGTATAAGATGATGTGTATAATGTTTGAATTAATGATATAATTATACACAATATGACTAATATAAGGTGTAGGTGTACAAGAGTTGGATGATATTTTTACTCCAAAAATGCCATGTTGGCCGTCCACTTCAAGGGTATTATGGTAATTCCATATATATTTTTTTTGTCCCAAATTTGATGATAATAGATTAAATATATCAATCTCCAAAATATTTAGTGATTTCCTTGATCACTTGTAAGTCTCATGATCACTTAATCTAAATCAAAATCTTAATTCTATAAGGTAAAAGTCTCTAAAATAAATAGTCTCTTAAAATCCTAAGGTGACTAATAAATACAAAAATAGTAATAATGATCAATCAAGTGATCATAAATGAGGAATAGAATTAAATAAGATCATGATCACAAGTAATTAAATAAAATGAAATAAAATACAAAATGTATATATTATTAATAATTACCCGTCAAAATGACGCGGTAAAATAGTCGATCAAAAGTATAACGACAATAAGGATCAATTAATAGCTCGGAAAAATCGGGGCTTCACATAAAGAATGAATTTTTAATAATACATTTTCTTACGAATTTAAGATGAAATAGATACTAGTCATTGAATTTAAGAATTAAGTAACAACATGAATCAAATAGTAATATCATGTCGTTAGGTTTTAAATAACGCTAGAACCGACAATATAATATGTTATACAAAATAAATAGTAAAATGAGATTAAATTATTGGAATATTAAATATAATATCGGAAAAATATCCGCGATCATGTCGTCTTACGGTTGAAAAATACGGGGCCTCACATTAAGACTTCCGCTGTAAATCAAGAAAATTTGTTTTCTAAAAGTTAATTTTATTCAGCTTAGTTACTCTATCAACAGCTCTCTCAGAGTCTGTTGAGTGGTAACTCTTCTGCTGAAGCTTAACACAGTTGTCTTTCAAAAGAATTAGTTGTTTAGTTTTAATCTTTGATTTTATTAAAGAATCGAGAAATTTGGTGAGGTCTATTGAACCCTTCCCTTCTAGAATTTACTCACACCCCTTGGGGCCTACAAAATAATTATCTGTAATTTATGTTAATTTATAATTTAATAATAATAATAATAAGTAATTTTTTAAACAGAATATTAAGTAATATTTTTATATTATGAATTTTATTATCAATATTTAAATGTATTGTCATCGTAATATATGGGCAATGTCAAAGATGATCACTATAATCGAATATTTTGGAGGGGCAAATTGTGAAAACTGTCTACGAAATGAGACATGATCGTAATGCAATTGATGTTAAGAGAATTTCTCGTAGAACGAATTTTTTGAAATGACTGAAAATTAATTTCAATGACGAGGGATAATGTAAGTCAATGGAAGTTGAAAGTTTTAGCTAAATATTGTTATAACAATATGCATGGAATTGTTTTAATTACAAATGATGAAGATTTATGGTCTTTTCTAGATCCATTGGTTGGGATTGAGTTTTTTGATCTGTTTGTCGATTTAGAGCCCGTAATTCAGAATGTTGATATAAATACCTCAGTAGAACATGACTATTGTCATTATACTGAGTTCCTTAGAGGAGATAGAGTTCCTGACCTATCTGTAGTTCCACAAGGTGTCGAAACCATTTCGTTGGAACAAATGCATACAGATGTTGGTGGATCTTGTAATGAAAATGCTGATCTAGGAGATATTTTTCGGGGAGATGAACGTCCAAATTCTGAGCCGAATGAAAGTGTATTTGATGAGGATACTGACAGTGATGGAGCATATGTTGATGCGTGGGGTATGTATAACAATCAAAATGAGGCTCAACAATCCACTCGCTTGATGATAAATAATTGTAGCATCACTGGTGGTAATTATGGGATTTGTTTTGGAATTCCATTCTTCGAATCAAGCTTCGCAGATGTATGCAATGAGGTTGAAGGATTTGTGCTAGCAACCCGGGGCAGAACTGAGAATTAGAGCATTTGAGAAGATAATGGAGGAGATTAAAAAAATTAATGAACGTGCTCACGCTTACTTAGATGTTGTAGACATGAGCAAGTAGACTTTATCACATGATGAGTGGAAATATTGTGGAATGATGATTACAAATATTTTTTAGTGCATGAACACTATTCTAAAGGGTGCAAGAAGATTGCTAATTTGTGCCCTTGTGCGATTCAGTTTCACTCGTACTATGAAGAGTTTCTATGAAAGAATGAAGGATGCAACTACATCATTGGAGAAGAACAATTGTGGTCGGATGGCATCATTCAGAAATACCAAAAACATCAAAGGATGGCATTAAATCATATTGTGCAACTGTACGATATCAAACTCAAACTGCAGATGTCAGCATTGTTACACCAGCATCTAGATGTCAAAACCTTCAACCTTTCTGCACAACAATGCTCGTATGGTCAATGGAGAATATGATCCCATATTCCCATGCAATGCAGACATGTAAATATGTTATGGTTGATTCGACCATTTTCATGAGACCATGTACATGTACATATACACATATGCAACACATGTACATATGCAAGGATGTACGATGGTCAATTTAATCCACTCCCAGATGATTATGAATGGGATAATACATCTTTGAAATTGCAAATAATCAATCCAGACAATTTCGTAGGAATCAAAGTCGAGACAGAACTACAAGATTCACAATGCAATAGATTGGGCAGAAGAACGGGAGCGACAACAATATCAAGCTAGTGATCAAAGAGATATACAAACGCGTGCATCTTCTTCATGAAACCATTGATGTATCATTTTGAATTGTATTATATACTATGTCGGATATGCTAGACTTTGTATTATAATATGGGTTATTTATCACAATTAACTAAGTATTTTAATGTAAGACTTTGTATTGTCATGCCAGATTTTGTCTTGTAATCTAGGTTATCATGCACAATTAACTTTGTATTGTAATGTCAGATTATGTAATGAAAATGGGTATTGTTACTTGTCGAGTTACTTTATGTTGTTACTTTCTCTATATTTTCATCATACTGATTTATTAATTATAGTATTTTCTCTATAGGATGGATGATCTTTAGGTATATGGACCACGGGATCCTTCAGTATTTACAGCTCAGGTTGCACACCGTTCGACAGCTATATGCAGTGGGGATGTCGACATGATTCTTACTGCTAGACATGGGGCTGGTCCTTTTTGGTCTTTCGATGGGCAGTTGGTTCAAATGCACCACATGTTGTATGTGCACTGTATCAAATGAGATTTTATGTTGTTGCACATTGTGGTCAGATTGACATTGATTTCCATCTTATTAGAGCATTAGTTGAGTGTTGATGTCATGAGACTCACACATTTCACTTACCAGTTGCAGAGGCCACAGTGACTTTCCAGGATGTTGCCATTATCTGGGGGCTTCCTGTGGAGGGAGAGCCAGCTATAACTAGAGTTTTAGATAGGACCAAGGATGAGTGGGTATTATATTATCTTGTTAGGTTGTAGTCCAACCTTCCACATGTTCCGAGGAGCATCGCGCATTAAGTTGACCGCTTTGAGATATCATTTTGAGCATATCGTGATTACAGATTACACACCTCAAGTTAAGGTTGAGTAGTTCGCTCGAGGATGTGTACTCTTACCCATTGGTAGTTTGTTGATACCAGACTCATCTGGCAACAAAGTATCTTTATTTTACTTGGAGCAGTTGAAGGATGCCGGGAGGTATAATTGGGAAGTTTTGTCTTAGCAGTATTATATAGAGAGTTATGTAGTGCATCAGAGTCTAGAAAGTGTGTCATTGGTGTTGTCATACTACTATTACAGGTAAATTTACTTTTAGCATCATGTGTGTTTACACTTTCACATCATAAAAATAAATGTATATGCTCATTGACCATTTGTTTACCTATTATGTTAGATTTGGGCTTGGGCAAGGATTACTATGATTGTTTCTCGTGTCATACGTTCTTGAGTTCCCACATAATGTTTATATGTGGACAAAGCCGATCTAGAAGAGCTCCCTATTCTGACATACGGTGTCAAGTACTACATTACTTACATTACGTATATTCGGTATTAAACTTCTTACAATAGAATATGTATTTAATATGCACTATTTTCATGTTTAGATGGATGCAGTACTGCAGACACACACATACTACAATCATTCCATATGTATCATTAGGGACCGGCTGACAAATAGACAAATATGTATTTATAGCATACTAAGTATTAACTACATATTTATGTATTTATAGCATATTAAGTAATTTTAACTACATATTTATATTTAATTGAATTCTTAAATTTTATTTGAAAAATGTAAATTAGCCAAATTTTTAGGATTTTTAAAATGGTTATAAATTGCCATTGTTGTATATAGTATATAGAATGAGTATGTAGTTGTAATTATTCTTGAAATGTGAAAATACTTGTGAATTCGATATTTTCTTCGAACAGAATTTGGTGGGCAATGAGTTGGACAATTAGGTGGGCAGTGAGGTGGACAGAAGAGATGCAGAGGCGTAAATCAAGTTTTAATATTTTGGAGGTATTTTGATAAGTCAAAACACAAATAAATAAATTAATTATTCAAATTTATTATTAATAAATTTGTTTGTTGCTTATCAAATATCATGGAAATTTAAATGAAGTGATTTTATCCAGCTACATTGTGTGCAAAGCTAAATAAATATTATTTATCCACCAATTTTTTTTTGAATGAATATAAAGATATATAAAAATGAAAAAGAGTGTGATCCTGATCACAGGCTGATCAGGTAACCAAAGAAATGAGCCTGAAAATGAGTACAAACGTAAATCGAAATGGTCACAAGCCGACCAAATGGCTGAATGGTTGGGGCATCGTTAAAACCTCCCAATGTAAAACCCACCCTTGTGGGGAAAACCCTTGGCAGGAAAAAGAGTACCCCCAATAAAAGAAAAGTACGCGTCCAAAAATACAACAAGAAAAGCCCGAACGCATTAGTTAACGAACCTATAGTTGGACTGACCAACATAGTCTTCCATGA
This sequence comes from Rehmannia glutinosa, assembly GCA_016081115.2. Classification (NCBI taxonomy): domain Eukaryota; kingdom Viridiplantae; phylum Streptophyta; class Magnoliopsida; order Lamiales; family Orobanchaceae; genus Rehmannia; species Rehmannia glutinosa. Next base: position 222,349 of record JABTTQ020002763.1, on the reverse strand, counting down.
GAGACTACACAATATCCACAGCCGGGATGCCCCACCAAGTCCCAGAGTCTAACCTCTTACTCAGAATGTCTGCCACTCGATTTCCTTCCCGATAAATATGAGAGACCACCAGTTCCATTTGTGAAAGTAGATGAAGAGTGTAACGCCACTTGCTAAGGTGGCTCCAGGGAACATCAAGGGATCTCTTATGAAGCAAGTTCACCACATAAGCAGAATCCGACTTAACCCAAAGTTGTGTCCAGCCCTTAGCGAATGCATAATGAACGGCCCTCATTGCTGCCACTAGCTCAGCCTCAAACGTATAGCCCTCACCACAACGCTCCACAAAGCAACCTCGAAAGAAGCCTTTGCAATTCCGGAAGACGCCCGAAGCAGTAAGACTTCCCGGTACCCCCAAAGCACTGTTATCTGTATTCACCTTGATCCAGCCCGGAACGGGTTTCTGCCAATTAACTTCCACAATATTATTTATCTACCTATTTAAATATTATATAATTCTTTTTGAAAAATAAAAGATATTTTTATTGGATACTTTTGATTAATAGATTAACAGAATTAACTAAGTGATTAAAAGCCAAAACATAATAACGACACACTTGATATTTTTGTTGAATATAGTTTACAAAGGAATTTTTCAGTATTTGAAGTCAACAATTCGTATGACATTCTTCTAAATTTTGAATTTATTTTTTGGTATGTTTAATTAGTATTTTGGATCTTCTATAACTATCACAAACAAATTTACGATATCAAAACTTTATCTTTTGACAATCCAATGTAACACATGGGTATTTTTCTAGTTTTATAGAAAAGTATAAACTAACATTTATCCTTATTATTTATAAAAATGAATAAAATATTTAATACAACATAATAATAATAGTAATAATATAAACAGATATTTTGCAGATTTAGTGGAACTGGAATTTATCGAAATAAATTATGGTGAATTTGATTGGATTTTGGGTTTTGATAAATCAAAATGTAGGACTAAACAATTGAACGGGCTTGAATTAAATTGAACTGATGCCCAACAATAATATCTTAATATTATAAAAGAAGAAATATTTAGACTAACAATAATACTAATTATAATATTACTAATAATAACATAAAAGATGATATCCTGAGATGGGTATTACAGACCAAGAGAATAATCTAGAAGTATTCACCTATTCAATGGGAGGGTTTGGAGGCGGATATAAATTCTTTTTTCGGTTTGGTAGAGTAAAATTTGTGGTATTGATAAGAGTTAGTGTTCTACAAATATCAAACTAGTTACATCTTCTGGTGGTTATGGAAGACTATGAACTCTTGTTTTTTTTTTTTTTGAGAATATTTGGAAACCTGAACATGCTATTGTGGAGTCGATTGTGGCTGAGTGGATATTCGAGCTCATCTCGTGCAAAGGCTGATTTCTTGGTGTTTTTTCTTTCTTTTTTCTTTTTTACTTTTTTGTTTTTCATTGGGTAAGATAATCATAACTAGTGTCTGAATGTTGAACAGTCATCCTAGGGAATCTTTGTTGAGGTTCAATGGAGTGAGGGTTGTTTTTGTTGTTTGGTTTCATCTAGTTGGATGGTGCTAATGGTGGGGGCTATTTGTTTTCAGTATGGGTTTACTGCTTATAATTGAACCATCATTGGGCTTTATTTTTGAGGTAAAGGTTCTCCCCGTGCTGGTACTAGAAAAGGTACTAGTTAAAGTAGTAGGTTTAGTTACAGGAATTATAATTAATTAATTAATGTTATTTTAGAAGTTGAATTCGTGGGCGATATAAGTTACAGATAATCATTTGTATACTATGTGTTGCTTTGCCAGGTTTGGTTGTTTGTCAGGTTGTCTTTTGTCCTCTAGATCTTACTTGGATTGACTCAGTTGTTTCCAAAATGATCATGGGCCAGTTGGCCTTTGGTTGTTTGTTCCGTTATTTGAGTTATATAATATATAATTTTGTTTCAAAAAAAATAAATAAATATATACACACATATATATATGTATATATTGTAACCACTATCAACTTAACATACTATCATATATATAAAATTGCGGAAGTAAAACTATGAGACACAACGACAAATATAATTTCATTTTCATCCTTTAGTTTTGTATATAAACTTAATTAAAAGTTGTTCAATATAGTATATTCTATTTTTCAATCGTAGGTAAAAAAATATTTTCATCAGATATCCAATATGATTTTATTTTTCATACAAAAATTAATAAGAAATCAAATTCTTAGCAAAATCATTGCTAGTTATTGATAAAAACACACTTAGAAAGCAAGGAATTTTTAAATTTAAGTATAAATAAATGTATAAGCACAAAATCACCATTCATTTGGTCTAGTGGTATCTCCTCTCTCCTTTGTGAGGGAGGCCAGGGGTTCTATCCCCAGTTTAGGGATGATAATTTTCTACGAACCCGATGGAGGATCCAATACCCGACACTAATGGAGGAGGGTATGGAGGGTATTTTGTACCTGATTAAATAAAGGGTGATGCTATTCACACCTCCAAAATTGATGAATACACCCATTTACTAATTCACCCCACCCACTTTTTAAAATATTACATAATTACTAAATACACCCCTTTAATTTCCAATTTTACTCTTGCATAATAAACCCTAGGTGGCCATATGGCACGATGAGTTTTCTGCCATCATGCCACATGGCACGATGGCACGATGAATGATGGCATTTTTGCATGATGGATTTTTTGCCATCGTGCCACATGGCACGATGGCACGAAGGATTTTTTGTCATAGTGCGTGATCGTGCCAAATGTCGCACTGCTACTATACGACAGTATTTTTCAACTTGAAAATTTGAGAAATGACATATTTTATGCTATAAAGTAAGAATATACATTTATTATTTGGGGATATGAATACTTTATTGTCTATATCTGCAACAATTTGGGTGTTGAAAAAATCTAAGGTTTATAGAAAAAAATTCAACTTTTTTCAAGAAGAAGAAGAATGTGGGTGTTTATATAAAGTGTCTTTAAGTAAGGGTAATATGGTCTTTTAAGTTAATGACATTTTTGCAATTATATGGAGATGAGAGTATTCATCAATTTTGGAGGTGTGAATAGCGTCACCCTTAAATAAATGGGTATGTGGGTATGGGTACGGAGGTTGGTCTAGGTATATCCTATCCATATCCAACCTGATACCCAATTAAATAATATTATACAATATATATTTATATATATCTAACTATATATATTTATAAAAAAAATATTTATTTTCCTAAATCCCAACTGTTCACTTGGTTTTATACCATTGATTTGGGCTTCCTAGACTTGAGTTTTGTGTTGTTTTTGAGTATTTTGAGTCATTTTTGTTATATCTCATAGGTTAAGCATTAATTTCTATTGTTTCGAGTCATTTGAGTGGTCAAGACATATTGTGGGCCAAGTATATTGAGTCTAGAGTCATAACAATGAGTCTCATGTCAAAAGAAGCAAGGATGATCAAACAAGAAGGGGATTGATATCAAGAAATGTCCAAACGCGTCTAGAATTTCCAGCACTGACAGGTTTTAGTATTTTGGCCATAACTCTCTCCACAAAATTGATATGGAGCTGATTCAAGTGGCTACGGAACGCTAAGAGATAGGGCTACAACTCTTATGAAGACACAAAAAGCAAATTCGGACGTTTGGATGGCGCTTTGGAAGAGGCGCTGGCGCTACAGCGCCAAGAAAAAAACGAGCCCGGGAGTGTTCTACGGGCGCTGCAGCGCCCCCTCCTTGGCGCTGCAGCGCCCGGTACCGAAAATGGGCAGTCTGGGTGTGTGTTTTGGCGCTGCAGCGCCCATTTTCGAGCGCTGCAGCGCCCGTGGGCGGACAAAACAAGAAATGTCCGATTTTTGGATCTAAAAGGAGGGTACTATAAATAGATACATGGTAGGCTTGAACTAGGGCATCTTATTTGAGATGTATTCTTATTTGATTATGGGTATTTGTATTTTCATCATGAGCTAAACTCTATGATTCTAGAGGGATGATGTAATCTATGTTTGAACTTATGTTTTGATATTGTGGTTTGTCAATCTAGATTTCCCAATCTATTTGTGCTATTTGGATTTATTGCTTCTAAATTACTTGATCAATAATTTAGAGTGTTTGGTGTATTTGATTTGACACTTGAGAGAGGTAATTGAATACATGGCCTTGAAATAGCATAACCTAGGATTTCATAGAATTGAGAGATTTGTGAATCCTTTGAAGTCATCAACCAAGATTCATAGTTTTTATTGAGATTTCAATTGGTGATTTTTATAGAGATATTGATTTTCCAATTGTGATCTAAAATCATTTGGCACTCGATAGAGGAAATGATTATTGTAGGAATCTACACTTATAAATTGGTAATTTGTGATTGGTATACCATATTGATAATATAAGGAAAAACTAGATTCTTCACACCTCTAGAATTCATTCTCCCATAGATTTAGATGTTTATATTTTAATTAGTTATATCTAGTTGTTTTTATTTATAAATTGAGACATCCATCTATTATTGATCTGTCAAATATAGCATAGGTAATTTATACTTGGTACTTATACACGCATTCCCTGTGGATACGACAACCCTACTCATATCACTATATTAAAACTTGACAATTGTACACTTGCGGTTAGAAAAATTTCTAACACCAACCAAAATCCACTAACCCATTAACTCACGTGTTTTGTCTTTTCTAATATTTTGTTATTTTTTTATAATATTTACTATTTAGTTCGTTGATTCTTATCTTTATTCTTTTTTCTTATTGGTCTCTTAAGAATTTAGTAAGTGTCCATAGCTTCGTTGTAATAACTCAAATTTCAAAAAATACAATTGTATGTGGTAACAGAGTATGAGTAGGGCATGTATACCCGATCCTCCGATGGATATGGAAATGAGCATGAAAATTGAATACCTGATAAATATAGGAATGGGTATGGAGATGAATATAATAAATAAGAATGATGATGGAGTATATAGAATCCTACGCAAATCCTACAAGGGATGGCAATAGGTCCAGGTAAGACCCGGACCCAAACCAGACCCGCCTCAGTTGGGACGGATATGGGTCCAATAAATGGGTATGGAGCGGGTAACGGGTATTGATTTTTAGACCCGAGCGGTTATTTTATTTTATTTTATATATATAAAATGAATATATTGTTGTTCAAGAAATCTTGATTTATATATGTTGTTGTTTATTTCATAATTCATTTAATAACTACAATTTTATATAAATAATAAAAGTTTTGAGTGAACTATTTTGAGTAAAAACCATACAAATTTGGCCAAATATATAAAGTTGTCGGTCTAATGGGTCTTGCTCGCAAGACACGGTATTGGTCGGGACGAGTATGGCTCTAAAATGAGGTAGGTCGGGGCGGGTATGAATATTGCATTTTTTAACAGTCGGGTATCGGGTCCATGCGAGCCCAACTTAGACCCGACCCATTGAAATCCCTAAATCCTACCCAATTATACCCAATGTGTGTATGCGTAACTCCAAAAAAATGTATTAAGCACAAAATAAACTTTTTTTAATATATATTGTTAGTCCAAGTGGCTACGATAATCTAGAGGGGGGTGAATAGATTATGTCGGTTTTTAAATACCGCCCTCTTTTTCGAGTGAACAAGCAAATGACAAGAACATAAGTGCGGAAAATAAACAATACTCATTGATTTATAGAGGTTCAACCCACCTAGGGCCTAATCCTCTACCACCCCAGTATATCCGGGATGAATTTCAAAAAAAAAAAAAAATTTATTAATTTCCAAAATTAATACAACACCACCTTGAGGATTACCACAATCCTCTTATAACACCTTCAAGGAGATTACCACAATCTTCCTTCAACACTTATGAAGAGTACCACACTCTTCAACACCTAAGATCACCCAACTCTTACCACAAGAGCAACAACAAGGATATCTTGTTTTGGATGATGGACAAATTCAAGATTACAACTCTATAATAACAATACAAAGATTGAGTGCTAGTGTAATCAAGAATCAAAAGCCTAAACCTCAAGAGTGTGCAAGTGAAAGTACTTAGGCTAATACAACAAGATATGAATGTGTTTGCTTGTATGTTGTGTTGTGTCTTGTTGCTTGAATGAAGCCTCTATTTATAGAAGAGGTCTTGGCTTGATTTCCAGACATAGGCTCCTCCTTGGGGAGTGATTTTCTGCAAAATAAATCATTTAAAATCAAGATTATAGATGTTAGAAATCAATCCCACAAATTAGGGAAAAGTTGTCTGAAAATGCAACGGATAGTTTGCTGATAAAAGAGGGGTGCGACCGGTCGCACAGAGATAAGTTGAAAATGAAATTTCTGCGAAATTTACACAGGGGGACCGGTCGATGGAGGGTCCGACCGGTCGCCCCTATGTCTGACCGGTTGGGGGTGTCAAAAATATGAAACAGAGAGTTCTGTTCTTTGAGGGCAAGTTCCAGGCACCGGTCGCCCATAGGGTCGACCGGTCATCCTCCCCCATTTCCCTTCCGTCCTATTTTCTGTTTCAAAACTCAACTGAGGTACAGGTTGCCCTATAGGGCAACCGGTCGAGCCTGAAACATAAGTGTTGTCCAATTTTTTATCGAAAATAAACTTCAAGAAATACTCCGAAAAATAGTAAAAAAATTTTAAATCGATCGGAAGTATTTGGACAACATTTAGGGACATTGTTTTGGTATAAAAACTCATTTGAACAAAATAATCAAAATTATGATAAAAACATCTTTCTAACATATATAAAATAAGAGACTATTCTTATTTTTTTTTTTTGGATAAATTTTAAAAACCATTACAATGATCCAAAAATAGTTCAAATTAATTTCAAACAAGTTACTTTATATGATCCAACCGCCCAAGTTTTTTTTTTAGGCAAAATAACACCCCTGGGGGTGGGGGATTGAGGCGTGATCCCCTACCTGTATATCAAATAATCAAAATATCAAACAATGCCATGTCCGTCAAGGCGGGAGAAAATCAAAGAACAAATAACCTATCACTACGATATCTTGAAAGACTATCATAATGAGATATCTAAAAATAAAAGGAGAACCAATGATCTATGAAAATCTGAAGCTCGGATATCCCAGCTGGTCCATCCGAATGAGCGCTAGGAGGTGGTGAGAGGTCGTGCCCTCATCAACAATGTGATCGCCAAGGCGCAGCTCTCCCAACTCGCAAGATGATCTGTCGATTTCCCTCTCTGTGTATGTGGGAAATCGAATCGAAGAAGGTCCTCAAAGATGTTCCGAATGCGAATCGGGTGTCTTGAACTCGCCAAGAGCCAAGGCCATCGGAAGTGATCGTGGTGACCACCGCCGCCAAGCGCCCAACTCGATCCAAATCAAGAGAAAAAGACGGGCATGCCGCAGCCCCATCTCCAGCGCTAGAAGCTCGGCATGAAAGCTAGACACCACCTGGAGAGAACAATGAAAAGCCAACATAAGTCTGCCCGAATGATCTCGAATCAATCCCCTCTCCCGCAAAGAATCAAAGTGTCCCGATCAAATGAACCATCCGTGTTCAGCTTGATCTGAGGAGACTGAGGGGCTCGCCAAATCACAATCCTCGGCCTACGCGGAACCTGTGGTAGAGCACTCCCCTGCAAAAAGCCAACAGTGGGGAAGCATCCGGACTAATCTGATGGGTTCGGACGACGACCAAAACAAGAATCCGAGATACCGCTCCACCGCCAAATAATGTGAGATGCCAAGAAAGGAAGGTGTTGATGCTTGACACTATTCCTTTCCGTCCGACAAACCATAAAATCAAGCAGGGAACCAAGAAACTCAAGTGCCTCGTGTGTGATCCGTGTGTGCGATTCCTCCAAAATGAAAGGAACAATATCATATCAGTGGTGTGTGGAAGTGTAGTGTCAAACCAAGGAAGAAAGTGATTCTACACGGATCGAACAAAGATCATTCCTCAAAAAAAAAGGTGAGGGATAGATTCGACTGAGGAGATGAGTGTGGATTATTCAAGCAACAACAAAGAACGCGTGAGGCAAGGGAAGTGCCACGTGCCTGAGCTTGATATCCACAGGAAGACGATTACGAAGGAGGCGCCAAAGGAATATAGAGATAGTAGGAATAAGAGCATCGTTCCAAATGGCACCATACGTAAGGTTACGAGCATTTCTACCCCTGGAGAGAATCCCAAGCGAGAAGACATAGAGAACCCACCATGAGAGGTGAACATCCACCGCATGATATCATCGCACCTCCCAGAGAATCGGAACCCCGGATATATCCTCAATGAGACTCTCGAAGCTCACATCCGGAGACCAAGACCTGATACAATCTATCTCTATCCCACATACCATCGCGAATGAACCAATCAACCGTCATATGATCCAACGGCGATCCAAACAATGATCTCGCAAGTGGCCGATGCCCAAACCAAGTATCATCCTTAAACCGACATGGCTACCACCGCCAATAGACCAGAAAATCTACTCTTGGGCTTGAATACCGATCCGCCTCAAGCGCCTCCACCGATGATTATGATTATGTGTTACAGGCTCTACAGGAGACCGGCCCATTGTAAAAGTACTTGCGATCAAGAATTGAGCCCACAACGAGTGGCCCTCGCGTAACCTCCACCACAACTTGTAAATCAAGGGCGTCGAATATCCGAAAGTCGGCGCAACCCCACCCACCCTCGAAAATAGGATGGCGTATAATATCCCAATTAATCCAATTAGTCTTCTTCATCCCGCATAGGATCCCCTTAGAACCTAGCCATGATCTGCTCCAATCTGCCAGAGAACTGTCTTTGGCGGCCGCATGACTGAAGAATATGCAACGGGGGTGGCCATTAGCGTGCTCGAATAAGAGCGAGCCTACCACAAAAGGAGAGATGCCGATCGACCACCCAAAGAACTCTATCCAACATCCTCTCAATCACCGGGAGGAAGAGCTCTTTTCGTCATTCGCCCCTTGAACAAAGGGACACCCAAATAAGTCATCGGCAAGTCATCGCGAACGAAGCATGTCAACTCATGAACCATGTGCTCCCGGTAAAATCAATGTAACGTGGGGCCACAAAGAATCTACTCTTTCCGACACCGACACCGCCGTGGCGAAGCGAGCGTAATAGTGCTCGAGAAAGTGCCTCAACGTGACGAGGCCATCGCCGACGCCCTAGTGAAGATAACAACATCATCGGATAGGCCAAATGAGTCACCGGAAAACCCCATCGCGTCCGATAAATCATATCCTTGTCGTCTAATAATGGAATCCAATCCCCAGGATAAATACTCCGCCGCCGTAACAAACAAGGCAGAGATAGAGATCCCCCCGCAGCCCCAAGTCGAAAGAAAATATCCGGAGAAGGGATACCATTAACTAGAACAGAGAAGCCGCAGAGCTGAATACAGCTACTAACCATATCAATCCACCGAACGGGGAAGCCCATGTGAATCATAGCTATTTACAAGAAATCCCACTGCACCCTATCATAAGCTTTAGCCATATCCAGCTTCATCACCACATTAGGAATCTCCGTGGCTAGGCTGATATCATGGATAAGCTCTGCGCGAGTAATATGTTATCCGAGATGACGACCGGGGTGAAACCACTCTGATTCGGCGACACAATCAAAGGCAGAATCGAGACCAACCGCGCATTCATAATCTTAGAGATAATCTTATTCGTCACATTGCACAAGCTAATCGGCCGAAACTCAGTCCACTTCCGAGGGTGAGGGACCTTCAGAATAAGAACTATAGATGTAGCCGTGAACGTGGACGGCATGAGATTACTCGAGAAAAAGTCAACCACCGCATCCTCAACATCCGATCTGACGAAATCCCAACAGTGCTGAAAGAACAACGATGAGAATCCATAAGTTCCCAAAACACTAGACGGATCAATCCCAAACACCGCATCGCGAACCTCCTGTGCCGTCGGCATAGCACAGAGTCCATCAAGATCAACGGAATCAGGAAGCCGAGGAAAGAACTCATCGACAGGGGGAGTCAGACACTCCAAGTCAGAAGTCAATAAGGACTGAAAAAACTGAACTGCCGACTTCCGAATCTCAGAATCTTGCGTGATCGTTACCCCATCATCGTCAATCGAGTGAATCCTAGCGCGACACCGCTTCTGCTTAACAAATCCGTGGAAAAACTTAGTGTTGCGCTCCCCTCGATCGCCCACTTAATCTGCAGCACTTTACGCGCCAAAATCCTCCTCCATTTTCAAACGTAGCTCGTACTCGGCCACACGACGATGTAGCTCGGCCCGATGAGTCGGCCACGGATCACTATCATATACGGACTGAGCCATCAAATCGCCTCATCATCGCCCGCCTAACCCGATCAAAAACATTACCAAACGTCTGGTGATTCCAAATCTTGATCTGCGCTTGACCTGTTCAACTTGTGCTTTGCAAGCTCCTCATTCCAAAACAACCAGCTGGGGATGCCCCCATGCTTCCGACAACCACAATCTAAGGAGACGGACCGATGAGAGGAGCTTGGGCCGGAGAGGATTCAGACGACCGGCCAACGGGTTGGGCTCTTTGGACACACGTGCGAACGCAGATGGCATCCGCTGCTCCTTAAATGGGCTGCTCGAATCAGGTGGAAAATTCACTTTATAACTCAAATCAGACTGCATATTTAATTGTGCACCAAGAGAAATAATATTCAAATTGGAGGCTTGACCCATTTCCAAATTAAAACCTGGGCCCAAATTGGAATTGACGTCTACTGCACCATGTTTGAAAAGGCCATTCACAATTTTTGAATTTACATCCAAAATTGGCTGAGATTCTTCCACCATATTTGCATGGTTTGTCATTGAGTGGGCCCCATTTTCATGCAACTTTCCATTTAAATCAAGATACCCATTATTACCATCCAAGGCAGCAGATAAATTCGAATCCTTAGGGAGTATATTTTCTGTAACAATGCCACAACTAAGGGCTGAATTATTAACGGGGGACAAAAAAACATCTGGGCCCACAACATTGTTGACCGGTGCGCATGAAGAGGAAAGGGTGCATGGGCCATTCTTAATGTTTTTGTTAAATTCCAAAATGTGATGAGCATCTTCTACATTTTTTGCATGGAAAGGTGTTGAGGTGGGACCAAACAAAGGCCCATTAGTAACCAGTTGGCCAATAACGCCCTCCAAAGGTGATGCAGATATCGAGAGATCAGGGGGAATATTTTCGGATAATGCGCCATAATTCTCTCCTTTAATCATGCCTGCTGCCATATCCGTCATAAAATTCGAGCTGTTAATAAAGTTGGCACCCACTATTTCGACCATATTCAAATTAGGGGAGGAGGAACGATTTTGCCCAATTATATCGATATTATCTGACAAACTTTGGGGACCAATAGGAATATTCTCTAAATTAGAATGACCCATTTGCAAAATTAAAGAATGATTGATACACCTAGGAGATCCATTAACTGCATGAGGAATAAAAACTCCATTTTCAAGGCCATTCAGACCGTTCCCAGACGCATGCTCCTTTGCCACAGTGTTTTTATTAAAAGAAAGAATAGTGGAACCCAATTCTTTGTTGTCCAGCCTGGGCGCACTCTCAACCGCCAAGTGGTCATTTTTATAAGCAAAATCAATATCTGTTTGTATGGAATTCCCATTTTCGAGGCCTGCCTTCAAGCACGAATTGTCGCCCATGGTATTGGGATTTCTGACGCTTGCCGTACACTCGTTCCTAGCAACTACCACGTCGCCTACCAGGTTTTGTTCCACACTAATAGGATTACTCTGATCGTCCAAATGTAAGTCATTACCCTGATTTGGGCCCTTGATTAGTTGTGACAGGGTATCCACTGGCTGAAAATCACCATTTTCCAGACTCAAAATCGATTAGTGCGAGATCCTTCAGCATATGAGTGACTATCTGCAAAATAGGTATGTTTCGAGTTCTTAGCTAGTTTCAGACACTCCTTAGAAATCAAGCCCGTTTCTCTTGGTCCTTTCTTTTTGACCATTATCCAATCATGATCTTGAGCAACAACTTTATTAGGACCTCGAGTAGGATTAGGGTTTTCAGCCCTAGAACTCTTAGAAATACCCGTTGCACCCCTTAACTTATCCATATTACCACTTAACCCCTTGAAGTCGTGACCAACAGGACCTGCTTTGTAAGAAGGCCACCTAACAGGTGGTGGTGGACGACTTACATTCCCGTTCATGTAGCATCCCACAATAGAGTGTCCAATATGCTTGCAATGAGTACAATAATCCGGAACCCTTTCATATATAATCTTTTGAACCTGTGAAGTCTCATCGAACTCAAGTAAAATCTCTTCAATTCTCTCCTTCAATAAGTCCAGTTCAATACAAACCCGTGCCATAGATAAACGAGATCGAGATGTTGTCAGGGAGTCCACTTGAAGAGGCATACCTATAATATTGCCGATAGCAAATAGAGCATTATGATCAAAAAAATGTATAGGCAAGCCCGGTAGACGAATCCAGACTGGCGCAAGAGGAGCTTCCGTTTCGGATTAAACGAGGGTGTGTGAAGCCCCGATTTTTCCGAGCTATTAATTGATCCTTATTGTCGTTTATACTTTTGATCGACTATTTTACCGTGTCATTTTGACGGGTAATTATTAATAATATATACATTTTATATTTTATTTCATTTTATTTAATTACTTGTGATCATGATCTTTATTAATTCTATTCCTCATTTATGATCACTTGATTGATCATTATTACTATTTTTGTATTTATTAGTCACCTTAGAATTTTAAGAGACTATTTATTTTAGAAACTTTTACCTTATAGAATTAAGATTTTTGATTTACATTAAGTGATCATGAGACTTACAAGTGATCAAGGAAATCAATAATTATTTTGGAGATTGATATATTTCACCTATTATCATCAAATTTGCGACAAAAAAAAATATATGGAATTACCATAATACCCTTGAAGTGGACGGCCAACATGGATATTTTGGAGTAAAAATATCATCCAACTCTTGTACACCTACACCATATATTAGTCGTCTTGTGTATAATTATATCATTAATTCAAACATTATACACGTCATCTTATACACCAATTCTTTATTACTATTTTTCCCAACTTATTCCCACTTTACCAACATTCTTTTCAATATTCCCCAACACCATTCAAGCCCATGCTTTGACTTGCACTTTGTCTCCCATGCAAGAAGCAAATTACAAGCTTGAAAAATTTTCTCCTTCTCTCTCTCCCTAGTACACGGCCACAAGGCCAATTTTTTCAAAAAATTGGATCAAAAATTTCACCAACACATTTGATCTTCCAAATCAATTCTCCTCCTTCTCTCTAAAAACTCCCAACTTCTCTCTATTCTTCCTCTCACTTTCTTCTTCAATACTTAGAAAATTTTCAAGATTTTTCCTCCCTATTTTCAAAAAAATCGAACCAAACTATACCAAGGTAAGAAATTTTATCTTCAATCCATTTTTGGATATCACATTGTTCATCTCTTCCACCTTCTTAACTTAAGTTTGAATTTGGTTTGGAGGTACATTTAGAAGACCTTGAAGATTAGAGCTTGACAACATTTTTTAAGAAGGACCTCAAGCTTGAAGAGAAAATAGTAGAGGAAATTAGACTACAAGGTAAGAATTGAGTACTAGACCCCTTCTTCCCTATTCTTTCTATTTTTTTCAAATTTTAACACCCCTTTTTAATTTTTGAGAAATAGGGGCTGACCTTAGGTGATTTTGGAGTTGAGCCAAAATTTCCAATTTTTAAGCTTCAACTAGTCTCTAAACACCTACTACACAAGGTAAAGTGTAGTCCTTCTCATTTCCTTATTTCTTTCTTTTTCTCCTTAATTTTTCTCTCACTTTTCTAACTTCGAATTTTTGATATTTTTTGAATTAGGGGCTGACCTAAGAAGCCTCATCCAAAAATTGTGAAATTATCCTTTTATTTCACAATTTCCAATTTTAAGGTGGGTGGAAAAATATTTTCCAACTTTTAGGTGTTTTGATTAAATGCATGTAGAAAATTTGATCATGAGCCTTGAGATATATATAATCTATGTATTGCATGTCAATTTTATGTAACAAGTCATGAAAATTCTCAAGAGTTGCTCAAAATTACTATTTATTGAATTTTAGGTGCATGCGTGTGCAAATTAATGTTTTAATTGATGAATTCTGGTATGTATTGGACATGCATGTGTATGATCTTTAAAATCTATGTTTTGGATGCCTTATAACCTGGAAAAGTCGAGCATAATTGATTAAATTTCAATTTTGGACTTAAAAATGTAAAAAATGGAAAGTTGGTGGACTAAATTGCAAGAAAATAAAAGTTAAAGGACCCCTCTGCAAATTTCGAAATTTGGGACTGTACTCAGGTTCAAAAATGACTTTTGGACATTTTAATAAAGTTTTAAGAGTTTTAAGATAAATAAAATCAACCTTGAAAAGCCCAAGGACTAGATTGTAAAATTTTGAAAGTTTAAGGGCTACTTTGCAATTTTTAAAACTGCACCAGACCTAAACTTTAAAATTTGAAATCTTTACTCTTAAGGTACTGGGAATTACATATTTTAAAAGTATTCCAAAAATCCAAGTGGTTAGGGCTTGGAAAACAATTTTACTAAAATTGAGGGACTAATGTGTAAAATACTAAACTTGAGGACCCAAATGAAATTTCCAGGACTTATGCAGCCCATGCACCTGGAAATACTAACTTAACTATAACTTAATTATATTTTGGACCCAAGGTTCAAATTTCATAACAATTGGACCCCTAAAAGCCTTAAAGGCAATTATTTCAAAATGGGACAAAAATGATATTTTCAAAAGTTAAAGGACCTACATATATTTATTTTAAAAACTGCTTTTGCCCCAATATCCCACTAATCTTAATGACATTTTCCAACTGGAATCACATTAAAAGCCCTTCCGGTTTGTGAGTTCCGATTATTTTAAACTTAAGGTCCGAATTGGCAATTTTTACAAATTTGGGGCCAATGTGAGAATTTTACAAAATCTCGACCTCAAAATTTTAAATCCCTGAATCTCTGGACAATTTGGAGAATTTAGGAACTGACCTCTTAATTTTCAAGGTCGGGATATTTATTTATTCAATTTTTAACCCCAAAAGTGTTGATTTTTACAAAACGAGGCTAAATTACAATTTTTCTTTTATAAAGGACATAATTCAAATTATTTTCTCTTTTACTAAAATAGCCCTGGACCCTCTGACTTGGAGATTTAATTAAAGTATTTTACTTTCCCAAAAACCCTTGACTTATCGGATCAATTTGAACGATTAATACCCGATCGCGAGCGACTTCCGCCGCCTTGCGATTTTGAATCTATAACGGGACCTATGTTCCACCTAATCTTTCAAGATATCGAAGGTTGCTTATCCTTCCGATAATCATCTTCATCCAAATACTCCACCAACGCCATAATTGCCACTCGCGTTTTTCAAAAATTTTCCTAAAATCGCGCTTCCCCTGAATCAATAATACTGATCGTATGGTTGATCGCCTGTACTTGTAATTACTTTCTGCCGAGTCAACTTGGTGTGTCGAGCTCACAATCGGAATGGATACGTCGGGGATGGAACCGGCAGCTCGGCCGCTATTCCACTCTTCCGCCCCATCGTCCTAATCCCGCAAATCGAGGGACGGAGTTTGTCCAAGGGAAGCGGGTCGTAATACCAAGTATAATCATGATTATGACGGATCCGAGCCTTGCAAGCTCCACTGTGGATTTTGTCTTTGCCTACGGAGCGATAAGGTGCCGGTCTTGACCATACCGACCGGGAGTTACAAGGAAGAACGAAGGAATCGCTGCTCCCGATCCACATGATTCCGGAGTTATCGGACCCGTTTTGGTTGGCGTTACATTTCCGTACGTAAACGCTACCTGTTTTGCATTGGTTGGCGCTACAAATCCATACGCAACCATTATTTGCCTTGCATTGGGATTGGCGTTATATTTCCGTGCGCAATCCTACCTGTCTTGACTGAATCACATAGTGCCTGTGTGACCATGAACTGTTTTCGTGAACTGTATAAGTATACTATTTAAATATTTTATCACGACGCTTGCGAACTGTGTGTGGATCCATGAATCATACTCACGCATTTTCACACCCACCTATTTTCCAACCTTAGATGAGGATTTCGTTGAAGATGCTGAACCGGACCTGGATTGAGACCTTGTACTCCGCTTGTTGGATTTACTACTTCTTCTTGTTGTTGATTGGACTCTTTTCTTGTGTTGTTGTTGGACTCTTGTATTTCTTTCTATTCCGGTTTGTAACTGAAGGGCGTAGGACCCTTTGACTTTAAGTTGTTATATTTGGTTGATCTTCGGGTATGTAATTTGGATGATGGATTGTGGACTGTAAGTTGTATTCGTACTTGTTATTTATTTCCGCTGCTATTTAGACTCTGTTTCATTGGGTTCTCGTTGATATTTGTCCGACTGTTTGGTTATTGTATTTAAGTTGTGGATCGCTTCGTCGCGTGCTGGGGCGTGACGATTAGAGTGGTATCGAGCTCGGCTAGTAAGATGGAAACTTACACCGAGCCGACCCGAGATAGGACCTCGGTCCGTGTTTTGGGTAGTACCGACTTGACTTGACCAATTAAGTGTGAAATCGATTTCAAATTGGCATAGAACCGTCTTATTGATATTTGAACTAAGTTAGAACGCATATTTTGAGATTCCATAGTCATACTTGTCTTGACTTAGTTGATTCTTGACTGACTTTCTTTATTCATTCTTTCCTTACTCTCTCCTTATCTTTCCTTTACCTTTGACTGATCCGCCTTAGTTTTGTTGTTTCTTTCCCTGCGATATAACTTGCTTTACGCGAATAGTTATTGTATCATTTACTCGTGAATCGCAACTAACGCTTCAAGATACAGAATGGCAAAACATCGAGGACGTGGGAGACCTCATCGCATTCCACGAGGAGACGATGATGTACCCAGGGATCGGGTACCCTCTCCGGAATTACCACCACCTCCTCCACCTGCTGTAGGAGACAATCTGACCGCACAAGCCTTACAGCAAATACTGGTTTTTATGAGGCAACAGGCAGAGTGTCAACCCCGTGCTCCCGAACCCGCCAGAGAGGCGAATAATCGCACGTTGGAGCGATTTCTACGATTCGACCCACCAGCCTTCTTGGGAGAGCCGGACGATTTGAAAGCAGAAGAATGGGTAGAGAAGTTGGAGAATATCTTCAATGCTCTTCAATACTCCGACAATCAGAGAGTCACACTCGCCATATTTCGTCTGGAATTGGCAGCTAGAGACTGGTAGAGGGCAGTTGAAAGGAGATGGGAACAGGATCGGGTAGTCAGAACATGGGGAAATTTCTTGGCTGAGTTCAATGAACAGTATATTCCACAGGTTGTGAAAGAAGCACGCCGAGATGAATTTCACAGATTGAGGCAAGGGAATCTGACTGTAGCTCAGTACAAGTCCGAATTTCACCGATTGTCCAAGTATGCTCTGGGGACAATCAGTACTAAAGAGGATAAGCTTTACAAGTTCACTCGAGGATTGAAACCGAACTTCGAAAACAATCGTGATCGTTGAATTGACAACCTACTCACCGTGGTAAAGGCGCTCTGCATTGAGTCGGGATCGAACCGTATTGGGACAGATTCAAGCAGAGTAGGCCATCGAACAGCCTTAAGAGGACAAAATGGGGATGACATCTAAACCGCCTGCTAAGTTTCAAAAGGGACCAGTTAATAAGACAGATAAGGGAAAAAGACCAGTGCAAGGAAAGTCGGGTCAAGTGTGTACACATTGCCAGAAACCGGGACATACTGCCAACGACTGTTGGCGTAAACAAGGAAGGTATTTGCGTTGTGGTAGTAATCAGCACCAACTGCAAGATTGCCCGAAGTACGATGACCGAGCTAAACAGACGCAACCACAGAAGCCAGGAAATGGCCAGGGTAATCGGGCAAGGATGCCCACTCAAGCATTTGCACTAGCCGGACAGGAGGCTCCGGAGGCAACAGATGTGGTGGAAGGTACGCTTCTAGTATCTAACCACTATGCTAAAATATTGTTCGACCCTGGATCAACGCATTCATTTGTTGCACCGCATTTTCTACACAAACTGCATGCATGCATGGAACATATGCCTATATGCTTAGAAGTGTCAACTCCTATGGGTGCAAGTCAGATAACAGATATTATCTATAATGTATGCGAAGTTAAGATTGCTGAGATAAACTTTCCTGCCGATTTGATCTTATTACCTATATCCGAATACGACGTGATATTGGGAATGAACTGGTTATCTGCACACCATGCACAAATGGACTGCCATAACAAGTCCATTAAGCTATGTGAACCCGAAAAACCCGAAGTGGAAATTTCGGGAAGGGCACGAGTTAAGATTGCCCCAATCATTTCAGCAATGAAAGCGAGGAGGGCGATCACTAGAGGGGCTCAAGGGTACTTGGCGTTTGTAATTAACAAACCCAAGGTTGAGACACAAATCAACCAAGTACCTGTAGTGTCAGAATATACGGATGTATTTCCACAAGAACTCACCACTATCCCTCCGGATAGGGAAGTCGAGTTCACCATCGAGGTGTTGCCAGGGACTGCCCCGATTGCCAGAACACCGTATAGAATGGCTCCTCTTGAGTTACAGGAGTTGAAAACGCAATTACAAAAACTGATGGATGTGGGATTTATCCGACCGAGTACGTCTCCGTGGGGAGCACTGTCTGTTCGTCAAAAAGAAGGATGGCACATTAAGACTATGTATAGACTATCGTGGTCTTAATAGTGTGACCATCAAGAACAAATATCCCCTCCCGAGGATAGACGAACTATTTGATCAACTTCAAGGAGGAATGGTGTACTCGAAGTTTGATTTACAACAAGATATTACCAATCAAGATCCGCGAAGGAGACATTTCCAAAATCGCATTTCTAACCCGATATGGACACTACGAGTTTGTAGTAATGCCTTTCGATGTCCGACGAATGCACCAAAGAAGATTTATGGACCTGATGCATCGAGTCTTCCAACCTTATTTGGATCAATTCGTAGTGATATTCATTGATGACATACTCGTATACTCTAAGTCTAGAGAAGAGCACGAACGTCATCCAAAATCGTTTTAGAGACACTACGAGAACATAAGTTGTATGCCAAATTCGATAAGTGCGAATTTTGGCTTAGTGAAGTCGCGTTCTTGGGACATATAGTATCCGACCGGGATTGCAAGAGATCCTTCAAGGTACAGCATAAAGGTTGAATGGAAACAACCCGAGTCTCAGAATCGAAATCAAGAGTTTCTAGGATTAGCCGGATATTATCGAAGATTTATCCATGACTTCTCCAAGATAGTCGGACCACTCACTCGACTAACCCGCAAGCAAGTCAAGTTTGAGTGGAATGACAAGTGCGAGGCGAGTTTCCAAGAGTCAAGAAATGACTTACTACGCCTTCTGATCTTAGCCCTTCCAAAGGGAACAAAGAACTTTGTCGTCTCATGATGATGCATCAAATGAAGGACTAGGAGCAAAGCTCATGTAGGAAGGAAAAGTTATCGCTTATGCATCACGAAATCTCAAGCCGTATGAAGCCAATTATCCAACGCATGACTTGGAATTGGCAAATGATAGTTTTCGCGTTGAAGAAATGGAGACACTATCTCTACGGAGCAACATTCACGGTTTTCCACGATCATAAGAGCTTAAAGTATCTATTCTCTCGTAAAGACCTCAACTGAGGCAACGGAGATGGATGGAGTTGATTGAGGACTATCACTTTGATATTCAATACCATCCCGAAAGCTAACGTCGTAGAGGACGCTCTAAGCGAAAGGCGAGCTTAGCCGACTTATGATTCGAGAGTGGGAATCATTAAAAGAGCCGAGCAATTGGAATCGACGAGAACCAATACTCGATTTCATGTGCTAACATTTCGATTACACCCAATCTGAATGAGATCAAAGAAGCACAAGAGAAAGATACACATCTTCAAAAAAATCGAAGGAGAAGATACTTAAAGGAGAGAGATCGGAATTCTCGGTACGAAGATGGGGTTATCGATTCCGGAATCGAGTGTGTGTACCGAATGACGACGCGATTAGGAATAGAATCCTAGCAGAGGCACACCGTCGAATTACACTATGCATCCTGGAGGAAACAAGATGTATAAGGATTTGAAACGGAGTTATTGGTGGGTAAACATGAAGAACCAAGTAGCAGAATTTGTTGCGAGATGTTTAACTTGTCAACAGTAAAAGCAGAACACCAACGACGATCTGGTTTACTACAACCGTTGAGAATTCCCGAGTGGAAATGGGAACACATAACAATGGACTTCGTGACGGATCTACCAAGGACCGAGGAGGCCATGATGCTATTTGGGTAGTTGTAGACCGACTCACGAAATCTTCACACTTTTTACCCATCAAGAAAACCGATAGCTTGCGAAACTTGCACGATTTATATCCGAGAAATTATTCGACCGCATGGAGTACCGGTCGATATAGTATCCGATGCAGATACCCGAGGTTTGTCTCCAGTTTTGGAAGTGCTTGCACGAGGAATTGGGTACCTCACTAAGTTTCAAAGACAAGAAGACATCCACAAACCGATGGACGACTGAGCGAACAATTTAAACCCTTGAAGATATGTCTGCGAGCCCGCACTTGGATTTTCAAGGAAGTTGGAATTCGCACTTACCATTAGCCGAGTTCGCCTACAATAACAGCTTATCGTGCCACGATTGGGATGGCACCTACGAGGCATTGTATGAGCGAAAATGTAGATCCCCACTACACTTTGAGATTGATGACCAATGGACTCGAAAGAGAAACAAAAGTCGCCGATTCCAAAGGTCGACTTAGTTCAGAGGCCATGGAGAAGGTCAAGCTGATCAAGGAGCGGATTCGCATAGCTCGAGCCGCCAAAAGAGTTATGCGGACAAGAGAAGAAAGGATTTGGAATTTGAAGTCGGTGATGAAGTATTTCTCAGACTCTCACCACGGAAAGGATTGATCAATCCGAAGAAAGGAGGCAAGTTGAGTCCGAGATATGTTGGACCTTACAAGATTTTACAAAGGATCGGGAAGTTAGCTTACAGACACGAGTTACCAGCACCATATGCGGGAATGCACGATGTATTCCACGTGTCGAGACTGAAGAAGTATCCACCAGATCCCGAGCATATCATCACTCGAGATACTCCTCCTCTAATGGAAAATCTATCCTACACCGAGAGGCCAATCCGGATCATTCATCAGCAGATACGACAGTTGCGTAAGAGAGAAATCCCGATGGTTAAAGTGGTGTGGCAGAACCACAACCGAGACGAAGACGTAACATGGGAAATGGAAGAAGACATGAGGAATCAATATCCAGAACTATTCTGAAGAGAATTTGGGGACCAAATTCTTTTAAGGAGGGGAGGATGTGAAACACCGATTTTTCCGAGCTATTAATTGATCCTTATTGTCGTTTATACTTTTGATCGACTATTTTACCGCGTCATTTTGACGGGTAATTATTAATAATATATACATTTTATATTTTATTTCATTTTATTTAATTACTTGTGATCATGATCTTTATTAAATCTATTCCTCATTTATGATCACTTGATTGATCATTATTACTATTTTTGTATTTATTAGTCACCTTAGAATTTTAAGAGACTATTTATTTTAGAGACTTTTACCTTATAGAATTAAGATTTTTGATTTAGATTAAGTGATCATGAGACTTACAAGTGATCAAGGAAATCACTAATTATTTTGGAGATTGATATATTTCACCTATTATCATCAAATTTGGGACAAAACAAATATATATGGAATTACCATAATACCCTTGAAGTGGACGGCCAACATGGATATTTTGGAGTAAAAATATCATCCAACTCTTGTACACCTACACCATATATTAGTCATCTTGTGTATAATTATATCATTAATTCAAACATTATACACATCATCTTATACACCAATTCTTTATTACTATTTTTCCCAACTTATTCCCACTTTACCAACATTCTTCTCAATATTCCCCAACACCATTCAAGCCCATGCTTTGACTTGCACTTTGTCTCCCATGCAAGAAGCAAATTACAAGCTTGAAAAATTTTCTCCTTCTCTCTCTCCCTAGTACACGGCCACAAGGCCAATTTTTTCAAAAATTTGGATCAAAAATTTCACCAACACATTTGATCTTCCAAATCAATTCTCCTCCTTCTCTCTAAAAAACTCCCAACTTCTCTCTATTCTTCCTCTCACTTTCTTCTTCAATACTTAGAAAATTTTCAAGATTTTTCCTCCCTATTTTCGAAAAAATCGAACCAAACTATACCAAGGTAAGAAATTTTATCTTCAATCCATTTTTGGATATCACATTGTTCATCTCTTCCACCTTCTTAACTTAAGTTTGAATTTGGTTTGGAGGTACATTTAGAAGACCTTGAAGATTAGAGCTTGACAACATTTTTTAAGAAGGACCTCAAGCTTGAAGAGAAAATAATAGAGGAAATTAGACTACAAGGTAAGAATTGAGTACTAGACCCCTTCTTCCCTATTCTTTCTATTTTTTTCAAATTTTAACTGTTAGTCCAAGTGGCTACGATAATCTAGAGGGGGGTGAATAGATTATGCCGATATTTCGCAAATCACCATCTTTTTCGAATCAACAAGTAAATGACAAGAATGTAAATACGGAAATTAAACAACACTCGTTGATTTAAAGAGGTTCAACCCACCTAGGGCCTAATCTTCTACCACCCCAGTATCTCCGAGATGGATTTCAAAAAGAAAAAGATTTTATTAATTACCACAATTAATACAACACCTTGATGATCACCACAATCCTCTTACAACACCTTCAAGGAGATTACCACAATCTTCCTTCACCACCTTTGAAGAGTACCACACTCTTCAAACACCTATCACCTAAATCACCCAAGTGTAATCTTACCACAAGAATACTCACAAGGATGTCTTGTGTTGAATGATGGACAAAATTCAAGATTACAACTCTATGAAACCAATACAAAGATTGAGTGCAAGTGTAATCAAGAATCAAAAAGCCTAGACCTCAAAGATGTGCAAGTGAAAGTACTTGGCTATTACAACAAGAATGTAAAAATGAAGGCTTGAGCAATTTGCAGATTTCTTGTTGTGTATTTTGCTTGTATGTGTTGTATCTTGTGTCTTCAATTCATCCTCTATTTATAGGGAAGCTTCACCAACATAGGCTCCCAACATAGGCTCCTCTATCTTCACTTTTGTCTACAAAAAGAAGATCACAAGATGTAGAAATATTGTACAAAATTGAAAAGCAAATCTTGTTGTCACAGATTGCAACGGTTGGAATTTTGCTGTCAAAAAATAATATAGGGCGACCGGTTGCCCTGTTGAAGATTTCAACCGTTTTAAAAAATAGTGCGATCCGGTAGGGGTTGCGGGGGTGCGACGGGTCGGAGGGGTTCGACCGGCCGCCTGTGGGTGCGACCGATCGGCCCTCCCGGACCGGTCCCCCGCTCCATTTTTCAAGTCCGTAAGTTCTGCTTTCGTGTTTTCTTATCTTCGTGCAGTCGACCATTTGGGCGACCGGCCGACTTCCCTTTGAAATGTTGTCCGATATTTTTCAAAAATAAACTTCAAGAAATACTCCAAAAAATTAGTAAAAATATTTTAAATCATTTGGGAGTATTTAGACAACATTTATAAACATAGTTTTGGTGTAAAAACCAATTTAAACAAAACCATCAAAAGTGTTGTCCAATTTTTATCAAATTAAAAACTAAGAAATACTCCAAAAATTAGTAAAAACATTTTAAATCATTTAGGAGTATTTGGACAACATATAAAAACATTGTTTTGGTATAAAATCTTATTAAAACAAAATCATCAAAATCTTGATAAAAACATTTATCTAACAAACTCCCCCTTTTTGATGATTACAAACCAAAACAATTTTAGAAGGACGATTTTAAAACAAAACAAATTTTCCGGTTTTAAAACAACAATCAATTACAAACAAGATACATCATAAGTACAAGCACACAAGGATAGGAGCAAAGATTTTTCAAAATCATTTTTGCACAAGCTCCCCTATCAACATGCATATAAAGAACAAGTATACAAGCAACAACTAAAAGCTAAAAGCTTAGCTTTCACAACTTAAGCTTGAATTTCATGAGCTTATAAGCTCCCCTGTCACAAAACATCATTAGTCAAGCATAAAAGTCCACAATACATCAAATGGACTAAGCATTGTTCACAAATTTTTATGGCTTTCAAGAGCCCTAGCTTATAGCTTTTCTTTCAAGCTTATTTTCGCTTCTTTGAGCGTATGAGCATTTTTCCTGTTTCTCCCCTTTGGAATCATCAAAAAGAATATTAGCACGATAAAAACATCATATATTCATATCAAAGTGCGCAAATTTATCGATTTATCGAGCTTATTGAAAATTGAAGCTTAAATTCCAAGTAAAAGGGAAAAGTTGATCAATTGACTTGCAAAAGCTCATTTGATTGATAAAACATGATCTCTATAAACTTATATGACTTTTCAAATCGAGAGAATCACGTAGGTGATGAATTTTTCATTGAAACATTTTGTCGAACACTTGGCGTGCGTCGAATAAAACTAGAAGTATATAACGCCTTTGAAATTCATTTAAGCCAAAAAAACTTTCATCACCAATTCAGTTCAAACAACATTCAATACATCATAAATATTAAGCTCATCACATTCATATGAAATTAGCATCAAGAATTTTGCAAATAAGTCAAAATCTCAAGGGTTCAACCCAATTGAGCAAATGGAGTAGAATTCTTACCATTTATTCGGTAAAGATGAGCAATGATGATGATAATCGAGCTTAATGAAGTCCAAAAAAATGAAACATATACAAGAAAATACATTTGAAGTGAAATTTTAGTGTATTTGGCGAAGGGGACGAAAAATAGACAAAATAAGTCACAATGGCTGAAACTGAAGACAGAACCGAATTTAACCAAAATTTGTTGACGGGCGACCGGTCATTGTTGAGGGCGACCGGTCGACGTTGAGGGCGACCGGTTGCCCTCAACCTCTTCAGCCCACTGTTTTGATAAAATTTCCAAAATCCGAATTTTCAACCAAAAATCCGATTTTTCGCCCCTAAGTTTTAAAAACGTGCAAAATGCAATCATAGACCTCATTCAATATGCATTATGCCTAACCGAGCTCGTATTGATGCAAAAGTCTCGGAAGTTAGCGGTTTAGTAAAAATGTCCGCTAATTGATCTTGAGATGGTACAAAAGATATCTCAATTTTTCGTTTTGAGACACAATCCCTTAGAAAATGATGTCGAATCTCAATATGTTTAGTACGGTTATGATGAACCGGGTTTTGAGCAATATTTATAGCGGATATGTTATCACAAAAGATAGGAACAATTTCAAAAGAACATTTATAATCCGCTAAAGTTTTGTTTCATCCAAAGAAGTTGAGTACAACAAAATGTCATGCGGAAATATATTCGCTTCGCCGTTGAAAGTGAAACACAATTTTGCTTCTTTGAAAACCAAGATACTAGGCAATCGCTTAAAATTGACATGATCCGAATTACTTTTCCGATCATCAATATTTCCCGCATAGTCCGAATCACTATAACCTTTAAGAGAAAAATTTTCATTCTTTGGATAAAATAAACCATATTGAATAGTGCCTTTCAAATATCGAAAAATCCTTTTAACGGCACTTAAATAAGATTCTTTGGAATTGCTTTGAAAACGAGTGCATAGGCATACGGCATGAAAGAATGTCCGGTCTTGCGCGATTAAATAAAGTAAACTACCAATCATACCTCTATATTTGGATTCATCAACCGATTTGCCTTTTTCATCTTTGTCAATCTTGACGTTTGTTGCCATTGGGGTAGAGAGACGGTTCTTCCTTCTTCAATGCCAAATTTCTTCAAAAGTTCCTTTGTATATTTTAATTGAGAAATATAAATTCCTTCTTGGCATTGCTTAATTTGAAGTCCAAGGAAGAAGTTGAGCTCCCCATCATGCTCATTTCAAATTCACCTTGCATTAACTTAGAAAATTTCTTGCACGAGGATTCATTAGTAGCACCGAAAATAATATCATCAACATAAATTTGCACTAATAAGCAATCTTGCCCTTTTTCAAAAACAAAGAGAGTAGTGTCAACTTTACCTCTTGTAAAACCATTTTGCAAAAGAAAAGAGCTAAGTCTATCATACCATGCACGGGTGCTTGTTTCAAACCATACAAGGCCTTTTTAAGTCTATAAACATCATTAGGCCTAGAAAAATTTTCAAACCCCGGAGGTTGTTTTACATAGACTTCTTCTTGAATAATACCATTTAAAAATGTGGATTTTACATCCATTTGGTAAAGCTTGAAATTTTTAAAACAAGAATAGGCAAGTAAAATACGAATAGCTTCGAAACGTGCTACGGGTGCAAATGTTTCATCATAATCAATACCTTCTTCTTGACAATAACCTTGAGCTACTAACCTTGCTTTGTTTCGAACAATATTGCCTTGGTCATCGAGCTTGTTCCTAAATACCCATTTTGTACCAATAACGGTTTGAGATGGAGGACAAGGTACTAATTCCCATACATCATTCCTTTCAAATTGATTCAACTCTTGCATTTCTAAAAACCAATCCTCATCTTCAATGGCTTCCTTAGCATTTTTAGGCTCTTTTTGAGATATAAGAGCTTTCTCGGCAAATTTTCCTCGAGTCATTACTTTATCAAGGGGATCACCAATAATAAGATCTTTTTGGGTGATCTCCCTAAAATTTCAATGCTACGGGAAGATTCGAAGTATCACCTTTATCTTCTTGAGGAACACTTGAGCTTGAAGGTTGATCATTTTGAGTTTCATCTTGAACAATGGTTTCAACGATATCCTCTTCATCACTTTCATCATTGGGTATCCTTTCAACACCCGAAGCTTCATTGAATTTGACATGGATAGATTCTTCAACAACCCCACTAGTCTTATTATAAACCCGATATGGTTTGCTCTTGATTGAATACCCCATAAATATTCCTTCATCGGCCTTAGGATCAAGTTTGTCTAATTGATCCTTAGTATTCAAAATAAAACATTTACATCCAAATATTTTGAAATAACTAATATTTGGAGTTCTTCCTTTCCAAAGCTCATATGGAGTTTTATTCATTTTAGGACGAATATAAACTCGATTAATGACATAGCAAGCGGTACTTACGGCTTCGGCCTAAAAATATTTTGGAAGTGAAAATTCATTGAGCATGGACCGACTCATTTCTTGAAGTGTCCGATTCTTCCTTTCGGCTACTCCATTTTGTTGAGGTGTCCTTGAGCCGAATAATTATGACTATATCCCTTGGTTTCACAAAAGACTCTAAATTCCACAAATTCTCCACCTCGATCACTTCGAATGGACTTAATAGTATTTTCCTTTTCATTTTCAATGAGTCTACACAACCTAACAAACTCATTAACGGCATCGCTTTTATTTGTAAGAAATAGAGCCCAAGTATATCTAGAAAAATCATCAACTACAACAAAAGTGTAATGTTTTCCACTTAGACTTGTCGTACCAATATCCCCATACAAATCAAGATGAAGCATTTGTAGGGGTTTGGTAGTGGAAATTTCATTTTTGGGCTTAAAACTACTCTTAACTAATTTGTTCTTTTGACAAGTGTCACATAAGCCAAGATTTTCAAAATTCAATTTGGGTAGTCCTTTTACATGTTGGTTTTTGTAAATAGTTTGCAAATTTTTGTATCCAACATGTCCAAATCGCCTATGTCATAAGTTAGTTAAATCATTATTGGCGACAAGACAAGAAACATTGACTAACCAAATCACTTGTACAAATTTTGTAAAGATTGCCTTTTCTAATTGCTTCACAAATAATTTTATCATTTTTGGAAATAAGGCATTTTTCTTTATTAAAAACAACATTATAATTTGAGTCACAAAGTTGGCTAACACTTATCAAATTGAACTTAAGCCCTTCTACTAAAAGAACATTACTAAGAGAGAAAGAAGAGTTACCAATTTCTCCATTTCCAAGAATTCTTCCTTTGCCATTGCCGAACATGACCATACCCTCTTCTTGGAGCTTGATGTTGGTAAAAAGTTCTCTCTTTCCGGTCATATGGCGTGAACATCCGCTATCCACGAGCCATTTTGAATCTTCCATTGTTGTTATAGCCCCTATAACCTACAAAGGAATTATTTTTAGGTACCCTATAATTTTGGGGTCCATGGGGGTTAGCCTTGAGACCTTTAGGTCTCCAATAATAGCTAAAATTATTCTTCAATTTACAATTGCTAGCATAGTGTCCATTCTTACCACAATAAAAACAAGTAATAATACGAGGACTACTAGCACGTACAAAGGTTGGACCTTGGTCTTTTTTCTTAAAAGCATTTTGAAAAGGTTTATAACCAAGTCCTAATTTAGAATGTTCACCTCTTTGTGCATCTAAAATTTTTGTGACTTTATCCGTACTTAAATTGAATCGATGCACATCCTTTTTCAAATTTTCAATATCATTTGTGAGCGTTTGTTTTTCGTTTTCAAGAGTACGGACCATAGTAAGAGTAATAGCATGAGCTTTATCAAGAGAGTCATAAGAAAAATAATTTATCCTTTTCTAGTTTAAGCTCTTTATGCTCCTTTTTCAAATTCTTGTATTTAACAATCAAATTTTGAAACTCATTTTGCAATTCATCAAAATCACATTTGGGTTTATATTCCATAAGTCTATGCTGATAGTTCACATTATTCCAATCAGCTTGGCTTGGATATTTTCTACCATTCCCATCATATGTATTTCTTCTATGGACTTTCTGGGATTTTTGGTAGCTCTGCTTCTTCTTTACAGAGTATTTTCTGTTTGGAGTTTGCTAAGGGACTCGATCAATCTCTTCTCACTGCCCTTTCAAAGACACTCAATCAAGTTGTTTTCCTTTTCCTTTATAACCAAGGCCAGTTTGCTTGTTATTGTGCTTTGGAGTGAATGTGTGTGCAACATTTAGAGTTTTGGATTTTTCAGACTCTTCATGGCTTGAAGTTCCTTTTTCCAAAATTACTTTTGAGGTTTGACATAGCACAGAGGAATTAAATCCTAAGCCTGTCTTGTCTCCACATTCTCTTTGACTCATAATAAGATCATCCAATGATTTAGATGCCTTAGTGAATGAGGCAATAACATTCTTGAGGTCATTTTCCTCTTTTTCTATAGCAGCAATTTCTCGCTTATTAATTTAGCATTTTCACTTTTTAAACTTTCATTCTCATCACTATTTGACTTAGAGTACTCAGCTCCTTAGTCAGCTTTGAGTTTTGACTTTTGAGTAGGTTGTTTTCCTCATTCAATAGTGTGTGTGAGGATTTAATGTGTTCAAAATCTTTCATCATTTTGCCTAATGAATCATAAAGATCAGTGGGTGATGAAGTGTGTGTGTGTGTCACGGTCTATCATCAAGTGTGTCCGAGTTTGATGAGTTAGATTGTACCTCATCTTCTTGGTCGAGGTTGATCTTGTTCCTTGGCCATCAAGCGGATCGTGGGCTTTTTTCGAGTCACTTGAGTAGTCACTTCATCGCTCTCGAATCAATCACCTGTCTTGACTTGGCATTTTTTGTCTCTCTGCAGCCATCATTGCCTTTTTCTTTTCTTGTCTTCTTTCTCTCAAGACCTTTCTTTCTTCTTCATCCCCTCGTTTGTTGACTACAGGATATGAGCAAATCAATGGCATAGTGACCTGGTTGTCTACGTTCCAACATAGATATTCAGCCTTTTGATCGCTCTTTTTCCATTCTTGGATTGTCACCCTTTGATACTCAACTTTTTGATGATTTGTTCTCTTGGTTGGCCTATCTTCCCTTGATTTAGAGGGGAGCCGAGTGTCTTCCGGAAGATTCACCATTTCCTCTCTTGTAGTTCTTATTAAAGAACTTGTTGAATCTTTTAACCATCGTGGCTATTTCTTCCGGGTCAATGACTTCTTTGACCTCGCTCTCTTCCCATCTTTAACAATTAGAGCAAATTGTTTTGGGTACAAATTGTCTCTTCCTCGTCTTTTCTTCTCGGCTCAAACTCGTAGGCTTTGAGGTCCGAGAATAACTCATGGTTGGATGTCTTTGATAGGTCCATGGAATGTCTCGATGCCATGACTTTCATTTCCCATTCAATTTGAAGACTTTTTAGGATTTTCATACACATTTCTTCTTCTCGTGTATATTCCTTTCCAAGTCAAGTGCATACTCATTTGTGATTTCTCGTGAACTGCGTGCATCCAGTTGATCCAGGTTTTCTCCTGAGATCATTTTGAAGTTCTCAAATTTCAGACAAATGCCGATAATTTGTTTTCTTTGATTTGCTTTCGAGCCTTCACAAATCAATGTCACTTGTCCTGCATTTCTTTAGCCGTTTTGCATGATTTGACTTTATTGAACATGGCTTTGTCCAAGGTTTTGTAGAGGATGTCCTTGGCTACATTGTCCAGGTTGTATCTTTTTCTCTCATCATTTGTCCACTCGCTTCTTGGTTTTTCAACCATGACGTCCGGGAGCAACATCTTCTTCTCCTTCACCGCAGCCCTTCGTATTTGTGTTCACCTTTAATATTTGCAGAGGCCCATCTTCTATCACTATCCACATCTCATCATGTAATGCTGATAGATGAGCCTGCATACGTATTTTCCAATCATCAAATTCTTCGATAGAGAACATAGGGATGCGTGTCAAATTTGCTTCCATGATAATAACTTTTAATGATAAAAATAGTTTTGAAAGTTTAAGTACTAAAGCAGACTTTGAAAAGTTTGGAGATCTAGTTCAAGAACCAGGTGCGGAGGGTTCAATGAACCAACCGCTCTGATACCACTTGTAGGTCCCAAGGGGTGTAAGTGTAAGGTTTAGAAGGGGGGGTTGAATAAACCTTACCAAATTTTCGATTTAGTCCTTTTAAATATTCAGAGTTGATACTTCACAGTTGTGTCCTTGATGAACAAATAATTTAGTCACTCAAGAGAGTTAATCTCTCAACAGACTCAACCGAGTCGTTGATGGAATAACTCACCGTTGGCTCTAAATTAACTCAACTCGTGGTTTTGTTTTCAAATGAAGACTTAACACCCTTAAGTTTGATTAAGCAAGAATTTAGTGCTTGGTTAGTACTTGTATTATCAAATGGATAGCAAATTTATCAAAGATATAAGCGCTTAAAAATGCAGAATTGAAATGCTTTGAAATGTAAATGACACAAAGTGAAATTTTTATAGAGGTTCAAGATGGGATAATTCTTCTACTCCTCTCTTCTCCAACTCCCGGAGGAATCCACTAGGTAATGATCGGTTTACAAAGTGGTAATACCAGACATACAAGTCTTGATCACACAAATGACTTGATCCTTTGGGACTCGATGAGACGCCTTGATCACTCACCAAGCTTCTGACGACTCGAACTTCTTCTTCACAGGCAAACTGCTTTGCTACTACTGACTCACTTGCTTAATCTCTTTGGATTTGATCACGAAGCCCTCCAAAAGCTTAAGACTTGGTTCGACCTTGAACCTTCCTACAATCCTTCGTGGAATGTAGACCCCTTTTCTTCAAAAGTTTCCTCTTCAACTCGATTGAAGTTCTCTTTCCTTCACAGTGAGTGTTGGATTGATGTACTTCGTAATGTAGGCTTGAGGATTAATCTTGAATGATCCGAGAGTATTTCTGTTACACTTAGATTGATTTCTTGAATGTCCGTGGTTCGTAACCTTCTCTCGTAGTCATTCCTCGCCTCTTATAGTGATCTTTCAAAAATTTGCCCGTTGAAGAGATAGGCTTATTTTTGAAAGTCACTTGCATCCGTTGGCTTGTCCTGTTGCAGATCCTTGGAATTGCCATTTCCTCGTATGAATTGTTCTTTCACCTTTTCGTAGTTCGACACGGTGTAGTGCTTCCCATTAGTTCATTCCTTTTGCACGCTTCCGGGACCGAGCACTCCGAGAAAGGTGGTATGGAGATATTACGTGTTTAAGTAAATCTCTTGATTTCTATGCAACGGATCTTTTACGCTTATCTCGACTTGACCGCATTTCCTTGCTTTCCCCAGGTGACTTAGAGTCGCCTTCCAATCATTGGATGACTCTTCTCACTTCAACTTGAGACTTGGCTTTTCTTGAGTTGACTTGACGATACTTCACTCACCGCATCTCACCGCTTCTTCAAGAGAGTTCCCGTCTACTCTTCTTTGCCATACTCACTGTCTCACAAAGAGAGTCTTCCTTCCATCTTGATTGTCTTCTTGCATGTAAGGACGTAGGCGACTTAACTCGGCGCTTGGCTCTCTAATTGTTACAATGCATTTTACAACAAGAATTGGGGTGCCAACTTTCTATTCTAAGTTTTACATGGCATTCATCAAAATCTAAACAATAAAATTCCTAACAATTTCCCCTTTTTGATGATGCCAAAACTTAAACCATTCAAAAATGCAAACAAAGAAAGATACATACGAGATAGTGTATTGACATAGAATGTATGCGCAGAATCAATTCTTTTATTGATCATATCATTCTTGTTCTTTTACACGATCACAAGGTGTATCGAGCACATATTTGTCTACACATAAAATAAAGAATTTATAGCTTTATTACGTAAGACTTACATTGTATGTATTTATATAATAAATACACGAAGGGTTGGACAAGAATACTTCATCTCCTTCGTTTGTCTCCTTCTTTCATCTTGTTCAAGATCTTCTTCTCTTCTTCTCTTTTTCTCGTCGTCGCTTGCCTTCTTTTTCTTTTCATATGCCTTCCTGGCAGCTTCATCTCTTCTTATTCTTTCCTGTCTCTCCTCCCATAGCCGAGTTTGTCTCTTGTTTTCTTCTTCTAGTCTTTTTACGTACTCGGCGTTAGTTTTAGCCACTTGCAAATTTGCTACTTGGTCAAGCCCACCAAAGAGATCCCTCCTTTCTTTCCTGGATCCACGTATTCAATGTTTTGGGCGAGAGCCTGTCCAAGCTTCTTCCTCCACTATCGCTTCTTCCTCTACCTCTGCGGGCGTATATCAGATCGAGTCTTCTTCTTTCCAAATGAGTGACCACGGAGTGACCAAGAGAGCGATCGCCGTAGTCTGCTGCTGTCGCCTTCTTCACATAACGTGAGACCCTTTTCCCAAGATAAGTCCCAAGCTTGAGCCATGACATATTTGCAAAGTATCCCCGATTCGAGCGTTTTAAATTCATCAACCGATCGTGGCTCGTTCCCGACATCCGAGATGGCATAAGTGTCTCGCTCACCGGAATGCCTCCGTGTTCTTTCAAGATGTTCATAATTCGGGCATCCATTCTTCCTTCCACTTCCTTCATCCCTCGCTTCAATTGTTTTTCTCTTATCGGCCATGGATATAGCAAGAGTGTTGGAGTGGCGAGAGTCACAGGGGAGTTTGTTGCTTATAATGTCACCGTGATAGGACCTTGTTGGGGGTTTGTGCAATCATCAAGGTCACATCCGCGATCCTTCCCCTCAACAAGCTTTCCTTTCTTTTGTTTCAAAACTTCCTCACCGATTTTCCCTTCTCATCTGCTTCTTTTCTTTTTCACCTTCAGATTTTACGCTTTAAGGTATTCCTCTTCCCCCTTTTTGGCATCATCAAAGGATAGAGGAACCCCAGGGAACATCTTTGCAAAGCGGGAAGTCGAGCCTGGCGATAGTCGAGTTACGCTTCAAGTCTCGCTGCGTTGTAAGCGACATGGAATTCGGATCGAGTAGCCTTGGACTCTCACAAATCACTTCATCTCACCATGAGGAGGCTGAATTTTCTAGTCATGTGTTCTTCCAACCGTTGAGATCATTTGTATTTTGCTCACGCAGCTTTTATCTCGCAGTGTGAGCTTCATGCATGTGCTCAATATGTTCTCTCACCTTCGTTTTTGCATCGGCATTTTCACTCTCCATACCAAAGACTTGTTGAACAATGTCCTCAAGAATCTAACTTGTTCCACACGCATTGTTTGTCAGTGTTGCCACTATTCCCGATACGGATCATGCCTCTTAAATCACCGTAAGGTTGGCATCTCTCAAGTTGTCCAATCGCATGTCCAAAGAGGCCTCGATGCCTCTCCATCCGTTCAACCTCAAAAAAATAGTGCCTTGAACACTTCTCGAACTTCAATGATTCTTCCGCTGGTTTGCGGTGATGGCCATACAAATATCAAAGTCATAAGCGGTACGAACAATGGTGCCTCGATGAAAAACGGAGCTGGTGCTGTGATAGCGTGCGCGCTCATTCTTCGACTCTTCATGGAGGTCGGGTACCTCCAGGGAAAAAGGAAAAGATTCTATAAAAGATTCATCACCGCCCACCGGGATTTGTTCGATGATGAGCGGTGCGCGTGAAGTTCTTTTTTTAGGAATCGACCTGCCGCAGCCTTGAGGAGCTCGCGCGGTGGTCTCTTGTTCACCGGTCTTGTTGTGAAGTGGACCCGCTTGCCGAGCCTCAACAGTCTCAACAACCGTTGGTCTCAAATTGATTTGTCCATTTAAGTAGACGGTCCTCGCCTTATCGAGCGTCATCGGACGATGATGAGATTTCCATTGGTGGCTCATCATCAAAGTTAAAGGTTTGACGAGTAGTCTTGGGATCGACTTGCTCGTGCTTGGAACATCCGCACCGAGTCTTTTGGATTTGCACGGGGATGACTCGGCTTCTTCATCGCCTTCCGATCCCGAAAGGTTATATCGGGATTATCCTGGGAATCATGAAGTGCGCTTATCTCCTTCTCGGATGGGTCGATGATAGCAGGAGGGATGTTCTCTCGTCGCCTCTTTACCCCGGGAAGTCTCAACCTCCCATGGGCCTTCGCACTCCGGCGAGTCTCTCTCTCGCAATGAGGCCTTGGTCTTCCCTTTCGACAAAGTCGTCACCGTCTTAGGGTCTTCTCGTGGTGGCATCCATTGGAGTCTCAACCCCATGGATTGCACTTTCATCGCCCAGAGTGTTAACTCCCGGGGTTGTTCCTTCTTGTGCCTCGATTGCATCGCCAGTCATTAGCCTTTCGGAGTAGCTTGGCACCTCGGTCACCGAGACAGTCTCAATCGTCCGAGCTTCGTTGATGGCAACTTGTTGTTCTTCTTGTGTTTGTGTTTTCTCTCCTTCGCCTCCTTGATTCGTTGTGGAGTCAACTGCGCATCCTCCGACCTTGCCGCAGCCGGAGGGAGTTTCCCCCTCACCGGCGCACCACCGAGTGACTTGAAATGGGGTCACTCGTCTCCAAACTCCCGGCTATTTCGATTGAATGTTCAGTTGGGGCGGGTAAAACACCTTCAATAGGGGTTGGCTCGACCGGGGTCCCCATTGTCCCGGTTCATCGCCAGTTCCTTATTGCTTTCTTCCGAGTGAGCTGGGGAAGTGGTGGCAAGAACAACAACAACAGGCGATTTGTTGAACCACTCCCATTGGATCAATTTCGGTGTGTTCGAGGACTCTCCTGGTCCCTCCATCGCTTTGCTCGTGAAGGATTCTCGATTCATGCAATGCTTGCTGCATTTGCAACTCTTCTCAGAGCAAAGAAGATTCTCCTGGATCCTCATCACCGCCGAGAAGACATCAAGGAGAGGATGTGTGTGTTACGTGGTGCCGAGATAGGGCGGATGTTGGCCTTCTCACGTGCCTCGGCTTCCTCAACTTGCTTTTCTCTCTCCTTTTCCTTGAAAATCTGCAGGATGTCTATGCGATTGTCTTCATCAAGTCTTTGGGAGCACAGTGGATAGTCCAAGGAAATTTAGCAGCTTCCTCTTCTTCTTCTATAAACTCGTGCCATTGGAACTGTTCCTTGACTTACTCAACTTCCATTTCTCCACTCACGCAGACGATTTTGGATGTCCGGGTAAGGTGGAGATAGGATCATTACATCACTATCCGCTCTAGCAGTTCTTTCTTGTGTTTCAAAATTGTGTGAACTACACTGTGTCTTGAGTTGCCTCTCGCACGACGCCTTCAAGATTTGGTCAAGTTTCATCAACTACATCCGAGACTCTACTCCTCCCAAAGCAGCCTCCCAGATTTGCTCTAGCCGAGTGGTGACTCAAATGGTTTCTTAAGCTCGGATCGCTTGATGATTCTTCTTCGTCTCCTAGTTTGTACCGGAGGGATTTACTCGTTCGAGAGACGGTGTCCTCTCGAGTCTTGGGGCGGGCGGGGGCTTGGCCGTGTCTTTTTCGAGGAGCGGGCCATCGTGGCTTCTCGGTTCTCCTCTTTTTGACGATCGGAGAAGGTATTTGTGAGTCCTTCTCGACCGGCTAGCTGCAGGGGCAGGAGACACGGCCGCAGGGGCAGTGACTGCTGCAGGGCAGGTGACTCTCTGCGGGCAGGAGTATGTTTGGTTTTCTTTCTTTGCGGGGGGCGTGTCTTCTTAGTAGCAGCAGCGCTCTCTTCTTGGGTGGAGAGGAAACAACAGTATCTTCGGTGGTCACCGATTCCCCCTCATTGGTGTCGCTCTCTTGGCGTAAGCTCTCTTCAGGCGCCGAGAGAGGTTTGCTCAACATCCTCTTGTTAACATGGAATGCCTTCCCATGTCTAAGAGGGACTCCTTTCACCTCCATTAGCCGGCCAATCACTAGGCCATATCCTAGGATCCTCCAAATGTGCCATCTTCTTTGAAGGATTTGTTCCCCACGCTTACGCAGAGTCTGCCGTAGACAAACTCACCCGCTTTATCTTCTTTTTCTCGATGATTGCGGCCATTACAATCAGCTTTGCCTTTGATAGTTGGTCAAAGCGGCCAAATTTGATGTCGATACATTTGGCAACTATGTCCAAAGCCTTGTGATAATCCTCCTTCAAATAGCTCTTGTTTGTCAGATACACTATTTTATCAAAGCAAAGTCGGGCTTGGCTATTTCTTTTCAAGCATCGCCAAGTTTACATCGCCCGTTAATCTCGATGCTCCTTTTGGCCGGTAGTGAGCAATGTTCACCAAATCCTTGCGTAGATAGTCACCGCTTCCGTAAGGTATGAATGAGATGACTTGATTCCTTCATCGTGAATCTCGGCATTCACGAGAATTGTGCGACCTCCTCCACATATGTCATCGGATATTCTAATGTTAGAAACGGTTTCGGCCGGTCGTTTCCAACTTTTCAACGATTTTCTTCACTAGGGTGTCGTCGGACCCCTGTTTCACTATTCCGTCGAAATCCACCGTAGAACCGTGTGGATTTGCTTTCCTAACTTGGTAAAGTCATAAGTTGGTGCCATTTTTCAGATTATATCGAAGAAAAACTCGGAATTGATTTGAAGATTGATAGGGTTTCGAGAGAAGTTTTTGCCTTTGCTTTTGAGAGAAAGAAATGAACAGTTTTAGAAGTGTGAGAGAGAAACGACGAAAATGGTTTAAATATGGTTTATGAAAGGACGTGCGGGTGGTTTTTGAAATGTGATCGAAATCAACGGCTTAGATTTTGCACGCCTATTTAGCATTTAATGTCTCGTATTTAATGCGGCAAAGATTTATATCCAATCATAAGCTTGGTGTGCGGCTTTATGTCCGTACACATCATCATTATCTTTGACGTATTCCTTAAAACATTCCCGCTTAGTCAAAACGATCCGTTTTTGTCACTTTGCTCATAAGTTATTCAAATTATCCCTTAGTTGATTTAACTCTACTTCTCACGGTTCTCTTAGTGACTCAAATATCACCGACTTGTAGTCATCTTTCCGATATCTGGTGATTCTTGGTGATTTACTTTTCGGCTCCTTTTCACCCCCTTTTCTGTTCCATTTCTTTTCTTTGATTCTTCCGAGTGTCACCACTCAATTAACCCCAACTCATGCTTGAGTTCTTCAAATCTTGACTCACATAATGGTTTTGTGAAGATGTCGGCTAGTTGTTTATCGCTTGAGATATATTCCAGGATGATGTCCTTCTTTTCAACATGATCTCTTATGAAGTGATATCGACATCAATATGCTTTGTTCTTGAATGCAACACAGATTTTGAGTGATTGCAATTGCACTTGTGTTATCACACATGATTGGAATTTCTTTTTCCTCAACTTCATAGTCTCTCACCTTTGTCTCATCCATAGGACTTGGGCACAACACTTGCCCAGCCTATGTATTCTCGCTTGACTATAGAGGTGGCTATGGAGTTTTGCTTCTTGCTAAACCAGAAATCACTGTTTCCTAGCATTTGACATGTGCCTCAAGTGCTCTTCCTGCTTACTCGCATCCAAAGATAGTCGGGATCAATAGCCAATTAGCTTGAATCCACCTTCCTTTGGATACCATAGGCCTACTTCTTGGCTTCCTTTTAAGTATCTCAATATTCTCTTAGTTCTTTGTCATGTGGCTCTCTTTTGGAGCAGATTGAAATCTTGCACATACACCTACAAAGAAAGGTGATGTCCGCCACGCTGGCGTGAGATAGAGCAATGATCCAATAAGTGCTCAGATCCGGTTTGATCTACGTGCTTGCCATCCGCATCCATATCCATTTTGATGATGTATTCATTGGTATTTTCACGAAGACTTCTCTTCCATACCAAATTTCTTCATTAAATCTCTGTGTATTTTGTTTGACTTATGAAGGTTCCATCCTTCACTTGTTTCACTTGGAGTCCAAGGAAGAATGCCGCCTCTCCCATCATGCTCATTTCAAATTTACTTTGCATGAGGTTTGAAAACTTTTCACACACTCTTTGTTTGTGGATCCAAAAATGATGTCATCCACATATATTTGAACAAGCAAGATACTCTTTTTGTCTTGAATTACGAAAAGTGTTCTATCTACTTTTCCTTTTGTGAATCCATTTTTGGTTAGGAATTGTGACAAGGTGTCATACCATGCTCGGGTGCCTGTTTCAATCCATATAGAGCTTTCTTGAGTTTGTATACCTTATCTCCAAGAGTCTTCGCTCAAATCCTGGAGGTTGTTCAACATACACTTCTTCTTCCAATAAACCATTTAGGAATGCACTTTTTACATCCATCGATATACAATGCAATTCTTGTGAGTCGCATAGGCAAGAAACATCCTTATAGCTTCCAATCTTGCTACAGGGGCAAATGTTTCATCAAAATCTATCCCTTCTTCTTGGCAATATCCTTTGGCTACTAGTCTTGCTTTGTTTCTTACCACGTAACCTTCCTCGTTCATCTTATTTCGAACACCCATTTGGTGCCAATAACATTTTGATGTATGTGTCTTTGCACTAATTCCCACACTTTATTTCTTTCAAACTGATTCACTCTTCTTGCATAGCTTGAATCCAATGTGTGTCGTCCAATGCTTGTGACACGTCTTTGGGCTCTATTTGTGAGATGAAGCATGTGAACATGGCTTCTTGTTGAGTTCGGATCTTGTTTTGACACCTTCTCTTATATCTCCAATGACAAGTTCTCGTGGATGGTCTCTCGGCCATCTTACATCGAGTTGGAGTAAGTTAGTTGATTCATCGACTTGCACTGTGTTGTTGTGGTCACTCTCTCGTAATCACTTAGCTGCAAATTTTCCAAATTGTCTTTGAGATTCAGCTATCTCGTCTTCTTCAATTGATAATTCCAGCTTGACTTGACAAAGATAGGGACTCTTCTCAGATGGTTGGATGATTCACTTATCACCGACTGACTCTTCAATGTCTTCTCCATTTACATTTGGCTCATCGAATACTACATGAATGGATTCTTCTCAACCATAGTTCTTTTGTTGAGTATCCTCAGGCTTTGCTTTCACCGGTGAGTATCTAAGAAGATACCTTCATCGACTTTAGCATCAAAAGCCTTTAGGTTGTCTTTGCCATTGTTGTGGATGAAGCATTTACATCCAAATATTCTCAAATATGCAACATTTGGTTTTCTTCCACCGGATCTCATAGGGAGTCTTTGTCACCGTATATTTATCATACATATGTTTTGGGTGTAGCAAGTCATGTTGATTGCTTGACCCAAAATCTTTTTGTAACCCCGCCTAAACATGGTCCTTGCTTTGCTTCTTTGAGGGTTCTTTCTTCTTTTCGCAACTCCATTCTCATTGTGGAGTCCTTGTCAGCGATAGTTCATGACCAATACCATTTTCAATACAATATCGAGTTATTATTCCATTGACAAACTCGGTTCCTCTGTCGATCTTATTTTGATAATGGTTTGACTCTTCTCGTTTTGAATCCTCTTCATCACCGTGGTAGTTTTTGTAGAGTTTCTTTCTTCTTACACATGAAAATTGTCCATGTATATCTTGAGTAGTCATCTACTACTACCAAGGTGTATTTCTTTCCACTTATGTTTGGCCGGTTCCACTTTGGGCCAAATAGATCCATATGAAGCGATGCAATATTCTTGTTGAGGATGGGCATGTTTTTCTTTGAATGACGACTTGATTTGTTTTCCCTTCGACATCGTCACATATACTCTCCTTCTTGTATCTTGAGTCCGGAAGTCCTTCCACAAGATGACTTCTTGCCCGACTTGTTAATCGTTTTGAAATTCAGGTGACTCAACTTTTTGTGCCACACCAACTTGATTCAAATTGTTTTGCTAGTAGACAGTCTTTGGGTGTTGCGTTGACCAATCCACTACATACATATTTTTCTCGTCTACATCCTTGCAAAGACAACTTCATTTGATTCAATATCTTTGATTTGGCATATACCCATGTTGAATCCAACATTGTAGCCCTTGTCACGAGTTGATCGATGCTCGATAAGTTGAAGTTGAGTCCTTCAACATATGCAACATCCGTGATTTCTAACCCATTCCTCTTGATGGATCCAATGCCTCTTATTTCACCAGGAGCTTCATTTCCTCCAAATATGACTTTTGCTCCTTTAACTTCCTTGAATTTTGACAGATTTTTCTTATTTCTGTCATATGTCCGGAATGTACCACTATCCATGTACCAGGTTCCTTGGCACTCACTTTGTTCCTTGAACCTGCGCAATCAAGAAAATTAAGTTTTAGGTACCCATACTTGTCCGGGTCCCGAGGGGTTAGAATTGTAAGATGATCCAACCAACTTATAGCCAAATGATTTGACTCTAAGGGGTTGCCATCTATCGCTGCCATAATAATAATTAATCCTGGCAAATTGCTTGGGGATTCTAGGTTCATACAAATTGTCTCTTTTGTCTGTATGCCGTGTATGTGTTTTAGCAATTGCCTTCCTTGGGTAATTGTGGTGTCTTTGAGTGTAGTGCCTAGGTGCATATGTGTGTTTGATGAAAGCTCTTATGCTTTTGGAATGGCCTTTGTCGAGCTCTGGCCTTTGCCATTTGGGCTTATATTCCATAAGTCTATCTTTGATAGTTCACATTATTCCAATCACTTGGCTTGGATATTTTCTACCATTCCCATCATATGTATTTCTTCTATGGACTTTCTTCGGGATTTTTGGTAGCTCGCTTCTTCTTTTCTGAGTATTTTTCTGTTTGGAGTTTGCCGAGGGACTCGATCAATCTCTTCTCACATTGTCCTTTCAAAGACACTCAATCGGCCATTTTCCTTTTCCTTTATAACCAAGGCCAGTTTGCTTGTTATTGTGCTTTGGAGTGAATGTGTGTGCAACATTTAGAGTTTTGGATTTTTCGGACTCTTCATGGCTTGAAGTTCCTTTTTCCAAAATTACTTTTGAGGTTTGACATAGCACAGAGGAATTAAATCCTAAGCATGTCTTGTCTCCACATTCTCTTTGACTCATAATAAGATCATCCAATGATTTAGATGCCTTAGTGAATGAGGCAATAACATTCTTGAGGTCATTTTCCTCTTTTCTATAGCAGCAATTTCTCGCTATTAATTTAGCATTTTCAAATTTTTAAACTTTCATTCTCATCGGCTATTTGACTTAGAGTACTCGGCTCCTTAGTCGACTTTGAGTTTTGACTTTTGAGTAGGCTTTTTCTCATTCAATAGTGTGTGTGAGGATTTAATGTGTTCAAAATCTTTCATCATTTTGCCTAATGAATCATAAAGATCGAGTGGGTGATGAAGTGTGTGTGTCACGATCACTATCATCAAGTGTCGAGTTTGATGAGTTAGATTGTACCTCATCTTCTTGGTCGGTTGATCTTGTTCCTTGGCCATCAAGCGGATCGGGGTTTCTTCTTCGAGTCACTTGAGTAGTCGCTTCATCGCTCTCCGAATCGATTGTCTCTCTTGACTTGGGCTTTTTAGCCATCTCTGCGCAGCCATCATTGCTTTTTTCTTTTCTT
Source organism: Rehmannia glutinosa (assembly GCA_016081115.2). NCBI lineage: Eukaryota > Viridiplantae > Streptophyta > Magnoliopsida > Lamiales > Orobanchaceae > Rehmannia > Rehmannia glutinosa. Next base: position 180,085 of record JABTTQ020002763.1, on the reverse strand, counting down.
GTCTTCTTTCTCTCAAGACCTTTCTTTCTTCTTCATCCTCGTCTTGTTGACTACAGGATATGAGCAATCAATGGCATAGAGACCTGGTTGTCTGATTCCAACATAGATATTCACCTTTTGATCGACTCTTTCCATTCTTGGATTGTCGACCCTTTGATACTCAACTTTTTGATGATTTGTTCTCTTGGTTGGCCTATCTTCCCTTGATTTGGAGGAGCCGAGTGTCTTCCGGAAGATTCACCCTTTCCTCTCTTGTAGTTCTTATTAAAGAACTTGTTGAATCTTTTAACCATCGGGGCTATTTCTTCCGGGTCAATGACTTCTTTGACCTCGGCTCTCTTCCCATCTTTAACAATTAGAGCAAGTTGTTTTTGGGGTACAAATTGCCTCTTCCTCGGTCTTTTCTTCTCGGCTCAAACTCGTAGGCTTTGAGGTCCGAGAATATTTCATGGTTGGATGTCTTTGATAGGTCCATGGAATGTCTCGGTGCCATGACTTTCATTTCCCATTCAAATTTGAAGACTTTTTAGGATTTTCATACACATTTCCTTTGTGTATATTCCTTTCCAAGTGTAAGTGTAGACACTCATTTGTGATTTCGTGAACTGTGCATCCAGGTTGATCCAGGTTTTCTCCCGAGATCATTTTGAAGTTCTCAAATTTACTCGTACACCACCGATAATTTGTTTTCTTTGATTTGCTCTCACGAGCCTTCACAAATCAATGTCACTTGTCCCGATTTCTTTAGTCGTTTTGCATGATTTGACTTTATTGAACATGGCTTTGTCCAAGGTTTTGTAGAGGATGTCCTTGGCTACATTGTCCAGGTTGTATCTTTTTCTGTCATCATTTGTCCACTCAGTTCTTGGTTTTTCAACCATGACTGGTCTGGGAGCAACATCTTCTTCTCTCCTTCAAATTGACCCTTCGACATACCGTGTGTTGTGTTCACTTTAATATTTGCAGAGGCCCATCTTCTATCACTATCCACATCTCATCATGTAATGCTGATAGATGAGCCTGCATACGTATTTTCCAATCATCAAATTCTTCGATAGAGAACATAGGGATGCGTGTCAAATTTGCTTCCATGATAATAACTTTTAATGATAAAAAGAGTTTTGAAAGTTTAAGTACTAAAGCAGACTTTGAAAAGTTTGGAGATCTAGTTCAAGAACCGGTGCGGAGGGTTCAATGAACCAACCGCTCCGATACCACTTGTAGGTCCCAAGGGGTGTAAGTGTAAGGTTTAGAAGGGGGTTGAATAAACCTTACCAAATTTTCGATTTAGTCCTTTTAAATATTCGAGTTGATACTTCACAGCTTGTGTCCTTGATGAACAAATCAATTTAGTCACTCAAGAGAGTTAATCTCTCAAATGCACTCAATCGAGATGTTGATGGAATAACTCACTTTTTGGCTCTAAATTAACTCAATCGTGGTTTTGTTTTCAGGAAGACTTAACACCCTTAAGTTTGATTAAGCAAGAATTTAGTGCTTGGTTAGTACTTGTATTATCAAATGGATAGCAAATTTATCGTGAGATATAAGCGATTAAAAATGCAGAATTGAAATGTTTGAAATGTAAATGACACAAAGAAATTTTTATAGAGGTTCAAGATGGGGTAATTCTTCTACTCCTCTCTTCTCCAACTCCCGGAGGAATCCACTAGGTAATGATCGGTTTACAAAGTGGTAACAAAATCCGGATACAAGTCTTGATCACACAAATTGACTTGATCCTTTGGGACTCGATGAGAGACGCCTTGATCACTCACCAAGCTTCTCGTGCGACTCGGCCTTTTCACAGGGCGTGCCTTTGCTACTACACTCACTTGCTTAAGCTCTTTGGATTTGATCACGAAGCCCTCCAAAAGCTTAAGACTTGGTTCGACCTTGAACCTTCCTACAATCCTTCGTGGAATGTAGACCCTTTTCTTCAAAAGTTTCCTCTTCAACCGATTGAAGTTCTCTTTCCTTCACAGTGAGTGTTGGATTGATGTACTTCGTAATGTAGGCTTGAGGATTAATCTTAAATGATCTCGAGAGTATTTCTCGTTACACTTAGATTGATTTCTTGAATGTTCGTGGTTCGGTAACCTTCTCTCGAGTCATTCCTCGCCTTTTATAGTGATCTTTCAAAAAATTTGCCCGTTGAAGAGATATGCTTATTTTTGAAAGTCACTTGCATCGTTGGCTTGTCCTGTTGCGATCCTTTGAATTGCCATTTCCTCGTATGAATTGTTCTTTCACCTTTTGAGTTCGACACGGTGTAGTGCTTCCCATTGGTTCATTCCTTTTGCACGCTTCGGGGTGAGCACTCAGAGAAAGGTGGTATGGAGATATTACTTGTTTAAGTAAATCTCTTGATTTACGTGCAACGGATCTTTTACAGCTTATCTCGACTTGACCGCATTTCCTTGCTTTCCCCAGGTGACTTAGAGTCGACTTCCAATCATTTGATGACTCTTCTCATCACTTCAACTTGAGACTTGGCTTTTCTTGAGTTGACTTGATCGATACTTCACTCACCGCATCTCACCGCTTCTTCTTGATAGAGTTCCCGTCTACTCTTCTTTGCCATACTCACCGTTGTCTCACACAGAGTCTTCCTTCCATCTTGATTGTCTTCTTGCATGTAAGGACGTGGTCGACTTAACTCGGCTTGGCTACTCTAATTGTTACAATGCATTTTACAACAAGAATTGGGGCCAACTTTCTATTCTAAGTTTTACATGGCATTCATCAAAATCTAAACAATAAAATTCCTAACAATATAATCTATGTATTGCATGTCAATTTTATGTAACAAGTCATGAAAATTCTCAAGAGTTGCTCAAAATTACTATTTATTGAATTTTAGGTGCATGCGTGTGCAAATTAATGTTTTAATTGATGAATTCTTGTATGTATTGGACATGCATGTGTATGATCTTTAAAATCTATGTTTTGGATGCCTTATAACCTGGAAAAGTCGAGCATAATTGATTAAATTTTAATTTTGGACTTAAAAATGTAAAAAAATGGAAAGTTGGTGGACTAAATTGCAAGAAAATAAAAGTTAAAGGACCCCTCTGCAAATTTCGAAATTTGGGACTGTACTCAGGTTCAAAAATGACTTTTGGACATTTTAATAAAGTTTTAAGAGTTTTAAGATAAATAAAATCAACCTTGAAAAGCCCAAGGACTAGATTGTAAAATTTTGAAAGTTTAAGGGCTACTTTGCAATTTTTAAAACTGCACCAGACCTAAACTTTAAAATTTGAAATCTTTACTCTTAAGGTACTGGGAATTACATATTTTAAAAGTATTCCAAAAATCCAAGTGGTTAGGGCTTGGAAAACAATTTTACTAAAATTGAGGGACTAATGTGTAAAATACTAAACTTGAGGACCCAAATGAAATTTCCAGGACTTATGCAGCCCATGCACCTGGAAATACTAACTTAACTATAACTTAATTATATTTTGGACCCAAGGTTCAAATTTCATAACAATTGGACCCCTAAAAGCCTTAAAGGCAATTATTTCAAAATGGGACAAAAATGATATTTTCAAAAGTTAAAGGACCTACACATATTTATTTTAAAAACTGCTTTTGTCCCAATATCCCACTAATCTTAATGACATTTTCCAACTGGAATCACATTAAAAGCCCTTCCGGTTTGTGAGTTCCGATTATTTTAAACTTAAGGTCCGAATTGGCAATTTTTACAAATTTGGGGCCAATGTGAGAATTTTACAAAATCTCGACCTCAAAATTTTAAAACCCTGAATCTCAGGACAATTTGGAGAATTTAGGAACTGACCTCTTAATTTTCAAGGTCGGGATATTTATTTATTCAATTTTTAACCCCAAAAGTATTGGTTTTTACAAAACGGGGCTAAATTACAATTTTTCTTTTATAAATGACCTAATTCAAATTATTTTCTCTTTTACTAAAATAGCCCTGGACCCTCTGACTTGGATATTTAATTAAAGTATTTTATTTTCCCAAAAACCCTTGACTTATCGGATCAATTTGACCGATTAATACCCGATCGCGGAGCGACTTCCTCGCCTTGCGATTTTGAATCTATAACGGGACCTATGTTCCACCTAATCTTTCAAGATATCGAAGGTTGCTTATCCTTCCGATAATCATCTTCATCCAAATACTCCACCAACGCCATAATTGCCACTCGCATTTTTCAAAAATTTTCCTAAAACTGCTTCCCTGAATCAATAATACTCATTGCTGGTTGATCGCTGTTTGTAATTACTTTCCCGCCTGAGTCAACTTGGTGTGTTGAGCTCACGATCGGAATGGATACGTCGGGGATGGAACCGGCAGCTCATTTGCTATTCCACTCTTCCGCCCCATCGTCCTAATCCCGCAATCGAGGGACGGAGTTTGTCCAAGGGGAAGCGGTCGTAGTACGAGGTATAATCATGATTATGACGGATCCGAGCCTTGCAAGCTCCATTGTGGATTTTGTCTTTGCCTACGGAGCGATAAGGTGCTGCGGTCTTGGACCATACTTGACCGGGAGTTACAAGGAAGAATGAAGGAATTGTTTGTCGATCCACACGATTCGGAGTTATCGGACCCGTTTTGGTTGGCGTTACATTTCCGTGCAACCGCTACCTTTTTGCATTGATTGGCGCTACAAATCCGTACGCAACCATTATTTGCCTTGCATTGGGATTGGCGTTACACTTCCGTACGCAATCCTACCTGTTTGAATCACATAGTGCCTGTGTGACCATGAATCTTTTAAGTGAATCGTATAAGTATACTATTTAAATATTTTATCACGACGCTTGAATCGTGTGTGGATCCATGCATCATACTCACGCGTTTTCATATAACTGTTTTCTCACATTAACTATATTGCGCCACACTTGCACACGATCACCCCATCCACTGAGATTTTTGTCTCATCCCCACCTATTTTCCAACCTTAGATGAGAATTTCGTTGTAGATGTTGAACCGGACCTGGATTGAGACCTTGTACTCCGCTTGTTGGATTTACTACTTCTTCTTGTTGTTGATTGGACTCTTTTCTTGTGTTGTTGTTGGACTCTTGTATTTCTTTCTATTCCAGTTTGTAACTGAAGGGCGTAGGACCCTTTGACTTTAAGTTGTTATATTTGGTTGATCTTCGGGTATATAATTTGGATGATGGATTGTGGACTGTAAGTTGTATTCGTACTTGTTATTTATTTCCGCTGCTATTTAGACTCTGTTTCATTGGGTTCTCGTTGATATTTGTCTGGACTGTTTGGTTATTGTATTTAAGTTGTGGATCGTTCGTCGCGTCCGTTTGGGGCGTGACAAGGTGTCCACTTGAACACACGCATCGGGCAGTCCCCCAACGACCAAACAGTACCCATCCATAACTTATTAAAATCCTCCTCAAGCTGTAATTTGATGATAATATGTGAAGGATTTGCAAAGCTCCAGGAGAATGGCCCCTTCAAGTTCAAAGCAGAAAATCCGAAATCAATTCCTTTGGGGTGAGGGATCGCGAATGAGAATTTTCCAATCAAGGTGAGTTTCCAAGACGCTGCAAGACGATCATTCTCCGAGGAAGAAAAACCAAGAACCTGTTTTCCATCTCTAACCTGGTGGGTGCCAACTGGAACAACTCTCTTGGGATCAAAAGGAAGGTTAGAGCGATTAGAACATGAAGCAGTCACATTTGCAAATGACTCAAGCTTTGGGGTTTGGAAATCCGGCGGAGATGAACTAAAGTCCGCCATTAATGGTGGTGGAAACCTGAGCACAGTAGGAGAAGACAAGAAAACACGGTGAGAAAAATGGAAAAGTGAAGGGAAAAAAATTAAGAAAAAACGAAAAAAAGAATTTAAAACTCCCTCAGATTGGAAGAATGCTAGAACAATCCGCGCAAAATCGACCCAAACATGAAGAACCGTGCATGTGTGTGTGAAAAAAAAAATGTGTGCTAGTGTGTGAGAGAGGGCAGAGCATTTTGCTCTAGTGACCATCCAACCGCCCAAGTTTAAGAGACTATTCTTAGAATAGTAACTCTTACTTTTTCCGCCCATTTTTCAGTTTCTAAAAACAATATTTTTTTTTTGCTTTTCGGATTTAACTAATAAAATGAGATTTTATTATCGTTGGTGTCAACTTTCTTTAAATAAATCACTTTTTAAAGTTATATAAAAGATAGAGTTAGATAAGTTTTCCAAATCTGTGTGTACTGCATTAATTATTATATTTGTCTTTTTCTTTTTATTTTAAACTTTAATATTTTTTTCCACTTTATATCCGTTTTTTACGTATAATATATAAATATATCCAATTAATCATCTTTTTACAGTCTTCAGTTTGACACCAATATTGCATATATAAAATAAAATAATAAATATAATAAATAAAAAAATATATGACACATTTACTCATTATTTTATAATGGGCTTTAAAAGTATGCATTTGAGCTACTGGATATCAATTTGTATATTCATGTATTTTGACTATCTATAATACATGTATAATTTATATTTGAGATTATCTCATTTCTTCATAATTATATAGAATTGTATTTAAGTTGATTAAATTCAATCAAAAAATATTTATTTTAATTGAAGAAAATATCTGAAAATATGTATCCAAATATTATTTATGTATATATTATATATATCCATACATAGCATTATCATTATATATATTCATGTAAGAAGAACACATATTTTATTTATTATGAAATTATATTCATAATAATATATATAGAAAATTACTTCTTATATTTATTAACATACTTTTCATGTTAATAAATTTTTTTAATATTTATCAGTGTATTTTGATATTCAACTTTTAAAATCGTACATTTTGACTATTAGATATGAAGTTGTTTGTTTGATATTTTCTTGATATATGTACAAATATAAAAATAGAATAATTTTTATTTTTTGAAATATTTATTTTTCCTTAAAATTATGTTGCTAAATATGAAACAAGATTTTTGTTTAATTCCTTTAATAATTGTAATAATTGTTTAACTTTTTAAACTTTAAAAAATATTGGAATTTGAAATGACTTTATTTGTTGATTGTATTGAAAATATAGTACATTAATATTTAGCATTGGGAAATTGTATTTTTTTTTCAAATTGTTACTTTCTTATAGATAAACATGTTCAATAATTAGATACAATTCACATTCACAAAATTTATTTTCTACCAAATTTGTTGTCCTTAAAGAGGGGTTTTAATATAATAATTTATTTTTATATTGCTTAACTGAATGATTTATAATCAAATTAATTAAATTTTATTTTAATTATTTATTAAAATTCTAAAAAAATTTCAATCACTAAAAATTATTTTTGTACAAATACAATTCGTACATCGCCCATCCTGAAAAATACCAAATATGAGAAATCAAATAGAACATATTACAAATAGAAAATCCAAATAGTACAATACAATCTCCACAACTAAATTCCAAAAAGAAAAAATTAAAAATTGACTTAATAACATGAATAAATAATATACATGGAAAAATCGTCAAAAATAAAAAATATCTCCAAAAAATAAATCTAGTAAAATCAATAATGTTGTCAAAACTATGTTTTGTTGACTACTATTTCATTAATTATTGTACTTAGTTTTCCTATTATCTTATATACACGTGTTAACTTTTCATTTATTTTACAATCATGAGTTTTTGCAAAAAGCTTTGCCAACAATTTACACATACAAATAACTTTGAAAAATAAATTTTCATTCGAATTCACTACTGTAACCTTGAAAAAAGTGTTACACCAATTTTCACACTTATTAAAAATCTAGACTAGATATGACTAAAACAAAATAGACGATGTAGGTGCGTCTGTGCAGTTCTATGAAAAATCACTTTTCAAAGATGGAACACAAATACACATCCTTGAATGTATTATTTATAATTATGAAGTGTGATACTTTTTTTTACTTTATCAATAAAAAATATTAAAAAATTTAGATCTGGAGCGTTGATTTAATTTTTAAATGGTCTATACTAAATAGTTTTTTATCATTTTATAATGGTTAATTATTGGAGAAAAAGACATTTTGGTAAATACAACTTATATCAATTATTAGGGGGAAGTTATTTTTGGTAGTGGCTTTTCACATTGCTACAATTTAGGGAATGATTTTCACACGTCTTCTCTTCCAAATCTTTTCTCTTGGCTTTTCTCTTCCAAATCTTTTCACACGTCTCCATCTTTCTGAGAAAAACCCCAATCTCGTGTGTGAAAAACACCACCAGAAGAGCATCTCCATCGATATGTGTTAAAGATTTCTCAACATCTTTGTGAAAAAACCCATCAGAAGAAATCTTGCGTGTCACACCCCAATTTACATACCCAATAAAATAGAATATCATCCAATAGGGTACAACCCAAATGTTCAAATCTTAGGCTCATCAGTAGCTATTATCTAAGTACAAACAACTAAAAATCATAAATTCAGCGGAAATCTATATATAATGACATACAATTAATTATATAGAGTTGTAACTCACCTAACTATTACAAGATAAAATAGTTATATTGTTCAAGCTTACCGACAAATAAGCTCACAATAGAAAATAAAAAGCGCTAGGTTGGGTCAATCGATCGACCGAAGCCTCGATGTCGATCGATCGATCTCAAAATACTCGTTCTCTGAAAATTTTTTATGAAAATAGTGGGGTGAGCTAAACGAGCTCAATGGGTTGGGGTAGAGGAATGCAATATTTGTTTAATGAAAGATGAAATTTCTTTGAAAATAACTTATTGCGCCTGAAATATTTATGTATGCATGATAATGATGCGCATAAGATTTATTTGCCGTAAGGATCAAGAACATATTGCAATTCAATGATGATATATTAATTTTTGATGATATCAATGATGTAATGCACATTGTACAATAGTCAGTCATGTACGGTAAACATTTTTGCTTTTCAAACAACCAATGGACATCCCAATTTTTTAAAACAAATAGGGGATATCTTATTTTAAAATGAAATATAAAAAGTTACTCAATTAGTTCGTCAGCCCAAAATAAGAACGTAGAATCAGTGTTGTACGGACACTGATCCTGTCCGTTCTCCTTGTTACTTCCAATAATATTTGGCCGAAGCCCTGTCACCTTATCCCTCCCACTAGGCTCGACGTCTCTTTGGCCTGGGCTTTTGCCCAGAGATCGTCATATTCATGAATATACCGCTTCGCGACCCAAATTCTGCCGCCGCTCCGCCCGACCCGAAAATGGGATTAGGCATATGGGTAGTCAAACAAGGACCACAGGCAACCTGCTCGATCCATTGTCTAACCTACCCACGCCGCAATAGACTCAAACAGTCAATATTTTTATCAAAGTGACATATATTTGCCCAAAGGCTAAGTCAATCAGTTACAATAGTTAAAATGTAAGGGAATATGATCATGAATTATATGCTTTATGTTTTTTTTTCTAAAAAAAAGAATTATCCTGGAAGAAACGCAAAATATAATCATAAAACAACCTTATATTGTGAACTTTGTGAAAATGATGTATATCGTGAATTATGCAATTGTTTATTGTCATGAAGTTTATGAAATAACTAATGTCGTGAAATTTATGAAATTACAAGCAAACCTAAGCAAACCTAATTTTCTTTAGAAATATGATACTTTGCCCACCTTCACCTTGATCACCAGATTTTCTGAATAAATTCCTCATCCAAACTTCCCAAGATTTTCTACAAAACTACACAATAATTATCATATTTTATCCGTTATCAATCATTATTACTATTTTTACAATCCATTATTAAAGTTTTTAAATTTCAAAATCAGTCTTTTAGTAATACAAATTTAGGTTTAATTAATCTTGATTATAAATCCCAAAAATCAGTCTTCTAAATATGTATTGGGTTAAGTTTCGGGGTCAAGTAACCAGTTCCCAGCATTTTATTTACCTAATATTATCCTTACTATATTACTTCTACATCATTTATGTGTCATTATTCCTAATTCAAAGTTAATATATACTTATAGCTAGTTACATATCATATAATTGACTATAAATTAAGGTATATATGAATTACCAGTCCAAAGTAGTAATCTTATTTAAATTACCGATTATTACCAAATTTAGTAAAAACAATATATTATTTACCCAGAACTTTGAATTAACACAGTATATTATCAATTTGCAGATTAGTTCTTAAGTAGAACATTTATGTCATTAGTAAAATAGGAAAGGACTAATCATACCAATAAATCATTAATATATCATCATTCTCAGTCTAAATTCCCACAAGGTCATTGAGAAATGGTCTCAAAAGTAATTATAGTTAGACCCAAAGTTTTCTGTCCTTTGGGACATATCCCAAATCTTTTAGATTTTTGCTAATCTTTTACAATCTCGTAGTCTCTTAAATACTTTTATATATATATATATATATATATATATATATATATATATAGTTAAACCTTTGAGATTACTGCACTAAAATTTTAGTCTCTTTTATTTTTCTTTCTTCTTTCTTTTTCTGTTTTTGTTTAAAGGGTACATTTAAATCCACTAAAGCTTCAGTCTGATTTAGTTACCAACAGCACCAACACTAAAGAAAATTTAAATCATTTTGTAAAAAGAAATTTCTGAAAAGAATAAAAAAAATCTAAAATCGAAAAATAGGCGCTTGTAAACTATCTTACACCTGAGATCGAGAGTTCCCAAGTACAGTCTTTCCACCATGAGTTGTTACTAGGTTGTGTTCGACCAAAACAAAGATAATAAAGATTTTATGGTGTCAATGTGAGCAAAGTAGGAGAAAGGTTGTAAGAGATGAGGGGAAATGGAAAATCTAGAAGCAAATGAAGTGGATAAGGAAGAAGATGGATGATTTTTCTTCTTGGCATGCCTTTTCAGCCGAGAGAGATAGAGAGAAGAATATTCTAAAGTGAGGATAAGTGATAGTGTGAAATGGGGATAAGGGATTAGGTGTCAACTGTTTACTTTAACCCAATTTGGACGGGTCGCGGGTCGGCAGTAAATAAGCCTTGTTTGGGCTGGGTCACTATAAGTTGCTCATTGCCATGGGTTATTGGGTTGGGTTGTTCAAATGCTGAAAATTCACATGACTATACTTGGATTAGTGTCCTAGTTTAATAACCTAGTCCAATCAGGTAACTTAAATCCGACTCTACTAATTAAATATTTCCTCAATTAGTCAAACAGTTACAATTTTTAATTATTAAATAATCACTGATATTCTTAACATCTAAGAATCCCATTAATCAAATAATTCTCTAACTCTAATTAAGTCCAAATATAATTAAACTCAATAACTTAAATATCCAACAGTCAAATAAACTGTTAGTTAAAGTGCGTAATAATCATAATTAAGTAAACTATCACTTAGATAATACTATGATAATAATAGTAATAATTGAATTTTAGAGTGCTAAGCAAGAGAAATAATAGTTACACGAAATTTTTAAAGGTTAAAAATTAAAGATATTATAACCAATTATTCTTCAAAGCAACAATTATAAAATCAGTCGAATGTGGGATCTTACATTGCGGCAATAAATCTACGCCAACATTGTAGGTGAAGCAATTGATTTTTCCTTATTATTTCGTCATTTTTTTCGGGAATGTCTTGGTGACGTGATTTTTCTCCAGCATTTGACAATGGCTATATTTCTCTTTTTTTTATTGTTGCTGTTTTGAAAACCATAGAACCATAAATAATTGTGGTTTTCTATTTGTTGTTGGTTGTTAGATGTACTGTTGCATTTTGTAGGATATTGAGTTTTGGGTATTTAAAATTCTTTGTTTTCTAGTCCGCGTAAATTGTTGTGTTTTGGGTTTTAGTTTTTGTACAACACGATGAAAATTTCGGGAAATAGGGTTTAAATAGATCATGTTTTTGTTCAAGTATGTGCAAATGCTTATTGATTTCCGTAATAATACTTATATATGTTCTTCTAAATGCATAATTAGGATCTGTTGTGGGTTTTTTGTTATTTTTTATTTACTGATTTTACTAGTTGAAAAAACAAAGTTAGCAGATAGGGAGGTTGTTTAACGAGGCTTTCAATTGCTTATTGTTATTGACAATTATGGTTATGTATGTTTTATATTATGCTTATCTATGTTTTATATTATGCTCTCAAATTAGATGGTAATTGGTATTGCCATGTTTTTTTCTAAGGCTGGGGGATTGCTTATTGATGTTTTCAACTGCTTATTGTTGTTGATAGTTATGCTTATCTATAGTTTATTTTCTGCTTATACATGTCTTATATTATACTTATGCTTGGCTAGTTTTTATGCTTGTAAATGTTTTGTTTGTTAATAAATGTTTTATATAAATGACCAGTATTTTTTTTATAGATTTTCTGTTAGAAATGGCAAAAGATGTAATGAACGAGCAGAGGAAGTCGATTTTGGGACGGGCGAAGGAGTTTGCTAAATCGAGTTAGGATCACAACAAAATGTTGTTGTTTCATACTTTTGATCAAAATGTTGAATATTGTAGTATTTTATAACCATTTTCAATATGCTTGGTTTTGACGTACATGCGTAGTTGATATAGGAATATTTTCTAGTTAGTGCCGTATTTATTTTCATGGTTTTTAGATACTGTAAGCAGAATTCAATTGTTTTATAAGCAGAATTCAGTTTCTTTGTAAGCAAAATTCAATTGTTTTGTAAGCAGAATTCAATTGCTTTGTAAGCAATTAATTTGATGGTTTGATGGTATTGTAAGCATAAATCAATTGTTTTCTAAGCACCATATATAACATCCTTTCACAAGCAATACTTTACGCACAAATAAGCAATTGAACATATGGGACTGCAGTAACCAAATTTTGCAAGAATGTTAAATTATTTGCTCGAAAAGCACTACAGCAGTCACAAATAAGCTGAGTAAATAGTAGTAATAAACATTACAATAACCACACATAGGCAATTTCTAATATGTGAATAAGCAGTATTAAACAAATAAATAAGCAGTCACAACATATTTTCGAACACATACATTTTTTTATTTATTAAGAATCATTTTTAAAATGGTATTCCGTTGTTGATATTATCAAAATTCATTCCTTCTTTTGGAGTCATATTTTCGTCACATTCTGGTTTCCAGTTCGGAGATGAATCTGGTGTTATTTCAATCCGTTGTTGTGACACATGTTCAATCCCAACTGATTCAAACAAAATAAATAATTAAGCAACATTTAGAATATACATAAACGTATAGTTATGCACATGTAAGCAAACGTCTAGCCATAGCTAAGCAAGTACGGTTAGAACAAATGGGGACGTAATCAAAAATTTGAATACATACAAGCAAGTATTCGTGCATACATAAGCAACATTTTAGTATCACCCAAACAAATTTATGGGTTTAAAAAACCGTCAACGATGAATGAATAAGAGTCCATATAAGTATAAGTTTTTAATTTTTTGCATAACATGATAGTTCTTCTCAAACAAACTATTATTATGTGAGAGTTTAAAACACAGTAATAACTAAGCAACATTTTGCATACGTGCAAGCAAGTATTTAAGCACGTATAAGCAACATTCTGACCATATCAAGAATTTATTTTTTTTAAAAAAAAAAAAATAGGAATGACGAAATTTTATGGGGTTTACTAGATTTAGCACATGGAGTTGAGGAAACATATCATCAAATTTGTTTGGAAATCAACTACACAACGTGGGTTGAATGAAGGATGCCACCAATTGTGGGTATATGCCCTATTTTCATGAGATTTACTAGATTTAGCCAACCTCCCTATTTTTTATGTGGTAGTATTTGCCCCCATTTTCACTTTACCATTTATTTTATTAACACTAATCAGAATTAATAATAGCCATTGAAATAGGTAGATATGTGGTCTGGATTTGGTTCTATGTACTCATATAATAGGGGGGTCCTATATAACCATCCCCCAAATATAAAATAATATTTCATGTCTATTGTTTGATGCTATATCGAAGTTATTATAATGCAGGAGATATAATTCGTAGAAGAGCTAGTCTCCTGTCAGACCGTCTAACGGATCTAGATCCATTAGACGGGTCTAAATATCCTACTCATCGCCCAACCCTGACCCGGATTCACCAAAAAATAAAAAAAATAAAAAAACCCTACCATTTTCAGTGGACATAGCATAGAGAGAAAATATGGAGGCCATTAGCAAGAAGAACTTCGCTCTACCGACGGATGACAGCACCGAGATTGCGCGCGTCCAGCCATCCTTCATCTTCAGGTACATCGCCATGAATTGCGTGGTTCTTATGCATAAAATTGATCCGATGCGCATACAAGTTAGAATTTTCATAAACCGTACTCAGAATTCTATCGCTTGACATTCCTCAAAAAAAAAAAAAAAAAAATCTATCAACTTGCCCTTGTGCTCGTGATGGCAAATACATTCTTGGCTTCAATTGAAACTAGATGGCCTTGTTATTAGTTGATGTACTAAATTGTTGAAATGTTACTGACGCAGTGTGTAAATATTGTCAGTTCTGTTGATTTGGATGAAAATCTGGATGCTGCATCGATAGAGAATGACAATCCGGAACATGATTGTAAGGAAGAAGAAGTGAAATATGAGATGTGATAGCCTTCATGATTTGGGAATTGAGAATGTTCCTAATGAAAGGCACGAATAGAAAATAGAAGAAAACACTAAATGATACAAGTATTAGTATCAGCTAATACTTTTATGGAGAAATACTAATACATTTTATAAGAAAAACTAATACTTTACAGGAGCACTACTAAAATACTCTCTAAGAAATTACTAATACTTTTTCGAGAAACTACTAATACTTTTCCGAGGACAACTAATACATTTCGGGAGAAAAAATTAATTATATTCAGGGAAACTACTAAACTACTCTCCAGGGAACTACTAATACTTTTTCGAGGAACTACTAATACTTTTTTGAGGGACTGCTAATACATTTCAGGAGTATATTCATGAGAAATACTAAAAAACTCTTCAGAGAACTACTAATACATTTCAGAAGAACTGCTAATACTTTTTAGAACGACGGCTAATACTTTTCAGAAGGACTGTTAATACATTTCGGGAGAAAAATTTAATTATATTTAGGGAAACTACTAAAATACTCTCCAGGGAACTACTAATACTTTTTCGAGGAACTACTAATATTTTTTTGAGGGACTGCTAATACATTTTGGGAGTATATTTTGGAGAAATACTAAAATACTCTTCAGGAGACTACTAATACATTTCAGAAGAACTGTTAATACTTTTTAGAATGACGACTAATACTTTTCAGAAGGACTGTTAATACATTTCGGGGAAAAATTTAATTATATTTAGAGAAACTACTAAAATACTCTCCAAGAAACTACTAATACTTTGTCGATGAACTACTAATACTTTTTTGAGGGACTGCTAATACATTTCAGGAGTATATTTTGGAGAAATACTAAAATACTCTTCAGGGAACTACTAATACATTTCAAAAGAACTGCTAATACGTTTTAGAAGGACGGCTAATACTTTCCAGAAGGACTGTTAAAACCCGTGGTCCCTGAAAACTACTAAAACACCACTGCTAATATTACGGAAATGTTTTCTTCAAAAAAAATTATTAGGGAAATACCACCGGGTCCGCAGGTCAAATTCGTCTAACAGGTCAGACCCGTTAAACGGTCTGACAGGAGTTTTTGTGTTCATAGAATTATTAGCAAAATGCACACGTCACGCTACAAAATGGAGGCCTCACGGATATAAACTCGGGCAAGGGTAAAATACAAAAATCACTTACACGTCAGCCTCTCCAGAAACTTCCCTTGGTCCTCTGCTTCTATATAATGTCGCTTAATCTGCTTCCAGAGACATCCACGGCGAGAGAGAGAGAGAGAATATTGAGGGAGAAAATTTTCGTTGATTGATTGATTGTAACGCAGTCGCCTCTCAAGGTGAGTTTTTCACGGTTTTATTAGAATGTAATTGTCATCGATGTTTGAAGAGAAATTTTAATTTGTGGTTTGGTGTTTTCTGTTTATTCATATCTATGTTTTTAGTGGTATATGAGGAATTCAATCCAATTCCGATGCGTAAATCTATGAATTGTGATTGTATTTTGTTGGAGAGTTGATATGGTTGTATCATTTGTTCATCGTCTTTCTGCCTAGACATCAATTTCACCTGAGTTTTTCTTCTTTTCTGTTTAGTTATTCGGTGAATTTTGATTCTATTGGAATTCAATTGAAATCTGGTATGGGCTAGATTTTGTTGATGTGTAAATGTTTTGTTGTTTTATATTTCCACCATATTGAATTTACTACTTTTCGTTTACCATATCTATTCAGTTGTCGCGATTAGGACAATATGTTACTATTGATTTGAGTCCGATTTCCTTTGAAGTTGCAAACATTGCTGAGTTTTACTCATTGTGTCCTTTGGAAACGGGTTTGTGTTTCTGTGGCTATTATGAAATTAGCTATCTATTGATAGTGATCGCAATTTTTTCCAGCATTTTTTGAAAGAAGATAGTTTTTAATGCTATGGAAGTTAAAAAGTGATGTTGTGATTGAGAAAAGAATAGTTCCTTTGTTTAAGTTTCATTCGTTGACGCTGCAGTTATTGAATTTTGTGTGAATCGGTTTTTCATTAATAGTATTTTTTTATTGTGCAAATGAACAATCATCCCTCATCTAAACTTTAAATTTAAATTGGTTTCGATTCTGAGTTTTACTCTTTTTTTTTTTTTTTTCATTTACATTTGCATTTAACTCTTTGGTTAATATGATGATGCCTACCTCGGAAATACTGATACTATTGGTTTGTTGTTTCTCTTTGCAGATGTCGTACTCCAGAAGATCAAGGTGTGTACTAATGTTGTATTTTATCTTATTAATATTCCTATTGTAGTTGGTGTCTTGATATGAAATTTCTACTTGTCTGTGGGAAATGCTTATCTCAGGTACTCTGATTCCCCTTCACCTTACAAGCGTTACAATAGGTCTGTTTCCAGGTCTCTGTCAAGGAGTAGGTCAAGGTAATTTGTCAACCTGAATAACCACACTTTCATTTGCTTTGTAGGCTTGGATTTAAACTCTTTTAAGTACTGTTGTAAAAATGGTTTTTTGTGTTGAACAAACTGCCAGGAGTTATGATTCCAGTGATGCTGAGAATCCCGGAAATAATTTGTATGTGACAGGACTTTCAACCCGGGTCTCGAAGAGAGACCTTGAGAAGCACTTTTCAACTGAGGGAAAGGTATGCGTGGAATTGTATATGGTTCCTTTCCAGTTTGTCTATTTAAGCAAAGGTTGATCTGTTAGTACGCGATGTATATTTTCTTAAAATTTGCATAGTGCTCCTCAGACCTTATTTTAAATTTGTCTTGTGCAATAGTGTGCATTAACGGTGGTAAATTTCTTATCTGAAATCAATTGTTTGGTTTTTTCAGGTTGAAGATGTTCACCTTGTTGTTGATCCTTGGACAAGGGAATCTCGTGGGTTTGGTTTTGTGACTATGTCAAGTTTGGAAGAGGCTGAACGCTGCATCAAGCACTTGGACCGATCAGTGCTTGAGGGCAGGGTTATTACTGTTGAGAAGGTAAAAGTTCTAGCTCGAAGCCCTTTGTATATTGTACATCCTGTTGCTCTTATAGTGACAAATCCTTTGGCTACTATATCCAGTTATCTAATATGTTGAATTTGAAAGTTATTATTTTCTTCTCGCCTAAAGTTTCTTTGGCAACAGGGAAGCTGTGTGTAGCAGCTCTTCACCAAACTAACAAATCAATCAAGCAAATATCAGACTGTTATTTCAGAGGGTTGTATGCCCTGCATTTCTCTGTTTCTCTTGTACTTCAATTTTACTGGTCTTTTGCCATTTCTCCACATAATGTCTTTTTGGAAAAAAGTGTTGTGTCTCAGAGGCAGTTAATCTTACGTGTTACATGTGATTTTGCAGGCTAGACGACGGAGAGGGCGGACACCTACTCCGGGAAGGTATCTTGGGCTGAAAACTGCTCACGGTGAGCTAGATTGTTTGTCATCTAGTTGACACTACTGTGGATGGTGGTGTTTGTAACTTTCTAAGCATTGTTCTGTTTGTGCAGGACGCCGTCGTTCTCCTAGCTACTCACCTTACTCGAGAAGTCGCTCACCTCGGTATTCATCTGAAAGAGATAGGAGCCGCAGCAGATCATGCTCTCCTTACTACAGTCGGCGCCGTAGGTCTTACTCACCCTACAGAAGACGTAGGTCATATTCTCCGTATTATAGTCGCAGAAGGTCCTTTTCTCGTTCCCGCTCTCCATCATACAGCAGGTCCCCTGTAAGCAGGCATGACCGCTCCTACTCTCCGTACTACTACAGGGATTACACTCCTGATGACCGTTACTATAGAAGTCGCTACGACAGGTCTTCACGAGATTACTCTCCTGACGAGCGCTACTATAGCAGGAGCCGATGCCGAAGCATTTCACCTAGACATAGGCGGTATTCAAGGAGAAGTTACTCACGTAGTGTCTCACCAAGGCGATCAAGGAGTTACTCACGCAGTATGTCTCCATTATACTCGGAACGGAGCTGCTCTCGAAGTGTGTCCCCTTCTCTAAGGAGAAGAAGTTGTAGGAGGGACAAGTCCCTTAGCACCTCCCCAAGACCACGAAAGAGCTTGAAGAGGAGTGTTTCCCGTGCACCCTCTCGTGATAGTCGGTCCTCAAGAAGCCACTCTAGGAGTCCTAGCGTGTCTTCATCCTCTAGGTCTGAGTCAAGATGTGTTCCTAAGTCTTCCCCTTAGGTTGGTTGCATGCTTGATAGCATTGAAGCTTTCCTTGTACGCATGCATGAGATTGCAGATGTAGTTTATCTATCTTTTTTAATGGGATTAGCTTCTAAGTTGTAGAATGACCATCTACACACATGTTCAACTCAGATATGTCTTGGTTGCTGTTTATTGTTCTTGGATGTATTGTTCTTGACATTTATCATGCTCTGTCTTTCTAATGTTTCTTTTAAATGTATTCCGATTTCTGGGAACCCCATAGGAAAACCTTTTCGAGTGTGAATGCTGAAAATGGAATTCATGTTTAAAATTGATTTCACTCAAACTGCGTGGTTCTTGTGAAAATGAGACTTGAAAACACACACAAATTGTAGTTTTTAGGCGTTTGACTTGGTGCTCCTCCTTTGAGCCTAGATATTGGAAATTATACCCCAAACCAGATCTGATCAAGAAATGACAATTACGCATCTTAGGTTCAAAGCCATTGCTCTATGAGATTACATAAGAGTAGAGAATTATGCGGGAAAAGAAAGGTAATCAAGAAACGAACTTGTGAAACAATTCAAATTTCGCTTCAAATTGCAGTATGTAGCAAGCTTGAACATACTTCTTCTACCTTTTATGGCTCGAACTTGAGCTTCATAAGTAATATGAGCTAAAATAAGTGTAAAAATATCAAGCTAGTAGAGCTCGATTTGTAAGCTTGACTCGATTATTTCTCAAACAAGACCAAACATAATATTTAAAACTCGATAATATTTCAATAAATCTTGAACAATAGTATGTTCGGCTCGACTCAACCCAAAATTCAAGAGTCATCTTCAAATAATAATCTCCTCACTTTCATCTCCAACTCCAACTCAACTCAACTCAGCATTTTTGCGCACTATCACTATTACTGTCATTCGCGTAATCATCTCATCTTGTATAACGAGTCCAAATTCATTGTCACATCCATTCCCTTCACATTTATCCTCTACTACATATATATATATATATATATATATATATCATTATCATCAGACTCAGTCCTTGTGTGTAATATCCGATATGTTTATATAATATTATTATGTATATTTATATTAAGGGAGGCGCTATTGACACCCCCAAAAATGTTAAGTACACCCCCTTCATATAATTACAAAAATGCCATTAGTTTAAAAGACTATGATACCCTTACTTAAATAAATAAGTTTTAATACACTTCATCTTCCTCACACTCACTCACGTTCTTGGAAAAAACAGAACTTTTTTTTTGTAAACCCTAGATTTTTAAACACTCACATTATTGGAAATATTTAATTTTGTCAAATAATATAAGTATATCCTTAATTTGCAACTTAAAAGTGTGTTATTTTTTCATTTTTACAGCTGAAAATTTACTGTTGAATAACAAAAGTGCGATACTTGGCACGATCGCAGTGTGGGACGATCGTAATTATTTTTCGATCGTGCCACTTGCATAATGGCACGATCGAGGCACGATCGTAGTTACTTTTGATTGTGCCACTTGCATAATGGCACGATTGATGGCACGATCGTAGTTACTTTTCGATCGTGCCTTATGGCACGATCGAGTATACCACGTGCCACTTGTCGTCTTCTTCCCCAAACTCATACAAAAACCAGAAAAAAATTATGTAACTCTATAATCAAATAAATACAATTACCCAACACTTATACCCAATAATTACCCAAACTAATCCAACTATAAGTGCGAAATTAAATTAAAGTATTAAATTCAAAATTAAAATAAATTAAAAAATGCATAATTTAAAAGATATTACATCTTTTTTCGTTGCCGGAACAAAAAAGATTGGTGGAATTTCTTTCGACGCCGTCGCCGCGCCTTGGTTTTATCATTTTGGGTGTATTTGGGAGGGAAAATAAGTGCAAGGGTGAAATTGGAAAAAAGGGGGTGAACTCATCAATTGTGCCATATTTGAAAAAGTAAGGGATGGTGTACTTAGAAGGTGGTGTACTCATCAAAAAAGAGGGTGTGAATAGCGCCACCCTTATATTAATTTAACTATCTTATTAATAATAATTATCTGATTAGCTTAATAATTATTATTCTTTTTATTTTCTTATTTATAATTATCAAAAATTAGTTGTTTAATTTCAACATTTATCTTGTTACGGTCCAAATTTTTAAAGAATCTTGGAGGGGTTAGAACTCAACTCCTAATATATCTATTTTATTGTTATCATTAACAAATCCTATTAACTTCAAACTACAGAATTTCTCTCCTAATACATAACCGTACCCTACGTCCTTTTCCTTTCTTCATCCGAGTGAAAATTCTGAGTCAGGTAAATTCTTAGATAAAAATTTTCTTCTTCTATTCCCCTATTCAACAGAAACACAACAAACCCAACAAAACAAAAATAGTCTCCTTTCTTCCTTCCCCCTGCCGACGCCAACCGCTCGCCGGAAATACACTCCGGTAAATTTCTAGAATCACACCCAAATATCAAAACCAATATGTGATTCAATTCAGCCAACAAAAAAAAAAAGAGAAAAATAGAATAGAGGAGAAGGAGAAGGGCAGCCACTGAACCACGCGCACCCCTCACCGTCGGCGCTCGTTGCGCCTTACAAAACCCCGAGCCCAGAAAAGCCCACTACGCTGCGAACCAAGCCCGACATTTTTCCATCTTCGCCGCGCGCTTCGGCGTCATGTCGCTGGTGTTTTAAAAAAAAAAAAAATTAAGGGATGAGAAGTCAGAGACGATAGCAGAGACGAGAGCAGAGACGAGATTAAGATGATGGGTTAATTGAGGGGGGATTGTGGGTTCTGGGAAGAAAATAAAAAAAAAAAAGAAAGAAAAAAATAAGAAAGGTAGAAGGGAGATGGCGGGAGTTGGAGTTTTAGGAATAAGAGGTCAGGGGTTCAAATCCCTGCTCCATCAAATTGTTTGTGGGGTGGAGGTCAGAGGTTCATATCCCTCCTCCATCAAATTGCTCCCCGGGGCATATGCGAGCTGGTGAAGATTTGGTGGGAACTCATACTGAATAGCATCCGTGTGGGTTCGATTCGGGAGAGATCGTTATTAGTAGATTGGGGGTCGAACATAATTGTTCTCTTTACCTTTAGGATCTCACAGACGTCGGACCCGTCGAACACCGGCCAGTGCGTGCATATCCCGCGGTTTACCTTGGCGGCAGAATGAGGAGCCGGAGTTGTTGTCCCGAAAGATAGTCGGGCGTGCGCAGTTCTGTTCGAGCTTATAAAAAAAAAAAAAAAAAAAAAGGAATAGGAGGGTTAATGGAGAAAAAGAAAGGGAAAGAAGAAAGAAAAGGGGGGGCTGGGGCAGCGTGTGAATTTTTGGGGTTGTATTAAATTGGGCTTTGGAAAAGTGGATGTGCAGACATGGGGGATTGAGGATTTTTTTAATTGAATTGGAAAAACAAAATTGTTTTTAATTTGAGAGTGTGGACTTTGAAAAATTCCTTTGACCGATCCACTTTCAAAATCCAAAATCCTAAGGTTTGTGATTTTTGGGGTTGTATTAAATTGGGCTTTGGAAAAGTGGATGTGCAGACATGGGGGATTGAGGATTTTTTTAATTGAATTGGAAAAACAAAATTGTTTTTAATTTGAGAGTGTGGACTTTGAAAAATTCCTTTGACCGATCCACTTTCAAAATCCAAAATCCTAGGTCTTGTTTGTTTATGTTTCCAATGGCCTCTTTCCAGTTTCCAACTATACATAAAAGTGGAATCATGTTTGTTCATAAAATTTCCAATGGAAATCATCATTTTCATTTTCTATTTTTCACATAAAACAACATCTCAAACCTATAATTTCTATTCTCAAACCTACACACTACCCTACACCACTCATCATTACTTATCAATCACTATTCTCATATTTTAACCCAATTATATATGTGGGACCCACCATTATCAACTTTATCTACTTAAAATATTACTATTTTTAAATTATAACTATCTAATGGGACCCACCAACTTAATCTTACAAATATAATATTATATATTCAAATTAAAATATTGAAGTGGACCCCACCACTACCAACTTTTCAATTATTATATACATAAAATAATATTTCAAAACTACTCAAACCAAACACAATCTAATTTCCAACCCTACATAAAACACATTTCAATTCATTCATCCAAACACAATCCCAATTTCCACACGAAAACCAATAAATTCTCAAAATTCTATTTCCAACTCCAGAAACTGGAAATGGACCATGGAAACATAAACAAACAGGCCCCTATTATCTCTATTCAATTTCAATCCTTCAGTTTCCTTCTTCATTAGCCGATCTTTTTTTTTTTTGTTATTTATTTTTATCTTAATATTTTATTATATTATTAATTGTACTTTATAATTTTATTGTAGAAAACGAAGATAATGAGGAGTAGGATTTTCAGCATTATTGTATTCTCCGCACAGACATCTGCATTTATTTGAGGTGAGGATATTCTATTCACTTATTGTTTGTCGTTATTAAATGCTTCGTATATGTGTAATTGTTTATGTGCAATGTGAAAATAAATTATGTTAGCCTGGGGCTGTAAGAAGGTCCGGGATCAAAAGTATCCTCGGGGTGAACCCACAGTGTTATAATTAGTCTGGGATTGTAAGAAAGTTCAGGATCAAAAGCATCCTCGGGGTGAACCCGCAGTACTATAAAGTAACTGGCCAGTCAAAGTAAAAGTTAAATTACATGTTGAATGTTTACGATTATGCCTATTGATGTATTTAATTTTGACAAACGTGTCCCCATTGAGCGAGTTGAAAGCTCACCTCATATTCATTAACACTTTTCAGGTTAAGGAGTCCGGGCGAGGATTGGAGGCGGTGGATGCAAAAATCAAAGATTTTATTTATTTTACAAATTTAGGAATATTTGATTTTGTTAGCAAATTTTACGTACTATTTATTTTTGGATAATTGTTTGGATTTGAATTGGATACTCTTGTTTATTTGGATGCGAATTTTTAATCACATGCTATTTTTTTGAAAAATCTCGTTCTTCTAATTAAGTTATGAGCACTGCTTGATAAAATATTTCTACTATTAGAAAATTTGGGTCTTACATTGTGTATATTTATCATTACCATCAGAATCATCCCCTTACGTTTGTAAAATCTTTCCACATTTTCGACAAAACCCACTACCTTGTAACAATCCACATGATTCTCTACATACAATGCATCATTATCTACTACCATTTCCTCCTAGGCACTGCAATCATCACTCATCACAATAATGAAAACAGTAATATAATCTAAATTCCACAGAGCTATCACCTAATTTGTGATATCGAATTAAAGTTGATACGAAATCCAAGTCTTTCGACGACATTTCACATGAATTATAATAGTCAAAGTGATATTTTTAGATCAAATCTCCTGCCACAAGAAAATTACTTTCTGGTGCATTCTATTACTGAAATCCCCAGAATTCCTGTCAAAATGGAAACATACGCACATGCATTAATTTCAAGCTATAATGTAGATTAATTTTATTGGGATCACTTACATTTATAATATGAGGCTTAAAGAAAAAAGGATGAACCTAAGTATTCCAACTTTTAGTACATAAACAAACACCTGGGGCAAAAATGTAACTGACATTTGCATACTGGGGTTCTGTTTTTTTTGTTTTTTTTTCATTTTTGGCCCACTTATACATTTAGAACATTTTATATGGCTTTATTTATAAATTTTTACAGCATCAAGTATAATAATATGTTGGAGCTTCAAACATTGTCATGTAGAAGAGAAGAGATATAATACAATGAGGATTACTACAAAAACAGGCTGAAGTTTAGCCTTACTACAAAAAAACCTAGTTATCTTTCAAAATTACAAATATCCCTTTTACATTTGTTTCTCTCTTACAAATCACCCCTCAAGAGGGAGCATTAGTTAGGTAAATACAAACCTCAAGGGGGTGTTTGTAATACTATTTGAGAGTATTAATTTGTAATTTGAAAGATAACTAGAGTTTTTTTGTAATTATGCTAAACCTAAGGGGTGGTTTTGTAATTATCCTATACACTACTCACCATATGCAGGAGCTCCATTATCAGGGGGAATTCCAACCTATTGTGTTTAATTCCATTGCATCTATCTTAGATCTTTGTACTGAACAAAACATAAAAATTAACAAGTTGGGGTAATTCATATTACACATCATAAAAGCAATGTAATGTGTGTTCAAATAAGATGTTTGACATTATTGATATTGGTAGCAACTAGCAACCTTAAACAACCTCCAACTCATGTGTCTGCATACGTACTGAAAGTACGTTGTGTGATTGCATGAGAGAAGAGCACGGAATGGAATAGGAAGGAGACAATAAAGCATCTCTGAATGGTTCTTTTGATGCATGACTATACATGTGTTCCTCTCGTCTTATAAGCAGCTTGTGATGAATATAGTCGCACGCCTTTTATGCTAATGGTATGGGGCACTCGTTTATTTTCCAAATTTCATTTGCATACTGGGCAATTGTTCGATCACTGCTAAATTTCCCACTGCCAGCAGTGCTAAGAATCGACATTTTTGTCCATCTCTTTCTGTCCCTGCGAGAACAAAAACTCAATGGTAATTACTAGTTTTATTATTGAATACGGTTAAATACAAAAAATACCCTTGAGGTTCAATCTAATTTTTTTTTTTATAAAAGGAACCATCTTTCAGTATTACAAAAATCTCATTGATATTTGCTTCTATTTTACAAATTGCACCTTTCGAGGGGGGAGTGGGGGAGGGGGGAGTGTTTGTAACTGATTTTTTTTATAATTAAGCCAAACCTCATGGGTCATTTTTGTAATTTGCCCTATTTAATATGAAAGTGAGTGTTGCAAGCATTTCCGAGCAGAATAATGGAACTAGAGCGTCTATTTCCAACCTAAATATTAAGGTTATTGATGGGCATTGTACGATAAAACTCGGCAGTTAGACTAAGTTTGAGTGTTTGACCAATCAAACGCAAGCAAATTCAACCAACCTTAGTTCATCAGGCTTAACAAACTTAAAGCCATGAACATACTCATAGACAACCTGTAGTTGCATATCTTTTCAGGGGAGGCAATGAGCTTAACAGGTGGGAAAGATAACATCAACATGACATGATAAATATATTGCAAACAGAAGAACCATGTACAAATGGAAGAAAATGGCGTGCCAGAGTTAATGGAACTGCATGAGAGACGAGGGTATCAAGTAAGTTGAATTCAGCGAGCAATAGTCTCCTTCCAATTTCATTTCCTTTGTTTGTTTGGAACGGACAATTGCATCTCCGGACTCGAAATAACTGTCCCATTTCCACTGGAACTTATGTATTTAAGGAAGGGATTCCATCAACGAATTCCACTCCGAAAC
Source organism: Rehmannia glutinosa (assembly GCA_016081115.2). Taxonomy (NCBI): domain Eukaryota; kingdom Viridiplantae; phylum Streptophyta; class Magnoliopsida; order Lamiales; family Orobanchaceae; genus Rehmannia; species Rehmannia glutinosa. The sequence goes on along the minus strand of JABTTQ020002763.1, from coordinate 153,952 downwards.
CCCCATCCCCGGCACCCCCCTTTTCCTAGTAGTTGATGACTAATCATAATTGCGTAAATTACATACACTGCCCTTGAGGTTTAGTCTAAATACAAAAGACCCAGTAGGCCCGCTCATTTTTCTGGTGGATTTTTTGGCCTGAACATCCTTCTAGGGGCAAAGTGCTCTCCATTAATTTAGGCTTAGGGGGTGAATCGGTTATATTGCTTCTGGGGGCTATGAGCTAAAATGTGCAAAATTAGGGGGTGAAGTGCCATTTACCCACAACAAAATTTACTAACAAATTTGGGTTTTTTTTGTGTTATTAGACTAAACCTCAAGCATCTCTTTTGTAATTAACCCTTACAAATTTCTTTCACATGTTCAAAAACGTAAGTGCATCGACAGAAGACATCATAGGACGTTTCAAGAGTCCACACCTTAAATCAAAGACATTATAAAACCATTCCACGCACCTTGAATCCTAGTTGTCACCAAATCTTCCATCTCTTCAAGGAATATGTTGTCAATCGAAATATTATAGCTATAAATCCACTTAAAACCAAATATCAAATTATCCAGCCACAGGCATTTGGGTCAGACAACAAGAAAACCAGACTCGTACCACAATACCCATCTGCAATAACGTCACCAAACTCAACTAGACTGATGATCTAGCCACTCACTTTTATTTTGTTTACTTATCAGTAGCTTCACTCAATTAATCAGCCGAACATTTTAAGTGAGAAAGTCAAAATCATCTCAGGCAATGAAGGGAAAAGATTATATCATTAATGCTCATATACTAACTCAATTAAATAAACAGGTAGTAAAATTTACCCACATAGTCCACATCACAGAATATAAATATGGGAAGATTGTGGTTTCTTCGACACTTACTTGTAAGCTTCATCCACCCTTTCTTGGGCGTCCATGTAGCTTGGGAAGTCATATCCAACAAGAAAATAATCACCACGCCCATAGCCAGAATTTCCCTCGAGTGATTCAAGCAGTGGATTATAATCATAACTTCCGAATGCTCCAGATCTTATGAACTGCTTAGCCTCTTCAAATCGTGGATCAGGTTTAAACTATGCAGCAAGGGAAAAGAGGCGTCATTTAGAAATCTTCCTCCTTAAATCGAAGGTAGCTAGAAAGGCAAAAGGGATATGGAGCAACACTCCTTTGTTCACGAGACTGATGTAGTGTTATCAAGAAAAAGCGTATCGGGCTGCCTAACTTATACATTTTCACTGAATATACACATCTTACTTTCCTACTGATGCATAATACTTAGGGATAATTACAAATACTACCCTTGAGGTTTAGTCTAATTACAAAAAAAAAAAACAGTTATCTATCAAAATTATAAATACCCCTTGACTACTTGAGGCATTACAAACACCCCCTTAAGGTTTGTATTTTTATACAAACTACCTCTTCCATAGGTGCAATTTTTAAGATAGAAACATATTTCAAGGGGGTATTTGTAATTTTAAAAAATAACTGGACTTTATGCAATTAGGCTAAAACTCAGGGGTAGATTTGTAATTATTCCTAATACTTGTGCCGTTTCTATTTTCATATTTGGAACTGTTTACAGCAACTTCTGTGGTCAGCAGTCGATCATCTTTTCTTTCATATCTCTGTTAGTTTACAGACTTTTTTTTCCTTTTAAATTAAATAAAAGTAAGCTGTAGGGTTTAGTCAAGTTAATCAGGTATCAGTTAGTACAGCAATAATCTTTAGTAGATGAAAGCAAAACTTTACCATTGATCATTTATACTCCGCAGATATGCTATGTAGTGTTGCAATGTATAAACTATATATAGATATGTAAGATCTGGTGCAACGAACATATAAAGATTTACCATTCCTTCCTCTCTTTCTTTACGCAACCGTGGAACTTCATCAGCTGTGGCACCAAAAAGAAAGAAATTATCTTCCCCAATTTCTTCTCTAATTTCAACATTAGCCCCGTCTAGTGTTCCGATGATAAGGCATCCATTCAGGGCAAATTTCATGTTACTTGTGCCACTTGCCTCCATTCCAGCTGTACTGATATGCTGTGATAACTCACTTCCGGGAATAAGCATCTCAGCAACAGACACATTGTAATTGGGGACAAAAACCACCTGAAAAATTGAAAAACAAAATAAGCAGAAGAAAAATAAAATCTTGATAGATGATGACATCCATAACAGTCATTTTATTAGTGGTGATAACGAAAAAATTATGAGACACACAAGTAATGCGTTTAGCAGGGAGACAACGCATTTTGCTACTGATGTACCAAGTATTTTACATATATTTTCCCAAGGATGGTCATTAGTTATTTCTGGAGAAATTCTTATCTTATTACGGTCAAGTATGTGAACTGCTCTACATAATAATTAGGTCTAAACAGGACCAGACCTTGCAACAAACTGAAGATGAAACAACAACAAACTAAGCCTTATCCCACTATGTGAGGTCGCTAAACTGAAGATGAAAATGAGGAAAAATATTGTTTCTGGTTTCTCCGCTTCATAAATGTATACGTTGAAGAAAAATTAATAAGAAATAAAATTTTCCTATCCGGGAAGTGGCCAATATAAAAAACATCATATTTCGCTCAGTCTTCTAGAACCTGCAAATGGAATTAGAGATATAGAGGAAGTATACCTTTAAAAAGCTATTGACTTCCAGATCATTGTTAACAACAGCACCAACATCATTTACAAGCTTAACTATTCTTTTAGCATTTGTATATGTCGCAAATGCTTTTCCTCCGATCATGATGGTGCGAGGTGTCGTATTTTTACGGTCTTCAGGGCTCATCTCCTGCACTTGGTAATCTACTAAGTTACAAAACAATGACTATGATAACATTGTAATATACAGAATAGAAACCAAATTCTACAAAATGGAAGGTAAAGACAACGCCATGAGCATAATCATTTCAGTGACTGGAGGAGCTCAATTTAAAGCACGAGGTAACAAGAATGACTAAAGAGTACCTAATGTCAACTGGATAAATACTACGGAGCTCATGCAGATGCTTAAAATATCTCACCAAGAATACTTTTGGAGTATCATGAAGTTTGCCTCACCTTTAACTTCTTGTACCTATAGACAGCACCCAAAATGTTTAACAGCTGCCTCTTATATTCATGGATGCGTTTGACTTGGATATCAAATAATGAGTTTGGGTCAATGCTCACACCAGTAACCTGCAGAATGTAATTTGCCAAACGCTGTTTGCTTCCCAACTTAGCTAACTCCCACTCCCCTTGGAATTCTGAATCGTCAGCAAACTTTAGGAAGATAGAGTCAATATAGAACCAATCCAACAAGAAAGATTTCATCAACAGTAAATATTAAATATACTTCGGAATATCATATCACATACTTGCCGCAGATTTGTCAGTAGGTCAAGATTAGTCACCCACTGATCTGTTTTTAACCATTTGGTGATAATATGACTAAGCTCGGGATTGCAAAACCTGAGCCATCGACGAGGAGTTATACCATTGGTTTTGTTTTGAAATTTGGCAGGCCATATAGAGACATAATCAGCAAATAACTCAGCCTTTAATATGTCACTATGCAGCTGTGCAACACCATTTACCTGCAACGGTGAACAAAAATTCACATCTTCATGCGTTGGAAATAAAAGGTAAAAAGGCCAGACATGTAACCATTTACTGTAAAATACATGTGGATAATAGGAATATACAGCTTAAAACTGAAAGCATTGATGACAAGTGCTGCAACAATCAGATGTCTTAGTTTAACAAAAGATGTTGCTTCAAGTAGCCTGTCCTATAACGAGTCATATCAACATGCTGGCAAAGATTCAATAGTATAAGAATGAATTTTGAGTGTGAGAGATGATGTCTATTTATCATATTTACTACATTCTATAGTACTATTTTATTCGGTAACTGCCAATTGTTTCACATATCTTCGAGCTGATAATGATGATAATATTACACAGGTAGAACAATAAAGTATAGCATAAGATGAAAACAGTTGTTAAATACTAGAATGGTATTTCAAAACCTACCCTTGAGGTTCAGTCTAATGACAGAACAACCCAGTTATCTTTTAAATTTACAAATATTCTCCTTGACATTTATTTCTATTTTACAAATTGCACCTATTAAGGTGGGTATTTGTAAAATAAAAACAAACTTCAAGTATGTTTTTGAAGTACCTCAAGGAGGTATTTATAATTTCGAAAGATAACTTGATTATTTTGTAATTGGGCTAAACCTTAGGGGTACATTTTGTAATTTAACCATTATCAGAATGCTATTTGTTACATGAAATTATATAATTATGTACTCTTGTTTGTGATTGCTACTTCTGAAAATGAGAACAATGGTACTCTTCTTGTTTTCTTATCACAACAAGGCTATCAGAATCTAACAGAGTTAACGAATAAAATTGTACGAAAGAAATTGACTTATTTCCTCTTAGCATATTCAGCTTTCTGAAACCATTTCCTGTGTTCCTAAGATGTTCATAATTGATCGATGTTTATGCAGAATAAAACTCTTACCGTGTGGGCGGACACCACACACAAGTTGGCCATACGCACAACTGCTTTTTGTGGGTTGTTATCCAAAATACATAGACCAGCAAGTTTGCCCTCAAGGTCAGGTCTAGTTGACTGTATCATTGTGATAAACTGCAGAGGACAGGATAATCACTACAATAAAGTTAACTTAGCGCACAAGTACAAAAGAAACATATTTACAGAATACAGCACCCTCTTGTCGATTTCTTCAATGATTTGCATGTGGCGTGGAAGGAGCTTCCACATGACAGCTTGTGACCATTTTTCCAGGGCTTCAGGAAGGACTGTGTGGTTTGTGTAGGCTATTGTTCTGGTAGAATTCACATTGTCAGATCCAAAATCTCAGGACCACATACCAAGAAGCAAAAATCATAGATTTATTGTAAATATCTACAATGATATAAGTCGAGAACCTAGCGGTAATATCCCAAGCTTCATCCCATCCGAGGCCTTCATCATCCATTAACAAACGCATCAGTTCTGGTATTGCAAGAGTAGGATGTGTGTCATTTAGTTGTACAGCGACCTTAGAGGGGAATTGAGACCACTTGATCTCATCCTTTTCATCTTTCCTCTCCTTAAATCGGGCAATAATGTCCTGAAAATTTGGCACCAATATAAGAGAAAAGCAGACAGGGTGACCCAGCGTGATTTCCCAATCTTTATTACTTGACGGAAATATTTCTTAGTGAAGACATGCCAAATTATTTTCAAGAGATCAATATCTCCTCCACTTTTAAAAAGATAAGATGATATCTGCTGAATCAAAGAGCTCAATACATTCCCAAAAAGGTCGGTACATAATGTGTTCCAGTTGACACATGAACACACCTTCAAACCTATGCATTTTAAACCTGATTCGATCTCTATTTCATTGGCATTTTTGTGAATGTGAGATGGAAATAGACTTTTTAAGTATTTTCAACACTCTTCATACAAGTACTCGAAAGGAGTCCAGCCATCTTTAATTGTTATGTCTAATTGCAGATTAAAACTTGATCCCTGATATAATTTCAAATGGGCTTATCAAACTTGGTTGTCAAACTTTCCGAAATGACCTCTGGAAAAAATTAATTAATATAACAAAAATAAGATGAATCAGAAATGCACTGAAGGATGACAGGCAGCACTACTAGAAAGGGAAATATGATCAGCAAACCTGAAGTGATGCACTACACAGGAAAAACTGCTGCTTCAGTCGTAAAAGTTTCCCATTTTCGGTAGCATCCCCAGGATAGAGAACAGCACAAATCTGCATATATCCACATCTTGTATAAGCATTATTTAGACTTCAAGAATACAAGATCAAACCATTTAAACCTATAAGCATAAAGTTTAACATATTTGAAAATTTTGTGGATTAAAAAACATGAACAACTCTTCACCTGCTGAGCCCTTGAATGAAGTAGAGCTGCAGATTCATATTGTCCATCATTAAACTGAAATAAGTCAAAGTCGTTCGAACTTGCTTTGGCATCCCAGAGACGAAGACTGTTGGTGTTCTTTGTCTTGTATCCAGGAATTGGCACATCATATGCAACAGCTTGTATGACCTCTCCCCCGACCCATTTTCGGCTAAAACAGTATATAAGAGTAGTGCATGAATACATAAACTTGAAGAAATTCATGTTTGAATTGTATCACAGACTAAAACTCGACCATAGTAAAATGAGAAGCATTTTACAGTTGCACTTACGAGCCAGTGGGATGGACCTCAACTTGACCAAAAAATCTAATCGGGTAGACAACATCATGTCTGACAACTTCCCAGGGACTGAACTTCTGCATTTGTTAACCATGAAAATAAAGGGTTACTAATTTTCCAGAAAAGAAGAGCTAATCTAGTATTAACATTGCTAAGGTGCCAACGAACCTCCAACCAATCTTCTGCAATTTCCTCTTGGCCTGCTTTGGTGATACACTGCTTGAATAGACCATATCTGTACCTCAAACCGTATCCCCATGCAGGTAAATTCAAGGTGGCCATTGAGTCAAGAAAACAAGAAGCAAGCCTCCCAAGACCACCATTTCCAAGTGCAGCATCTTTCTCCTATGAGATTCAGTCAAAATCACACACACAATATATTGGGACGTGAATATCGAAGAGGGTATTTGAATCATGTTCATAACATTAACATTCAAAAAAAATATCAAGCTCAAATCTGCACACATGAAGTCAATTGAGCGAAAACTGAAAGGAAGTCGAACTGAGAGGACTATACCAAGAGCAGTGCAAGGAGCAATTTTATCAATTTACCTGCTCCACTATGTCCTCAAGTTCATGACCCAGTTGCTTTAAAGCATCAGCATATGCATCTTGAACATCTAGGTTTCCAACAGCATTGGTCAAAGCTCGACCTTGGAGATATTCCATGGATAAATAGTATGTCTGCTTAGGATTCACTTTGTGATAGTGACTATACGTCTCATTCCATTGCTGCCACGATATTCAACATAACATAACATCTTTTAGAATAAAACTAGAACACATACATGTTTTGGCACAACAAAATACGTATTACAAGGGTAATGCAGCTAGCTCGTAAAACTCGTAATTATATCTACTGGCGTATGGAGGAAAATTTAATTCCACGTCACCACCATTCAAAGAAAGCATGCTTCTAAGTTCTATCCATGAACATAAAAGACTACAATGGACAAAAGCCTCCAGGTTCACTGCATAATGGCTGATTCATTTATGCAGGGCACATAAACATGCAGGCTTTTGCATATACACACTAATCTTTATCTCAATGAGATATGTAAATAACCTCCCACACACGCGCACACACACACACACCAAAAAAAAGAAAAAGAAAAAAGGAATCAGAATCGGCACTGTTAACCTTGCTTACTCAATGAGACTGATAGTGGCTCTGCCAAAAGGTTCAGCTTGCAAATAATATGACTCCCCTTTTAAAACAGTTTTCTAGTTGATTCAAACAGATATTATCAAAATGATAATCTACTCTAACTTCTCGCTAATCTATAGGGGAAAAATATCATTTCTAGTCACCCAACTTTCATCATAGGCATACAATAGCCAGTCAAGTAAAGGAACACAAATGGTCACCCAAGTCTTTTAAAAGTTGTACTATTCATCCAAAGCATATAAGACACCATTATTCCAAATTCTTCACAAATAAAAAAGCTTCAGGTGAATCAACATTTTGACCAATAAAAATAATGCTACCCATATAATAATGTTATATGGTAAAACTGAAAAGAAAAAAATGGCTGTAAAAGGTGTAATTTTTTCATTTAAAAGTATGAATGACTTCAAAAACTTACATATAACAAAAGAATGTGTAAAAAGTAATGATTTCATTTTTGATAAATCAATAGTAACAGGAATAAGTTATGTTATATCAAAAGTCAAGTAATTTCCAAGACAATCCTTCGAAATATAACAGAAGAACCTCTCCAACATAATTCAATAAAATACAAAAGCTTAAAATAATCGCTGCCACTAGTGTATGGTGAAGTTGGAAATGAATTCTCTCCCGCCCAAAACCATTAAACCTTTCGAGAATGTTACAATAATAAACTAACTTGTATGAATGGGCAAAGTTTTTGACCAACAAATGAAATGAGAATGAAGCGGAAAGGTAAATTTTAGCGAGTAAAAAGCAATTCCACAACCACTAAAAAAAAAAAGAATTGCAATGCTCATATTGTGCATTTTTGTCAACTTCAGTGACAGACAGTTAGTTGTAGTAGAAGTGCAACTTTTAAAAGACTTTGAAGACCATTTATGCTTCTTTTATAACATGAATGACCATTGTGTACCTTTATTGACAGTTTGGTGAAAAAAATGAATTTTTGATGACCATTTACGCTTCTTTTATAACCTACAACGAATGACCACTGTATACCTCTGTTGAAAACTGGGTGACTAAGAATAATTTTCCCACAATCTCTAAAGTTACAAAGTATCTCCAAAATATTGGACATGCAACTAAGAGCGTGGCACAAAAGGCGTGAAACAACGATGCAACTTTACTTTCCAACATTAATGAATATCTACAGAAAATAGAAACACGATGTATAGAATTTAACACTCGGAAATTACAAATATTCAAAGTCAATGGTTGGCCAAGGTATTTACTCTAAAAACACTTTGGGGTAAATGATCTCAGTTCTCTTTAAATCTTTGCCTTTTGGTTTAGGTGAAGCTATAAAGCCCACTGTATGTACCTCGGTGAAGAGACTTCCGATTTGGCACTGGTATTGGAGACAAATGCAAAAGAACAAAAAAACTACCATGGGATGCCTATTCTGTAAATAATGCATAATTGCAAAAATGATAGGCATGAGTAGATTTGCACAAAATGAAAATGAATCAACATTACCCCCAGAAAGGAAATAAATGGGCTTATAAAAGTCCGTCCTTCATCAGGAGAATTCTAAAACAAGTAGATAATGAGATGAACCATTTTCATAATCAAAGCCTTACCAATAAAACAAGCACTTATAGCCTTTGATTAGAACAAGACATATTTACTCATCTTTATGAAAGCAAATAAATAAGCCACTTTCAATTTGCAATATTGGCATCAAGAATATTTCACAAATAAAAGAAGTTCCAATCTCATCAATATGAATCCCTGTGTGGCCTTAATAGCAAAAATCTGGAAAGAGGACACAGTTGACATTATACCTTGATCAGCCGATCACGAACGCTTTCTGCAGTAGCATAAAAGGCTTGCTCTGGCTCAAACTTGAAAGGGGAAAAATGAGGGCTATATTGAGCATGGTAATTGATATTGGAGGCAATTTCAGTTGGCTCTTCGGCCAGCGGATGAGCAGCCGATGGAATTTTCTCTGAAATTTTAGCCTTAGCAGTACCGTTGGTCTTCACTGTAGCTGCCATAGCTACTTGTTTCACCAACTTCTACAATACACTACCTGCAAAAAAAAGTGCACGAAAAGAGAGAAATTGAAGGACCAACAAATAGTACATTTCGTCCATATCAAGGAGCTTCACATGATTTCATACCAATCAAATCATTCTCAGAAAAACAACTAGAATTACCAATCGTTGTAATAGGTTGATGATATACCAAACTTATTTCAGGTCCTCAGTTCGCTACAAAATCATGAATTAAACTGCATAAAGTGCAAACAAATAAACAGATATATAGAAAAACAAGTAACAATATTTATGAAATTACACAGTGAAGTGAAGAAAAGTAAAGAAAGTCTGAGATGTTGAAGCAGAAAGGAGTGAAACATAAAAATTTAAAATTAAGGGAAAAAAATAAATCGAAGCAAGCACATTACCGTTATCTCCGAAACTCGAGAGGGAAAACGAGAGAATATACGCTATGCAAAGCCCAGATAGTATATATGATGATTTTTTTTATTTGCTATAAACAAAACTTTGAGATATTTAAGGAATAGAATGGAACGGAATATACGAGAGGAAGATATTATTCTGAAGAGAGAAGTGACAAAAAGGAAAAGGCAAAAAGGGTTTTGTATGGCTGTTTTTGATTTGTGGTTATGAGTGAGTGAGAAATGATGATGATGGAGAGAGTGAGCTTATGAGTGAAATAAATATCGGAGCACGAGAGACTGAGAACCGAGAAGACGACGCTAACTTTGATGAAATATCGTATTATAACAACTTTTTACGTAGTACCTAAGCTTGAGTTAACTTTTTTCCTCAAAAAAAAAAAAAAAAGCTTGAGTTAACTTTATATTTCAACCGAATTGGTTTGATTTAATTTCTTATATAGCTGATGCCGCTTAAAATTGGCAGGTGACTCAAAGGATTCTGAACATCAATCCAATTTCTTTTTCGGAGCTGGTAGTTTGGATAGAAATTCAGAACAATTCAATAAACGTTAGATAAGCTCTGGAGTTGTCCCAGGTAGAGCTGGCAATGGGCCGAACCAGGCTGGCCCGGCCCAAGCCCGACGGACTTTTGAAAAATTTGGGCTAGGTCGGACAAACCCGATTTTGATCGGGCCGCGAAAATACATTGCCCAACCCAGCCCATGTATACATTTTGTTCACTTAAACTGTCGGGTCGGGCCAAAAGTCAGGCTCACCCCGACCCACGGGCCAAATAGGCCCGAGTTTTTTGGGCCTAAAAAATAATGGCCCAGCCCAGCCCAAACCTCGGGCTGGGCTGGATTTTGCCAGCTCTAGCCCTAGAGAGGCCCCTCCGACGCTCAAGTTAGTACCGGTAGTAGGAGAAATCCAGAGCAAATAACAATAATTAAGAGCCAATAATTTGGATTACTTATAAATAATGAGTAAAGGCCTTTTTTATGCCTGGTTGATGTGTCGCATGGGTCTTGTAGGAGAAAATGGACGCGTGTGCCGCGTGGATCGGATAATTATATATGTGATCTTGTAATGAGTAACTATATTGGGTCATTAATTCAGTAATTTCAGAATTAAATAATGCGTAAAATAATTAAAATGAGGATAATCGAAAAAAGTCAATTTTATCCCCAACATAAGTCCCCAACTCCCAGACTGCGGGAGGCGGAGGGGGTATTCACATCCGAGAACATCGGATGGGAGCGTCTTCAGAAGTCGCAAGGGGCGCCTCCCCCGTGAATGCCATATGAGGATCTCTGCCGACGGGATTGCCCAAAGAGAGTCTTTGTGGCCGCCAAGGACGACTCTCCCCGGAACACCGAAGGACGGTCTCCACATCCGAGAACGCCGGATGGGAGCGTCTTCGGAAGCCGCAAGGGATGCCTCTCCCCAGAACGCCGGAGGAGGATCTCTGCAATAGGGAATGTAGGATAGAAGCGTCTTCTGAGTTGTCTTAGACTTCCCTCGTCAGGGGAGATGCTGTTAAAGTTGGTGATAATGAATTTGAGACTTGTTGAGAGGAAACATAGTAACTTGTTTATTGATACGCCAAAAACGAGAGGGGAGACCGGGTTGCTTTCCTCGCCAATAACCTTTTAGGGATAATATTTCCGGAGATTGTCAATGTTCTATGTGTGATGCGAGGGACTTCATTTTTAACGCCCCAGTTTTTCTAACCATAAGAGAAATAGAAAATATGATATTGATTCATGAAAGTTTCATTAACAAAAGGATATTATTGGGGGCAAAAATGACATTTAATAATTAATATATAATTCAATTTATATATTGGAATAATATTAGTTGCTCAAAGGGCTATTAATGGAATAACCCAACCTAAATGAGTCCGGGACTGGCCTAAAGGATAATTTCTCCTACACGGCTCATGAGACCCATAATTACTCGTTTGTAAGTTATCTGACTCATAATTACTCTTACACATTAATTCAATACTCGTTTATTGTCTTAATTTCTCTCTCGATCACTGTGCTGACTTGAGCATCGGAGGGGCCTCTAATGTTTACGTGTGTGTAGGCAAGTTCCCAATTGAAGAGCTTCCAGCTCCCGGAGAAGAAGGCCTAGAAGACTTTCCCCCTTGGGAAGAAGAGGACTTTGACTTTTATTGGAATCCCTGACTTGGAGTGATCTTCCCTAAAAAGCAACATTATTTTGGCTCCATCTATGGGAATCAGTCAAAGCACACGAAGATACAGACCTGATCTCGGAACACAAAGTTGAATCCCAAGTTGCTGGCCACGGAGTCAGATACCAACAGGAGGAACAACCCCCAAGAAGATGGGAGGCCAACCACATTTCCGCCGGAAGGGCACCGCCTCCCTCGCAAGGAAGAATGAGGTTGCCCTCTCCTCCTGGGAGGCTCCGCCTATTGAGGAAATTCTTCTAACCCCATAAGCCCTCCAAGCCTTATTTGATTAAGCCACCCGAATGGTTAGAGACACCATGCCACGGTCGGAGCCACTGGGAGACCGTCTCCAGCTCTGCCCGCTATTGAAGACCCTGACTTGGGAGGTCAGAGATGAAGAGATGAAGGACGCGGCGAGAATCGTGAAGATCCACCACTACCTGAAGAGTCTCGTGTAGGTCCCAAGGGGTATGAGTGTTAAGTCTAGAAGGGGGGTTGAATAGACTCAACCAAATTGTCAATTTTGATCTTAAATCAGAGTTTTTGCACAAGTAAACAACTTAGTCCTTAGAGACATCTATGTTCAACCTCAACATGAGAGTTAACCACTCAATAGACTCAACTGAGCTGTTGATAGAGTAACTCAGTTGAGTGAAATGAGCTCTTTTAAAAATACAATTTACTTGATGTTTACAGCAGAAGACTTACACCCTTTTTGTAATATGGTTTTGCAACACTTGTTTTTAGCTTAAGTTATTATCAGTTGAGTGTGAGCAAATATAAATCAGCAATATAAAGTATGCCAAATTTAAAGTGATGAAAGTAAAAAGACACAAGACATTTGATAGTGGTTCAAGGATGGGGTAATTCTTCTACTTCACTCTTCTCCAACTCCTGAAAGTAATCCACTAGTGCAACAGTTGTTACAAAATGGATACAACAGACCAAGTAGACCTTGATCACACAGCTACTCCTGGGACTCAGCTTCTTCGTAAGACGGTTGTCTCACTACTTCAGCTCCTTCAAACGCTTCAGACTTGATCACCTAGTCCTCCGATGGATTCAAAGCAGGTTCTAACTTAAACCTCACTACACTTCCTTCACTACATGGATGTGCAGACCCTTTTGTTCTTTAAAATAATTTTTTCTCTTCAACTGGTTGAAGTTTTTCTTTCCTTCACTGATTGTATGTTGGATAGATTCACTTTGAATGTAGGCTTTGAGGATTAGAATGAATAGTTTGAGAGTGTTTTTGCTTGCTTACTCAGATTGCTTGAATATTTCGTATGCACTTGGTACTCTTTCACAAATATTCCTCAGCCTTTTATAGTGACAGTTTGAAAAAGTGTCCATTGAAGAGATAGACATTTTTCAAACTTCATTTTCTTGATCATTGACTTGTCTTGTTGTGCAACATTTGATGTTGACACTTCATTAATTTAATGTTCTGCAGGCTACCTGAAACTCTGTAGGTTTTCTGCGAACATCTTGTTGGTTCCCAACTTCTTGCACTCTTTCAGCAAGACAACTTTAAGTTGGGTTTGTCCCCTTACCATTTTGGGTAAGTTCTTGACTTTTCATTCCAACGAATTTCTTCAACTTTCTTCGTGTCCTTAGGCTACTTTACCCCTTTATCGAATCTTCTCCATTCATTTGGGATGACTCAGCTATTAGTCTGCTGCAGACACAACTAATTTACTTGACTGATGCTTTTCTTCGATACTCAGCAGCAACTCAGCTGAATCTTTATTGCATCATTCAGTCAACTTCTGCGATCTTCAACTTGGCTGCTTCTTTACTCATCTTATATTTCCTATCTATTACATAGTTGAATTATAACAGAAAATAGGGTGCCAACTTTCTAATCCAATGCATCATCAAAATCTATACAACTAAATTTTCCAACAATTTTCCTCTTTTCGATAATGTCAAAACTTAAAATAAAAATACAACATAAAAGTGCTTAAAAAGGAATGATGGCATGAATGTATCAATTTATTGAACAAATCATTCTGCACTTATATGTACTTCCAGTATTTTTGTGTATTTACAAGAATGTAAAAATACAACAAAATTTTGCAGCTCTTTCATCGCATCAGCTGCTTCCTGTTAGTCCAAGTGGCTACAATAATCTAGAGGGGGGGTGAATAGATTATGCCGATTTTTCGCAAATCACCCTCTTTTTCGAAACAACGAGTAAATAACAAGAATGTAAATGCGGAAAATAAACAACACTCGTTGATTTAAAGAGGTTCAACCCACCTAGGGCCTAATCCTCTACCACCCCAGTATCTCCGGGATGGATTTCAAAAAGAAAGAAAAGATTTTATTAATTTACCAAAAATTAATACAACACCTTGAGGATTACCACAACCCTCCTTCACCCTTTGAGGATTACCACAATCCTCTTACACCACCTTGAGGATTACCACAACCCTCTTTACAACACCTTTGAAGATTACCACAACCTTCAAACACCTATCACCTAGATCACCCAAGTGTATTCTTACCACAAGAATACTCACAAGGATGTCTTGTGTTGAATGATGACCAAAATCAAGATTACAACTCAATAATGATTGATACAATATGAGTACAAGTGTAATCAAGAATTGAAAGCCTAGACCTCAAATAAGTGCAAGTGAAAGTGCTTAAATTAATACAACAAGATATATGAAAGTGTTTGCTCAATTGCTCTTTGCTTGTATATTGTGTTGTGTATCTTGTTGCTTGAAAGAGGCCTCTATTTATAGGAGAGGTCTTGGCTTTGGTTTCAGACATTGGCTCCTCCTTGGGGAGTGATTTGCTTTGCAAAAGAAACCATTTAAAATCATCAATATAGTTGTTAGAAATCAATCCCACAAAATAGGGAAAAGTCATGCAGCAAAACGCGGATAGTTTCTTTGTCAAAACAGGGTTCGGCCGGTCGCGAGAGATAAGATTGAAATTGAATTCTGCGAATTTTTACATAGGGGGGACCGGTCGAGGGGGTTCGACCGGTCGCCGCCCTTGGTCTTGACCGGTTGGGGTTGAGAGAAAATCGAAACAGAGAAGTCTGCACTTGAAGGGCACTCCCGGTGCACCCGGTCGCCCGAGGGTCGGCCGTCGCCCTCACCGGCGCCCACCTGTCGACCGGTCGTCCTCCCATTTTCTCTTATGTCCCATTTTCTGTTTCAAAACTCAACTCAGTGCGGGTTGCCCTATAGGGCGGCCGAGTCGAACTGAAACAAAAGTGTTGTCCAATTTTAAATCGAATATTAACTTCAAGAAATACTCCGAAAAATAGTAAAAACATTTTAGATCGATCGGAAGTGTTGGGACAACATTTAGGGACATTGTTTTGGTATAAAAACTCATTTGAACAAAATCATCAAAATCATGATAAAAACATTTATCTAACAAACTCCCCCTTTTTGATGATTACAAACCAAAACAATTTTTAAGAGGACGATTTCGAAAAACAAAATAATTTTCCGGTTTATGAGTAAACTATCCGTTTAAAACATTTTACAAAAGCTCCCCCTATCAACAAGCACATTAAGAAGAAAAATAGCATAAGCTAGAAGCACAAGCTTTTACAAAATAAACAATAACTCCAAGAGCTTAGAAGCTCCCCCTGTCACAAATACTTATTATCCATGCAAACAAGTTCATAAACCAATCATTGGATTGAGTTTTCTTCACAACTTATGGCCTTAATAAGCCATAGCTTGTAGCTTCTATCATGAGCTTTTATTAGCTTCTTTGAGCTAACGAGCCAATTTCCTGTTTCTCCCCCTTTGGAATCATCAAAAAGAATGTTAGGATGATAGAAACATCATAGAAGTATATCAAAGTGCGCCAAAGAAATGGTTTATCAACCATTTAGCAATTTAGGCTTAAAAACCAAGGAAAATGAGAGAAATGTATCATGAAGAGTTCATACGCTCGTTTTGTTTCCCAAAACATGATCTCAATGAATATTTAAGACTTGTGGAAGTGAGAGAATCATGTATAAGTTGAAATTTTCATTGTGACATTTCATCGAACACAATGTGTGCGTGAAAAAAAAAGAGTTGTATATAGCCCTTGTAAATGATCCAAGCCAAAAAATTTCATCACCAATTCTCATCAAACATCATACAATACAACAATATAATTAAGCTCATCAAGATTATACGCAAGAAAATATCAAGAAATATACACGAAAGTCATAAACTCAAGGGTTCAACCCATTTGAGCAAAGTAAGGAAAATTCTTACCATTTGATCGGAAAAGATGAGCAATGATGATGATTAACAAGTTATATAAGGTCCAAGATATGAATTGAAGGCATGAAAATCAATTTTGAGTGAAAATTGTGTGCATTTGTCAAAGGGGACGAGAAATGGCAAAAAGAAGTAAAAATAGCATATCTTTGAAGACAAATCGAACTTAAACTAAAATATTGCCTAGGGCGACCGGCGTGGTTGAGGGCGACCGCCGACGTCGGCGTTGAGCGGCCGGTTGCCCTCAACCTCTTCACCACCCCACTGTCAAATTTTTCAAAATCCGAATTTTCAACCAAAAATCCGATTTTTCGCCCCTAAGTTTTAAAAACATGCAAAATGCAAACGTAGACCTCATTCAATATGCATTATGCCTAACCGAGCTCGTATTGACGCAAAAGTCTCGGAAGTTAGCGGTTTTGTAAAAATGTCCGCTAATTGATCTTGAGATGGCACAAACGATATCTCAATTTTTCGTTTTGAAACACAATCCCTTAAAAAATGATGTCGAATCTCAATATGTTTAGTACGGTTATGATGAACCGGGTTTTGAGCAATATTTATAGCGGATATATTATCACAAAAGATAGGTACGTTTTCAAAAGAGCATTTGTAATCCGCTAAGGTTTGTTTCATCCAAAGAAGTTGAGTACAACAAAATGCGGCGGAAATATATTCGCCGGCCGTTGAAAGAGAAACACGCTTTTGCTTCTTTGAAAACCAAGAAACTAGGCAATCGCTAAAAATTGACATGATCCCAAGTACTTTTCCGATCATCAATATTACCCGCATAGTCAATCACTATAACCTTTAAGAGAAAAATTTTCATTCTTTGGATAAAATAAACCATATTGAATAGTGCCTTTCAAATATCGAAAAATCCGTTTAACGGCACTCATATGAGATTCTTTTGGATTGCTTTGAAAACGAGCACATAGGCATACGGCATGAAGAATGTCCGGTCTACTAGCGGTTAAATAAAGTAAACTACCAATCATACCTCGATACTTGGATTCATCAACCGTCTTGCCTTTTTCATCTTTGTCAATTTTGACATTGGTTGCCATAGGAGTCGAGACGGTTCTTAATTCTTCCTTCTTCAATGCCGAACTTCTTCAAAAGTTCTTTTGTATACTTTGATTGCGAAATATAAATGCCTTCTTGGCATTGCTTAATTTGAAGTCCAAGGAAGAAGTTTAGCTCCCCATCATACTCATCTCGAATTCACCTTGCATTAACTTGGAGAATTTCTTGCACAAAGATTCATTAGTAGCACCAAAGATGATATCATCAACATAAATTTGCACAAGTAAACAATCTTGCCCTTTTTCAAAAACAAAGAGAGTAGTATCAACTTTACCTCTTGTAAAACCATTTTGCAAAAGAAAAGAGCTAAGTCTATCATACCATGCACGGTGGTGCTGTTTTAAACCATACAAAGCCTTTTTAAGTTTATAAACATCATTAGGCCTAGAAAAATTTTCAAACCCCGGAGGTTGTTTTACATAGACTTCTTCTTGAATAATACCATTTAAGAAAGCGGATTTAACATCCATTTGGTAAAGTTTGAAATTTTTGAAACAAGAATAGGCAAGTAAAATACGAATAGCTTCTAAACGTGCTACGGTGCAAAAGTTTCATCATAGTCAATACCTTCTTCTTGACAATACCCTTGAGCTACTAACCTTGCCTTATTTCGAACAATGTTGCCTTGATCATCAAGTTTGTTCCGGAATACCCATTTTGTACCAATAATTGTTTGAGATGGAGGACAAGGTACTAATTCCCATACATCATTTCTTTCAAATTGATTCAACTCCTCTTGCATTTCCAAAAACCAATCTTCATCCTCAATAGCTTCCTTAGCATTTTTAGGCTCTTTTTGAGAAATAAGAGCTTTCTCGGCAAAATTCCTTCGAGTCATTACTTTATCAAGAGGATCACCAATAATAAGATTTTTTGGGTGATCTCCTTAAATTTCAATGCAACGGAAGATCCGAGATATCACCTCTATCTTCTTGAGGACCATTTGAAGTGGACGGTTGATCATTTGATGTAGACGGTTGAATATCAATTTGAACAATTTGTTCAATAATATCTTCCTCATCACTTTCATCATTAGGAATTCTTTCAACTCCCGAAGCTTCATTGAATTTAACATGGATGGATTCTTCAACAACTCCACTAGTCTTATTGTAAACCCGATATGCTTTGCTTTTTGTTGAATATCCCATAAATATCCCTTCATCGGCCTTAGGATCAAGTTTGTCCAATTGATCCTTGGTATTCAAAATAAAGCATTTGCAACCAAATATTTTGAAATAACTAATATTTGGAGTTCTACCTTTCCAAAGCTCATATGGAGTTTTATTCATTTTAGGACGAATATAAACTCGGTTAATGACATAGCAAGCGGTACTTACGGCTTCGGCCCAAAAATACTTTGGAAGTGAAAATTCATTGAGCATTGACCGACTCATTTCTTGTAATGTTCGATTTTTCCGTTCGGCTACTCCATTTTGTTGAGGTGTCCTTGGAGCCGAGAAATTATGAGCATATCCTTTGGTTTCACAAAATACTCTAAATTCACCGTCAAATTCTCCACCTCGATCGCTTCGAATAGACTTGATAGTATCTTCTTTTTCATTCTCAATAAGTCTACACAACTTAACAAACTCATTAACGGCATCGTTTTTATTGGTAAGAAAAAGAGCCCAAGTATATCTTGAATAATCATCGACTATAACAAAAGTGTAATGTTTTCCACTTAGACTAGCCGTACCAATATCCCCGTACAAATCAAGGTGAAGCATTTGTAGGGGTTTGGTTGTGGAAATTTCATTTTGGGCTTAAAACTACTTTTAACTAATTTGTTCTTTTGACAAGTGTCACATAAGCCAAGATTTTCAAAATTCAATTTGGGTAGTCCTTTCACATGTTGGTTTTTGTAAATATTTTTCAAATTCTTGTATCCAACATGTCCAAGTCGCCTATGCCAAAACTAGTTAAATCATTATTGGCGACTAAACAAGAAACATTTTGACTAACCAAATCACTTGTACAAATTTTGTAAAGATTGCCTTTTCTATTTGCTTCACAAATAATTTCACCATTTTTAAGAATAAGGCATTTTTCTTTATTAAAGGAAACATCATATTTAGAATCACAAAGTTGGCTAACACTTATCAAATTAAACTTAAGCCCTTCAACTAATAGAACATTACTAAGAGAGAAAGAAGAGTTACCAATTTCTCCATTTCCAAGAATTTTTCCTTTGCCATTGCCGAACATGACCATACCCTCTTCTTGGAGCTTGATGTTGGTAAAAAGTTCTCTCCTCCCGGTCATATGGCGTGAACATCCGTTGTCCACGAGCCATTTTGAATCTTCCATTGTGGTTATGGTCCCTATTACCTACAAAAGAATTTCTTTTAGGTACCCTATAATTTTGGGGTCCATGGGGGTTAGTCTTGAGACCTTTGGGTCTCCAAACATGTCTTGAGCTATTTCTCAATTTGCAATTATTAGCATAATGTCCAACTTTGCCACAATAAAAACAAGTAGGAGTATTATAATTATTAGCACGTACAAAAGTCGGACCTTGGTTATTTTTCTTAAAAACACTTTGAAATGGCTTATAACCAAGTCCCGATTTGGAATGCTCACCTCTTTGTGCATCTAAAATTTTTGTGACTTTATCCGTACTTATGTTGAAACGATGCACGTCATTTTTCAAACATTCAATATCTTTTGTGAGCAATTCTTTTTCGGTTTCAAGAGAATGAATTCTAGTAAGAGTAAGAGCATGAGCTTTGTCTAGAGATTCATAAGAGGTAAATAATTTTTCCTTTTCAACCTTAATCTCCTTATGCTCCTTTTTCAAATTTTTGTATTTAACGATTAAATTTTGAAACTCAATTTGCAATTCATCAAAATCACATTGCAAGTCATCAACTATGGAGGAAGTAGAAGAATTTGAGTGTACCTCATTATTTTCATCGTCTATAGCCATGAGACCGTGTTCGGTTTCTCCTTCCTCATCGGTTGTTTCGAGTAGTTCATCCCATGTTTTGACTTCCGCATTTAGAGCCTTCTTTTTTGTGAAAGGCTTCCTTTTCTTTTGCTCCTCTTCATCGAGCTTTGGGCAATCGGCAATGAAGTGCCCGGGTTTTCCGCATTTAAAGCAAGCATTATCTCTTGGTTTTCTTGCTTTATTTTTATTCACAAATTTTGCAAATTTTCGAACAAGTGCGGCCGTCTCCTCATCATCATCATCATCATTATCATAGTATGCATTATTAGAAGAAGAAGCAAGACCTTTAGGAATAATTTGCATACCCGATTGATTTGTGGATGGTTTGGAATTTTTCCTCTCCTTGAGATAGACTTCATAGATGAGTAGGTTTCAAATAAGCTCATCAAACTTGAGTGTCTCAAGATTTTGTGCCTCCGTGATTGCCGTTACTTTTTCGGACCATGAGCCGGAAGTGCATTTAGTACCTTGGTCACCTTGTCTTCTTCGGAGATGACTTTGCCGAGGGCCACAAGAGGATTGACAATATTGTCAAGCCTTTCCACCATTTTGGAGATGCTTTCGCCATCATACATGTTAAAGTTTTCGAAGTCTTTAACAAGCATGGTCTTTCTTGCTTGCTTGACTTTCTTAGTCCCTTCATAGATTGTCTCCAATTTTTCCCAAACCTCATGTGCCGACCTTATGCCTCTTATGCGATTGTACTCGGTGGCGGTAAGAGAACAATGCAAAATATTTAAGGCCTTACCGTTTAGAGAAAAAAACTTTTTGTCGTTTTCATCAAACTCCTTGAAAGGTTTAGGAGCCAAGGTGCCATCCTCCGATTTCTTTGTTGGTTGATCAACTCCTTCAATGACCACATTCCAAATGTCGAACCCGCACCCTTGTAGGAAGCACTCCATACGGTCTTTCCAAAATGCGTAGTTGTTGGCGTCGAATAGTGGTGGCTTATTGGTAGAGGCGCCGGTGGTGAGATGAGCATCATTTGTAGCCATGGATCTTTCCTCTTTACTCGAACGAGCTAGCCAAAGAGTTTGGCTTTGATACCACTTGTTAGTCAAGTGGCTACAATAATCTAGAGGGGGGGTGAATAGATTATGCCGATTTTTCGCAAATCACCCTCTTTTTCGAAACAACGAGTAAATAACAAGAATGTAAATGCGGAAAATAAACAACACTCGTTGATTTAAAGAGGTTCAACCCACCTAGGGCCTAATCCTCTACCACCCCAAAGATATCTCCGGGATGGATTTCAAAAAGAAAGAAAAGATTTTATTAATTTACCAAAAATTAATACAACACCTTGAGGATTACCACAACCCTCCTTCACCACTTTGAGGATTACCACAATCCTCTTACACCACCTTGAGGATTACCACAACCCTCTTACAACACCTTTGAAGATTACCACAACCTTCAAACACCTATCACCTAGATCACCCAAGTGTATTCTTACCACAAGAATACTCACAAGGATGTCTTGTGTTGAATGATGACCAAAATCAAGATTACAACTCAATAATGATTGATACAATATGAGTACAAGTGTAATCAAGAATTGAAAGCCTAGACCTCAAATAAGTGCAAGTGAAAGTGCTTAGGCTAATACAACAAGATATATGAAAGTGTTTGCTCAATTGCTCTTTGCTTGTATATTGTGTTGTGTATCTTGTTGCTTGAAAGAGGCCTCTATTTATAGGAGAGGTCTTGGCTTTGGTTTCCAGACATTGGCTCCTCCTTGGGGAGTGATTTGCTGCAAAAGAAACCATTTAAAATCATCAATATAGCTGTTAGAAATCAATCCCACAAAATAGGGAAAAGCTGTCTGAAAACGCAACGGATAGTTTGCTGTCAAAACAGGGGTTCGACCGGTCGCGCAGAGATAAGATTGAAATTGAATTCTGCGAATTTTTACATAGGGGGACCGGTCGAGGGGGGGTTCGACCGGTCGCCCTTGGTCTTGACCGGTTGGGGTTGAGAGAAAATCGAAACAGAGAAGTCTGCACTTGAAGGGGCACTCCCAGGTACCGGTCGCCCAGGGGTCGACCGGTCGCCCTCACCGGTCGCCCACCTGGTCGACCGGTCGTCCTCCCCATTTTCTCTTATGTCCCATTTTCTGTTTCAAAACTCAACTCAGTGCGGGTTGCCTATAGGCGGCCGGTCGAGCTGAAACAAAAGTGTTGTCCAATTTTAAATCGAATATTAACTTCAAGAAATACTCCGAAAAATAGTAAAAACATTTTAGATCGATCGGAAGTGTTGGGACAACATTTAGGGACATTGTTTTGGTATAAAAACTCATTTGAACAAAATCATCAAAATCATGATAAAAAACATTTATCTAACACTTCCTTCATCCTCGTCTTGCCTGCGGCAATCATCATTATCCTTCCTCTTCATCGCTTCAGCTTCCTTCCTCTTTTTCCTTTCATAATCTCTCTTCAATCTCTCGTTGTATTCTCTCTCATACCTTGCATTTTCTTCTTCAGTTCTTCGCTGAAGATCATCTACACGCAGAGCAACTTCTCTGTTCTCAAGTTCTCTGAAGCCCATCCAATATTCGACGTCCTTTTTCAGAAGATCAACATACATGACTTTCTTAGGTCTTCTTGGTGGAGAGCTTCTGCCTCTCCCACCAGATCTAGAGTCCCTTTCTCTTCCCCTAGCAGGGTCAGCTCCTCTGGGAGTTTGATTGATCTGAGCCCTCGAAGTTTGCTGACTCTTTGAAGATTGAGTCTGCTGCTTCTTGGCTAAATCTACAACAACAAGTCCTTTTCCCCAGTACAAATCCTATGCACTTTTTAAGTCCATCCCCTCAAAGTATCCTTCAAATCGAAGAGTGTCAAACTCTTCGGTTGATCTTTCCACTAAATTAGCTTAGGGAGTGGATTCTTCACTTGTATCCTGGAGCTTTCCTAGTGGTGGACCACTGAACTTGGCTTTGGGATCTTCAACTCTGTCATGCTGCCTTCGATCAAGATCTTCTATTTCAGCTTGATGTTTCTTAAAGGCAAGCTCAACTTTCTCTTCAGCTGACAATTCTTGTGGCAGCCGAGAGTGGAGAGAACTGGTGGATGAGCCTATTGGAGTTTTGAGAATGATTTCCATGGGGGTCTTCTCAGCTGTATCTTCCCCCTTGCTACATTCCCCATTTTTGGCATCCTTATTTTTAACAAGAGAGAGATTTGGAGTCGACTGGGGAAGGGATTCGAGTTTCTTGTGTGTAATAGAGTCTCATGTTCTTTGCTCAGTGCGGAGTGCATGCAACTCTGCCGTCATGTCTAGTATTTTAGCCTGCAGAGTGGTCTCCATATGCTTCATCTCCTTTTTGAATTGCAGCTTGAGCAGCTCCATATCAGTCATGTGGCTTCGTTTCATTTTGTCATTGTTGTCCCATTGTCTCTGCGGAAATTGAGCCTGTT
The DNA here is from genome assembly GCA_016081115.2 of Rehmannia glutinosa. Taxonomy (NCBI): domain Eukaryota; kingdom Viridiplantae; phylum Streptophyta; class Magnoliopsida; order Lamiales; family Orobanchaceae; genus Rehmannia; species Rehmannia glutinosa. Next base: position 130,230 of record JABTTQ020002763.1, on the reverse strand, counting down.
CGCCACACCAGATCACATGTTTTGAGAAGAGTGATCTGAAGTAGCCAACTTGCTCCCTGCGAAGAGCTTTAGTTTGTGTAGTCCATTCCCTGATCCTTAACACAACTCCTCTAATATCCCAGAGATCATTGCATCATGATTGTCAATCATTTGATTGAGAGCAGCAAATCCGCGTTCCATTGCCTCCATTTCCTCACACATAGCTCGGAAGGCTTTTCTAAAGTCAACTGCCTTAGGAGATGAATCCTTAGGAAGGTGGGATCCGAAATCGTGACCAAAAGGGACAATTCTCATATCGTATGGAGCTTGAAATTCAGCTGGACTTACATCCACATGATAATGTGCAGCTTCCTCCGCAATGTCAGCTTCCAATGGGACTTCATTGATATATGGGAACTCCAATTCATACAAACCAATAGGTGCTGAGGAAGGTCCCACTCCTCCTTCAGGAGAACTTCTCTCATTACCCTGGCTACTAGCTCTTTGTGCCTCAGCTGTTTGAGCGTCATCGACATTCACAGCTGTGGAAGCCTGCTAAGCTGACTGAGCCCCAGTTGTCTTAACAACTTCATTGGCCCTAGTGTTATCATACTTTTGAGGTACATGTGCCTTAGTTGCTTTAGCAACATCACGGGCAGGAGATGGAACCGTGGGGGTGGTCCATCAACCAAAATAAATCTTTTGGAGGCTTTCAAACGGGCCTCCTTCATCTGGGCTTCCAATTCCCTGTCTTTTGGATTAGACTCAGCTAGGTTGTCAGAGTCTTCAAAATCCAGGAATTCGTCATCTGAGTCATGTAGAGCATCAATTTCTTCAGATCAGCTAACTTAGATTAAGGTAATTTGTGAAGAGCCTCAGGTACATCAAATTTCCCCTGGAAGTCTCAACCTCCAAAGGGTCTTAAGCTACCTTGGCAGCAGTCTCAACCACTGCAAGGCCTTCAACAATCCCTTCCGCACTTAGCTGCAGTTGGGTCTTCGATGTTGGCATCCTTCGAGGTCTCAACCTCTAGGATTGCACTTTCAAGACCAGCAGTCTCAACTACCATGGTCCTCCTCATTCCATCCAGCACCTCAGTTACATGAATTTGGACATATGTAACTTCATTGCCCTTCAATGCTATTAACTCCTCAGCTGAAACAGTCTTAACCATTTCAACTTCATTGGTAGCAAGAGCGTCTTGTTCAGTAGACCCACCATCGCCTCCAAGCACCATATTTTGTTGGTCTCTCCTATAGCCTCCTCCAACCAGGTTGCATGTGATCAGCTTCCCCTTCAGTTGGCTTACCAACTTATTCACGGGCAACGGGGTCAGCTGTCATTGGAGACTTGGTTGTTTCCATTGAGTGTTCAGCCAAATGGGCAGTTGTGTCAACAACTTCAGCAGGGCGTGGCTCCGTTAGGTTGACCTCTTCCATTCCTTTCCCAACATCATTGCCAACCTCCATAGTTTGTCCCTCTGAGTGAGCTGGTGAGGTTGTTTCATCGATGGTCCTCACAATATCAATGATTGCAGGTGTTGGAGAGATAGAAATAGATGATTCTCCAACACCCCTGAGCATGGATTGCTCATGCAGCTCACGGGACTCATGCAATGCCCGCTTTAGCTGAGCCTTCTTGATTGAGTCAACTCCCTTCGATAATTTCAACGTCGCTGCTGCTGCTCTCCAACTGACTTTCCTTTCTTCAGGGCCTTGTCCTTTTCAACATCCTTTTTCTCATATAGAATGTCAGTTCAATAGGTTGCATCAAGACCAAAGAGGACAATTGCACACAAGGAGATATTAATCTTCATCGATCATGTTCGGCCTCTGAAATTGGACTCTGTTGGCACTCAGTTTCTATAGCCTCCATGCACACAACCTTTCTTCAATGTCTGGGAAGTCAGGAGATTTTGGTCTTTCATCAACAATGGCATCTGGGACATGCTCTTCAATTTCAGCTTCCTTTGTCCCATCATTTGCCTCAGTAATAACCATTTTGCCCTAAGGCTGACAACTGAGCTATTTTGAGCTTCTTCAGCTTCAGTCTGTTCACCTATTGTTGTGGGGGCAGCTGTTGAATTATCTTGAGTTTCTTCAGCAGTGTTGTTCATCCATTTTCGTCCATTCGTTATTCTTGGAATTAGTCTTTTTACCTTCCTTAGATATTAAACTTAGGGTGGCTCCAACTATGGCTGTTGTAGTTGTCTCGACAGCCTCTACTTCAGCGAACTTCTTCACAAGCCGTCTCTTGGAGCGCTTCTCCAAGGGGGCTTCTACCTCCTCCCTATAAGATTCTTCAGGCAGCTATAATGGATTCAGCTGCAGGCTCTTCAGCAGCCTTGGCAACTGGCTCATCTTCATCTCTCAGACCAACAGTGGCCTGAGTCTTCTGCTTCTTAACAGCTTCCTTACGGGGAGCAACTGTCCTTATCTTCTTGGTCACTTTGGGAGTAACGGCAGCAGGTTGCGGAGCGGGGAAAGGGGCGGATGCATCTGTGTCCTCGGGGACATGTTCAACTGATTCCCCCTTAGACGTGGCAGTCTTCTTTGCATGTGCCCTCTTCTGAGTGCCTGACAGGTTGTCCTTGAACATTCTTTTGTTCGCATGGAAGGGCTTTCCTCTGCAAAGAGGTATACCCTTCTTCTCCATCAAATAGTTTAGAACCAGGCCACATGCAAGGGAATGCACAAGCTCCCCTTCCACCAGCTTCACGTTCTGGACGTTCTGGCACCACTTTTCAAAGATAAACTCGCTCCAGTTCACCTCCATCTCCTCAATGATAGCTGCCATAACAATCAGCTTAGTTTGAGATAATTGATGGTATGACCCAAACTTCATGTCGACACACTTAGCCACATGTCCATCAGCGTGAGATACTCTTTTTTAATGGAATTCTTGGTGGTAGAGTAGTTCACTTTGCCAGCTAACTCTATTTTTGCAATCTCCTTCCAAGCATTCACCAAGTCGAACTCTTTTCCAATCAGTTCCTTGAGTCCGCTGGATGGAAGGTGCATGTATTAAGCCAAGTTAGCCGCAACCAACTTAATCTCTTTCACGTAGAACATAGCAACCTCCTCTTGAAAGGTTTGAGTCATCTCCAGCGAGAGAAACCTCTTGAGCCCAAATTTCTCTAAATGATGAGCAATCTTTTCAGTCAATACCTTGTCCTCCAACTGCTTGACAAGGCCTTCAAAATCCACGAGCGCACTGGTGTTGACCTTCTCAGTGAGCTTAGCAAAATTAAGAGCAACTTGTTTGGGAGATATTTCGAATTTTTCAGAAGGTTTTGTGAAGAACTTAGGGTTTTGGTTGCAGAGAGAATCGAGTATTTTGAAAGTCTAAGAGTGAAAGTAAAAAGAGAGATGAAATTTTGATATACATGAGACTTGAAAGGACGGTTTCAGAATCTTAAAGGTTTAAAAGTTGATCAACGACTGAGATCAAATCTCTTAAAAAGCATTAATCACGTACAACATTTATATCCAATCATCAGTTAAACCATCGCAGCTTTTACTGACAACATTTAATGATGCTGATGTCAAGTGGAAAACATTCCCGCTTGATTGCAAACGACTTCGTTTTGCCACTTAGTACATAAATGAGTCAACTTTGTTCATTTAGGACTTGACTCTGCATCTCTCTTCCTTTGAATCAACTGAATGAGACTCAGCTGTCCAGCTAACTTGATTCAGCTTAACAAATATAAAAGTTGTTTCACTCAACTTGGATGAGTGAAACTCTTCTGATATGCAATTCTTCCATCTTTTACTCTCGTTGAATGAGTCTTCTGAGCTTTTTTAACATAGCTCAATCAATCCAAGCTCATTCTTAAGTTCATCAAATCTTGGTTCACATAAGGGCTTTGTGAATATATCATCTAACTGCTTTTATCCTTTCAAGCATAGAATGAAGCGAGTGTAGACGCTTATGACCTCCCCCTCTATGCCTTGCGGTAATGATTCCTCTGATATGTACTCCAATGTGATGTCTTTCTTTTCAACATGATCTCTTATGAAATGATTGATCTGTCCTGGATAAACTGGACTATGAAGGATCCAACTTCCAGTCTCGCATCGCACCTGCTAAGCCAAGGCCGGAGAGTTTTCCGGTGTTAGCACTCCGATGCGAAAGTCAGAACCAGAATATTGGATGGATAAGTGTATATCAATGTATTAGATGATTTATAGAAAGAAAGTGAACCCCCTTTTATACTTGTTTCTTGCCTTCTATCTTCAGTCACAACTCTACCACGTGTCATCCTCTAGTTGGTTTCAGTGTTGTCACTTCTCATTACCCACCACAGTTGTTTTCGTACATGTCTTCTCATCACAAAGTTACTTCTTGGCAGGTCCCCCGCAGATACTTACTTCTTGGCAGGTCTACCTATTCTGACTCGTCTCCCTATGACCCTCAAATCAAAATCCTTTAATGATCGCGTCAGAGATTGTCTTTCACATTAAATGTCTTTCTTAGTAGACTGACTATTCATCTTTATGTCTTATCCTCTGTTGTACTTCACATTTAATGTGTGTCAAGTCTTCCTTGGTAGACCTGCTATTCACCTTTACGTCTTATCATATGTTGTACTTTATATTAAATGCGTGTCAGGTCTTCCTTGGTAGACCTGCTATTTCACCTTTATGTCATATCATTAGCCATTATTATCGCCGCTCACCTCTCATTCCATAGTTACTTTTTGACTTTATGTCACTTCCAGTCATATCGGTTATTAAATGATGGTGCATGTCTTTCTCGCAGGAGGTCTTCTTAATTGCGTAGGTCCTTCCGAAGAGCTCTCCGACCCCCATATGATAGGCTTGATTGCCCGAGTCTTTACTCTTCTTTTAGAGATCCGCCCATGGGCAGGTCTACAAAAGTAGGCTTGTCTTTACCTAAATTGGGTCAGATCAACTACTCCATCTACTCTATGTGGACTAAGATGGCAGATCTGTCCACTAGAGTAGGCCTGCAATTGGTTCCAGAGCCTTCCGGGTGGTAATTCCGTGCCCATAATGGCACATCCCATCTGTCCCACCAGTTCCCTATCCTTTCATCTCCCAGCCATTGATCTTCCTCTCATCCTATGGTCGCCCTTCATCCTCCTCCATCTTCCTCCTTAACTGCTAAGACTCAAATCCTTTTATAAAATGGGCACTCCGATATATATCTACATAAGCAATCGTAAGAATAGGCTTGACTTGCCAAAATAGGGCCGGATCAACTTGATCCCCTACCCTTTTTTAGACGAGATCGACAGATCTGTGTGATAGAGTAGATCTAAAATACCACCTTTTATCCATGCGCTGCTACATTAGGTATGTTTGCATGTTAACCTTGTTTCTTATGAGACGATCCTTCATCTGGAGTTGATTCTAAGGGACGGCTGGACTGGTTTTAACTTCCTCGCGGAAGTCGGGCTTTGAATCACTAATAAGGCCTTCGAATAGCATTCATTACCACTTCTGGTTTGAGACAACAAGTGTTGGATGGACCTCCATAGCATTTGTAACTAAGAAACTTCTTTTTGTCACGGTTTGTTAGTTCATCTAAGTTCGACTTTCAACTTTGAGTCTAGGACCAAAAGTAGTTAGAGCTAAGCTCTAATCCCCGTAGAGTAGGTTTATAGAGAAAGCAGACATGTCATATAAAGTAGGTTTGTATTTGGCCCCTTTCTCTTAGGCAGTATCCTTCCAATTTTTGCCTTTTTGGATTCCATGCCTCATCACACTTTATGCTAATTTTGTTATTTCAATTTCCAGATTTATCCATCTTCTTTCTCCCTAGAATTTGATCCTCGTTTCATCATAAGGCTGGAACGTCTTCTTTTTTTTTTTTCCGGAAAGACCCTTCTTCTTATCTATAAATATGTTACCCGGGCAGGTCATATCTCTCCCGTCGAGCTAGAACTCCACAATTCTATCATTGCATTAGAAACACCTGTATTAGCTTCAGGGTTGACATCAAAAAGTTGGAGGTTGAGCTCCATGCTGCCAATACCAAAGTTGCCCCGTGTAATGAAAAATGAAGGTGGATCATGTTAAAGCAAAGATTTTCGAAGAAGAGAAGCTCAAAGCTATTGATGTTTTCAGATTTCTGCCTCTTTGTGTCATATTTTGCCTCTGCTTGTTTTTAACTATTTCCAATTATCTTAAATAACTTTTCAAGTTTTATTTTCTAGTATTTAGTACCTCCACTACTCCCAGATTAAGTAGTTCTTGCAAATTGCTTAATCTATTATGAACGACTGTATCCGTCTTCTCACAAGGGGCTCAGATTTTCTTTTTGATTGTTCATTTCTATTCGTGTTTTATGTGTTTGGAAATTGATGATATAAGTCAAAATCTCAAATTCATGGCTTGGGACCGAAGATAGGTCAAACCTTAGAGGTAGATCAAACCATAAAATGGATTTAAATCTAATCAACACGGGCTATTTAATTCACCAGGGATCATGCGACTCATCAAGCCCGGATCTGCCCTCTTTATTAGTGCTCCAACTTTTAAAGATGATAGTAAGGAATTTGGTATGTCTTACTCAAGCATGAGGTCGGATCAACTACACCCCCCACTTTATCAGAGTAGATTTTCAAATCTCTCTGGTGGAGGGAGAACCCGCCGCTCTACTTTTCGATTCATCTCCACACGCTCATTAGGATCTTCGGATCACCTAATTTTGAATTGTAAATTTACTCCAGATGACTTAAGGTGGGAGCTTAGCCTGACTCCTTAGGTTTTGGTGAATATTTAACTTGAGCTGAAATTTCCAATTATATACTTAAGACTTGGGGAATCGTAGCTCAGCTCTCCCTTTCAGGGTCTTTATAAATGGTAGCAACTTAAGTTGAATTTCAAACTCAAAACTTAGGACCTAGGGGATTCTGAGCTTCAGCTCTCCACGCCAGGGTTTTAAAGATGGAAGCTTAAGTTGAATGCACAATTCAAAACTTAAGACCTGGGGAATTCAGAGTTTCAGCTCTCCATACCAGGAAATTTTTTTAAACATCAAAAAACTTAAGTTTGAATACTCTCATTCAAAATTTAGGAACTGGTTTACTTAGAGCTTCAGCTCTCCACACCAGGAATTTTTCCTAAACATCAAAAAATTCTAAGTTTTGAATACTCTCATTCGAAACATAGGACTTGGCTTACTTAGAGCTTCAACCCTCCACACCATGAGCAGTCAAAAAATCTAAGTTTGAATACTCTCATTCAAAATTTAGGACCTGGTTTACTTAGAGCTTCAGCTCTCCACACCAGGATTTTTTTCTAAACATCAAAAAATTCTAAGTTTTGAATACTCTCATTGGAAATTTAGAACCTGGTTTACTTAGAGCTTCAGCTCTCCACACAAGGAATTTTTTCTAAACATCAAAAAATTCTAAGTTTTGAATACTCTAATTCGAAACTTAGGACCTGGCTTACTTAGAGCTTCAGCTCTCCACACCAGGAGCAATAAAAAAATCTAAGTTTGAATACTCTCATTCGAAAGTTAGGACCTGGCTTACTTAGAGCTTCATTTCTCCACACCAGGAATTTTTACTGGAAAAATCTCAAGTTGAACGTTCATCTTGATGCTTAAGACCTGGGGGATTCAGAGCTTCGGCTTTCCTCACTAGGGTTTACTGGTGAAAAAACATAAGGAGAGTTCAGCTCGAAACTTAAGACCTGGGGGATTCATAGACTTCAAATTCCCTCGCCAGGGTTTAATGGTGAGAAACTTAAGTTGAACGTTCAGCTTGAAACTTAAGACCTGGGGGATTCAGAGACTTCAGCTCTCCTCGCCAGGGTTTAATGGTGAGAAACTTAAGTTGAGCGTTCAGCTCGAAACTTAAGACCTGGGGGATTCAGAGACTTCAGCTCTCCTTGCCAGGGTTTAAAGGTGAGAAACTTAAGTTGAACGTTCAGCTTGAAACTTAAGACCTAGGGGATTCAGAGACTTCAACTCTCATCGCTAGGGTTTAATGGTAAAAAACTTGAGGAGCGTTCAGCTTGAAACTTAAGACCTGGGGGATTCAGAGACTTCGGCTCTCCTCGCCAGGGTTTAATGGTGAGAAACTTAAGGAGCGTTCACCTCGAAACTTAAGACCCTGGGGGATTCAGAGACTTCAGCTCTCCACGCCAGGGTTTAATGGTGGAAAACTTAAGTTGATTGCTCAACTCGAAACTTAAGACCTGGGCATTAAGAGCTTCAGCTCTCCTCGCCAGGGTTTAATGGTAAGAAACTTAAGTTAAGCGTTTAGCTTGAAACTTAAGACCTGGGGGATTCAGAGACTTCATCTCTCCTTGCCAGGGTTTAATGGTGAGAAACTTAAGTTGAATGTCCAGCTCGAAACTTAAGACCTGGGGGATTCAGAGACTTCAGCTCTCCTCGCCAGGGTTTAATGGTGAGAAACTTAAGTTGACCGCTCAGCGCGAAACTGAAGACCATTAAGAGACTTTAGCTATCCTCGCTAGGGTTTATTGGTGAGAAACTTAAGTTGACCATTCAGCTCGAAACTTAAGACCTGGGGGATTCAGAGATTTCAGCTCTCCTCGCCAGGTTTTAATGGTAAAAAACATAAGGAGCGTTCATCTCGAAACTTAACGCCTGGGGGATTCAGAGACTTCAGCTCTCCATGCCAGGGTTTAATGGTGGAAAACTTAAATTGAACGTTCAGCTTGAAACTTAAGACCAGGGGGATTTAGAGCTTTGGCTCTCCTCGCCAGGGTTTAATGGTGAGAAACTTAAGTTGACCGTTAAGCTTGAAACTTAAGACCTGGGGGATTCAGAGACTTCAACTCTCCTTGCTAGGGTTTAATAGTGAGAAACTTAAGTTGAACGTTCAACTTGAAACTTAAGACCTGGGGGATTCAGAGAATTCAGCTCTCCTCGCTAGGGTTTAATGGTAAAAAACTAAGGAGCATTCAGCTCGAAACTTAAGATCTGGGGGATTCAGAGACTTCAGCTCTCCACGCCAGGATTTAATGGTGGAAAATTTAAGTTGAGCGTTCAACTTGAAACTTAAGACCTGGGGGATTCAGAGCTTCAGCTCTGCTCGCCAGGGTTTAATGGATGATAATTTGGACAAAATTAAAAAAGGATGCGTCTTCCTTCTGATTTTAATAAAGTGCGCAAAAGAGGAAGCGTTACAAGCTCATAGGCCTTCATACTCCCATTCATAAATACATTCTCAGACAAAAAACTTCTTAAGATAACAAATGTTCCAAGGCCTAGGTATCTTATGACCCTTCATATCTTCCAACTCATAAGATCCTCCTCTTATCACCCTTGCTACCTTATAAGGTCCTTCCCAGTTGATCTCCAGTTTATCCCTTTTCTTTAGTGCCTCTGCCTATTGCCGCACCAAGTCTCTCACTTGAAAGTTCCATTTTCTGACCTTCTTATCATAGGCCGATTTTATTAGTGTCCTGCTGATTTCCATCCCCAAATTAATCTTTGAAACTTAAGATCTGGGGGATCCAGAGCTTCAACTCTCCCCCTCATCTCATCTTCAGCTCCTCACACTAGCTCCTCACTTTCCTCCCCCGAAATTGCATTCCGTTATCCAGGACCAAGTCCCTTGGTCAACCAAATCCGCTAACTATATTCTTCCAAATGAATGTCATAATGCTTTCTTCCGTGCTGTTTGCCAAAGGCTCTGCCTCCACCCACTTGCTTAAGTAGTTTACTGCCCCTGCTTACCACTTTCTTTGCTTTGATGCCAAGTAGATTTGAATGTCTTTCTCCAATCCGCGCTATCTTCTAATGACGAACCTCTAACCCCAAGCTACAAGTTATGTCTGATATGGTAGTAATTTTCATCAGCAACCGAGTTGGCTATTTTGGACAAATGATTTGCTTGGTATTTTCTTCACCTGGTACATGTTTTAGTTTAAAAACGATGAAATGTTTTGTCAACTCCCCCACTATCTGCATATACCTCTTCATTATTTCTTCCATCATCCCATAATCCCCGTTAATCTGGTAAGTAACCGGCATTGAATCAAAATAGGTTTTGAGGGGCTTAACCCTTAGATTGACGGTCATACAGATCCTTCGCACTAGCACCTCGTACTTAGCTTCGTTGTTGGAGGCCCTGAACCCATAGGCCTCCCTTGATCTGTCCTAAACTCTCTCATCTTTATAGTTTATTTGATCATCCTGCCAGAGGCCTCCAGTCTATCCATTATTCGTCCCCAGGCTGAGTTGGTAAGGACCATTACTTTATGCGACAAGAAATATGGCCTGAGCTTCAGTGCTGCCACCGCTAATGCTAATCCTCACTTCTCCACCTCTGAATATCTTAGCTCCGCTCCTTGTAGTAATTTGCTCATATAATAAATTGGCATCTGCTTGCCTTTGCTCCTTCTTTAACCAAATTGAGCTCACTGGACCTCTCCTACTGAAATATATAGGTACAAGTTTTCCCTTTGCACTGGTTGGGTTATCAAAAACAACTTTGAGAATATCATACTTCACAAAACAACCAAGGGTGAGTAAAACCGTTCGATGATTTGCCCGAGTTTCAAAGCTTAAGAATATAAATTCAAGAGATTAAAGCCTCTCTTGTAAACTAGTGTATATTTTAACGAGTCGACCCAAATGACTAGATATTCTTAGCTAGATCTTTTATTCATTCTTTACTCCAAAAATAAGCTTAATATAATCTAATTCTTCTAAAGAGGAATACTACAGATACTAGAAATCGCCATTAAAATTTCACAGCTCGGGACCTAAGGTAGCTCTAACCGTTTAGGTAGGTCGGACCATAGAGGTAGCTCAAACCATAAGATAGACTTGTTTCTAATTAACCTGGGCAATTTCCAAGTTGATCTTCGCATAGACTTTGATACCACTTCGTAAGCAAATAAAAAGAATAAGGCATATATCCTTACAAATAAAGAGGTATGAGCTTCACATGGGAAAGGTAGTCCTGTGCATGAGCAATATAAAACTTTCACCCGATTCATTTCACTTGCAATTCTTTCCACAAGCATGCTTTAACCAAATATTACAAAGACATGGAAATTGAATAACCAGAGATATCATAAATATATTCACAGAACAAGTCTTCCTACAAATGAGGAGATAGGGTATGATGTAACATCACATTTATCAAATTTAGCTCATAAATGCATCAGGTACCTGCAATAATATGAGAAAGAGACTCATATCAGTCCTACAGCTACAATCCAAACTCCCTTTACAATAAGGAAGAGGGATTCGTATTATTCCCGCCATGATAAATGTTTTAACATTAGCTCAGGTCTAGCAGATTAAAGTGCTCTACTCAAAACAATAGGAAAAGCATTAATAATGCGAATCGTAATCTAGTAATGCATTTATAGTTACCTTATTCGATTGATTAAGGTTTACCTCTCCCCCTAACTAACCGCTCAACGATGGATTGCGCGACTAACAACACATACATTACTCAAACTCCAAGAATGACTGATTTTGTGACTTGACCTCACCATGCATGCGAATTTAACCATATAAAACTATATTATGTTGTTCCTAATAAGATGAAGACTTGAAGGTTTATATACCAGGTTATATATATGGACCTAAGGGAATTGATGTTGTCAAACAGATCTTCTCCGAATTTGGGAGACATGGCGTAATTCCAACACAGAACATGCACTATATATGTATACTATTCCATTTTTCAATCCTAACTGTAGCCTTCTGGTGTCAAACCTAAGAGCAACAAGGATTGTTTAATTGGATTACATAAGTGTATTTTCAAAGTTGATACCTTATTCATGGGAAACTTAAGACCATTACCTTTCTAACATCAAACTTATGAACAAAAGCTCACCTAATATGCATAGAGAAGAATTTCTAACCAATGAGAACTAGTGATTTTCCACGAGCATGATTATTTCGCGATTCAATTGGACCAGTGGAGGTAGCACAAAGCTTGATAGCACCTCTTCCACCATTTTAGCCTTTGGAGGAAATTAATGCTTCTTTTCCTCGCAAACTCGTTTCATTCACCCTCACGTCTTGAACTCAATTGTTCCCACAGATGGCACCACTTGATCTGTCCTAGATGAGCTGGACTATCAAGGATCCAACTTCCATTCCCGCGTCGCATCTGCAAAGCCAAAGCCAGAGAGTTTTCCAGCATTAGCACTCCGATGCCAAAGTCAGAACCAGAATATTGGATGGATAAGTGTATATCAATGTATTAGATGATTTAGAGAAAGAAAGTGAACCCCATTTTATACTTCTTTCTTGCCTTCTATCTTCAGTCACAACTCTGCCACGTGTCATCCTCGGTTGGTTTCAGTGTTGTCACTTCTCATTACCTATCACAGTTGTTTTCGTATAGGTCTTCTCATCACAAAGTTACTTCTTGGCAGGTCTGCCCTGCAGATACTTACTTCTTGGCAGGTCTGCCTATTCTAACTCGCCTCCCTATGACCCTCAAATTAAGCTCCTTTAATGATCGCGTCAGGGATTGTCTTTCACATTAAATGTGTTTCTTAGTAGACTGATTATTCATCTTTATGTCTTATCCTCTGTTGTACTTCACATTTAATGCGTGTCAGGTCTTCCTTGGTAGACATGCTATTCATCTTTACGTCTTATCATATGTTGTACTTCACATTAAATGCGTGTCAGATCTTCCTTGGTAGACCTGCTATTTCACCTTTATGTTATATCATTAGCCATTATTACCGTCGCTCACCTCTCATTCCATAGTTACATTTTGACTTTATGTCACTTCCAGTCATATCGGTCATTAAATGAGGGTGCAGGTCTTTCTCGCAGGAGTTCTCCTTAATTACGTAGTACCTTCCGAAGATCTCTCCGTACCCCCATATGACAGGCTTGATTGCCCGAGTCTTTACTCTTCTTTTAGAGATCCGCCCATGGGCAGGTCTACAACAGTAGGCTTGTCTTTATCTAAGTTGGGCCGGATTACCTGACATCAATGTGCTTTGTTCTTGAGTGCAATACGAGATTCTGAGTTATTGCAATGGCACTTGTGTTATCACACATAATTGAAATTTATTTCTCTTCTATGTCATAATCCCTCAATTGTTCCCTCATCCATAAAACTTGGGCACAACAGCTGGCTGAATCAATGTACTCTGCCTCAGCTTTGGATATAGCTATTGAGTTTTGTTTCTAGCTGAACCAAGAAACCAATATATTTCCAAGCATTTGACAAGTACTTGATGTACTTTTACTGTCAACTCTACATCCAACATAGTATGAGTCTGAATATCCAATCAACTTAAATCCATCTTCTTTTGGATACCATAAGCCAACTTCTAGGCTACCCTTCAAATATCTCAGAATTCTCTCACTACAAGAAAAAAAAGGAAATTCCAACGGAAAAATCTGTTGGAATTTGGCCAATTACCGTTGGAATTATCGATTCCAACGGAAATTCCAACATAAAATGCATCGTTGGTAAAATGGCCGTTGGAGAAATTCCAATGGAAATTCCAATGGAAAAATATTCCAACGGAATTTCCAACGTTATTTATCCATTGGAATATATAACCGTTGGAAAGAACTCCAACATTTTTTCCAACACTAATTCCAACAGAGTTGAATATATTTAATCGTTGGAAAAAACTCCAACGGTTATTCCAACAAAATTATACTATTGGAATTTAGACCAATGGTAATTCTAATGGTATATATATGTTGGAATATTCAATTAATTTATCTCATTATTTAATATCTTCAACTTCCTAGTAGGTCACCCATCATCAATTTGTCCCAAGTCAAGCACATTTAACCATGTAGTTTTAATATGATTGACTCCAGGAGAGAATATATATTTTATTGATATGGATTATACTATCAAATCTTTTAACCCCTATTGAAATTTTCCAATGGTATTGGGATTTCCAATGGAATTTTCCAACAACATGTTGTACCATTGGAATTTCCGTTGGAATTTTAAAAACTCCAACAGAAATTCCAACGATTAATTCCAATATTTGGTTTACCGTTGGAATTTTTGTTGGAATTTTCCAATGGTTAGTTGTGGTGTTGGAATTTCCATTGGAATTTTCCAATGGTATAATGTAGCATTGGAATTTTCGTTGGAATTTTAAAAATTGCAACAGTTTTCTATTTCGTTGGAATTATTTTGTTGGAATTTGATTGTTTTCTTGTAGTGTCTTAGCTGCAGTCATATGACTTTCTTTTGGAGCAGACTGAAATCTGGCGCATACACCTACAACAAAGGTGATGTCTGGTCTGCTTGCAGTCAAGTAGAGCAATGATCCAATAAATGCTCTATATCTTGTCTGGTCAACTTATTTTCCTTCTACATCCATATCTATCTTCAAAGAAGTATTCATGAGAATTTTCACAGATGACTTCTCTTCCATACCAATTTTCTTCATTAAATCTCTGGTATATTTGTTTTGACTTATAAAGGTTCCATCCTTCATTTGCTTGACTTGAAGACCTAGGAAGAAAGCCAACTTTCCCATCATGCTCATCTCAAACTTCCCTTGTATAAGGTTTGAGAATTTGTCACATTCTTTGTTTGTGGATCCAAAAATAATATCATCCACATAAATTTGAACAAGTAGTATACTCTCTCCATCTTGAATTCTGAAGAGTGTTCTGTCAAATTTGCCTTTGGTGAATCCATTTTCTATAAGAAACTGAGACAATGTTGTAAGTCCAAGCGGCTACGATAATCTAGAGGGGGGGTGAATAGATTATCTCCATCTTTTTTATTTTACCCTTTTTTTCGAACCGAAAGCTCAAAGACAATAATAAAGGTGCGGAATGTAAACAACACACGTCGATTTATAGAGGTTCAACCCACCTAGGGCCTAATCCTCTACCACCCCAGTATATCCGGGATGGATTTCAAAAAGAAAAAAGATTTTATTAATTACCAAAATTAATACAACACCAACTTACAACACCTTGAAGAGCACCACACTCTTCTTCAACACCACCTTTGAGATTACCGCAATCTCTCTTGAAGATTACCACAATCTCCAACGGCACCTTGTGAAGATTACCACAATCTTCAACCTTGAAGAATACCAAATTCTTCAACACCTCAATGAGAAGATCACCACAATCTTCTTGCACCTATCACCTAGATCATCCAAGTGTGTTCTTACCACAAGAACACTCACAAGAATATCTTGTGTTGAATGATAACCCAAAAATTCAAGATTACAACTCGATAATGAATTATACAATTGAGTGCAAGTGTAATCAAGAATAACCTAGACCTCAAGGATGTGAAAGTGATAAGCTAGGCAAATTACAACAAGAATAATGACAATAGAAGACCAAGTGTTTGCTTGAGTATATCTTGTTGTGTTGTGTTGTTCTCTCTTTTTTTGTTGTGCTTCAAATCTTCCTCTATTTATAGGAGATGATTGATACTTGATAGGCTCCTCTTGGAATCTGATATCTACAAAAAAATTGCAATTAAAATCAAGATTATAGCTGTTAGAAATCAATACCACAAATTAGGGAAAAGGCATCTGCACGCACAATCGTTAGAATTTTTTGTCAAACTTGAGGAGGCGGCCGTCGTCGCAAAATAGACGTTTGAAAAACACATTGAAAAACAACACAGGGCAACCGGTCATAGGTCATGACCGGTCGACCTTAACTCCAACCGGTCCCCTTAATGAGAAAATAAGAAGGTTTTGTTACTGTTTTGATTAAAATGTTCGAGTACCCGATCGGCAGTGCGGCCGTCGGCGTCGCCACCGGCCGACGCCCGGTCGACCGGCCGACTGTCCATTTTCACTTCCGTCTCAATTTTTGTTCCAAAATACATCTTCAGTGCGGGTTGCCCTACACGGCGACCGGTTGACCTTGAGACAGAAATGTTGTCCAATTTTTGTCGAAAATAAAACTCAAGAAATACTCCCAAAATTTAGTAAAAACATTTTAAACCAATCGGGAGTATTTAGGACAACATTAGAAATATAGTTTGATGAAATAACACATTAACACAAAAAGTGTTGTCCGATATAAATTCTAATAAATACTCCAAGAAAAATAGTAAAAGCATTTTAGACTAATTGGGAGTATTAGAAACATAGTTTCAATGTAAAAACTCATTGACATAAAATCAATAAAATTGTTGTCCAATATTATCGGAAATAAACTTGAGGAAATACTCCGGAAAATATTAAAACCATTTTAAATCGTTTAGGAGTATTTGGACAACCTTTAAAACCATTGTTTTGGTATAAAAACAAAATCATCAAAATCATGATAAAACCATTTATCAAACAATCTCCCCATTTTTGATGATTACAAACGAAAACAATTTTAACGAGGTCGATTTTGAAAATAAAACAATTTTACCGGTTAAAAAGAAATATCCGTTGTGAGCGACAACATTCCACGCAATATAATCACAAGGATGGGAGTAGAGATATTCAAACACATATTACAAATGCTCCCCCTATCAATATGCACAACAAGAGTAATGTAAAAGCAATCAACCACAAGCTAAAAGCTTTAGCTTTTACATATTGAACTTAAGTACAAGAGCTTATAAGCTCCCCCTGTCAACAAAACACCATTAGACAAGTAAAAGAGTCCATCAAGCAACAATTGGACTAAATATAATTCACAACTTGTGGCTTTAGGAAGCCATAGCTTATAGCTTCTTTTGTTTAGCTTAACTTAGCTTATATGAGCTAATAAGCTTATAACCTGTTTCTCCCCCTTTGGAATCATCAAAAAGAATGTTAGCAAGATAAAAACATCATATAATCATATCAAAGTGCGCAACTAAACCAATGTATCGAGCTATTTGAACATTGAAGATTTTAAACCTAATAGGAGGGAAGAGTCGAACATACGACTTGTAGAAGCTTATGAAACTCATTTGATTTGCAAAAAAATGATCTCTATAAATATATGAGACTTTTGAAATCGAGAGAATCATGTAGGTGATGAATTTTTCATTGAAACATTTTATCGAACACTTGGCGGGCGTCAAGTTTTAAAGAAGATGTATATAGCCCTTGTAAATGTAATTAAGCCAAGTTTTTCATCACCAAAATCAGTTCAAACACAATACAATACATCATAAATGACAAGCTCATCAAATTCATATGAAACTTCCATCAACAATATAACAAATAAGTCAAAATCTCAAGGGTTCAACCCAATTGAGCAAAGGAAGTAGAATTCTTACCATTTAATCGGTAAAGACAAGCAATGATGATAATAATCGAGCTAGATAATCCCCAAAATATGAATTTTATGAAACAAAACATATTTGAAGTGAAATGTGTGTGAAATTTGCAAAGGGGACGAAATATAGAAGAAAACTTGTGAAAATAAGAATGCTGGGGACAGAACACATTTTATCCAGAAAATGGCTTAGGGCAACAGGTTGTCATTGAGGGCGACCGGTTGCCCTCAACCACATCTGCCCACTGCCTTGCCAGGTTTTTCAAAATCCGAATTTTGATCCAAAAAAATGATTTTTCGCCCCTAAGTTTTAAGAACGTGCAAAATGCAAACGTAGACATCATTCAATATACATTATGTCATAACCAAGCTCGAAATGAGGTAAAATACTCGGTGGTGAGTGATTAAAAAGTCCGCGAGTTATCCTTGAGACGGAATTAAAGACATCTCAAGTTTTTGTTAAAACATGCAATCCCTTAACAATTATATCGAATCTCAATATGTTTAGTTCGATTATGACGAACCATAGTTTGAATAATTTTGACCGGACTTGTTATCCCAAAAAATAAGAACGTTTAAAAGCTTTGGATACAACAAGTCATAAGAAGAAGTGCCTTTCAAATATTTGAAAATTTCTTTTAACGGCACTTTAATGAGATTCGTTGGGATAGTTTTTGAAGTCGACCATATAGACATAAAGCATATGGAATGTCGAGTCTATAGAAATAATACAAGAAAACATACCTCGAATTTGTTTGTCGGCCGATATGCCTTTCTCAACATTTGTCAAACTTTAGCCGTAGAGGTTGAGATAGTTCTTCTTTCTTCAATGTTTAACTTCTTCAAGAGTTCTTTTGAAATTGAGCTCCCCCATCATGCTCATCTCAAGCTCACCTAGTATCAACTTAGAAAAATATATCTTGCACAAATATTCATTAGTAGCACCAAAAATATTCTCATAAATATGCACAAGTAAACAAGCTTGCCCTTTTTCAAAAACAAAAAAGAGTAGTATCAACTTTACCTTTTGTAAAATCATTTAGCAAAAATAGCTAAGTCTAGCATACCATACATGGGGTACTTGTTTTAAACCATACAAGGCCTTTAATAAAAATCATTTGGCCTAGAAAAATTTTAAACCCCGGAGGTTGTTTTACATAGACTTCTTCTTGAATAAAACCATTGAGAAAATTGGATTTAACATCCATTTGGTAAAGCTTGAAATTTTTTTAAAACAAGAATTGGCAAGTAAGATGCAAATATCTACTAAATGTGCTATGAGTGCAAATGTTACATCAAAATCAATTACATTCTTCTTGAAAATACCTTCGAGCTACTACCCTCGCCTTAGTTTGACCAATGTTGCCTTGGTCATCGAGTTTGTTCCGGAATACCCTTTTTGTCTTCTTCATCACTATCATCATAAGGCATCCAATTGATCTAAGGTGTTCATAATAGAACATTTACATCCAAATATTTTGAGGTAACTAATATTTAGAGTACTTCATTTCTCATCTACACAACTTAACAAACTCATTAACGGCATCGTTTATATAAGCAAGAAAAAATAGCTCAAGTGTAAAAACATGCCTCAATCATCAATCACAAAATATCTTGCATAAGAGCATAGTAGAAATATACACTATATATATAGACCATGAAGCAAGAAACACATACTATGCATTTAGAAGATCATCAAGAGTCTAATAAATCATGCAAGTTCAAATAAGATTAAGAAAGCTACAAAAGGTCTCTTTTGAAATTTGAAAATCCGATAGCATATAGTTGAGACCTCATTTAAAAGAAGTATTTAAACAAGAGTTGACAAAGTAAATATGTGCAATCAAATATCGAATAGTGCCTTTCGAAAAATCTAAAAATCCTCTTAATGGCACTTGTATGAAATACTATGAAAAACAAGCACATAGGCATATGGCAATACATATATCGAGTCTATAAGAGTAAGAATAACACAAGTAAACGTACCTCGATAATTTATGCCTTTCTTGACAAATAATGACGTAAATGGCCATTTGTGAAAATATGTAAATCCTACACAATTCTTAAAACAAGTCTAGCACAAATCATAATGATAAAAGTGTAGGCTAAGAGATATCACAAGTAAGCTTATGCCATAAAAATCCATAAGAGATGATAACACACTTTAGTCTACAAAAATGCACAAGAGTTTTAAAAACATCATATAAGGTCTTCTTTTTCAAAAATATTTTAAAAGCACAAATATATATTGAAGACCTTAATTAAAAAATAAATACTTGAAAATTCATTTTGCAATTAAGACACAAATAAAAGCATGCATAATAACAAAATAAAATGCATATTTAAATAGGGAGATACGGGTTACCAATTACGCCATTTCCATGGGTTGTGCTGTTCCCATTGTTGTTGATGATATCTTCCCCTTGAGAAGTCACTTTGTTGATGATGGCTTCTTTGATTTCTCCATTTCCAAGATTTTTGTCCTTCCCATTGTTGATAGTCTCTTCTTCTTTGAAAATCATCTTGTTGATGATGTCTTTGCCATTTCCAAGGATTGTGTTCTTCCCATTTTTGATTATATCCTCTTCTTGGAGATTGGCTTTGTTGAAAATGTTTTCTCCTTTGATCAAATGAATTGGTCATTTGATGTCTTCTTGGCGGTATGAATTTTCTCCGATTATTATTTCGTCGGGTACCTAATACAACATTATTTTGTGGTACCCTCAAGTGCTTGGGTCCTTTAGGATTAGCTTTGAGACTTTTAGGTCTCCAACAATAATTAGAGCTATTTCTAGCCCGACAAGTATTTACCGTATGGCCCTTTTTACCGCAATAAAAGCAAGTAATAATTCTAGAAGTATAATGACCAACATGCTTAGAGACTTGATTCTTTTTCATATGATTGATAACATTAAACTTATGATCAAGTTCTAGTTTCGAATTATCACAACAATCAACAATTTCATCGGTACTCAAGTTGGATTTAGATAAATCCTTTTTCATGCAATTAATATCCTCAACAAGAGTACTATTTTCTTTTTCAAGGTTTCTAACCTTATCAAGTGTGGTGGTGTGAGCACATGATAGTGATTCATAGGAAGTAAATAAACTATCCTTTTCATTTTTCAAAATATTGAATTCCTTTTTCAAATTTTTGTACTTAACAAGTAAACCTTGGAATTCATTTTGAAGATCATCAAAATCATTTTGCAAATCACTATAATAATTTTGAATAACAATATCATAAGAAGTAGAGGGTTTAAGACATACCTCGTTTTCTTCTTCGATGCCCATAAGACATTGTTCGACTACTTCATAGTTGGAAGTTGTAAAAGGCTTGTTCCTTAGATTTAAACTTGTATCCCTTTGAGAAGTAGATGCTTTTGAGTTGCTCCTATCATTCGCATATACTTCATGAATGGCTTCTAATTTTTGCCATACTCCATGAGCCGATCGAATCCCTACAATATGTTCATATACCAAATTAGTAAATGAACAATACAAAATATTGAGAGCTTTACCATTTAAGGAGATGATTTTCTTCTCTTCATCATTAAGCTCTTTGAAGCCTTTGGAGGTGTGTGGTGTGTCTATCATCGGAATAGATTCTTCATTTATGACGATGTTCCAAATATCGAACCCGCAACCTTGTAGATAATATTCCATTCTTTCTTTCCAAAATATAAAATTTTTGGAATCAAATAGTGGTGGCTTGGTGGTGGAGGTGCCGGAAAGATGAACTTCGTTCGTAGCCGACGATCGTTCCTCTTCACTCACGATGTGAAACGAGCTTGCCAAAGAGTTTGGCTCTGATACCACTTGTAAGTCCAAGCGGCTACGATAATCTAGAGGGGGGTGAATAGATTATCTCCATCTTTTTGATTTTACCCTCGTTTTTGAACTGAAAGCTCAAAGACAATAATAAAGGTGCGGAATGTAAACAACACACGTCGATTTATAGAGGTTCAACCCACCTAGGGCCTAATCATCTACCACCCCAGTATATCCGGGATGGATTTCAAAAAGAAAAAAGATTTTATTAATTACCAAAATTAATACAACACCAACTTACAACACCTTGAAAAGCACCACACTCTTCTTCAACACCACCTTTGAGATTACCACAATCTCTCTTGAAGATTACCACAATCTCCAACGGCACCTTGTGAAGATTACCACAATCTTCAACCTTGAAGAATACCAAATTCTTCAACACCTCAATGAGAAGATCACCACAATCTTCTTGCACCTATCACCTAGATCATCCAAGTGTGTTCTTACCACAAGAACACTCACAAGAATATCTTGTGTTGAATGATAACCCAAAAATTCAAGATTACAACTCGATAATGAATTATACAATTGAGTGCAAGTGTAATCAAGAATAGCCTAGACCTCAAGGATGTGAAAGTGATAAGCTAGGCAAATTACAACAAGAATAATGACAATAGAAGACCAAGTGTTTGCTTGAGTATATATTGTTGTGTTGTGTTGTTCTCCCTCTTTTTGTTGTGCTTCAAATCTTCCTCAATTTATAGGAGATGATTGATACTTGATAGGCTCCTCTTGGAATCTGATATCGACAAAACAATTTGCAATTAAAATCAAGATTATAGCTGTTAGAAATAAATCCCACAAATTAGGGAAAAGGCATCTGTCACGCACAACGGTTAGAATTTTCTTTGTCAAAACTTGAGGGCGGCCGTCGCATACAAAATAGACGTTTGAAAAACACATTGAAAAACAACACAGGCGACCGGTCATAGGGTACTTCGACCGGTCGACCTTAACTCCAACCGGTCCCCTTAATGAGAAAACAAGAAGGTTTCGTTCGCTTTGATTAAAACGTTCGAGTGCACGGGCCGACAGGTCGGCGATGCGGCGTCGACACGGTCGGCGGCGACGGCGACTGTCCATTTTCACTTTCGTCTCAATTTTTGTTCCAAAATACATCTTGATGTCACGGGTTGCCCTACACTACGGCGACCGGTTGACCTTGAGACAGAAATGTTGTCCAATTTTTATCGGAAATAAAACTCAAGAAATACTCCGAAAATTTAGTAAAAATATTTTAAACCAATCGGGAGTATTTAGGACAACATTAGAAATATAGTTTGATGAAATAACACATTAACACAAAAAGTGTTGTCCGATATAAATTCCAATAAATACTCCAAGAAAAATAGTAAAAGCATTTTAGACTAATCGGGAGTATTAGGACAACATTTAGAAACATAGTTTCAATGTAAAAACCTATTGACATAAAATCAATAAAATTGTTGTCCAATATTATCGGAAATAAACTTGAGGAAATACTCCGGAAAATATTAAAACCATTTTAAATCGTTTAGGAGTATTTGGACAACCTTTAAAACCATTGTTTTGGTATAAAAACAAAATCATCAAAATCATGATAAAACCATTTATCAAACAAATGTATCATACAATGCTCTTGGTGCTTGCTTCAAACCATACAATGCTTTTTTGATCTTGTAGACCTTGTCTATAATAGTTTTCTGCTCAAAACTTGGGGGTTGCTCCACATAGACTTCTTCTTCTAATAGTTCATTGAAAAATGCACTCTTCACATCCATTTGATAGACTGTGAAGTTCTTGTGTCTTGCATAAGCAAGAAACATCCTTATTGCTTCCAATTTGGCAACATGTGCAAAAGTTTCATCAAAATCTATTCCTTCTTCTTGGTAATACCCTTTGGCTACCAATCTTGCTTTGTTTCTCACAATAAATCCTTCCTCATTCATCTTGTTTTTGAATACCCACTTAATACCAATAACATTTTGGTGGGTAGGTCTTTGATCCAATTCCCAACCTTATTCCTTTCAAACTGATTCAGCTCTTCCTGCACAGCTAGAATCCATTGAGTGTCATCCAATGCTTGTGACACATCATTTGGCTCGATTTGAGAAATGAAACAAGTAAATATGGCTTCATGAGTCCTGGACATGGTTCTTATACCTTCTCTAACATCTCTAATGACTAATTCAGATGGATGGTCTCTCAGCCATCTCACATCTGGTTGGAGTAAATCTGTCGGATTAAGTCTTCTTGCAACTAAGTTATCTTGAACAACTTCTTCTTGATCTTCATCATTTAGCTGCAAGCCTTCCAGCTGTCTCTGAGATTTGGCTATCTCATCTTCATCAGGATCGAGTCTTCTGACATCTGCTTCAACATAAGGACTCTTCTGAATAGTCGGCTGATTCATCATTTCAGCTAACTCATCAATGTTTTCTCCATTCACATTGGGTTCATAAAAAACCAGGTGGATAGACTCTTCTGTGACCATAGTCCTCTTATTCAGCACTCTGAAAGCTTTACTCTCAGCTGAGTATCCCAAAAAGATACCTTCATCATCTTAGCATCAAAAGCTTTCAAGGTATCCTTGCCATTCTTGTGAATAAAACACTTGCATCCAAAGATATGAAAATATCCAACATTAGGCTTTCTTCCTGTCCGAATTTTGTAGGGGGTTTTGGACAACTGTCTATTTATCATACACCTATTTTGAGTGTAACAAGCAGTGTTAATGGCTACAACCCAAAATTTTTTAGGCAATCCAGCTTCAGCTAACATGATCCTTGCAGCTTCCTTGAGGGTTCTATTCCTTCTTTCAGCTACTCCATTCTGCTGTGGATTTCATGCAACTGATAACTCATGAGCAATACCATTCTATGTGCAATACTGAGTTAGAATCCCATTGACAAACTCAGTTCTCTGTCAGACCTTATCTTGATAATGATTTGACTCTTCTCATTTTGAACTCTCTTCATAAGTTGCGGAAGCTTCTGCAAAGTTTCTTTCTTTTTACACAAAAAAATGGTCTCGTGCGTATCTTGAATAGTCATCCACCACCACTAAGGTATGTTTATTTCCACTTATACTTGATGGTTCAACAGGACCAGATAGATCCATATGCAATAAATGTAAGATCCTTGTTAAAGAAGGAATTGGCTTATCCTTGAATGAAGACTTGATTTGCCTTCTCTTCTGGCATGCATCATAGATGCTTTCTTTCTTGTACTTGAGTCTGGCAATCCTTCAACTAGATGACTCCTTTCAAGCTTGTTGATTGTCTTGAAATTCAGGTGACTCAGTTTTTTATGCCACAGCCAACTTGACTCGGCTGTGCTCTTTGCAAGTAGGCATGTACTAGGTGTAGCAGTAGACCAATCCACAAAATACATGTTCTTCTATCTTGATCCAGATAGCACAACTTCATTTTATTCAGCATCCTTATTTGGCCTACACCCATATTGAATCCTACATTGTAGCATTTATGACAGAGTTGGCTGATACTCAGCAAATTGAAATTCAACCTTTCAACATAGGCTACATTTGTGATTTCCAGTCCATTTTTCTTTATGGATCCAATGCCTCTGATTTCCCCTGGAGCTTCATTTCCTCCAAATATAACTTTTGCTCATCTTGACTCCTTGAAGTTACATAGATTCTTCTTATTCCCAGTCATATGTCTGGAACAACCACTCTCCATGTATCATGTTCCATGGCACTCAATTGTTCCCTGAACCTGCAATCAAGGAAATCAAGTTTTAGGTACCCAAACCTATTTGGGTCCTGAGAAGTTAGAACTATAAGGTGATCCAACCAACCTATAGCCAAATGATCTGACTCTAAGAGGTTGCCACCTTTCAGTTATATAATCATAATGAATCTTAGCAAATTGCTTGGGTACTTTAGGAACATACATCTGTCTCTTTTGTCTGTATGCCTATGAGTGTGCTGGTGGATTTGCTTTCTTTGGATAATATGAAAATTTTTGTTCATTATAGGCATTGTGCTTGGGTGCATAAGTGTGTTGATACTGATCATTTTCCTTGGGAATGACCTTTATTGAGTCTAAGGTCTTTTCCACTTGGGCTTATATTCCATAGGACTTTCTACCATTCCTTTCATATGGCTTCTTTTGGTGAAACCTTTGGTGCTTTTGTTAGATCTGCTTTGATTTCACAGAATACTTTCTGTTAGGAGTCTGTTGATGGACTCTTCTGATTTTAGTTTCAACTTTCCTTTCAACAAACTCAGCTGGCTTCTTACCCTTGCCTTTATAACATAGGCTAGCATGTGTGTGCTTGTGATTGTATGTAGGTGCAACATATGGCGTTTTTGGCTTTTGGACTCCCCCATTACTTGAGGATCTCTTTTCCAAAACCACTCTGGCAGTTTGTGCATTGACAAATGAATTAAATCCTAAGCCTGCTTTATCTCCAATTTCTTTATGTATCATCATCAATTCATCTAATGTTTTAGATGACTTGTTGAGTGATGCAATCAATTTTTTTAATTCTTTTTCCCTCTTTTCTTTTTCAGCTAAGCCTGCTTTGACCTTAGATATCTCAGCCTTGAATTCTTTGTTCTCATCAGCTATGTGACTAAGAATACTCAACTCTTCAGTGTGTTGTGAGTTTTGACACTTGAGTTGGTTGTTTTCCTCATTTAAAAGTATGTATGAGGATTTCATGTGCTCAAAATCTTTCATCATTTTACCAATTGAATCATAAAAATCTGTGGTTGATGAAGTGTGTGTGTGTCACTATCACTATCATCAGAATGAGAACTAGATGAGTTATAATTTACCTCATCTTTATGTTCCTTAGCCATGAGACATATCAATGCCTATTCTTCTGTGTCAGAGGAGTAATCTGCTTCACTTCTGTCTGATTCAGCAGTCTCCTTATACTTGGCTGTATCAGGGTCAACAACCACCATGGCTTTTTTTCTTTCCTAATTTCTTTCTCTGAAGACTTTCATATCCTCTTCATTTCTGTATTTGTTGACTGGTGGATAAAAGCAGTCAACTGCAAAGTGTCCTGGCTGTTTGCAATTCCAGCACATGTTTTCAGCGTTCTGGTAATCAGCTCTCTGATTTTCAGCTCTCTTGGGGGATTTTTCTTCTTTGCCTTTGGAAGATGTTGAGTGTTAAGTCTAGAAGGGGGGCGGGGGTTGAATAGACTTAACCAATTTTTCACTTTTGATCTTAAATCAGAGTTTTTACACAAGTAAACAACTTAGTCCTTAGAGACAACTATGTTCAACCTCAACAGGAGAGGAACCACTTAACAGACTTGACTAAGTTGTTGATAGAGTAACTCAGTTGAGTAAAGTGAGATCTTTTAATAATACAACTTACGTGGTTCTTACAGTGGAAGACTTGAACCTTTTTTTGTAAATGGTTTTGCAACACTTGTTTTTAGCTTAAGTTATTATCAGTTGAGTGTGAGCAAATGTAAATCACCAATATAAAGTATACCGAATTTAAAGTGTTGAAAGTAAAAAGACACAAGGCAATTTTATTGTGGTTCGAGGATGGGGTAATTCCTCTACTCCACTCTTCTCTAACTCCTAGAGGTAATCCACTAATGCAACAATTGTTACAAAATGGATACAATAGACCGAGTAGGCCTTGACAAATAGCTGGCTCTACTCCTGGGACCCAACTTCTTTGTAAGACGGCTGTATCACTACTTCATCTCCTTCAAACCCTTCGGACTTGATCACCTAGCCCTCCGATGAATTCAAAGCAGGTTCTAACTTGAACCTCACTGCACTTCCTTCACCACGTGGATGTGCAGACCCCTTTGATCTTTAAAACAATTTTTTCTCTTCAACTGGTTGAAGATTTTCTTCCTTCACTGATTGTGTGTTGGATAGATTCACTTCGAATGTAGGCTTTAAGGATTAGAATGAATAGCTTGAGAGTGTTTTTGCTTGCTTGCTCAGATTGCTTGAATATTTCGTATGCACTTGGTACTCTCTCACAAATATTCCCCAGCCTTTTATAGTGACAGTTTGAAAAAGTGTCCGTTGAAGAGATAGACATTTTTCAAATGTCACTTCTTGATCGTTGGCTTGTCTTGTTCTGCAGCATTTGATGTTGACCCTTCCTTAATTTAATGTTCAATAGGCTGCCTGAAACTCTGCAGGTTTTCTGCGAACATCTCATAGTTCCCAGTTTCTTGCACTCTTTCAGCAAGACAACTTTAAGGTTGCAGGTATGTCCCCTTACCATTTGGATAAGTTCTTGACTTTTCATTCCAATAGATTTCTTCAACTTTCTTCGTGTCCTTAAGCTGCTTTACCCCTTTATTGAGTTTTCTCCATTCATCTGGGATGACTCAGCTGTTAGTCTGCTGACACACACAACTAATTTACTTGACTGATGCTTTTCTTCAATACGCAGCTGCAACTCAGCTGAATCTTTACTGCATCATTTAGTTAACTTCTGTGATCTTCAACTTGGATGCTTCTTGACTAAGCGGGCACTTACTTGGTTCAACTAGCTCCTAGTAGGATCAATCTCCGGGATTGACAAGCTCACTGAAGCCTTTATACAACACTTCTCCATCAACCGACAGTGTCCGAAGACCATTGCTCATCTCTTTCAAGTAAAGCAAAAGTGACGAAGGCATGATGCGGTGGATGTGGATACAATAAGTTATTTATATTGTTTATTTCGTATTTTTGAAGTCAAATGTTTTGTTTAAGGAGTCGAATTAGTTTATTTTGAATTTCTATTGTCGTTGTACCTTGGATTTAGAATTTTGACAATTATTTATGCAAGTATGAGAATTTTTATATAATATATCTGATGCTATTTTTTAAGGCAGATCACTCAAAGTCAGAGATTCTGATAAAAGTCAAAGTATTCTTCTTCCCAATTGGGAACTTTCCTGCACACACGCAGAGGTTAGATGGGTCGCGAGGTTGTCCCACGGAGGCCCTTTCGACGCTCAAGTCAATACAATGATCGAGAGAGAAATTAAGATAGTAAACGAATGCTGAATTAATGCGTAAGAGTAATTAAGAGTCAGATAACTTACAAATGAAGAAGAGAGACCTTTTTATATCTGGGTAATGGGCCTCGTGGGCCATGTAGAAGCATGATAAAAATCGAGCAAAAGTGAAAAAAAATCTGGAAATTTTGAGAAAAAAATTGAGAGCTTAAGGAAAAAAAAAAGAAAAGAAGGCAAAAGGCCTAAGAATGAAAAAAAGATATAAAAAAAAGGTGGAGTGTGAGATGAAAAAGAAAATAAATTGAAAGAATGAGTTTTATGATGAAATTGGGTTCTGAACTGAAAGCCTGTGTACTTAAATTCTATTTGCTCAAGTCAAGTCACTTAATCCAAATTTTTCACACCCTTACCAAAAAGCCTACATACAACCAAAGAGAAAAGTCATTTTTGATTCTTAAATTGTGCACACTTGAGTGGTAGAGATGTTAAACGATTTGCAAGCTTATGGTAGTTCTACTTCATTGAATTGAATTGAGAGTATACACTTTCTATTTACTTTGAGAGTTGAGTGATGCACTACTTCTTGTGAGTCGCGATGTCGAATACCTGAATGAGTATTGATTATGCCGAATTTGTAATTGATTACTTTTTGATAATAAGTTAAATGTTTGCTAGAGTATGGATTAGATTGAGATTATGTGTTTGTAGTGTTCTTGTGTGTTCTATTTACCCCATTGTATTTATTTTCTTAGTTTGCTCGGGGACGGACAATGGTTTAAATTTGGGGGTATTTGATACGTGCAAAACATACGTGCATTTAGGGGCTTCTTTTGATATATATTTGATGCATTTTCATGAATATTTAGTGTGTTTTGGTTGATTTCCTTTGTTGGTCGTGATACTGCGTATTTTGTATTTTCTTAAAGAAAATTGAGCTAAATTGGACAAAAAATGATAGCACGTTCCAAAGGATATGTCAAGAGCCCAGGTACAAGCAAAGATGTGAAGGAAAAAAGTAGACCGTCGAACAAAAGGGAAATACTTTCAAAAATGTTCAAACGCGCTAACAGTTTTTAGGACTAGCAGGATTTAGTATTTTAGCCATAACTTTCTCTAGAAAATTGATATTTAGCTGATTCAAGTGAATATGGAAAACTAAGAGAAAGGGTTACAACTTTCATAAAGACCCCAGGAGCAATTCACACATTTACAAGTCACATGACCGTGTGAAGTGCATTCTGCGATTTTCAGAGATAAAAACCAATTGACATGGCCGTGTGATTCGTCTGGCGGTGGATTTTATATCCTAATACCGTCGGGACTCTACTAGTGATCTCTCAAAGCACCTATAAAAGGGGGACCAAGCCTTGGACGAAAAGACAAAATCAAACAAGACATTGCATCTGAAAATACACCAAAATACACTAGGGTTACACAAATCTACACACTTCTGAGAGGAAGGCACTAATCTACAAAGAACACCACAAGACCTTTCGCATCTACGGAAGCACAAGAGTTCGAGACTTCGAAGAAGGATCCTTCAATATTTTTTTAATTTAGATCTCTTGTTTGTACTTAAATGATGTCAAACTATTTGATTTCAACTTTGTTTATGAATTTGTTGTCAAATATGTTGGGCTAATCATTTTGATCCTAGGGCATAATCAAAATTGTAGATTCATGTTAATTTTGTATTGATTGTTTTTCTTAATTGGTTTTTGTGTTCTATTATATGAATTCGAATGCTTGTTTCTTGTAGATTATTTGGCTAATAATTTGCATGTCATATTTGTTAGTTCATAATTCGGGAGATGAGTTCTAACGAATGAAAATCGAGTTCAGACATAAATGGGTGTAACGTGTTAAGAGACCTACAACAGTTTATGGTGAGTACTTCAATTCAAAGATCTTTTGGGAGTTAATAGTAATTGTTGAGTAGGGATACTAGCAATTGTTATTAATCAACTATTTATGCGCCACCCGGGAGGGGGAATAAACTAATTTAGGAATTGAACCTATAGATACACTTAAACTGGTTTTGATAAAACATTAATTGGAATTAATATTGAAGAAGCATGTTGAGATTATGTGCCTAGGGTTGCTTTCGTATTTGTTGAAAACTTGTGGAGTTCGGGTTTCTAAAATTATAAATATTTTACTTGATAATTTAGGATTTAGATTAGATAATAAATAATTATGTGATTTTCGACCTCTTCAATAAAATTGGAATACGATATTTACTATAGCCTAAGTGTTTTGTATTCAATCCCTGAGGAATACGACCTCGCTCGCTACTATCTGCTAGCTACGATGTACACTTGTAAAACTTTGATATATCATACATATTAAAAATAAAAAAGATTATGAACAAAGTTTGTGTCTAGTATAGTGGTTTATGCATTTCACCTTAAAGTTCACCATCTACAAGCACTGAGGTTCGAATACCATATTACGTTGGGCCTTATTAGCCTTGTAGGTTGTAGCCTTATTAGTTACTAACAATATATCACAAGAATGAAGGGCCCGTAGTTGCTAACAATATATCACATTTAATTTTCTTAAAGGTCCTAAATTAAAATTTCTCAAATTAAAGAGGCAAAAATTTGAAAAAAATTGAGGTCCCAATTTTAAAGTTCGACTCAGGCCAAAATATTAGTAGGATCGGCCTTTCCTGTGCGGTGCCACCGCCTCAACTACCCCATGACGTCTCTGAACATTCCCTAAAGAAACACGGTTTTGGAATAGAAGATCCCATCTGAAATAGGAAATAGGAAATTATAATTTTATTTGTTTCGGTTGCCACAGAATTGGGTAATTGTTCAAGGCATGACACGTGTGTGTACTGACTACGATTCCAAAGTTTGTTTTGTTTAGTGATTTTGGCGATGAAGGGAGTCATGACTCAATGAGGAAAAAGCGTAGAATTGTCACCAGAATTCTCCAACATTTCATGTAACTCTTGGGATTGATGCATTCCTAATTTCCTCTTTCATTCATTTCCACTATACTCGTACTCAAGCTTCATGTGTTGACATTATTTAAAGTTTTTAGGATCCTTTTGCATGTGATCATGATGGAACTTTTAGATATCAGAAAGTGTTATCATTAATTGTTAAAAAAAACGATATTTAATTTTGTTTATATAATATGATTTCAAAATTTTGATGCAATATGTTGTGAAGACAGTGAAATTTTCACATCAATATTTCTAAGTGAAAGAATATCTTTTTTCTAAAAAGAAATTTTTTCTTGTTTCTAATTAAATGTTAAAAACAGAAAAACTCACGCACACAAAAAAAATAAGAAGAGAAAACTTTTTTTTTTGGGACAAGAATAATAATCTTATTAATTAATTCAAACTAACAATACATCGGTCGATAGAAGTTATAAACAAAATTGTTAAAAATCATAAAAGATTCAACTATGAAAAGATAATTTATAGCATCTAGGTTAATGACAAAAATCAACTTAAATACTATAACTTTGAATAATCTATAGTGTCTACAAATACCCATGTTTCCAGATTTGCAACAACCAAATAATGAAGACCACAATCTGATTTGTGACCTCTGTCCGTTGGATCAAAAACTTGCTTGCTTGAATTGTTCGCGAAAGAAAAAGCAACGCAAAAAGACGACAACAAACCAAACGTCGCAGCAGACGATAAAATCAAACAAACAAATAACCCAGATCTATGTGGAAAATCCATTTATTTAGAAAATAAAATAATAAAAAAGTTGTAGATGGGGTAATTTCCAGCTAGAAATAGCTAGAATTCACCCATTAACAATGAAAGATAAGAATGAGAAGCAAAAGATAAAGTTTGAGAGAAAATGATGATAGGGTTTACAAAGTTTGTTAATTCTATTTTTAGAAGAAGAGAAAACTTGAGATACGTGAAATATAGTTAACAAAGCGGAAAAGTATATCAATTGACATATTTTTTGGCCCTCAAATTTTATAAATTATATCCCCTCAAACCACAGAGATAGTTAACAAGCTCCCTCGAAAACAAATTTTATTTCCAAATAATATATATTATTAATAATTTTTGTACTTTGTTTTGACGATAGTGTCACTAACATTGTTTTTTCTTCTGAAAGTGTAACTCATATACAGTTATATACCAAGAAAAGTTCATTTGACAAATCAGATTTTAGAAAATATAATGCAATTGCTGGTGTATTAATTGAGTCCATGTAATTGTGACAACTGACAACACATTGTTTGTGAAAATGATGATCTCACCAGAACCATTTTCCTTATTCAATCTGCCAAGAAGAGACCTAGCTAATATAGTAGTATATGTAGCTAAAGTTTTTACACAACACATAGAGACATATATTAATAGGCTTAATTGCAAAATATTGGTCACATAACTATAAGCGGATTGCAATTTTGGTCCTACTCAATGGCAATTTAGGATTCTAATTTGTGTTATTGCGCAATATAAGGATTAATTTAGCCTGGAAATCCAATTTCGGTCGGAATTAGCATGTGCGGCGCATGTGACCACCCAAAATTGGGAATTTTTGAAATTCTCCGACATGCAGGTGACGTGGAGGAGAAATTTAATGAAATAAAACAAAAATATCCACATGTAAAATAAACGATGATTTGGCAGCAAGGTAGGAAAAAAAATTCCCTTGAAAAACCCTAAATGATCACTTATTTCAGCCCCACATAAATTCCTCATTTTCGAACCCTAACACTCTCTAAACCAAGAACAACACATTGTCATTATCATCTACGATCGATCATTTGTGTCCATCATCCTATGAAATGGTGTACGTGCGCAACAAAACGAACGCGAATCTTTCTCCCCGCCCTATGGTAAGTAAATGTCTGCATTTCACTTAAAAAAGCATAGTTGGTCTGACAGATGGACTAATTTTAAATGATTTGTGGTTTTTCAGTGTATATTTTAAATGGCCACTGGTCCCCATTATGTTTGGTCATTTTTTTATGTTGATAGGTAGTAGACATGTGGGGTTAGAAAAATAGTGTCTTTTTATGTCCATGTTTCAAACTTTATTCCTTCTTTTATATGCTTTTGTGTTAATTAATAATTTTTTTTCATGTTATCTCTATTTTTGTACAACTCGAAACAATGGAGCTTTGACAGTTGTTCTGCATTATGGTAGTGAGTTTACAACAACTCCAACTGCACATTATCTTGAAAGTGAGGAGCTTATATATGATTATGTAGTTTCCAGGGATATGTGGTTACAAAATCTTGATGAAATGACAAATAAGGTAATAGGTGTGTCCAGGAGATACTACATTCTAATGAACAATGCATTTAAGTTGTTATGGAGTGATTCTGATTTGAGAGATACTACATTCTAATGAACAATGCATTTAAGTTGTTATGGAGTGATTCTTATTTGAGAGACTGGCTTATTAAACATATCCCACTTAAAGAGATACATATTTATATGGAGCTTACACTTGAGGACACATGTAATACCCAAGCCTCTCACTACTCATTAGGCCAATATAGTTCATGGTCTACAAGTTTTTTTTATGTGCCACTTGCATCGATATTGTATTTGTATAATTTATTTCATTTTAAATGGCATGATTAATTTTATAATTTGGGATATAGTACTAGTTGTTAGGTTATTAACTTAAGTAGTAGATCATATATCTAAATAGGGACATCTACGTGTCAAGTTAGTAGATGCCATCCATTATACGTGGTGCATTAGAGGCATAAGAGTTGCAAGATTACACGTGATAAATTTAGAGGTGATGGGTGGCATCGAAGTGTTTGAGAAGAAGCTGAAAAACCCGAATATAATTATATGTGTATATATAAAAAGGTATATGAGAATAGTATTTTGGAGAAAGAAATAATAATAATAATAATAATAGTAATAATAATAATAATAATAATAATAGTATAAAAGAAATTATATTATAACTAGAAAACAAGATAAGGGAATTGAGTGTAAATACACTAAAACACCACACACATATATATATGTATATATATATAAAAATAATATTAGTTTCCATATATATATATATATATAGAGTATAGCAAGTAAGTATTATATATATATATATACACACACACGTAACATGCACATGGATGCATATGAAATATGCATATTATACTAGCATATCCTTATATCTAGAGGAATGATGATAAGCATGTCTATATATATAGCCGTGTGTGTGTGTGTGTGTGAGCATATAAAATATGTATCTTAGTTTACTTAACTAGTTGGGTCACCGCCTTTATTTGGTCAAGGTATTTACATGGATAAGCTAGACACTTTTACACAAACAACACAGACGGTTAAGGAAATCAAGAAATAGAGTGAAACTCACGGAGCACAATTCAAACAGAGAAAAAGAGAGAGAAAGAGAAACAAACTAAAGGAAAATAAGGGAACACGTGAAGTAAACATCCGACCGAAAAAGAGAAGAAACGGGAAAAGTGAGTGCTTTCGAATCTAAAACTCGTATTTCAAACATCTGAATGATTTTAAACAAGTTTGATTTTGATGTAGAAACTTGTATTAGTCGATTTCAAACAAAATACATATAGTAAATAGTCTGACATCTATTCTAATGTTGAAAGTAAAATTGAGATAAAGTGTTTTAATTTTAAGTGATAAAATCAAATTAATGGGAGAAAATCATTTGATATAAGTGATAAAGGACTGGAAATTAGACTTGAGGCACTTTACAGTGTAGGTCCCAAGAGGTGTGAGTAAGGTTTAGAAGGGGGGTTGAATAAACCTTACCAACTTTTCGATTTTAGTTCTTTTAAAATAATACGAGTTAATTCCACAAATTAAGTCCTTGATGGACAAAATGCGAAGTTAGTTAATCAAAGAGATAGCCACTCAACGAGACTCGAAAGAGCTTTGTTGATAGAATAACTCGATTGTTTAGACTAAACCTTAACTTGGTTGTGATGAGATTTTCATTGGACTTATCACCCTCGAATTTGATTTAAGTTTGTTTTAACACTTGGTTAATTATCGCTTGGATAGCAAATTATCGGATATATAAAGTGATATGCGAAAATAAAATCTTTGAAATGTAAATGACACAATAATTTTTATAGAGGTTCGAAGATGGGGTAATTCTTCTACTCCTCTCTTCTCCAACTCCTGAGAGAATCCACTAAGTAATGATCAATTTACAAAGTGGTTATCGGTCCCGATCTGAAGTCTTGGTCACACAAATGGTGACTTGCTCATTTAGGACTCGATCACTGAGATGCCTTGATCACACACCGGTGGCTTCTCGTCCGACTCAACTTCTTCACATGGCTACGCTTTGCTACTTGACTTACTTTCTCAAGCTTCTTGGATTTGATCACGAAGACCTCCAATAACTTGAGATTGGTTCGACTCTTGAACCTTCTTACAATCCTCCTTGGAAAGTAGACCTCTTTTGATTCTTCAAAAGTTACCTCTTCAACAGTTTGAAGTTATCTTTCCTTCACAGCTTAGTGTTGGATCGATTTCCTTCGAGATTTAGGCTTGAGGATTTTGCTTGAATAACTTGAGAATATTTTGCAGGTTACAGAATGAATAATGCTTGTTTGTTCGTGTTCGGGTAACCTTTTCTCAAAGTGATTCCTCAGCCTTTTATAGTGAACTTTTCAAAAATCTGCCCGTTGAAGAGATAAGCTGATTTTCAAAAGTCACTTGTGTTCGTTGGCTTGTATTTTCCTTGTCTTCAATCTTGAGATGTAGACCTTTCCTCGTATTAAATGAATGTCCAAATTTTTCGTGTTCGACACGAGGTGCGTGCTTCCCATTGGTTTATTCCTTTTGCACGCTTCGGGATCGAGCACTTTAAGACATGGCGGATGGAAGTATTACTTATTTAAGTAATGTTCTTGACTTTTGTGCAACGGATTCTTTTCAGCTTAACTCCTCTCTGCAAATTGCTTTTTCCCCATGTGACTTGAGTCTGCTCCAATGATTGAAAGACTCATCTGTACTTCAACTTGACTTGGCTGCTTCTTGGGTTGACTTAATCGACTCTTCTCACAAATCTCTCACAAATTCGATACTCCTTCATCGATTCCTTGGTCTTCTTTCTTGGCCATACTCGGTTGTTCCTCAAATGAGTCTTCTCTTCACATCTTCAGTTGCCTTCTTGTTTTTCCAGGCATAGCTGACTTGACTCAGCTTATTCAGCCCTATCTATTACAATAAGAATTACAAGAAAAATAAGGTGCCAACTTTCTAGTCTAAGTTTTACATGGCATTCATCAAAATCTAAACAATAAATTTCCCAACAATTTCACCCTTTTTGATGATGCCAAAACTTAACAAGATTAAGTAAAATGTAAACAGCACAGATACATACAGACAATGCAAACACAAAGAATGTATGTGTTGAATAGATCGTTTTATTGATCATATAATTCTTGTTCTTTACACAACTGTTTACAATGTGTATCAGAGCAATCAGAGCATACTTATATCTTACGCAAATTACAAGTTTTTCATTAAATGTACAGAAGACTTACATACATATGCATTTACAAAAGTAAAATACATGAAGGGGTTAGCAACAACACTTCATCGCCTTCGCTGCCTCCTTCTTTCTTCTTCAGCTCTGTCTACGTCAGCTCTCTTTCTTTTCTTTTCATCTTCAGCTGCATTCTTCTTCTCATAAGCTCTCTTTGCAACTTCATTTTTTCTTTTTCTTTCTTATCTCTCTTGCCACAGCTGAGTTTGCCTCTTATTTTCTTCTTCGATTCTTTTGACATACTCAGCATTTTTCCTCTCCACTTCCAGATTAGCTATAGCATCATATCCAGCCTAGTAGATCCTTTCTTGCCTGGATCCACAAATTCAATATTTTTGGGTAGAGGTCTAGGTTTAAAACTTCCACCTCCACCACTTCTTCCTTCTCTTCTGGGCGTATGTTGTACCGGAGTCTTATTCTTACCAGCTGAGTGACTGTTAGTAGTCTGCTACCTATCCGTTTTTTCGCACAGCTTCAGACCTTTCTACCAGTACAAGTCCCAGGCTTGGGCTATGGACATGTTTTTGAAATATCCTTCGAACTCGAGTGTTTTGAATTCTTCAACAGATCTTGGCTCTCGTCCGTCGTCTGGAATGGCATCTGTATCTTTACCTGCCGGAATGCCTCCGAATTGTTTCAACATTTCTTCAACACGGGCATCCCTTCTCTTGTCGAACTCTTCCATCTCTATGTTTCTACAATCTTTTTCTTATGAGACATAGGCACAGCAGAGTGATGGAGCGGCAGAGTCACAGGAAGTTTGCTGACTATCGATGTTGTGACATGACCTTGCTGAGGGGTTTCAGCAAGCATTAAGGTCACATCTTTTGACCTTTCCCCCTCAAATGACTTTTCCTTCTCCTTCCTCTTTTCAACAAATTGTCTCTTTCTTCTCTACAACAGCTGTCTCATTTTCCTCCTCGACAACCGTCTCCTTCAACATCTTTTGGTATTCCTCTTCCCCCTTTTTGGCATCATCAAAGGAGAGAGGAACCCCTGGAAACATCCCAGCAAGCATGAAGTCCAAATCGGTGATAGTTGGTCGCTTGAGTCCGATGCGAGTATCTTTGTTCAAAATTCTGAGCGGGTGGCTTTGGACTTGGCTGCCACCAGTTTCATTTCAGCCATAAGAAGGCTGAATTTGGCATTTATATTCTCCTCAACGCGCAGAAGTTCCTTTCGATGAAATTCACGGAGCAACTCCATCTCAGTTGTATGGGAGGCATACAATCTCTCCATATAGGTCTGCATCCTCACCTTCATATCAGCATTGTCAGCACTCCAGATCAGCATTCTGTTGTATAGTGCTTTGAAGTAGCGAACTTGCTCGAGACGCATGGCACTCTGTTGTTGATACCATTCCCTTATCCTGACCACCACTCCTCTCAAGTCTGCTGTGAGAGTGGCATCTCTGTTGTCCAGGCGCATGTCGAGAGAGGCTTGGTGCCGTTCAATCTTCTTAATCTCTTCACAGATCTTCTTGAAGATTTCACGCATCTCACTTGCCGACTTGAGTCACCGTGTCGGCCACTCGCATCGGTTGAAATCAACTAGCATAATCGAATCAGTAGGAATTATGGGGTCCTCTTGGACGGTGTAGAGCTTCTGTTCTCTTGCAGTCTCTTCTTCGAGAACAGGCAGCTCGCGAGAAAAAGGAAATACTTCTTCATATGCATCGTCTCGCACTTGAGATATTGTGCGCGAGGTGGTCTCTGCTGCAGCTCTGGTAGCCTGCGCAGTTGAAGTTGTGGCAGTTGGGGCGTTGATTGTTTTTGCCCAGCTGACTGAGCCTCAGCTGTCTTAACAGCTTCTTCGGTCTCAGTAGGTTTTTCCATTTGAGTATACTGGTCCTCGGCTGTATTAACAGCGTCATTGGATGATGATGGAACCTGGGGGCTTGGTTCATCATCAAAGTTGAATATTTGACGAGCAGCTTTAAAACTTGACTAACTCGTCTGTGGAAGAACATCCTCAGCTGGGTCCTTGTGATGTGCAATAGGGGTGGACTCAGCTTCATCTTCAGATCCCAGAAATGATATATCAGGGTTGTCTTGGGAATCATGAAATGCACTAATCTCCTTCTCGGATTCTCCAATGTGAACAGGAGGGATGTTCTGTGTTTCTTTCTCTTTACCCAGGGAAGTCTCAACCTCCCTCGGGCCTTCAATACCTTTAGCAGACTCAACTGCAGAAAGGCCTTCTACATTCCCTTCGACAGACACAACTGTCTTAGGGTCTTGGACATTGGCATCCGAAGGAGTCTCAACCCCTTGGATTGCACTTTCAGTGCCCAGAGTGTTAACTCCCGGGGCATTTCCATCCTGTGCCTCGACTGCATCAGCAGTGTCCTCAGCCTGCAAAGCTGTTGGCACTTCAGCTGGGACAGACTCAAATGTCCGAGCTTCGTTAGTGGAAACTTGTTGTTGTTTTTTTTCTTTCTCTTTCTCCACTTCGCCTCCTTCCTTCATTGTGAAGTCATCTGCAGCATCCTCCGACCTAGCTGCAGTGGAGTGAGTTTCCCCCTCAGCTGACACACCAGCTGAGTGAATGATGGTGGGGTCACTCTGTTCCAGACTCCCGGCTATTTCCATTGAGTGCTCAGCCATGGGGGCAGGTGGTAAGACACCTTCAACAGGGGTTGGCTCAACTTGGATGCCCAAGTTCCCAGTGTCATAGCCAAGTCCCTTGGATCCGTTCTCTGAGTGAACTGGGGAAGTGTTTGTAGCAATAACTGTTGCAATCTGCTTTACCACTCCCAATGGATCAATCTCGGTGAGATTTAGAAGACTACTTTGTCCTTCCCTCACCGCTCGCTCATGCATCAATTTGGATTCCAGCATGGCTTGCTGCATGTCCAACTTCTCCTTTGCAGCAGCCGGATCCATGTCCTCATCACTTCCTGAAAGCATATCAATGTGAGGATGAGTATGGTCGCTGGTTCCAGTGAGAGGACAAATGTTGGCTTTCTCACGAGCTTCAGCTTCCTCTGCTAATCTCTCCTTTTATTTCTCCTTGCAAGATATCCAGGCAGTTATCTTCATCAAGTGCCTGAAGCACGGTCAATCCCAGAAATTTCAGCAATTCTTCATCTTCTTCAATGCATTCAGGGCGTTAAAATTGTACCATCGAGCGACTCAGCTTCCATGCTCGCCATTCACGCAGACGACGCTGAATGTCTGGGTACACAGGATAAACAACTATCACATCATCATCTTCATCCTCTTCCTGTCTTTTTCTGTTTTGAGGAATGGATGGTAGCAAACTCTCTTTTTCTTCACCTTCAAGAAAGATCGGGGATGTGGAGACACAACCCTTTCATCGAGATTCTCGATGTCTCTGCCTCTTCTTCCTTCCTCGGCTATTCTATCCACGAGATGGGTCTTCTATTTGCCTCTGGCGATCGTCCTCGCAGACTTGGTTGTTTCATCAACAACTTCGAGACCGCACTTCTTCAATCCTCGAGAGATTTTCTCCACCGAGTGGCGACTCAATGTCTTCTCAAGCTCCGAGAGCTTGGTGGTTCTTATTCTTCCTTTTGTCCTTACCAGAGGAAGTTCTGGTTCGGATACTTCTTCCTCAGATTCCTTGGAGGCGGGGGCTGGAGCATCTTTCTTTGACTGAGGAGTTGCCTTTCTTGGCTTGGCAGTCCTCTTCTTTTTGATGGTTGGAGAAGGTATTTGGGCTTCCTTCTCCACCTCGTGCGTGGTGGGGGAGACACGGCCGATCGGGCGGTGACTCCGGTGCGGGGCAGGTGTATCTTTTGTCTTTCTTTGCGGGGCAGCTTTCTTCTTTGCAGCTGCAGGGGCAACTTTCTTCTTCGGAGGGGAGGCAATAGCTGTTTCCTCGGGGTCAGCTGATTCCCCGTCGCTTGTGTCCGCCCTCTTCGCATGGGCTCTCTTCTGGGCTCCTGAAAGGTTAGCCCTAAACATCTTCTTGTTTACATGGAAAGGTTTTCCATGCTGAAGGGGAATGCCCTTCACTTCCATCAAGTGGCCAATAACTAGGCCATAGCTGAGTGATCCTCCAAAGGATCCATCTTCCTTGAAAGACTTGTTCGCAACGTTCTGGCAGAGTCTGCTGTATACGAACTCAGCCCAATTAACATTCTTCCTTTGCATGATCGCAGCCATGACGATCAGCTTAGTCTTTGACAGTTGATTGAAACTGCCAAACTTCATGTCCACGCATTTTGAGACGACATCCATCAGCTTGTGATAGTCGTCCTTCAGCAATTTATTGTCATTGTGTAGACTACTTTCGCAAAGACACTCGGGTTTGGCTACTTTTTCCATGCAAAGCCCAAGTCCACATCAACTTCGTATATTTCCGGCATACCCTCGAATGGTAATAAGTAGTGCTCCGCAAGGTCTTTAGCAGTGATCATGATGTCCTTGCGGTGGACGGAGGACTTAATCCCTTTGTCCTACACCTCGGCGTTCACATAGAACTGCGCCACCTCTTCTAGGTAGGTGTGGGAGTATTCTATCGTCAAAAAGGCTTTAAGCCCAGATTTTTCCAACATATCTGCGATTTTCTTCACAAGGGTTGCATCCGAACCCTGGTTAATCATGCTTTTGAAATCCACTGAGGAACCTGAGTGGATTTGCTTAGATAACTTGACAAAATCAGTCTTTGGTGCCATTTCTAGAAGATTCTACCGATTAAATCTTGATGAACTTACTTTGAGAACATGTAGGGTTTTCGAGAGAGAAAGAACTGGCTTTCGTATGCTTGAAGATGAACAGTTTTTAAATGTGAGAGAGAAAGACTGGAGAAAATGGATATATAAGGGTTATGAAAGGACGTGGTTTTGGTTTTTGAATTTTAATCGAAATCAATGGCTTAGATTTAGCACGTCACATTGCATTTAATGCGGCAACATTTATATCCAATCATATGCTTATTGTGCAGCTTTTGACTGTACCCGTCATTATTACGCTGACGTCATCCTTAAAAACATTCCCGCTCATTAAAAACGACTGCGTTTTTGTCACTTAGCTCATAAATGACTCAGCTCACTACACAAATGACTCAACTCTACTTCTCTCCTTTCGTATAGTGACTCAGCTGTCAGCTAACTCGATACAGCTGACTTTCCGATACGGCTGGTTCACTTGGCTGATTTATGAGATTTGTTCTATTTTCATCTTTTCACGATTCATCTCTTCTCATTGAGTCTTCTGAGTGTCAACTCAGCTCAATTAACCCTAGCTCATGCTTAAGCTCTTCAAATCTTGATTCACATAAAGGTTTGGTGAATATGTCAGCTAACTGTTTATCAGTTGAGATGTATTCCAAGGTGATGTCTTTCTTTTCAACATGATCTCTTATAAAATGATATCGACATCAATGTGCTTTTGTTCTTGAATGCAACACAGGATTCTGAGTGATTGCAATAGCACTTGTGTTATCACACATAATTGGAATCTCTTTTTCTTCAATTTCATAATCTCTCAGCTGTTGTCTCATCCATAAGACTTGGGCACAACAACTGCCCGCAGCTATGTACTCTGCTTCAACTGTGGATGTGGCTATTGAGTTTTGTTTCTTACTAAACCAGGAGATCAACCTGTTTCCAAGCATTTGACATGTTCCTGAAGTGCTTTTCCTGTCAACTCTACATCCAGCATAGTCAGAGTCTGAGTAGCCAATAAGCTTGAATCCACCTTCCTTTGGATACCATAAGCCAACTTCTTGGCATCCCTTCAAATATCTTAGGATTCTCAAAGCTGCAGTCATATGGCTTTATTTTGGAGCAGATTGGAATCTTGCACATACACCTACTGCAAAGGTGATATCTGGCATGCTTGCTGTTAAATAGAGCAGTGATCCAATAAGTGCTATGTGTCTTGTTTGATCCACAGGCTTGCCATCTGCATCCATGTCCATCTTGACTGATGTGTTCATTGGTATTTTCACAGAACACTTCTCTTCCATACCAAATTTCTTCATTAAATCTCTGGTGTACTTTGTTTGACTTATGAAGGTTCCATCCTTCAGCTGTTTAACTTGGAGTCCTAAGAAGAATGTCAGCTCTCCCATCATGCTCATTTCAAATTTGCCTTGCATGAGATTTGAGAACTTATGACACAGCTCTTTGTTTGTGGATCCAAAAATGATGTCATCCACATATATTTGAACAAGCAGTATACTCTCCCCATCTTGAATTCTGAAGAGTGTTCTGTCCACTTTGCCTTTGGTGAATCCATTATCTGTCAAAAATTGAGATAATGTATCATACCAAACTCTTGGTGCTTATTTCAATCCATATAGAGCTTTCTTGAGCTTGTACACCTTATCTCCAATTGTCTTCTGCTCAAAACCTGGAGGTTGCTCAACATAGACTTCTTCTTCCAGCAATCCATTTAAAAATGCACTTTTCACATCCATTTGATATACAATGAAGTTTTTGTGTGCATCATAGGCAAGAAACATCCTTATTGCTTCTAATCTTGCAACATGAGCAAATGTTTCATCAAAATCTATTCCCTCTTCTTGGCAATACCCTTTGGCTACAAAGGTGCTTTGTTTCTTACCATAGAACCTTCTTCATTCATCTTGTTTCTGAAAACCCATTTTGTGCCAATAACATTTTGATGGGTTGGTCTTTGCACCAATTCCCATACTTTGTTCCTTTCAAATTGATTTAGTTCTTCTTGCATGGCCTGAATCCAATGTGTGTCATTCAATGCTTGAGACACATCTTTTGGTTCTATTTGGGAAATAAAACAAGTGAACATTGCTTCTTGTTGAGCTCTGGATCTGGTTCTTACACCATCTCTCACTTCTCCAATGACTAGCTCTAGTGGATGGTCTCTCAGCCATCTCACATCAGGTTGGAGTAAATCAGCTGGGTTTAGTCGTCTTGCAGCTGTGTTGTCTTGAGTAGCTCTTTCATTATCATCCACCGCAGATTTCCCACTGCCTTTGAGACTCAAAAAAGTCTCATCTTCATCTTGATTGATTGCTCCACTTGACTTCAACATAAGGACTCTTCTGCATAGTTGGTTGATTCAGCTTATCAGCTTACTCTTCAAAGTCTTCTCCATTTACATTAGGTTCATCAAAAACCACATGGATAGACTCTTCTGTGACCATAGTCCTCTTGTTTAGTACTCTATAGGCTTTACTTTCAGCTGAGTATCCCAAAAAGATACCTTCATCAGCTTTAGCATCAAAAGCCTTTAGATTGTCCTTGCCATTGTTGTGGATAAAGCATTTACATCCAAATATTCTAAAATACCCAACATTTGGCTTTCTCCCTGTCCATATTTCATAGGGAGTCTTTGTCAGCTGTCTATTAATCATGCATCTATTTTGAGTATAGCATGCGTGTTGATGGCTTGACCCAAAATCTTTTAGCGGCCATTTAAATAACATGGTCCTTGCAGCTTCCTTGAGAGTTCGGTTTCTTCTTTCTGCTACAATATTCTGCTGTGGAGTCCTTGCTGCAGATAATTCATGAGCAATACCATTTTTAACACAATATTGAGTTATTATCCCATTGAAAAACTCAGTTCCTCTATCAGACCTTATCTTTATAATGGTTTGACTCTTCTCATTTTGAACTCTTCTCATCAGCTGAGGTAACTTTTGCAAGGTTTCCTTCTTTTTGCACATAAAGCTTGTCCATGTATATCTTGAATAATCATCCACCACCACTAAGGTATATTTCTTTCCACTTATGCTAGCGAGCTCAACTGGACCAAATAAATCCATATGCAACATATGCAATATCCTTGTTGAAGATGGATTGAACTTTTCTTTGAATGACGATTTGATCTGCTTTCCCATCTGGCATGCATCACAAACACTTTCCTTCTTGTACACTGAGTCTGGTAGTCCTTCTACAAGATGACTCCTTGCAAGCTTGTTAATTGTCTTGAAGTTCAAATGACTCAGCTTTTTGTGCCACAACCAACTTGATTCAGTTGCACTCTTTACTAACAGACAAGTGCTTGGTGTGGCAGACGACCAATCTACAACGTACATATTCTTCTGTCTAGATCCTTGCAACACTATTCATTTGATTCAGTGTCTTTAATTTGGCACACTCCCATATTGAATCCAACATTATAGCCCTTGTCTCAGAGTTGGTTGAT
Source organism: Rehmannia glutinosa (assembly GCA_016081115.2). Taxonomy (NCBI): domain Eukaryota; kingdom Viridiplantae; phylum Streptophyta; class Magnoliopsida; order Lamiales; family Orobanchaceae; genus Rehmannia; species Rehmannia glutinosa. The sequence goes on along the minus strand of JABTTQ020002763.1, from coordinate 85,715 downwards.
GCTTAACAGGTTGAAGTTGAGACCTTCAACATATGCAACATCTGTGATTTCTAAACCATTTTTCTTGATGGATCCCGTGCCTTTTATTTCCCCTGGATCTTCATTTCCTCCAAATATGACTTTTGCGCCTCTAATCTCCTTGAATTTTGACAAATTTTTCTTGTTTCTGTCGTCATGCGGGAATGTACCACTATCCATGTACCAGGTTCCTTGGCACTCAGCTGTTCCTTGAACCTGAAATCAAGGAAATTAGTTTTTAGGTACCCATGTTTGTCTGGGTCCTAAGGGGTTAGTGCTGTAAGATGATCCAACCAACCTATAGCCAAATGATCTGACTCTAAGAGGTTGCCATCTATCTGTGCCATAATCATAACTCACTTTGGCAAATTGCTTGGGGGCTTTAGGTTCATACAACTGTCTCTTTTGTTTGTATGCCTATGTGTGTGTTTTAGCAATTGCCTTCTTTGGGTAGTTGTGATATTTCTGAGTGTAGTGCCTGGGTGCATATGTGTGCTGATGATAGCTCTTTTGCCTTTGGAATGGCCTTTGCTGAGTTCTAGGCCTTTGCCATTTAGGCTTGTATTCCGTAGGTCTTTGCTGATATTTCATATCATTCCAATCAGCTTGGCTTGGGTAGTTTCTACCATTCCCATCATATGTGTTTCTTTGATAAAACTTCTGGGGTTTTTGGTAGCTCAGTTTATTCTTCACAGAGTACTTCCTATTTGGAGTTTGCTGAGGAACTCTGCTGGATTTCTTTTCAGCTGTCCTCTCAGCATACTCAACTGGTTGTTTTCCTTTTCCTTTATAATATCCAAGGCCAGTTTGTTTGTGATTGTGCTTTGGAGTGAATGTGGGTGCAGCATTTGGTGTCTTGGATTTTTGAGATGCTTCATTACTTGAAGATCCTTTTTCCAAAATCACCCTGGGAGTTTGACTGTGCACAAAGGAATTGAATCCTATGCCTGTCTTATCTCCACACTCGTTTTGGCTCATAATAAGGTCATCCAATGATTTGGATGCCTTTGTAAATGATGCAATCACATTTTTGAGATCATTTTTCCTCTTTTCTATAGTAGCTCTCTCTGCTATTAATTTAGCATTCTCAGCCTTCAACTCTTTGTTCTCATCAGCTATGCGACTTAGAGTACTCAGCTCCTTAGTCAGCTGTGAGTTTTGGCTTTTGAGCTGGCTGTTTTCCTCGTTTAATAGTGTGTGTGAGGATTTAATGTGCTCAAAATCTTTCATCATTTTGCCTAATGAATAATAAAGATCAGTGGGTGATGAAGTGTGTGTGTCACAATCACTATCACTAGAATCTGAGTGAGATGAGTTAGAGTGTACCTCATCTTCTTGGTCAGGTTGATCAATTGTTCTTTAGCCATTAGACAGATCATTGCTTCTTCTTTAGAATCACTAGAGTAGTCAGCTTCACTACTCTCTGAGTCTGCTGCTTCTTTAGACTTAGCTGTCTCAGCAGTCTCTGCAGCCAACATGGCCTTTTTCTTTTCCTATCTTCTTTCTCTGAAGACTCTTCTTTCTTCTTCATTCCTGTATTTATTGACTACAGGATATGGACAGTCAATATCAAAGTGTCCTGATTGTCTACAGTTCCAACACAGGTTCTCAGTACTTTGATCAGCTCTTTCCGTTCTTGGATTATCAGCTCTTTGATACTCAACCTTTTGATGCTCAGCTCTCTTGGGTGGCCTATCTTCCCTTGACTTGGAGGGAGCTGAATGTCTCCTGGAGGATTCACCCTTGTTTCTTTTATAGTTCTTATTAAAGAACTTGTTGAATCTTTTAACCATCAAAGCAATTTCCTCCTGGTCAATGGCTTCCTTGACCTCAGCTCTCTTCCCATCCTTGACTATAAGTGCAGCTGTTTTGGGTACAATTGTCTCCTCTTGATCTTTTCTTCTCAGCTCAAACTCGTAGGCTTTGAGGTCTGAGAATAGCTCATGATTGGATGTTGTTGTGAGGTTCATTGAATGTCTCAGGGCCATGACCTTCATTTCCCATTCAGCTGGGAGGCTTCTCAGAATCTTCATACACATTTCCTTCTGTGTGTATTCTTTCCCAAGTCTGATAGTTCATTTGTGATTTCAGTGAATCGAGCATCCAGCTGATCCAAGGTTTCACCTGCAAGCATTTTAAAATTTTCAAATTTTTGTACAGCAACTAAAAATTTGTTTTCTTTAATTTGCTCAGGTCCTTCACAAATTAAAGTTAATTTATCCCAGATTTGTTTTGCAGTTTGACAAGATTTGACTTTGTTAAACATTGCTTTGTCCAAGGTTTTGTAAAGTATGTCCTTGGCCACATTGTCCAAGTTGTATCTTTTTCTATCCTCGTTTGTCCATTCAGTCCTTGGTTTCTCAACCAGGGCTGGTCTTTCTTCTACAACAGCTTCTTTTCCTTCAGTTGCGGCTGCTCTTCGTACAGATTGTTGTGTTCACTTTCAGTATTTACAGTGGCCCATCCTCAATTACTATCCACATTTCATCATGTAAAGCTGATAGATGAGCCTGCATGCGAATTTTCCAGTCATCAAATTCCTCAATAGTGAACATAGGAATGCGTATCAAATTTGCTTCCATGATAATAACTTTGCTGACTAAAAATAACTTTTGAAAGAGCAAGTGTTAAAAATTTCTATGAAAGATTGGAGATCTAGTTCAGTAACCAGTGCGTAAGGCTCAATGAACCAACCGCTCTGATACCACTTGTAGGTCCCAAGGGGTGTGAGAAAGGTTTAGAAGGGGGAGTTGAATAAACCTTACCAACTTTTCTATTTTAGTCCTTTTAAAATAAAACAGAGTTAATTCCACAACTAAGTCCTTGATGGATAGCTAAGTTAGTTAATCAGCAGAGTTAGCCACTCAACAGACTCGCAAGAGTTGTTGATAGAATAACTCAGCTATTTAGACTAAACCTAACTTGGCTGTGATGAGATTTTCAGCGGAAGACTTATCACCCTTGAATTTGATTTAAGTTTGTTTTAACACTTTGTTAATTATCAGTTGGATAGCAAATTATCAGCAGATATAAAGTGATATGCAGAAATAAAATGTTGAAATGTAAATGACACAATAATTTTTATAGAGGTTCGAAGATGGGGTAATTCTTCTACTCCTCTCTTCTCCAACTCCTGGAGGAATCCACTAAGTAATGATCAATTTACAAAGTGGTTATCAGTCCAGATACAAGTCTTGGTCACACAAATTGACTTGCTCCTTTGGGACTCGATCCGAGATGCCTTGATCACACAGTTGGCTTCTCGTCCGACTCAACTTCTTCACAGGGCGGCTGCATTGCTACTTCAGCTTACTTTCTCAAGCTTCTTGGATTTGATCACGAAGACCTCCAATAACTTGAGATTGGTTCGACCTTGAACCTTTCTACAATCCTCCTTGGAAAGTAGACCCCTTTTGATTCTTCAAAAGTTTCCTCTTCAACAGTTAGAAGTTGTCTTTCCTTCACAGCTTAGTGTTGGATCGATTTCCTTCGAGATTTAGGCTTGAGGATTTTGCTTGAATAACTTGAGAATATTTTGCAGGTTACAGAATGAATAATTCTTGTTTGTTCGTGGTTCAGGTAACCTTTTCTCAAAGTGATTCCTCAGCCTTTTATAATGAACTTTTCAAAAATCTGCCCATTGAAGAGATAGGCTGATTTTCAAAAGTCACTTATGTTCGTTGGCTTGTCTTTTCTTGGTCTTCAATCTTGAGATGTAGACCTTTCCTCGTATTAAATGAATGTCCAGCTTTTCAGGTTCTGACACGAGATGCAGTGCTTCCAAATGGTTTATTCCTTTTGCACGCTTCTGGGACTGAGCACTTTAAGACATGGCAGCATGGAAGTATTACTTATTTAAGTAATGTTCTTGACTTTTGTGCAACGGATTCTTTTCAGTTAACTCCTCTCTGCAGCTGCCTTTTCCCCATGTGACTTGAGTCCGCTCCAATGATTGAAAGACTCATCTGTCACTTCAACTTGACTTGGCTTCTTGGGTTGACTTAACTGACTCTTCTCACAGCTGTCTCACAGCCGATACTCCTTCAGTCGAGTCCTTGGTCTTCTTTCTTGGCCATACTCTGCTGTTCCTCAGCGGGAGTCTTCTCTTCACATCTTCAGTTGACTTCTTATTTTTCCAGGCATAGCTGACTTGACTCAGCTTATTCAGTCCTATCTATTACAATAAGAATTACAAGAAAAATGGGGTGCCAACTTTCTAGTCTAAGTTTTACATGGCATTCATCAAAATCTAAACAATAAATTTCCCAACATACAGGATCGGGTATAGTGAATCAAATTAATTCCGAAATGGAAGTTGATACTATGCATATGTACAGGTTGTCCAACATCTAAAATTTTCGGTGGCACATCTAAGGGTGAAAGGTAAGTAAAAATCCATCTGCAACTGTAATGCATGAACATAGTATTGTTTGAATTGATTGTATTATATGTGAAAGTGGTACCTTGTTAAATATACGTGAATATTATATGTTGCATAATTGGCTTGTATGATGTTGCAATATGGAGCTTGATGAGCCATTGAACATGTCATTCACAGCATTTGCATGTGCATGCATATTACCAGAGGATGTTTGCATGCACGAAAATATTTTTTGGAAGAAAATGAACGTTATTGACCACTGCTAGTGTACCGAGGCACGTTGGGAGTGCTTATGATATATATTTAGGTATAGCAAGTGGGGTACTTCCTGGTAAACATAGAGCTAGATGGGAGATGGGCTCTCGATGGGTCACAGGAGGATGGACCATTTGTGGGTACCTATGTTATGACCCTGTGGGGTGGGATACTTCTTGGCGGACACAAGGGACGTAAGTAGGGGACCCTTGGCTGGGCCGCGTGAGGATGGTCCGCACATAACATCATAGCGATATTATTAGTCATTTGATTATTGTTGTGTGTAGAGCTCTTTTCCGGTGCATAGTAGTTGGGTCAGGGGCCCAAATGAAACAAAATGATTTGAGAAAAGTATTTTGAATTCGTGGATTTTACATGTTAACATTGCATGTTGGAAAAAGGATTGCTATTCTTTGGACATGCATGATTTTTACTTGCTGAGCTTTAGCTCATGTAGTTCATGTATTGCAGGTGAGCATAGGAATGCCTGAGCTTTTGGCTTACTGTACAATGTTGGAGTTCCTTCAGGTTTTAAGGATCATGGATATGGATGACGACCTGTTGAGCTTGTTTTTGGGTTCATTTTGGTTTGGCTTCTGTTGTATTATATGTAGGAACTCGTACCATATATAACTTTTGAAACTCTATTGTAAACATATGTAAATAGTGTGCTGGTTTGAGTTTTAGGTTTGTATATCTAGTCATCGTGTTTACGTACAAACACGGTTGACTGGCCTTTTGCCTCTAAATGATAAAATCTTTGTTGCAGTGTACAAGGTTTTCGTTGATCATCTGTTATTAAATTTACACAAGGAAAAGGAAAAAAACTATTTTACACATTTTAAATAGAGTTTGTGGTCGAGTTGTACTATTTATTATTTTCTAATAGTTGCAATAGGGGTGGTGTAAGTCCAAGCGGCTACGATAATCTAGACGGGGGGTGAATAGATTATCTCCATCTTTTCGATTTCGCCCTCTTTTACAAACCGAATGCTCAAAGACAATAATAAAGGTGCGGAATGTAAACAACACGCGTTGATTTATAGTAGTTCAACCCACGTAGGGCCTAATCTACTACCACCCCAGTATATCTGGGATGGATTTCAAAAAGAAAAAGAATTTTATTAATTACCAAAATTAATACAAATTCAAATTATAACACATTAAAGGGCACCACACTCTTCTTTAACACCACCTTTGGAGATTACCACAATCTCCCTTTGAAGATTACCACAATCTTCCTTCAACGGCACCTTGTGAAGATTACCACAATCTTCAACCTTGAAGAATACCAAATTCTTCAACACCTCAATAAGAAGATCACCACAATCTTCTTGCACCTATCACCTAGATCATCCAAGTGTGTTCTTACCACAAGAACACTCACAAGGATATCTTGTGTTTGAATTATAACCAAAAATCAAGAGTACAACTCAATAATGAATATTACAATTTGAGTGCAAAGTGTAATCAAGAAATAAAGCCTAGACCTCAAGATGTGAAAGTGAAATACTTAGGCTATAAATACAACAAGAGTGTTGAATATGAAAGCTTGGAAATTTGCAGATTTCTTGTTGTGTATTTGCTTGTGTTGTTATCTTGTGTCTTCAATTCATCCTCTATTTATAGGGAAGTCTTCACCAACATAGGCTCCCAACATAGGCTCCTTCTTCTTCACTTTTGTCTACAAAAAGAGGATCACAAGATGTAGAAATATTGTACAAAATAGAAAAGCAAATCTTGTTGTCAATATGTTCAACGGTACAAATTTTGTTGTCAAAAGATTACACAGCGCGATCGGTCGCCCTATAGAAACTTTGGAACGTTGGAGAAGAAATAGTGCGATCCGGAGTAGGGGTTGTAGGGGTACGACCGGCCGGAGGGGTCGACCGGTCGCCCAGGGGTGCGACCGGTCGGCCCTCCCCTGGACCGGTCCCCCTGCTCCATTTTTCAAGTCAGTATGTTCTGTTTCGTGTTTTCTTTCCTTCAGGTACCGGTCGACGCTTTGGGCAACAGGTCGACCTCCAATTTGAATTGTTGTCCGATTTTTATTAAAATTAAACTTTAAGAAATACTCCAAAAAAATTAGTAAAAACATTTTAAATCACTTGGGAGTATTTGGACAACATTTATAAACATTGTTTTGGTGTAAAAACCAATTAACACAAAATCATCAAAAGTGTTGTCCAATTTTTATCAAATTAAAAACTCTAAGAAATACTCCAAAAATTAGTAAAAACATTTTAAATCATTTAGGAGTATTAGGACAACATTTAGAAACATAGTTTGAATGTAAAAACCCATTAACATGAAATCATCAAAAGTGTTGTGCAATATTTTAGTCGAAAATAAACTTGAATAAATACTCCGAAAAATTAGTAAAAACAATTTAAATCATTTAGGAGTATTTGGACAACATATAAATAACATTGTTTTGGTGTAAAACAAAATCATCAAAATCATGATAAAAACATTTATCTAACAAACTCCCCCTTTTTGATGATTACAAACCAAAACAATTTAAAGAGGTCAATTTTGAAAACAAAACAATTTTCCGGTCTAAAACAAAAACCATTACAAGCAAGATTAATCATAAGTACAAACACACAAGGATAGGAGCAAAGATTTTTCAAAATCATTTAAGCACAAGCTCCCCCTATCAACATGCATAACAAGAGTAAGTATAGAAGCAACAACTAAAAGCTTAGCTTATACAACTTAAGCTTGAATTCCATGAGCTTATAAGCTCCCCCTGTCACAAGACATTATTAGTCAAGCATAAAAGTTCATAATACATCAAAAGGACTAAGTATAATCCATAGCTTATGGCTTTCAAGAGCCCTAGCTTATAGCTTTTCTTGCGAGCTTATTTTTGCTTCTTTGAGCATATGAGCGTTTTTCCTGTTTCTCCCCCTTTGGAATCATCGAAAAGAATGTTATCACAATAAAAACATCATACAATCATATCAAAGTGCGCAATTTTATCGATTTATCGAGCGTTTTGAAAATTGAAGCTTAAATTCCAAATAAAAGGGAAAAATTGATCAATTGACTTGCAAAAGCTCATTTGATTGATAAAACATGATCTCTATAAACTTATAAGACTTTTCAAATCAAGAAAATCACGTTGGTGATGAATCTTTTATTGAAATATTTTGTCGAACACTTGGCGTGCGTCGAATAAAACTAGAAGTATATAACGCCTTTGAAATTCATTTAAGCCAAAAATTTTCATCACCAATTCAGTTCAAACAACATTCAATACATCATAAATATTAAGCTCATCACATTCATATGAAACTAGCATCAAGAATTTTGCAAATAAGTCAAAATCTCAAGGGTTCAACCCAATTGAGCAAATGGAGTAGAATTCTTACCATTTATTCGGTAAAGATGAGCAATGATGATGATAATCGAGCCTAATGAAGTCCAAAATGTAAAAAGTATGCACAAAAACAAATTTGAAGTGAAATATGAGTGCAAAATGCGAAGGGGACGAAAAATGAGCAAAATAAGCCAAAATGGCTGAGACTGAAAACAGAACCGATTTTAACCAAAAATTGGTGAGGGGCGACCGGTTGGGGCACTGGGCGACCGGTCGACGTCATGGGAGACCGGTCGGCCTGGCCCCAGTCAGCCCAGAGGTTCTTTCTGTTTTGCAAATTCCGAAGTTTGAACCAAAAATCTGATTTTTCGCCCCTAAGTTTTGAAAACGTGCAAAATGCAAACGTAAACCCCATTTAATATACATTATGTCATAATCAAGCTCGAAATGAGGTAAAAGACTCGGCGGTATACGAAACAAAAGTCCGCGAGTTATCCTTGAGATGGAATTAAACACATCTCAATTTTTTGTTTTAGAAACGCAATCCCTTTTAAAAACAAACGTAGAATCTCAATATGTTTAGTTTGATTATAACAAACCATATTTTTGAAAAAATATAATCACCGAACTTGTTATCCCGAAAAATATACACGTTTAAAAACTTTGGATACACAAGTCATAAGAAGAAGTGCGTTTCAAATATTTGAAACATCCTTTCAACGGCACTCATATGAGATTCTTTGGGATTACTTTGAAAACAAGCACATAGACATAAGGCATATAAAATGTCGAGTCTAAGGAGTAATAAAGGAAGATAAACATACCTCGAATTTTGTTTGTTAACCAATATGCCTTTCTCAAACTTGTTCATCTAGATATTGTTGACATAGGAATGGATATTGTTCTTCCTTCTTCAATGTCTAACTTCTTCAAAGGTTCTTTTGTATATTTTGATTGTGAAATATAACCACCTTCTTGGCATTGTTTAACTTGAAGTTCAATGAAAAGATTTGAGCTCCTCCATCATGCTCCTTTCAAATTCACCTAACATCAACTTAGAAAACATCTTGCACAAACATTCATTAGTAGCACTAAATCAACTCAAATTTGTACTAATAAGTAATTTTGCCTTTTTCAAAAACAAAGAGAGTAGTGTAAACCTTACCTCTTGTAAAATCATTTTGCAAAAGAAAATAGCTAAGTCTATCATACCATACTCGGGGTACATGTTTTAAACCATACAAGGCCTTTTATAAAAATCATTTGGCCTAAAAAATCTTAAACCCCGGAGGATGTTTTACATAGACTTCTTATTGAATAAAACCATTTAGAAATGTGGTTTTAACATCAATTTGGTAAAGCTTGAAATTTTCTTAAAACAAGAATAGGCAAGTGAAATGCGAATAGCTACTAAATATGCTACGGGTGCAAATGTATCATAAAAATCAATACCTTCTTCTTGACAATTCCCTCGAGCTACTAACCTCGCCTTGGTCATCAAACTTGACCCGAAATATAAAAAATTTCTGCAAAATCTTAACAAGATATTTTGCACAAGAGCATAGTAATATTGAATCATTGGACACTATAATAAGTAACACATACTATGCTTTAAAAAAAATCATCAAGAGTTAAAAAAAAAAATGCAAGTTCAAATATGCTTAGAAAGCTATATAAGGTCTCTTTTGAAATTTTTGAAAGTCCGAGAGCATATAGTTGAGACTTCATTTGAAAGAAGTATTTGAACAAGAGTATATAAATATGTGCAATCAAGTACATGATTAAAAATCGAATGTTTTATCAAAATAAAATATAATCCTTTACAAGTCTCGGATAAAACAAGCTTTAACGAATAGTGCCTTTCAAAAATTCGAAACAATCCTCTTAATGGCACTTGTATGAAATACTATGAAATATCTTGAAAATCAAGCACATAGGCATATGACAAAAATATATCGAGTCTATGAGATGAATAACAATGAAGAACGTACATCGATAGTTTATGTCTCTCTTGTCAAATAATGAGTAGATAACCGTTGATGAAGATATATAAATCCTACACAATTCTTAAAACAAATTTTGCCCAAAAACATAGTAATGGAAGTGTAGGCTAAAGCAATAAAAGATATCACAATTATATTATGCTTTAAAAATTCATAAGAGATAATGAACATACAAGTTCTAAGAAAAACACAAGAGTTTATAAAATCATCATACAAGGTTCTTTTTCAAAATATTTTAAAAACACAAATATATATTGAAGACCTCAATTTAAAAAAAATATTTGAAAACTCATTTGCAATTAGGACATAAATAAAAACATGCATAATTAACAAAATAAAATACATATTTAAATGGAGAGATACGGTTTACCAATTTCGCCATTTCCACGGGTTATGTCTCTCCCTTTGTTGGTAGTATCTTCCTCTTGAGAAATCATCTTGTTGATGACGCCTTCTCCAATTTTGCCCATTTCTAGAGTTTTGTCCTTCCCATTTTTGATAGTGTCTTCTTCTTGGAAATTTATCGTGGTGGTGTCTTCTCCTTTGCTCAAATGATACGGGCATTTGATATCTTCTTGGCGGTATGAATTTTCCTTGATTATTATTACGCCGGGTACCTAATATCACATTATTTTGTGGTACCCTCAAGTGTTTGGGTCCTTTGGGATTAGCTTTGAGACTTTTAGGTCTCCAACAATAATTAGAGTTATTTCTAACCCGACAAGTATTTACCGTATGACCCTTTTTACCGCAATAAAAGCAAGTAATAATTTTTGGAGCATAATGACCAACATACATAGGAACTTGATTTCTTTTCACATAATTAACAACACTATGTTTATGATCAAGTCCTTGTTTCAATTTTTCACAATTATGAACATCAACAATATTGGTCATTTTATCGGTACTCAATTTGGATTTTGATAAATCCTTTTTCATGCAATTAGTATCCTCAATAAGAGTACTATTTTCTTTTTCAAGGATTCTAACCTTATCAAGTGTGGTGGTGTGATCACATGAAAGTGATTCATAAGAGGAAAATAAATTATCCTTATCAATTTTCAAAATATTGAATTCCTTTTTCAAATTTTTGTATTTAATAAGTAAGCTTTGGAATTCATTTTGAAGTTCATCAAAATCATTTTGCAAATCACTATAATCATTTTGTAATTCATTATCATAAGAAGTGGAGGGTTTTGAACTTACCTCATTTTCTTCTTCGAAGCCCATAAGACATTATTCGTTTTCATCGACGTCGGAAGTTGTAGGAAGCTCATCCCACGTTGGGTTTGTATCCATTTGAGAAGTAGATGTTTTTGAGTGGCTCCTTTCATTTGCATATACTTCTTCTAATTTTCTCCATACTTCATGTGCCGATTTAATTCCTACAATATGATTGTATTCCAAAATGGTAAGTGAACAATACAAAATATTAAGAGTTTTACCATTTAAGGAAATGATTTTCTTTTCTTCATCATTGAGCTCTTTGAGGCCTTTGGAGGTGTGTGGTGTGCCCATCATCGGAATGGATTCTTCATTTACGACCGTGTTCCAAATATCGAACCCGCAACTTTGTAGATAACATTCCATTCTTTCTTTCCAAAATATATAATTTTTGGAATCAAATAGTGGTGGCTTGGTGGTGGAGGCGCCGGTAAGGTAGACTTCATTCGTAGCCAATGATCGTTCCTCTTTACTCGCGATGTGGAACGAGCTTGCCAAAGAGTTTGGCTTTGATACCACTTGTAAGTCCAAGCGGCTACGATAATCTAGAGGGGGGGTGAATAGATTATCTCCATCTTTTCGATTTCGACCTCTTTTTCTAACCGAATGCTCAAAGACAATAATAAAGGTGCGGAATGTAAACAACACGCGTTGATTTATAGTAGTTCAACCCACCTAGGGCCTAATCTACTACCACCCCAGTATATCCGGGATGGATTTCAAAAAGAAAAAGAATTTTATTAATTACCAAAATTAATACAAATTCAACTTACAACACATTGAAGGGCATCACACTCTTCTTTAACACCACCTTTGGAGATTACCACAATCTCCCTTTGAAGATTACCACAATCTTCCTTCAACGGCACCTTGTGAAGATTACCACAATCTTCAACCTTGAAGAATACCAAATTCTTCAACACCTCAATAAGAAGATCACCACAATCTTTTTGCACCTATCACCTAGATCATCCAAGTGTGTTCTTACCACAAGAACACTCACAAGGATATCTTGTGTTTGAATGATAACCAAAAATCAAGATTACAACTCAATAATGAATATTACAATTTGAGTGCAAAGTGTAATCAAGAAATAAAGCCTAGACCGCAAGATGTGAAAGTGAAATACTTAGGCTATAAATACAACAAGAGTGTTGAATATGAAAGCTTGGAAATTTGCAGATTTCTTGTTGTGTATTTGCTTGTGTTGTTATCTTGTGTCTTCAATTCATCCTCTATTTATAGGAAAGTCTTCACCAACATAGGCTCCCAACATAGGCTCCTTCTTCTTCACTTTTGTCTACAAAAAGAGGATCACAAGATGTAGAAATATTGTACAAAATAGAAAAGCAAATCTTGTTGTCAATATGTTCAACGGTACAAATTTTGCTGTCAAAAGATTACACAGCGCGACCGGTCGCCCTATAGAAAATTTCGAACGTTGGAGAAGAAATAGTGCGATCCAGGTAGGAGTTGCAGGGGGGTACGACCGGTCGGAGGGGGGGTCGACCGGTCGCCCAGGGGTGCGACCGGTCGGCCCTCCCCTGGACCGGTCCCCCTGCTCCATTTTTCAAGTCAGTATGTTCTGTTTCGTGTTTTCTTTCCTTCAGGTACCGGTCGACGCTTTGGGTGACAGGTCGACCTCCAATTTGAAATGTTGTCCGATTTTTATCAAAATTAAACTTTAAGAAATACTCCAAAAAATTAGTAAAAACATTTTAAATCACTTGGGAGTATTTGGACAACATTTATAAACATTGTTTTGGTGTAAAAACCAATTAACACAAAATCATCAAAAGTGTTGTCCAATTTTTATCAAATTAAAAACTCTAAGAAATACTCCAAAAATTAGTAAAAACATTTTAAATCATTTAGGAGTATTAGGACGACATTTAGAAACATAGTTTGAATGTAAAAACCCATTAACATGAAATCATCAAAAGTGTTGTCCAATATTTTAGTCGAAAATAAACTTGAATAAATACTCCGGAAAATTAGTAAAAACAATTTAAATCATTTAGGAGTATTTGGACAACATATAAATAACATTGTTTTGGTGTAAAACAAAATCATCAAAATCATGATAAAAACATTTATCTAACAGGTGGGCGTCACAGAGTGGTATCGAGCTCGGCTACAGGTTCTGTAGACTATCCATGTTCATTAACTCAAAACTTGTGGAGCACAGCCATGCCAGTAAGATTTAATTTATTGTTTGGAACATTTTATGTTTCATGAAATTATATTGGCCATGTGTTATTAGGTTATCCTAAGACAGTGTTTCAGCATGGTGAGAACTAGAGGTGAGAGTAGTGGTGGGGATAGAAATCAAGGAGGGGAGACACCTATACAAACTGGTGATCGAGATAATGTCACAAATTGACTTACGGAGCTCATCCAGCGACAATCTGGACAAATTCAACAACTCATCCATCAGAGGGATATAGCTGGAGAACAAAGAGGAGAAATGAATCAACCACACCAAAGGGCGGATCAAATCGAGATAGTAAGGGAAAGGTTCCGAAAGCTAAATCCACCAACTTTTGAAGATGCAGTAGATCCCACAGCTGCAGAAGACTGGCTGAGGACTTTAGATAACATGTTTCAGTACAGTAGGGTCCCAGAAGAAGAAAAAATAATGTGTGCTTCGTTTATGCTTCGTGGAAGTGCGGGACATTGGTGGGATATGATGAGAAGCATAGAAGATCCTACGACAATGACCTGAGAAAGATTTAAAGAACTATTTAGAAACAAATACTTAACGGCTCCTATTCGTGTAATGAAGATGAATGAGTTTATACAACTACGCCAAGAAACTATGACTGTCGAGGACTATATTCAAAAATTTGAAGAATTGTCCAGGTTTTCCACTCATATGGTCAGCACTGATGCACTAAAAGTAGAAAGATTCCTTGAAGGCCTGAGGCCGGAACTATATAGAGATGTTAGCATGGCGGGAATTCAAGGAGTAACCTATTCACAGGTTGCTGGGAGAGCACTGGTGGCAGAACAAGCTGAGTTAAGGATTTTTCGTGCCCAGGAAGCTAGACGCCAATTCAAACAAGGACAGGGACAGAGATGGGATGGAAATCAAAAGAAAAGAGTTTTTCAAGTTCAACAACAACAGAACCCTAACTTTCAACCACGCCAAGGGCAACAATAGTGGGAACAAATTAAGCGCCAAAGAGTTGATCAGGGTAAGGCACCTATAGCACTACCTTTTTGTCATAGGTGCAAGACTCAACATACTGGAAATTGTCCGGTAGAGACTAGAAGATGTTTCACGTGTGGAATGACGGGACATCTTGCGAATGTGTGCCCAAATAATCTGAATGCTACTGGACAAAAGAAAGTGCCAGCTAGAGCATTTATTATCACCAGAGCAAATGCGGAGGCGAACCCGTCAGTGGTTACAGGTAAACTTATCTTTGACACCCCAACATTCGTATTATTTGATTCGGGAGCGACACATTCATTTGCATCCACTGAGTATGTGAGGAGACTGGGTAGGACACCTGATGTAGCTAAAGTGGGTTACAATGTAACAATTCCCTCGGGCGATTCCAATCAAACTAATCAAGTTTTGAGAGCTTGTTCAATCTCAATCGAAAATAGAGAACTTTACGTTGATCTAATTATACTAGACATGAACGACTATGATATCATATTGGGTATGGATTGGTTGTCGAAGTATGGTGCAACAATCGATGGTCAGAAACAGACAGTGACCTTTCGACCCCTAGGAGAAGATTCATTTACTTTCGTTGGAATCACGACCCGTTTTAGATTTCCAATGATATCGGCACTAAAGGCGCAATGTTTGCTGTACGCGGGCTGTAAAGGATACCTAGTAAGTGTCATGAGCATCGATGAACAACACCAACCAACCCTTGATGAAGTTACAATAGTGAGAGAATATCCCGATGTATTTTCGGATGATCTTTCCAGACTACCACCCGACCGTGAGATTTAGTTTGTTATTGACCTAATTCCAGGAACGTCTCTAATCTCTAAAGCTCTATACCACATGGCTCCATTGGAATTGAAGGAACTGAAGACACAATTGCAGGAGTTGCTAGATAAAGGCTTCATTAGACCTAGCTTCTCACCACAGGGTGTGCTGGTCTTGTTCGTGCGAAAGAAGGACGATACAATGAGATTGTGTATCGACTACCGCGAATTAAAAAACATTACAATTAAGAATAAATACCCATTACCTCGAATCGATGATTTGTTCGATTAACTTCAAGGTGCAACAGTACTTTCAAAGATCGACTTGTGATCCGGGTACCATCAACTGAGATAAAAGAAGATGATATACCCAAGAGAGCCTTTAGCACGAGGTATGGACACTATGAATTCCTGGTGATGCCATTTGGGTTAACGAATGCCCCAGCCGCTTTCATGGATTTGATGAATCGGGTATTTAAAGATCTTTTAGATAAATTCGTTATTATCTTTATCGATGATATCTTAATCTACTCGAGAACAGAAGAGGATCACGCTGGACACTTGAGAATGGTATTAGAGGTTCTAAAAGCGAAACAATTATATGTTAAATTTCTGAAATGTGAATTCTGGTTAGATCGAGTAGTATTCTTGGGACATGTTGTGTCCAGAGCAGGAATCTCGGTTGATCAGAGTAAAGTCGAGGTTATCAATAACTGACCAAACCCTACAAAATCTTCAGAAGTTCGTAGTTTTAGGGTTTAGCTGGTTACTATCATCGATTTGTGGAATGATTCTCCAAGATTGCTTCGCTTCTAACACAATTGACTAGAAAGAGTGTCTCATTCAAATGGATGGAAGCATGCGAACAAAGCTTTCAAGAACTGAAGAAGAGATTGACTTCACCACCTATTCTATCAATCCCATCAGGTACTGGAGGTTTTGTAGTTTATAGTGATGCTTCGAAGAATGACCTAGGATGCGTATTAATGCAAAATGGTAAAGTGATTGCGTATGCGTCTAGAGTCTAGAAAATTGAAAGACTATGAAAAGAACTACCCTACACATGATTTAGAGCTTCCTGCAGTGGTATTTGCACTTAAAATATGGAGGCATTACCTATAAAGAAGTAATTATGATCACTGTCTTTATTTCAAAGAAAATGCAAAAGTGCCTGTTTTCTTGTTGATTTATGTTGACGATATGCTGCTGATTAGTCCATGTGTTAAAACTATTGAGCATGTTAAAAACTGTCTAAGTGCTAAGTTTGACATGAAATATTTAGGAGATGCTAAAAGGATTTTAGGAATGAACATCTTTAGAGATAGGAAAAATTCTGTGATTTTTCTGAATCAAATTTCTTATGTGCAGAAAATTTTGTCTAAATTTTCTATGAGTGATTCCAAACCTGTTATTGTACCTTTGGCTGCCCATTTCTTGTTAAGTGAAGAACAGTGCCCTAAAACTGAGCATGAAGTTAATTCTATGAAGAATGTGCCATATTCCAATGCTATAGGTTCTGTTATGTATCTTATGGTTAGCACTAGACCGGACATTGCTTATTCTCGTGAGTTGCTTGAGTAGATACATGTCTAATCCTGGAATTATACATTGGAATCTTTGTTAAATGGCTTTTGCGTTATTTGAAACATTCTTTGAATTATGGTTTGAAATTTGCTAAGTGCAAAGATGGGGTTAAATTGAATGGTTACGTGGATTCTAACTATGCAAATGATAAGGATAACAGAAAATCAACAACATCTTATGTGTTCACTATGTGTGGCTCATGTGTTAGTTGGAAATCACGATTCTGACACATTGTTGCATTGCTACAATGAATCGAGTATATAGGCAGAATCAAGCATTTAAAGAAGCAATTTGGATTAAGGGCTTGATTTACGAACTTGGTTTTCTTGATGGTAATGTTGTTGTTTTTTCCGATCAATCTGGTATTCAATTGTGTAAGAATCTGTTTTCATAATAGAACTAAGGATATCGATGTGAGGTTTCATTATATTCGTGATATTGTTGCTAAAGGCTTAGTTAATCTTGAAAAAATACCTTCTGAATTTAATCATGCTGATATGGGAACTAAATGCCTGCCTGTTAGTAAATTTCTAACATGTTTAAAAATTCTAAATTTTGATACAGGTGATTGAACAAATTAACATTCTCTTTTTTTTTTTGGAAATGACTTCTTTGTGTGCTTGTTATTTCCAGTGATATTGTGATGTGTGTGCAATATGGTGATTTTACCCTGTCCCGTTTTGCTTTTGCTTGTTGTGTGCTTGCTAAGTTGTCCCGTGTGTTACGGTTTGCTTTGTGCTTACTGTGAACTGATTCTTGCTGTACTTTCTGTATAGTAAAGAAAAATAAATAGGCGATGATGATTTTGTGTGTATGACCCGAGTCGTGTGAACCAGGAATTGTGCCAAGGTGGAGAATGTTGATATTTGGCCCAATTATATTAAACATTCCCAGGCCCATTTATTGACCAAAGCCCAAATGCAACCAAGCCTTATTTGCTCCTCATCATGACCGTCCATTTTAGGTGTTTAATCTCCACCATACATGTGACCATTTTTAAACACCTCATCCAAACCCTAAAATCCAGCCTCACAATCTGATCTCTGTTTTCTCTTCGAGCAGCCGCTGAAATATCTATCTCACTCTAAAATCTCGATTTTCTTCCCTTCGATTCTTGGTGAATGTTTGGGAGTTTCCGATGAGATTTTCGATAGAGTGTTCCGATCATCTTCTTCGTTAGTTTGTTCGGATCTTGGTGAGGTTTTTTTCAGCGGGTTTTCTCGGGGTTTGGGTGAGGTTCGATTTCGGGGTCACTTCTTTGTGGGGTTTCCGATTTGGTCTTCTTCTTTCGTGGCTTTGGAGGGCTTTGGGCTTGAGGGTCTCAGTTGTGGCCAACTTTGGGTGCGTCCGATTTATATCGCGGTGAAGGGTCCTCTACACCATTCTGAGCCTAAGACCGTACGACCTCTAAGCTTTGTGCTTCTGTCCGTTCGGTGTCTCTCGGTTTGAAGGAGAAGAAGCCCGGTGATAACCTTCCTATTATATTTTCAGTTTTAGTTCTATTTTTAGAGCTTGTATTGATTTCTATTTTTGTCTTGTTATTGCAGCAGTTCGAAACGGAAGAAGGCATCCGTTTTTCGTTCGGCACCGGCGGTTTAAGGGTTTACAGTTTTCTGTAGCGTTTTTAGGCTTTTGTAGCCTTTAGCTTCTGTTTTTTAGTTTTTTTGCTCCTTTGCTTCGGTTTGGATGGGAAAGTGCCTTCCCTTGTGCGTGTGCATCACACGGCTTTATTTTTTGGTTTATTACTTTTATATTAAAAGGCATGTAATCCCTAATCCCTACCCTATAAGATGCATTATGTAATAGTTAAGTTCGTTGGACTATTCTTGAATGGCTATGGCGTTCGTCTACGACAGCGGGGTCGATACCTAACAAAAATGACTGATATTGTTGATGTTCATAGTTGTGATAAATTGAAACAAGGACTTGATCATAAGCCTAGTGTTGTTAATCATATGAAAAAGAATCAAGTCTCTATGCATGTTGGTCATTATGCTCCTCGTATTATTACTTATTTTTATTGTGGTAAAAAGGTCACACGGTTAATACTTGTCGGGCTAGAAATAGCTCTAATCATTATTGAAGACCTAAAAGTCTCAAAGCTAATCCTAAAGGACCCAAACACTTGAGGGTACCACAAAACAATGTCATATTAGGTACCCGGCGGAATAATAATCATGAAAAATTCATACCGCCAAGAAGAAATCAAATGACCGTCTCATTTGATCAAAGGAGAATACATCACCACAATGAATTTCCAAGAGAAAGACACTTTCAACAATGGGAAGGCCACAATGCATGGAGATGGAGCAATTGGAGAAGCTATCATCAACAAGATGATTTTTATAGAGAAAGATACCATCAACAACGGGAAATATATAACCCATGGAAATGGCATAATTGGTAAACCGTATCTCCTCATTTGAATATGCATTTTATTTGTTATTATGCATGTTTTTAATTGTGCCTAAATTTTCAAAATGAGTTTTCAATTTTTTTTTAAAATTAAGGTCTTCATTATATATTTGCGTCTTTAAAATCTTTTGAAAAAGAGACCTTGAATGATGTTTTTAAAACTCTTGTGCATTTAATATGACTATTGTGATGGATTTTTATGGCATAAGCTTATTTGTGATATCTCTTATCGTTTTTAGCTTACACTTGTATCATATTCGTTTTGTGCTAGACTTGTTTAAGATATGTGTAGGATATATATTTCCTCATCCTCTTCAAGAGATGCTTAAACTATCGAGGTACGCTCATCATTGGTATTCATCCTATAGACTCGATATATTTTTGTCATATGCCTATGTGCTTGCTTTTCAAGAAATTTCAAAGTATCTTATACAAGTGCCACAAAAAGGATTTTTCGATTGTTTTGAAAGGCACTAGTCGATAAAGCTTAGTTTTATCCAAGTCTTGTAAAGGATTGTATTTTGTTTTGATAAAACATTTGATTTTCATCCTTATCTCAAAATTATGCATTTGTTTGCTCATATTCATTTTTGTCAAAACTCTTGTTCAAATGCATCTTTTAAATGAGGTCTCAACTATATGCTCTTGGATTTTCATATTTCAAAAGAGACCTTATATAGCTTCCTATAAGCTTATTTGAACTTACATGTTTTATGAAACTCTGGATGATTTGGTTGAAAGCATAGCATATGTTACTTGTTATTGTATCTCTATTATTCGATATTACTATGCTCTTGTGCAAAGATATCTTGTTAAGATTTTGCAGAAATTGTTTGATATTTTGGAACAAGTTTGATGACCAAAGGGAGGTTAATAGCTCAAAGGTAATGTCAAGAAGAAAGTAATGGATTTTGATGAAACATTTGCATCTGTAGCATGTTTTGAAGCTATTCGCATTTTACTTGTCTATTCTTGTTTTAAGAAAATTCCAAGTTTTACCAAATGGATGTTAAATCCAATTTTCTAAATGGTTTTATTCAAATAGAAGTCTATGTAAAACAACCGGGGTTTGAAAATGTTTCTAGGCCAAATGATTTTTATAAAAGGCCTTGTATGTTTAAAACAAGCACCCCGTGTACGGTTTGATAGACTTAGCTATTTTTTTGCAAAATGATTTTATAAGAGGTAAAGTTGACACTACTCTCTTTGTTATTGAAAAAGGGCAAGATTGCTTATTAGTGCAAATTTGAGTTGATTTGGTGCTACTAATGAAGATACCAAATGTTTGTGCAAGATGTTTTCTAAGTTGATGTTAGGTGTATTTGAGATGAGCATGATGGGGGAGCTTAATTTCTTCCTTGGACTTCAAGTTAAACAATGTCAAGAAGATGGTTATATTTCACAATCAAAGTATACATAAGTACCTTTGAAGTAGTTAAGCATTGAAGAAGGAATAATCATCTCAACCTCTATGGCTACCAATGTAAAGATTGACAAAGGTTGAGGAAGGCATATCGGGTGACAAACAAATTCGAGGTATGTTTATCTTCGTTTATTAATCTTTTAGACTCGACATTCTCTATGCCTTATGTCTATATGCTCGACTTCAAAACTATCCCAACGAATCTCATTAAAGTGTTATTAAAAGAAATTTTCAAATATTTGAAAGGCACTTCTTCTTATGGCTTGTATATCCAAAATTTCAAAAACGTTCATATTTTTCGGGATAACAAGTCCGGTGATTAAAATATGGTTCGTCATAATCGAACTAAACATATTGAGATTCGATATTCTTTTAAGGGATTGCGTTTCTTAAACAAAAATTTGAGATATGTTTAATTCTGTCTCAAAAATAACTCGCGGACATTTATTCATTTACCGCCGAGTCTTTTACCTCATTTCAAGCTTTATTATGACATAATGTATATTGAATGAGGTCTACGTTTGCATTTTGCACGTTTTTAAAACTTGGGGGCGAAAAATCGGATTTTTGGTTCAAAATTCGGATTTTTCAAAACAGGCTGAACCAGTGGTCTGCCATGGCTGAGGCCGACCGGTCGCCTTCAGCTCCGACCGGTCGCCCTCATCCTGGACCGGTCGCCCACTGCAGTTTTATGGTTAAATTCGTCTCTGTTCTCAGACTTAGCCATTTTGGCCCTTTCAACTCTATTTTCGTCCCCTTCGTCAATTGCACACCAATTTCACTTCAAACTTGTTCTCTTGCATACTTTTCATATCTTGGACTTAATTAGGCTCGATCATCATCATCATTGCTCATCTTTACCGATTAAATGGTAAGAATTCTACTTCCTTTGCTCAATTGGGTTGAACCCTTGAGATTGTGATTTATTTGTTATATTTTTTTATGGAAGTTTCATATGATTGTGATGAGCTTGTTATCTATGATGTATTGAGTTATGTTTGAACTGATTTGGTGATGAAAATTTTTGGCTTGATTACATTTACAAGGGTTATATATATCTTCTTCTATTTTTGACGCCCGCCAAGTGTTCGATAAAACTTTTCAATGAAAAATTCATCACCTACATGATTCTCTTGTTTTCAAAAATTCTCTATATATGTTGAGATCATGTTTTACTTATCAAATGAGCTTTTACAAGTTTTTAATGGTATCAACTCTTTTCCTTGCTTTTGGATATCTAAGCTTAAAATGATCATTAGCTCAATATATTGCGCACTTTGATATGGGTTTTGATGTTTCTATCGTGCTAACATTTTTTTTATGATTCCAAAGGGGGAGAAACATGTTATAAGCTCATTAGCTCATAAAAGCTAATATAAGCTTGTGGTAGAAGCTATAAGCTATGGCCTCTTAAAGCCATAAGTTGTGGATCATACTTAGTCCATTTGATGTACTATGGACTTGTTTACTTGTCTAATGATATTTTGATGACAGGGGGAGCTTATAAGCTCTTGGTTATTAAGCTCCATTTATAGAAGTTGAGCTTTTAGCTTTTGGCTATTTTTTACTTGTCTATTATTGATGTGCTTGTTGATAGGGGGAGCTTGTGCTAATACTTGGACAATATTTACTCCCTCATTTGGTTGCTTATGTTATTTTGGGAATTTTGGTCGCTTCTAAACGGTTAGATGTTTTTACCGGAAAATCGTTTTAAAATTATCCTCCTAATATTTCTAAAAATTGTTTTGGTTTGTAATCATCAAAAAGGGGGAGATTGTTTGATACATGTTTTTATCTTGATTTTGATGATTTTATTTTTACACCAAAACAATGTTTTTAATTGTTGTCCAAATACTCCTAAATGATTTAAAATATTTTTACTAATTTTTTGAGTATTTCTTCAAAGTTATTTTTTATTGGACAACACTTTTGTCGATAAGTTTTTACATCAAAACAAGGTTCCTAAATGTTGTCTAAATACTCCCGATCGGTTTACAATATTTTTACTAAATTTTCGGAGTATTTCTTGAGGTTTATTTTCGACAAATTGGACAATATTTCTGTCTCTTGGTCGACCGGTCGCCCTATAGGGCAACCCGTACCTGAAGATGATTTTTGGAATAGAATATGAGACGGAGGAAAAATCGAGCAGGTCGACCGGTCGCTTCGGGCGTCGACCGTCCGGCGATCGGTCGCCTGTGGGGTCGACCGTACACTGCAAGTTTGCTAAAACTTTCTGTTCTATTTTTTGAGGGGTCGACCGGCTAGGAGTGGGGTCGACCGGTCGAGCACCTGCTGGACCGGTCGCCCCGTGTATTTTTGCTGTGTTATTTTTCAATCTTTATCAGTGCGCGACCGGTCGCCCTCAATTTTGACAGCAAATATCTAACCGTTGTGCAGCAGACAGATTTTCCTTAAATTGTGGGATTGATTTCTAACAGCTATATTCTTGACTTTAATTGTATTTTCTGTAGATTTTCAATCCCCAAGAGGAGTCTATGCTTGATCAATCATCTCCTATAAATAGAGGAAGTTTTGGAGCAACAAATAGTACAATTGAGAAACAACACAACAAGATACATTCCAAGCAAACACTTGTTCTTTATAGTTATTATTCTTGTTGTAATTTTGCCTAGCTTATCACTTTCACATCTTGAGGTCTAGGCTTATTTCTTGATTACACTTGCACTCAAATTGTATCATTCATTATTGAGTTGTAATCTTGATTTTGGTTATCATTCAACACAAGACATCCTTGTGAGTATTCTTGTGGAAAGAATACACTTGGGTGATCTAGGTGATAAGAGTTCAAGAGTGTGGTGCTCTTGAGGTATTGAAGAATTTGGTGTTCTTCAAGGTTGAAGATTGTAGTAATCTTCACAAGGTGCTGTTGGAGATTGTGGTAATTTTCAAGAGAGATTGTGGTAATCTCAAAGGTGGTGTTGAAGAAGAGTGTGGTGCTCTTCAAGGTGTTGTTGTAAGTTGAATTTGTATTAATTGTGGTAATTAATAAATTTTTTTTTCTTTTTCGAAACTCATCCCGGATATATTGGGGTGGTAGAGCACGTAGTCCCTAGGTGGGGTGAAGCTCTATATATCGACGTGTGTTGTTTACTTTCCGCACATTTATTCTTGTCTTGGCGTATTTGGTTCGAAAAAGAGGGCATAATCGAAAAGATGGAGATAATCTATTCACCCCCCTCTAGATTATCGTAGCCGCTTGGACTTTTGTCAATCTGTGCATATAAAAGGCACTATATTGATATAGTGATTATGATGTGCAACTTGACATGGGTTGATAGACACACAACATAAAAATACTATGTGAGTGTTTGCAATCACTAAAAAAAAGTGTTTCTCTGCATTTGGCTGGAAAAAGTCACTTTTTAGTGTTTGCAAATGTCAACTTGTGCTTCTGATTCTGCTTCATTTAATCAGAACCTAGTGTAGGGATATGTGGATGTTTTAGATTTCTAATTCTGCTTTTGGTTTGAATTTTTTACAAACAAATAATCACTTTTACGACATTTTAACCGAACACTTTCAACTTCTGATTCTATATGGCTTTAGCTCGCGTAACAATGAGGCCAGAACCATCCTAGACTTTGCAGTTGCTTATGATTTCATTATAGGTAATACCTTCTTTAAAAAAAGACGAACATTTAATTACATTTAAAAGTGGTCCTAACAAATCACAAATTGACTACTTCCTAACCAGAAAAAGCGACAGAAAAATATGCAAAGACTGCAAAGTAATACCTGGAAACAGCCTCACCACCCAACATAGACTACTAGTTTTGGATATCAAACTTAGTAACATACACGTAAAGAGAAAGAAAATTAAAATACCGAGAATTAAGTGGTGGAACTTAAAGAATAAAGAAAAAAGAGATAGTTTTGTCAAATCTCTAGTAGAAACCATTGATTGGAAAGTGGAAGACAAAGCCGATGATACATGGAACTATGTAACTACTCAAATGAAAAAGATCGCAAAAGAAACATTAGGTGTGTCAAATGGTAATAAATGGAATAAAGAGTCATGGTGGTGGAATCAAGACATCCAAGAGAATGTAAAGGAAAAACGAACTAGTTATAAAGTATTATATTCCTGTAAAAACGAAGAAAATCTCAAAAGATATAAAGACGCCAAAAAAGATGTAAGAAGAGCAATATATGAAGCAAAAACCAAGGCATATGAAGATTTCTATAAAAAACTGGATACTAAGGAAGGAGAGAAAGATATATATAAAATAGCAAAATTTAGAGAAAAACAAACAAGAGATCTGACCCAAATTAAATGCATAAAAGATGAGAACGATAATATTTTAGTGAAAGACGAGGACTTAAAAGATCGATGGAAGAGGTATTTCAATAATCTTTTTAACGAACCGAAGAGGAATGAAGTCACATTAGGGGAACTAGGCCAATCTGAACTGAATAGAAATCGTACCTTTTATCGTAGGATTCAACTTCATGAAACAAAAAAGCACTAAACAAAATGAAAACTGGCAAAGCAGTGGGCCTAGATGATATACTAATTGAAGCATAGAAATGTTTAGGTGGAGTTGGAATTGCATGGCTTACTAAATTATTTAATGTTATCCTAAAAACTAAGAAAATGCCTAATGAATGGAGAAAAAGTATATTGATACCTATATATAAAAATAAAGGGGATATACAAAATTGTGAAAATTACAGGGGAATTAAATTAATAATTCATACAATGAAACTATGGGAAAGAGTTATAGAAGCAAGAATAAGAAATGAAACTAGTATATTAGATAATCAGTTTGGCTTCATGCCAGGAAGGTCCACAATTGAAGCTATACACTTAATTAGACGATTATGTGAACAATATAACGAGAGAAAACAAGATTTACATATGATTTTTATTGACCTTGAAAAGGCATACGATAGAGTCAACCGGGATATAATGTGGCGCGTATTGGAAAAAAGAGGAATAAAAATAGCTTACATAGATGCCATAAAAGATATGTATGATGATATAACAACATGTATCAGGACACCAACAGGAATATCTAGTGGATTCCCAAACACTATAGATTTGCATCAGGGATCCGCTCTAAACTCTTACCTTTTTATCCTAATAATTGATGAAATCACTAAACACTTACAAAAATCCATCCCTGAATGTATGCTATTTGCGGACGATATAGTTTTAATTGATGAAACAAGGGAAGGAGTAAATGCAAAATTGGAAGTTTGGAGAGAACCACTCGAATCAAAAGGTTTTACTATAAGTAGGGCTAAAACAGAATACATGGAATGCCACTTTAGTAAAAACAACAGGAACAATGAGACGAAGGTTAAAATTAATGGACATGAAGTGATTATAACAAAGAGTTTTAAATACTTAGGATCTATATTTGAAGAGAACGGAGAAATCAATAAAGATGTCACATATAGGATCCAGGCCGGTTGGAATAAATGGAGGAGTGCATCTTCTATCCTTTGTGACCGTAAAATACCATTAAAATTGAAAGAAAAATTTTATAAAACGGCCATAAGGCCCGCAATGCTTTATGGAGCAGAATGTTGGGCGACTAAATATGAACACGAACAAAAAATGAGGGTAGCAGAAATGAGAATGTTAAGATGGATGTGCGGACACACTAGATTAGATAGAATAAGAAATGAACATATTAGAAACAAAGTGGGAGTAGCACCAACAGATGAGAAAATTAGAGAAACACGATTAAGATGGTTTGGACATCATAGGAGACCTTTAGATGCACCTTTGCGACGTTTAGAAGGCAGGGAATCACTCACACAAATCAAAAGAGGCAGAGGTAGGCCTAAAAAGACTTGGAAAGAAGCTATTAAACAAGACATGTTATACCTAGAAATAAATAAAAATATGGCTTATGACCGTAAATGATGGCGCGATATGATCCGTATAGCCGACCCCACGTGGTGGGATTAAGGCTTAGTTTGTTGTTGTTTGTTGTTGTTGTACAATATATCACTTTATTCTAAAAGTAGAAGCTTTTGCACACACTCCCTATATAACTCTCAGCTTCTTAGTATTTCTTACCCATTTTGCACGCTTTACAGCAACAAGGCTGTCATTCTTAAGTTTCCCTTTGTATACAGTTCCAAACCCCCCTTCACCGATTTTATTTGCTGGAGAGAAATTTCCTGTTGCTTGGTAGATTTCTTCGAATGTTAAACTACTTGCCAACTTTCCACTGTCAACCTCTGGAGATGCATCATATTCATAAGTGTAATGCCTCGATCTCGAAGACTTCATACCGGCACGAGTGGCGCTACTATTTAAAGAAGCTGCATCTCATACAATTGAAAAACTGAATCTCGGAAAACAAAGTAGAATTTCAAATTCTTGGAAGCCAATATTAAGAGTCTGTTGATTTATTACTTAGCAAAGTAGGATCCAGGGCTGGGAAAAAGTATGTATATATATGTGTGTGAGTAGTAACTGTAAACTCATTAACTTACAAGAAATTTCTCCAGCTTGATAGTGTCGTGTGTTGGAACGAACTTGAACTTGATCTCTATGGGACTTGGAGCGAAAGAAAATCGCCAAAAAGACACTACCTACCCTTTTCGCAGCACTTATAATATGAGCAAAGGCAGAATTCTTGGACTTGTGATGGTTTTTCTCGGTATAGTTTTGTGTTTTCGGGTCATTGGAACTGGTGAGTTTTCTGATATGACCAAGGCGAATGATCAAAGGACTTGGTGTTTTCTGAATACATCATCTGCTATTTAAAAAAGAAAAATTGGTTACCAGAGAAATGTTACTTATTTTTCTAGTTTCCTTCACGAGAGACTAATTCAGCACCTTGTTAGTGCGTAAAATCCAGGAACTGAATGTGACATGGCTTTTTTTAACTGGCAAATGGAAATAAAATATTAAAGTCAATGGGCGAAACAATATTTGCCTGAAATGGTCAACACGGTAGTAGAATGATCAAGTGATAACAGCAGCTCATCAACATTAGAGCTATAAAAACTTACTTGCATGGTTGGTTCTCAGGTTTGTTCAAATCAATTTCAACATAAATCTTTTAACAAGAAAATTAATTCTGGTATTAGTGAAGTGAAATTTGGCCATAGTTATATGGACAATCCATCAATCATTATAGATTATATGCCATACAAGGTATACATATATATATATATATATGGTTGCTTGTCATGCTAACTTTACTACCTCTTTGTCGCAAAAAGATAAATTTTATCGCATGAAGGCTACAATTCATGGGACATCTGGGTGAGTAAAAACGACATTTTCATGGTCTAGAATCCAAGATGCATACAATGCCAACTCATTTATAACCACCCGTAAATTCTCTTATTTACAGAGTCTTGTGTTGGGGGTGCTGACGCAGTTCATTATGTACAAAATATGATTGGCAACATAGTTCAAAAAGTATATGGCCAACCAAGCAGAAATTGTCAAATCTGAAGGCAGACACTAATCAGTTCCATCAAAATCGACCCTCTCCCCAGTCGAGTAGACATTCCAGAATAAAGCCGCGCAGAAATACAGGAATGCTGTGAGCAACAAAAATCCCTTGAAGGAGCCCACTATTTCAACAAAGAAACCAACACCAACTGTTCCCACTATAGCAGCAAGCGTCCCAGCGGTATTAGACATACCTATATGGATAGAAATGGTTGTAAGCATATGCTACCAGAACTGCTTAACAAAGTGCTAATGACCACTGTTTAGTGTATATGGCATATAAACTGTATTTGTCGTTTTTTTTTTCCTAATATGCAACAATAGTTACAATACTGCTTAAGATTTCACAATCAACTCTTCCGCACGGTGTCTGTATGTATGTGCATAGAAGAGGGGTCAACATGTTAAAATAATGTCACAATAAACATACGTTGTCTATGAATGAGGTATGATACAAGGAATATGCTTCCCTCGAACAATCTGTGGTCGATTTTTAACTTTTTTAAGGAAATTCTTTATAAGATGATATAGGGTCTGTTCATTGTCCTCCTTATCAACTTGCCCCAGCTTCCATAGGGGTATGGATAGAAAAAGTAGAAGCATGTCAGTTCCAGCAGTATGAAGTGAGTTTAGAAGATCTTTCTTGATCTTCTTGGAAAGGCTTCACCACATTTTGGAGTCTATGGGTAACTCCCATGCACAGCAGAAAATTCTCTGAAATCCTATTCTTATGTAACACCCCATAAATTATTTGATATTTGGGATAGTTTTTTTTTTGGCCTTTTTAGATTTTAACTTTTGGTCCAACATAGAAATACCCTTTTATTAGTGTAAGCCCAGTGATTATTACATTGATAGGCCTGTTCATAAGCCCACTTTATTAAAGCCCATATGTCTATTTTATTTTATTTGAAAATCTACAGAATTTTATCTGATAAAAGGAGTCTTTATATTTTATAAAATTTTATCATATAGAAAAGAATTTTATTTGTACATATCCAAATAGATTTAACCTAATACATGGCCTAATACAATAAGGACTCTTAAGCCTAAATACACTTATATTTTCAGATATCTCCATACTCTCACAAACCTCACGTCGCACAATACTCTCTGAAATCTCAAAATTTCAGAGTCCTGTTCTCTCTTACTCACAAACCTCACGCCAACTATTTTATTTCTGTCAAAGTAAACCCAGTAAAAACAAAACAAAGATTATTAGGTCCTTCACTCCAATCAAATCCTCAAGTTTACAGTCAAGGTAATGATTTCAACCAAAACTTACTGTTCTCAAGTTTCTATTGATTTTGAAAAAAAAAAAAAACATTTGAAAGCCAAGCCCAAACACCCCATACCCTCAAACCCAGCACCCTCAGCCCGTCACCGCCATAGCAAAGCTCCGTCGGAAACCTTACCTCGTCGGAAATCTCCTAACAACCCAAATCTGACCTCACCCACAGAAATTACCTTTGTAGTTGCAGATGATGGCGAGGACTGAAATGAGAAAGGGAAAGTAGTTGCAGATGGGTAGTGGGTTTTCATTGAGGGTTTGGGGCTTAGTTTTATAAAATTTCGTTTCAGCCCCTTTACATCTTACAAAGTTCTAATCAACCTATTGACTTCCTTAGTTAACCAGATTTTGACCCTACTCCAATTTATTGTTATTCTTGCCTTCAATTCTTTTTCTCCTTTCGGTCCTAATTACCCAGAAGCCATGTATTAAGTTAAATTTATTTTTATGTGTAGGAAACGATACTTTCAAGGTCTAGGACTTTTCGAGCTCAAGCAATTCAATATTTTTCAAGTTCACGAACTGCGTTTTTGAGGTGTAGTTTACTGCTTATTGTCTACTTTAAATGCCTTGTTTTAATTGTTATATGTATGGGCACGTACTTAATTGTACATCACGAAGGTACTTAATTGTACAGACATGAACGTACTTAATTGTACACCCACAGTTAGCCTCCGGGCTTGTTTGATCAAACCATGAAAACCATAGGTGTGTATGCAATGATGATTATGCTTGTGTATTTGATTTAGACAATGCGTCCCCACTGAGTTGTTGATAGCTCACCCCTTCCACTTAACAATTTTTCAGGTTAGGAGTCCGGCGTGGCACGTGGCGGATGGATGTGATCGGGGTCATGCAAAGTTTTCTTTTGAATTTATTTTATAATTATTGAGAGTTTTTCAGACAATGTTTATTGTTCTAATTTTTCTTTGAGCATATGGATTATAGTATAATGTTTTCTTTAGTACAAATTATTTCTTTTCCTTTGAAGTTAAATTTAGTAGGCTATTTTTCTATAATTGTGAGATATTTATAACTCTTTTATTTAGCGAAAAATTTATCCATGTTTTCGCTCTATATGAAAAATCGGGGCGTTCCAAGTGGTATCAGAGCAGGTCTACGTTTCTGTAGACTTGTAAAAAAAAAATGAGGGAATATTATTTTTAAAAAGAAAAGTAGTCATATATATTCTAAATTGTCTATGGTCATCCATCTCCGCTGTACCACGTCGACTCCAAGGTATGCAAATTTTTTTATTTTAAATGTCAATGATCATGTCAAGTTATGATTTATGAGCTTTATGCTAATGTCAAGTACTATGAGAAATCATGTTTTATTGTCATCATGCGATATATATTTTATGTTTACTTTGTTTTATATCAAAGAAAATTTCATGATAAAACCATATGGGCTTTAATTACATGAATCTAGATGGCCTTTACTTAGACTCGAACTTTTAGGAAGATGAATGGACGTGTATGTTAATTGCGTTACTGATGGCTTATAGAAGTTACCATTTGCATGAGTACAACAGTATTAGTGTTCGCACCACAAATTGGACAGTATTTGAACCAATGATATATGATGACCTACCTAAGCACTATGTATATGACTATAGGAAAATGATTCGAAGACGTAGAACTGGAGTCCGAGCTGCTGATACTAATAACAACACGAACCAAAATAACGAGGAAAACCCAGTACCGGCAAGAAACCAAGGGAATGTTGACAATGAACATACATTCAACCGAGTACTCGCGTTAACCCAGGCTCAGGTGGTGGAGCAGTTTCGCCGCTTCTCACCCCCAACCTTTAATGGGCAAGAAGGACCCGCATATGTAGACGAATGGTTCATATCGATGGAGCGCACATTTGAATTGATCGGGTGTACTGAGGCACAACGAATCCTTTGTGCTCAGTATCAACTAGTACAAGATGTTGGTCGATGGTGGATAAGTTATTGGAGATTGAGGTCTGCCGAGGAATGAGCAGTCCTAACATGGGAAGGATTTAAGGAGATAGTAATGGAAAAATATTGTCCCCAACACTATCGAGAGCAAATGGAACGCGAGTTTTGGGATTTGAAGCAAGGAGGAATGTCGATTCTGAGAATATGAAAGAAAATTCAACCGGATGAGTTTCTTCGTGGAGCACTTGGTAGTATTAATCGATCGTAAGAGAGCATTGAGGTTTCGAGCGGGCTTACGCCCGAGGATAGGGCATATTGTGGCAGGTCATGGGGTATTATCGTATGTTGAAACAGTTTTTCAGGCTCAAGAGATTGTCGCTAGCCAGAAATTAGACCGACAACAGACAGGGAGTTTGGGGAAACGGAACTGGAGTGGGAATCAAGACGAGAGGGGAGATCGGAATAAACAGCAAAACCGAAAAAATCTGGACCGGACACCCCACTAGTAAACCGTTGTGTGCGAGTGTGGGAAAAATCACAATGGAGAATGTTTGTTGGGTAAAGATAGTTGCTTTAGGTGTAAGAAGCCAGGGCATGCAGCATGGGAATGTGTTACTCTGAATAAAAAACAGGGGAGAAAAGGTCAAGGCTCTGGAGGGCAGGCCCGCGTTTATGTTATGACTCATAATGAAGGTACATAACTGAATTTCGAGGACGAAATTTGTTTGAGGGGTAGTATTGTAACACCCCATAAATTATTTGATATTTGGGATAGTTTTTTTTTTGGCCTTTTTAGATTTTAACTTTTGGTCCAACATAGAAATACCCTTTTATTAGTGTAAGCCCAGTGATTATTACATTGATAGGCCCGTTCATAAGCCCACTTTATTACAGCCCATATGTCTATTTTATTTTATTTGAAAATCTGCAGAATTTTATCTGATAAAAAGAGTCTTTATATTTTATAAAATTTTATCAGATAGAAAAGAATTTTATTTGTACATATCCAAATAGATTTAACCTAATACATGGCCTAATACAATAAAGACTCTTAAGCCTAAATACACTTATATTTTCAGATATCTCCATACTCTCACAAACCTCACGTCGCACAGTACTCTCTGAAATCTCAAAATTTCAGAGTCCTGTTCTATCTTACTCACAAACCTCACGCCAACTATTTTATTTCTGTCAAAGTAAACCCAGTAAAAACAAAACAAAGATTATTAGGTCCTTCACTCCAATCAAATCCTCAAGTTTACAGTCAAGGTAATGATTTCAACCCAAACTTACTGTTCTCAAGTTTCTATTGATTTTGAAAAAAAAAAAAACGTTTGAAAGCCAAGCCCAAACACCCCAAATCATACCCTCAAAACCAGCACCCTCAGCCCGTCACCGCCATAGCAAAGCTCCGCCGAAACCTTACCTCGTCGAAAATCTACTAACAACCCAAATCGGACCTCACCCACAGAAATTACCTTTGTCCCGTCACTATGGTTCGCTCGCCTCACCGCCGTCGTGAGTGTGTGCACAGATGTGTGTGGTGCGATAGCTTTGGGGAGAACGAGAGAAGTGAGATTGGGAAAAAAAAAGTGTTGGCAGTGGCTTGTTTGAAGGAGAATAGAAAGAATAGGAGAAGGAGGTGGACGGTGGCGTGAGGCAAAGCAAAAGATAGAAATTGATTTTTATAAAAAAAAAAAAAAAAAATAGGAAAAAGAAAAAAAGGAGAAAGAGAAAGGGATGAGAGAAGCAGATGATGGCGAGGACTGAAATGAGAAAGGGAAAGTAGTTGCAGATGGGTAGCGGGTTTTCATTGAGGGTTTGGGGCTTAGTTTTATAAAATTTCGTTTCAGCCCCTTTACATCTTACAAAGTTCTAATCAACCTATTGACTTCCTTAGTTGACCAGATTTTGACCCTACTCCATATTTATTGTTATTCTTGCCTTCAATTCTTTTTCTCCTTTCGGTCCTAATTACCCAGAAGCCATGTATTAAGTTAAATTTATTTTTATGCGTAGGAAACGATACTTTCAAGGTCTAGGACTTTTCGAGCTCAAGCAATTCAATATTTTTCAAGTTCACGAACTGTGTTTTTGAGGTGTGGTTTAGCTTATTATTGTCTACTTTAAATGCCTTGTTTTAATTGTTATATGTATGGGCACGTTAAACATGACATGACACGAAGGTACTTAATTGTACATCACGAAGGTACTTAATTGTACAGACATGAACGTACTTAATTGTACACCCACAGTTAGCCTCCGGGCTTGTTTGATCAAACCATGAAAACCATAGGTGTGTATGCAATGATGATTATGCTTGTGTATTTGATTTAGACAATGCGTCCCCACTGAGTTGTTGATAGCTCACCCCTTCCACTTAACAATTTTTCATGTTAGGAGTCCGGCGTGGCACGTGGCGGATGGATGTGATTGGGGTCATGCAAAGTTTTCTTTTGAATTTATTTTATAATTATTGAGAGTTTTTCAGACAATGTTTATTGTTCTAATTTTTCTTTGGGCATATGGATTATAGTATAATGTTTTCTTTAGTACAAATTATTTCTTTTCCTTTGAAGTTAAATTTAGTAGGTTATTTTTCTATAATTGTGAGATATTTATAACTCTTTTATTTAGCGAAAAATTTATCCATGTTTTCGCTCTTTATGAAAAATCGGGGCGTTACATCTTATCTAGAAAGTTAGGAATGAGTCATAGTCCAAATATACTAGTTACTCACAAACAGTCTTTGCTCCTCAATATAAAAACCTCAAGGATGCAAGAGCCAAAAAAGAAGAACAATCTTAAAAAGTCAGTTTTGAGAGATGAATCCATAGGGCACAGAACTTCTGCTTTTTGGATTTCATGCTGCTATTCGATATTTTCTGCTTTCTATGAAGTTTTCATCTAATGGTGAGAGGTTGTGGATGTTATCTATAAGATAAAGCGATGTAGAGTCAATATAATTTAAATCATTGGTGCCGGAAGTTCACGATGAAACATATAACTTACCGTGTAAAACACCAGCATATTGTGGGGCAATCTCCTGGCATCATAATAATATATGTTAAAAAGAGCCCAATATTTGCCAAAATAACTATTGAACTAGCACAGAATTTGTATTACCTGAAGGTTCACAAGGAAGCCACAATGACTAAATGCTTTCAGCCCAACAGCTAAAGTAAGCCAAGCAGATGCTATGACTGGACTTCTTGCCATTGTTAAACCAATAAGAGCGAAGCCAGGACCAAAAAATCCGATCGACTGTCAAGAATATGTAGATCGGAAATATCAGAACTTACAATATTATAAGAATAGAAAGAGGGCAAGCCAAATGAATGACAAATAAAAGGAAAAGACAGTAGAAAAAAAAAATCAGATTCGGTTACATGCACATCCTATAAGCCATCTTAAGATATAATGCACTGATTCTGGGACAAGTTACAATGTCTAAGATGATAATACAATACAACCATAGTTACCTCGCAAATTCATGGAACTCTAAAGCGCAGATAATCAAATAAAGCAAATAAACTTATGCATTTGGAATTTACTTCCAATCTTTCTTTCATATGTTTCTTTTTGGGGTTGCAATTTTTTGTTGGGTGGGGGAAAGGTCATATGCAAAAAAGGTTAAAATAAGACCTGCATAATTTTGCGAGTCAAAGTGACACTTATGCCACTCTGAATCATCATATCTGATAAAACGCCAGCAATGTAGCCTACGAGAGCCATCATACTCCAAGGAACAGCACTAAACCATGCAGCTTGTCTGAGATCAACATGATATATCTACAACAAACAAATTCCATCTAATTTATCTTCCATGAGCATAAACTAAAATCAATTTAAATTCAAATCATAATCTTATAACCTCACCGTTTTGAAGTAGATTGGCATCCATGAAAGTATAACAAAAAAACCCTGCATGGAAGGAAAAAAAAAAAGAACAGGATAGTCTTGCAAGACATTTGTAGAAACATTTATATAATATACCCACATAAAAAACCAGCAAATACTGTTGATTTTTCACAGGAAATTGGTATTTGGGGGTATTTAGATGAATACTGAAAATAAACAAGGTTTAATTTCATATTTGTCCAACATTCTAAAGGAAGCAGGATGTATTACCCAGCTGTGCATAGCGTTTGCAATAATTAGAGACCAAGTCGGTAGCTTAGAGAGCAAACGCCTGAAAGGAGGAATCCCTTGTTTTGTTTTCAGTTGGTTTTTTGACACAGAGGGTGCTGATGACCAGTTCTGTATGTATTTCAGCTCATAGATTGATATCTGAGGACTTCGTTCAGGAGAGCTTGAGATTGCCGACAACCAAACTAAAACCCAAAGAAAGCCAAACAATCCGAATATCACGAATGGTCCATATATACCGCCTTGTGACATGAGGATTGGAGAAAGTGTAAGCCCGATGGCACTTCCAAGCTGAAACCCAGCCATTGCAAGTCCTACAGCTCTTGACCTTTCTATTTGAGGAAACCATCTGTGACAAATATTCAAATAGTCATTCATCTTTGTGTTTTACCTTACCAAGCTTTTGAATCAACATTGAAACATTCCAGGGGATTAATTGCTAGGTACCTTATTATCATATTATTCATGCAAGGAAGAGCTACACCTTCTGCAATGCCAAGTAGCATTCGCATCGCAAGCAAAGCCAATAAGGAAGTTTCTGCTGCCCAAGGAGTGAGGAACGTAGCCAGAGACCACAAAACCACCCCCCAAGCCATGACTACCTTACCACCATGACGGTCAACCAGAGTCCCTCCAGCTATAGGTGATATCAGGTATCCCCATAGAAAAGATGACTGCCATTAGTGACTATTAAATTAATCAGTTGCAGGACAGAGAATTTGAAGGTACCATAACAATGATTCAGGAGTTCAGGTTCCCAACAAAACACACAAAAAAAACCTACCACAAACTGTCTACATATTTTTCAGGTTTTTACAATTAACATGGTCAGTTACTTGAGCCAACGAAAGCACTTTCAATTAATGAGAGAATTTGGTGGATCTCAGCTTCTAAAGCTTTGCAGCATAGTTGTTAAAGGCGAAAGGCGCAAAGCCTCCTGGAGCCTGAGGCGCAAGGCGCGAGGCGAGGCGCGCGCCTTTTGTACATGGGGCGCATAAATAATAAAAATATTTAAAAAATATATAACTTATGTTTTTTTCAAGAAAATATGCTGAAATAATAAAAAATAATAATAAAAACCAAAAAACAATAATAATAATAAAAGATAGTATTCAGTAATCTGTAAATAATAGAAGAATTAAAATAAGAAACCCTAATTTTATAGCCCTAGTATATAATTAAAACATTCAACAAATTAAATAAATAACAGAAGAAAAAGGGAAAATGTCCCTGGGTGATGCTCGACCGAGGCGGCGCAGCTCGGCAGGGTCGGTCGGCTCCGGCGACGCCAAGTTCAGTGGGAGCGTGAAGAAGAAACATTTTGTGCGGCTGTGCCCTAAGTGGCTAAGTCACGTCCTTTTAGTTTTGTTTCCTAATTTCTTTTCAAAATCCTAAATGAATATTCAGCCCAACTAATAGAAGTGTCAAAAGAATAAGTAACAACTTTAGACCTTTCCATAAAAACAAAATAAAAACAAAAAAAACAACTTTGGATAGGGTTTAAAAAGAAAAAAAAACACCAGGAAGCACAGAGGCGCGCCTTACGAGCGCCTGAACGCCTCCAAAAAGCTCGCCCAGGCGAGCTCAGGCGCGCGCCTCCGACACAGCGCCCGCCTTTGGGCACCGGAGGCGTTTTGGGTGTCGCCCTGCGCGCCCAGCGCCTGAGGCGCGCCTCAGGCGCGCCTTTAACAACTATGCTTTGCAGTAAAAAAGGTAATGAGGATAAGAAACTGAAATATATTAACTGCAATTTTTAGCTGCTAACATTTCCAGGCCCTTTTGGTAATTCACAGTTTTCATGGTTTTGCTAAATTTATCCATATTGGCTAACTCACCTCTATTTTGCCACCAAGAATGTATCAAATCTAGTTTGTTTATTTAGACAAAAGTTGCAAGCATAGCAACTAATTCCAGAATGTAAAAGGCTCCCATTTTTATCCACTTAACTATGAAAAGGTCATTCAATCTCACGGGATGCTTTTCATATCGGAATAGGGACTCATCAGCCGTGCTTTTATATATCAATAGGAATTATTCGTAGTCAAGACAAGCATCAATAGCATATAACAGTGAGAGACTAATAGAAGCAAAGAGACAATAAATGATATAGAGATTAAAACATCAATTATCTGAGTTTATCACAAGTTGCTTATACATTTTAAACCAAGGAGAATAGAAGTATTTTAATTCTCAAAAACTTATTGAATTTTTGGTAGGCTAAATGAAGTGGCCATTAACAGTTTTACACCTTTTTATTTATTGAAAAAAAGTAGAGACTAAAGTAGTTGACGCATTGAGCAGGAGAAGTCTCAACTATAAAAATATATATTTTTCGTCACTACTAGTTTTGAGGAGCTGGGAGTTTTGGTTTCACGATAACTTGCTTTACATGAAGAAGTAAAAAATATTCAAAGTGGTGGATGTGCTCTTCCGTTACATGCCACAAACTTCTCTGCTTATGCTCATAATATGGGAACCACATTAGGTTAAAACAGCCATGAATAACTATTACTTTGGCCATATATTTTATTTTCTGGCTTAGCTTAATTCTTAAAGAAATATATTAGATAAATTATCAGACAATGTCAAAATTATCAATTTGTGAAAAGTTCAAAATAGAGTGCAGGTCTATATACCATCGTCAATCCAATCACGTACAGAAAAGATTTGAGCATGGAATTTGTGCTTAGTTTGCCAAGGACAAGAATGTAATTCAACTTCATAGCAGTCACAATTTATCTAAATATGTCACATTTCAAACAATATAAGGAAGTTTGGATGCTTTTAATGTGGTTAATTGTACCTGAAGGAATGCTTACATGATCAAGATGTGATATTCATGAGCCACTTTGGAATAGATTTTGGTTGAAGTAGCGACTTAACTAAAGAAAATGTGTGAGTAAAAGTGGTCTAACGGATGTTTCCTGCTGTCTGCTTTTAGCGTTTACCAATAGTTCGGATGACAACAAGACTTTTCCAGTTGATAGAAAGAAACACAAAAATTTGCCTTTGTTAGATGGCCGCAGCCCGTCTTTTGCGTTAATGAGTTTGATCACCTTTTCCTATTAGGTCTTTAATAGTAAGTGCCATATGGTATTAAACTATGAATTGAGCTCTCCATCTTAATGCAAACCTTTTTGTGCACTAATTGGTAAGATTATCCAGTCACAGTTATCTTCAAACAATGATTTCAGATGGGTGCAAATAATTAGTATATAATAAATGAAGTTAAGCTCTAGTACATTTTTCTCCCTAGCACTAAAACATGAGCATGATAATTGCCAGAATCATAACCAGCGAAAAAGAATTTAAAACAACATATATTTGCAAATTATAAGGAGCAACTTCCTATTCCAAGGCCAAACTTAAAACGGGGAGGGAATCAATACTCTCGATTAAACTAGCACAAGGAGAACTATTGAAAAAACTCACATACATGTTGTAAACTATAATATACCTAACAATTACTCTTTCCCATGGTACCGAGGACTGTCAACGACCAGCGTGTTCGAAAACCGAG
Organism: Rehmannia glutinosa; assembly: GCA_016081115.2. Lineage (NCBI taxonomy): Eukaryota > Viridiplantae > Streptophyta > Magnoliopsida > Lamiales > Orobanchaceae > Rehmannia > Rehmannia glutinosa. The sequence goes on along the minus strand of JABTTQ020002763.1, from coordinate 46,817 downwards.
CTCCATTTTCGCAACTGCAATTTATTAGTTTTTTTCCTTGAAAACAATAATAGTACATAAAAGCGGCACTTATTTCATTTTCTTCACAAACATTATAAACGGGTCATATGCCAGTATTTACTCAATTCTCGGCCTACAGCTACATTTTAGCTCCTTATCATATAAAGCACTGACTAAGTAAAATTAGTATTGCGCAAGTCAAATAAGAAAGACATAAGGAGAAAAGAGGCTGAGATTTACCTGAACAACACCAGCAAAAGATTGACGCCAACCACGCGAGAGCGAAAGTGGGACAATCGCAACCGACATGACAACCCGGTCGGCATTACAAAGAGCCAAAGCCAAAGCAAGCATGGCAACCACTTTCACCCTTTCCGAAGTGATAAACTCCACAAAACTCGGTTCCCGCAGTTCATCCGAGCCATTACGACCGATGGATTGGGCATCATTCGACGAAGCCCTCGTTCGATTACGTCGCATACACACTTTGAACGGTAAAAAGGTTGTTCCACTAGCAGAAGCATTGCAGGATGGAGCGTCGCGACGTCGAATTGACGAGACTGTTGAAGGCAACCAAACAGAGTAGGGTTTTGTGGGGTTTCGGCGGCTTGGAAATGAGCTTGAGCAGAGGCGTTGATTGACAGTAGAGAGAGAGTGGAAATTCATTGTTTGCGAAGACCGAAGAAAGCGCGCAATGGAATTGGCAGTGCTTGCTTGTTGAATATACTAGTATTCCAACCGTGCGATGCAAGAACAATATATCAAAAAAATATTATTGATTTTTGAATCTTTTATTTCAATAAACAATTAAAAAATTAGACAAAAATCTGACCTTTTATTATATTATAAAATAATCATGAGAATCTTTAACATTAGTCAAATTAATGAATGTAAAACACTTGGGATTATAAATGATAAAAAAATATGGACAAAAATAATTTCCCGTAATACATAATGATGTGTTGTTCTCTAGAAAATAAAATATTATTTATCTAGGATTTTCACACTCACAAAATGGTAGAAAATTATAAATAAAAAATATCAAATCATTTGTGATATTAGATAGAGGAGAAACTAACATCGGATACTATAGAAAATCAGTATTTCAATTCAAAAAACACATCAAAATAAAGATAAATTAATTTTCTAAAAGAAAATAAAAATAAATCTAACATCTTAACAATTGAAATTTACATTATAAAAACATGGGTATATTTTTATTATAAATAGATTATTATTATTATAAAATCTTAATTGATTATAGTTAAGTAACATTCAATAATAATAACATGTTTTTGATTAAACATTCATCATTACATCGTTAATGAAAAACACCAAATTAAAGTTCAACAACAACTTATTAAAATATTCAGACAAATAGAAGCCCATTCATTATTGAATCTGAAATTACAATACAATGTAACCCAAATTCCGGCCCATTGATTGAGGCTAAAAATTGAAAAAAAAAAAAAGGTGGAAGCCCTAAACACACAAACAATACACTAGCTGCTTTTTTGTTTTTTTTGTCAAAACAAAAAACTTTTATTTTTCTCTCTTCCCCAAATCAGCAGTGCTCTCTCGTCTCTCATTCTCAGAAAGCACACGCACAAATACACGAAACATTAGAGTTTTTTTCTTCTTGAAAATATATATTTTGACGAAATAAAACACGCCATTTTTTGATTAGTTTTGTTTTCATTTTATTTGTTCATTTTGAAACCCAAAATCTATTCTGATCGAGTCTTTTTGGTAATAGATCTGAAAACATTTAAGATTTAGGATTTTTATGTGACAAAAATTTAGATTTTAGAGTTTTAGGTGTTTTTCCCGATAAAAACATCAAATCGGTTGTGTATTTCGGTATTTATAGTATTTTGGAAATTTTTCTAACGAATCAGGTTTTATTTAGATTTTAGTTCATTTTCTGGAAAAGAAAATCGAATATATAAATTTTCTAGTAGTTTTGTTTTTATTTTAATAATTTTAAGGCGTTTTTTGGATAAAAATTCGGATATATACACGCACATTTCTAACAGATCTGTTTTATTTTGGTTTTTAGAGCATTTTCAAAAATGAAAATTTTGGCTCTGTAGTGTTTTCTCTTCAATACTTTTATATGTTTGTGTAATTTTTATACATTCTTTTTCACTCAATTGAGTTTAAAACCCAGTTTAATTTAATATGTGCCCAATATGATATATTCACGATGTTTCCTGGTAAGATATACTCAATCTTTTTAAATATGAGCATCCAACTTATACATATCTGAATTTGTTCATTCAAAAGTAATTATTTAACAGTTTTTATATTTTCTATTTCAGCTAAAGATAAATGGGGACGAAATACTGGACACAAAGTCCTTTGGACTGATAAAAAGGTAATTTTTAATTACTTCTTTTATATTATTGATTTGAAGCATAGACAACACTTTTCCTATCTGGTAATTATGGTAAGGAAAAATTAAGCTAGTATGATTAAAAAAACTCTGCTAGTAATATATCTGGAAATTACTTATCATACATTTTAGTGTCTAAAGAGCAATCAATTTTGTTGTGATTTGATGCCTCAATAATTTACATTTTTATTGTTTGCATATTGAAAAAGTATAATTATGGCCTAAATCTTTTGTATGAATAGAGGTAGGTAGTTGACCTTTGTTCTCATTTAAGGTAATAAGGGTAGTATCCTGCATAATTTGGGAAGTCAGAAATGAAGTTAAGAATCATGTGTTTGCATGTTTATGGTTAAGGTCTGACATTTTTCTTTTTATTAGTTAATAATAATAATAATGTGTTATTGGTCAGGCTTTTGGTTATGCGTTTTAATTGTTTGATTTTTGGGTGCATTATATGATAATTTTAACCCACAAATTAGATGTACAGTGATTGGTCCAATAATTGTTGGGCCTTTGGTTTATCACATTGTTTGATAAGTTACAGTTGATCTTTCAACATTTAGGCCCTTTTATCCAAAATAGTATTATTTAATTTTTTATATCTGTATACGAAGAAATTTATTGTTATTTCTTAACAATTTAATTACCTGCATTATATTTATGGTTTCTATCATTCTTAATTTATTACATGTTTTTTTCATTAAGTTTAAAAATCAGTTCTAGTCCGATTAAAAAATTAGATGTAATCAATAAAACTTAATTGAATGAAGTATCATATACATGATAAATATAAATAAACAATGAACAAAATTAAAATATGACTAAAGACTAAAAATTTATAAACTGATAAATAGAGAATAGAATCGGATCTTCTTGCAGAATATGTTGAAATTTGTCAATTTATTGGAGATTGATAGTAACATGAAATCCCTGGGAAAAAAAAAGAAACACAGAAAGGGATTAAATAAAAAATAGAATTTAATCCATTATACTGTGAAATATATTGTACGAACATATTGAATATAATTGTAACAACATACCTCTGCAACATAAAAAAGCTGTAAAGTCTTCAAATTTGTTAATTGTGCTTTTTGAGGCCCAAGACAGAGCACTCACAACTATCGAGACAGTTGCCAGATTTATTTATTATACTTTTTCCTTGGTATGTTTTTTTTCCTGATGTAAAGAACTACATGGATGTATTTATTCAATGCTACTCTTTTTTTTGTGTTTTTTGATACTTTCCGGAATAGGAAACGTGGTTTTGGCGGGATTATTCTATTTTTAGCAAACTTTCTTGCTTTTATATATATATATATAGATATAGATTTGTCAAAAAACTCTCCCCCAACCTTTTTGGGCAAAACGTGGTGGGATTGCTTGTAAAATATTTTAGAAAACACAAAAACTTATTTGAGATGGTGAAAGTCCATGAGATTGGTGAAAGTCCGTGAGACCGAGATCATGAGACGGTGATATTTTTAGTGTAAAAAATATCACTTTTTACGCTAAAAGTATTATTTTTCACACAAAAATATCACCGTCTCACGGTCTCATACTGTCTCACAAGAGACCTGCTGTTTAGAAAAAAAAAGACACTAAAGCCAGAGCTGGCAATTGGTTGGGTAGGGTCAGTCCCGCCCGCCCTAGCCCATCGGGCCAAGTGAAAAAATTGCGCCAATTGGCCGGCCCAAAAAAAGTTTGGGCCATCATTTCCCTTGGCCCGACCCAACCCAGACCCCATATTTATGCTTAAATCTAGTCGGTCCGCTCGGACTCTAGGCCTCTTAAGCCGGGCCAAAGTAGGCCAAACCGTTTCGTACTGAAGCCATTTCTGTATCTTATTTTTCTGTCAAGAAAAAAAATGGTAGATTGGCTTATAATTCTATCAGTTAATGATAGAGCCCAATGCAAAAAAACTGCATGCTGGGTCTTTGAAATAATTCAGATCGTTCTGATAAGGGCAAAATACAATAACACCCCATAAACTTGGCCCTATGTCTCATTTACTCCCCTAAATTTGCAAATGTAATACTTACATCCCTCAATCAAATTAAAATGTAATATATGGACAAAACTACCCTTAATAAAAATAAATATACATAGTTTTTACTAATATTTGAATATTTTGTACCCTGTTTGATTTACATTAAGTAATTTAAACTTTAAAAAGTGGAAGCAATGTACAATAAATACACAAAATAGTTAAATATAAAAAATTAATAAAAAATAAAATATTAACTATTTAATTTAAATAAACTTTCAATATTATAAAAAAAAATAAATATATTTTTTAAACCTAATCTAGTTGTAAACTTTATACTTCTTCAATTATTTCTTGTTTGTTTAATATAATTCGTAGTATAAAACATAGTATTAATAAATTGCCATAATTTAATGAATAATCGATATTATTAAAAGCACATCCAATTAGTTCTATCAAAATATTTTAGTCATTAAATCTTATTATTTAAGCTAAGATTGTTCAAAATATTTAAATATTACCAAAGAAAAATTGTATTAATTCTTCTCTCTTACCAAACCATTACATATATCATTATATTAAATATAAATTAATAATTCAAAAAAATAATATGTATGTATATTCAGTAAACAAAAATATATTTATTTGTATTATTGGGAAGAGTTAAAAAATTAAAAATATTTTATTAATAGATGAGTATAACATTAAAAAATACTGAATGTAGAATTATTTTGATTATTTGAGCTCAATGTAAATATATTTATTTGTATTATTTGAAAGAGTTTAAAAATTGAAAGTTATTTTTACATTAAACTCAAATAATCAAAATAATTCTACATTTAATATTTTTTAATTTTTTATACTCATCTATTAACAAAATATTTTTAATTTTTAAACTTGTTAAGTTATAAATTGCTTTTTCTTAAAAAATTAATTTAAATGAAGAACGTAAAATCAAAATTGAGATATAATTATTAAAACTAGCTAAAAACATCACATAAGGCACATACTTACTCTAACATGGAATATTCCCCAAAAACATTTAAAGCCCCTCTGCTTCTTCACCAGCTTTATCCAAATATATAAACTCAGATTTCATGGTGGACCGAGATATACATGTTTGCTTCATGAACTTCCATGATACCACACCACCTCCAATAGTGAATATATAACCACTAGTGGAATAAGAATATATTTCGAATCTGAAATCCAACTAACAACACTATACTCTTCAAATACAGTTGGATATATCAAATAGTAGAGTCATGATCCATGGTATACTTCAAGTATTTTAACACCCTGGTTAACGCTTTCCAATGCTCATGGCTTGGATTGCTCACGAACCTACTCAACTAGTTTACAAGATTGGTTAAGTCTGGTCGTGTACAGTTTGTGATGTACATCAGACTGCCTATTATACATGAGTATTCCAAATGAGCCACCGGTTCTGCTTTGTTAGCTACTAGATTTACACTTAAATCAATAGGCATCTTTGATGGTGAACCGTCAAAAGCATTGAATTTCTTGAATACTTTCTCCACATATTGAGATAGTGAAAGGACAATTACATTAGGAGTTGTGTTGATTTTGATCCCTAGGATCACATCAGCAATCCATATATCTTTCATGTTTAAACCTTTGGCCACAAGTCGGGCTTTATAAATGTTTATGACCAGTAGGAGATCAACCAATTCCTACATATGGTTTACAGAAGGAACTTGATTTCACTATTGTTAGCTTCTTGCAGAGCGAGGCATCTGGACTACCCTGAGTATCTTTAATTGAGGTTGGCCCATCTAAATAAATGTTATGAAATCAGGTCAAAAAGATTTAGCAACCTTAGATATCTTACTTTGTCTTAGTTCTTCAACACTTGGTGTTGAACCAACTGTCCTTCCAAATATGATCGCAGATGTGGTACCAGATGTAGTTCCAGATGTAACGACATATAAATTAAAATCTCCAGCAACATCTGCAGTCACATTTGTAGTTGTTCCAGATGTGATTCCATCTGTAGTAACATCCGCATTTACATCTGAGTACGTTCATTTCTTAAACCTTCAATCTATAATTTCTCTACAAAGATAAATATTCTCAAAGAATACATCATTTCTTGATTTAATTATGTTACCAATTATCATTTTCGGATTTTTTGACTCATGTACCATAAAGCGATATGCACTACTGTTAAGTGCATAAGCTATAAACACATAATCGCTATATTAGGAATGATTTTAACTTTCTTGGGTTCAGGTATTGCAACCTTAGGCAAACACCCCCACACTTTAAGGTATTTATAAAAGGACTTATGATTTTTCACAATTCGTAAGGATTCTTAGCTTTCCCTTTAAATGGTACCTTATTCAATATATGATTTGGTTGTTAAACAACTTCCTCCCACATATTTCGGGTATCTTTGTTCCACACCGGATTAACCCAAAACTTACACGGCGCACAACCATTTCATCAACATTAGACTACTTTCTTTTGTTCTTTTTCCATTAGAACTTTGTTCCAACAATACTATTAGAACCACGTTCCAACAATTCTGTTAGAACCTTGTTCCAGCGAGCGTGGCCTTTGATGTTATCGCACCTTTGGCAACAATTCAGACCTCACTGTCTTAGGTGTTACAACACTTTTTGCAACATCTCCTGCAATTGTGGTTCATGATCTTCCTTTCATGTCACAACACCTCAGGTAACATCTTTTGTCACATCTAATTCTGCAACAAAGACTACCCATGTTGAATAGCCAAATGAGTGACACAAAGTATGGTCACACCCCCATAGTTGCTGGATCTATTGGAACTCTTAAAAATGTTCCAAAACCGTTTTCTCTAGTCTCTACTGAGACTCTTTCGGATTTAGATTCAGACATTTGATTACATTCTTCGATCATAAATCAAACAGGTCACTAATTTGTTTTCCTTCCAGGCATGCATTTTGGAATTCCTAGGAAAAAAATTGAGCCTGTTAACAACATCTAAAAGATGCAAACCATTTGGAAATTTTCATTCAAACGACATCCCTTCAGCACAAATATCATGCAGGATCAGTTGAAACTTTTAGATTAGTTTCAATATAATTTTGAATTTTTGGAATCATCCATTTTTCAATCCAAAGCATAAAAATAACGAACCTTTTGAAAATCACATCCGCATTTCGTGTTTCTTTTCCAAACCACGAACTTTTTGGAAAACCATCCTCAGTTCGTGTCATACCACACAATGTATACAATAAAGTGCTTCACTAAGCCCATTAATGACATATCCACGACATAGGAAAACATCATCCTAGCCCCGCACTTTAAACGCAACGCGTTTTTAACTATAAAATACGATTCAACAACCACTAGAAGGTCTTTTATCAGATTCATCTCCAAGCTTAGGTTCTGTTTTGATTGGACTGCAACTTCAGAAACATGAATCTGACAGAACTTGAAAGACGAGTCGAGAAGATCTTTGTCCGCAAGATAAATACATCCCGACCAGTGCTCATCATTTGATGTAAAGTCCCCAAAAATAAAACGGCTTATATCTTTTGTGTAGTAGTACCACTAACATAAAAGCTCCATCGAACTAGACCTAGTTTTGAGTGACAAAACTAAATGAACCTGAACCCGGGCCCAAAGGGCCGGGCCGGACGGCGGGCACGCGTGTGGCTAACTTGTGGTCATCCACTTATAGTATAATATATCCAACTTATAACACATTGTAGTATATATACTAGGATAAACAAGACTTGAATTCCAATATCGGATAAGATTAAAACCTTTCAACTCCCTTTACATAATGTCCATTTACGTGTTCAACTTCGTGCATTAATTTTTCACTCACCAAAATTTGATTTTGAGAAATAAAATAACAATACGAACATCTACTCGAAACATAATGTACAATTTAATTCCTTCAAAATTATATATTTAACCATCGAAAATTTAGTCAAAATCGGATTAACGTCCAATTTCTCAAAATCAAATTTCCAACCGTCAATGACACATTTATGCAGCAACGAAAATGGAATCTTGACATCCCCCCCTTCTCTCTCTAACATTTTTCTCTTCCCCTTCTCTCTAACCCCCCAAAGAAAACCCTAGCATATTTCCCCCTCCTCCCTCCCACTTTTACAGTACCGCCCCCTCCCCCTCCTTCCTTCCCCCTTCCCCTCCCCCCCTCCATGTCTTCTATTGGAGGGATACCAAATGGCGGTCCTTTGGGCATATGAAGGTGGCCAAAATTTTTGGTCCAGGGCGAAAGCGGGTCGGAGCTTCACGGAGGTGTCTCGGAGCGGAGAAGACGATGGGCTACGGCAGTAGATTTGGGAGAGGGAGAGGCAATTTTTTTTTTTTTTTTCTCTAGTTTGTTAGTAAAGCTATTGTTTTCTTATTTTGTTTGTGTTTTCTTTTCTCGGTTGATTTGCGAAACTCGTAGGCGGATCAATTTTTTCTGTTATGCAGTATGTAATGGTTGCTCGTGCCCGATTTTAGTTTTTTTTGGTGTGTTACAGTCTCCTTTAAGGAGTGGTGAAGTCTCCCGGCGTGGAGTGGTTAGTTTGGGGTGGGTAGTTTTTTAGTCCATGTGAATCTGAATTGGTTTTACCAATTCCCCACTTGGCTCTTAGTTAGTCTTATCGGCTCTTAGCCCATTAGCTACGATTGTAGTTGTAATTTTAGTTTTTGAGTTGTTATAATAAAATTCTATCGTTCGAAAAAATAAAATGAAATGGAATCTTGACGGAGTATATCACCAGTAGTAGTTTTTGCAGGTTCGCTGAAATTATAGGGGATAGCATATGTCGGTTTGCAAGAGTGAGCTTATGGGACAAACAAATGAAAGCACAACTGATGATGGTGGAAATGACACCTTATGTCTGGGAGATAATTATGAATTTATGATTTAAAATGAGCTCGATTTAGAACATTTACAAAACATATGATCTTGTTGTTTATCTAATTAAATAAAGACTTTTACATGCATCAAAATTCAAAGCCAGATATAAATTGTAATTTTACTTGTATATAAGTATTAGTAATTTAATACCAATTATAAAATATTATAATAATATTAATATTGGATTACTAGCAATTAAGAACGTCAATACATTTGTTCATGTTTAAGAAACAAATTAAGATACGATTGATTTGTCACCCAGATGGAGTTTGTCATTGTAGTTATTTACACATTTCGAATTCGAATCTACTTCAATTTTATGTATTTTTTGATTAAAAACATACTAAAATTTAATTATTATAATCTTTTCACATTTCCTAAAATCTTGGTAAACTAAAAAAAATGGATATAGACAAGAAAATGCAATTCCAAGAATTATTTCACAAAATAATCTCTTAAAAAATCTTGCAACCAATCACCATCTTTAAAAATTCCTCACCACATCAATGGTAATGATTACTGTTTTAAATATCGGACCGTACCGACATGTTGAAACGGTTATACCATATATTGGTGGTCGGTCATCCGGTATGGTAAGAACTTAAATACAATTTTTGCATATATACCGGTCAAAATCGGTCAAAACGGGCCAAAACCGGTTAAACTGGATTGTACTAATTTTTTTTTTTTTTCATTGTTTCAACTTTTTTTTTTGAAAAAAAATTAAAATTATAAACTTAATATTTAATATATTTATGTCATAATTCAAATCAAAAAAGAATTCAATCAATTATTCAGTATTTATGTTATGATTCAAATCAATTCTTTATATTTTAACTAATTCATATAAGAATTTTAATCAACTAAAATATTCTAAATTTGGACAAACTCTATAATATAGGCATAGACTATCAATTAAATAACTATTTTTGACCAGTGCGATGCACGGGGTGTGGTGTGTTGGATTTAGGGTTTAGGGTTCATGGTTTAGGATTTAGGATTTAATGCGATGCACGAAGTGTGGTGTGTTGGATTATATAAAATCAATTCACAAAAGATGTACAATCTACATAATATATAACAAAATAATATATATTTTCCACAATAAGGTTATATCACTACAAATAAAAATTAAAAATTTTGGAATACTTATTCGTACACATCATTATTTTGCGAGACGAATCTTGGGAAACAACTCTTTTAGATAGCTTTGGAGGACTATTTATAGATAGTGTCAAATTTTATGTAAAAAATTAAATAAACAAAATTGAAATAAGTGTGAATTACATAAATTATTAATTTCTTTCAAGAATGCTAGTAACTAAATAATAGACACAAAACTAAATATACCTATTTTAATGTCACTAGCTTCTCAGGGAGCTCGAAAAAGGAAAAAATATAATAATGAATATGAATTATAAAAACAACGAAATAAAAAAATACATTTATCTCATTATTTTTAAATATTATTTCTTCAAAAATCCAACATGGTAATCTATAAAAAAAAATATTTGTGTGCAATTGCATTAAGATTTTCAATGATTTGTTACAAAAAGTAATGATAATATTAGATTCTAAAATTAAATATTAAAAAATCAATTTTTATAATTATTAATATAATAGCGTAATAAATATTTTTTTCCTTCTCATATTCTTTTAACGAATATATTAAATAAAACAAACAAACATCTAAATTATAAAAGAAAACCTTTGCAATTACAATTTATGTATTTGTTCCTTCTCATTGCCCAACATTGTTTGAACTTTGAACGAATAGATTTGAAAGATTAACATTATAATTCAAAATAAATTTATTTAATTTTTATTTTAAATTTAGCAAGTTTGCTTACAAAAAAATCTATTTTTTTAAAAAGAAATATTTAATAAACATATACTTATATTTTAATATAATAATATGATTAAAATATTATGATTGTAACACCCCTAATTTTTTTATAATTCTTATCTTATATTTTTATTTATTTATTATAATTGTAATTAATATTAACTATATATATATACATTTTTATATTTTATCTACTTCTAGTGGGTTACCTTTTATTAGACATTCCTCAATGATACCCATCATTCCCATTTGTACTCATCATTATCCCCAACTCATGCCACTTTAAGCCATGTTCTCATTTCTAGCAAGCTTTAAGGAAAATATTTTTATTTCTTTCTTCCCCCCACATTACTTTTCTTATTTATCATTATGTATCCATAACTAAGAAAAAAGGAAAGGAAGGAACTTCTACTATTTGTATCTCCCGTACAGTTTTTAGAGCCTTTGCAAATTTCCTCTCACACCCAATTTAGAGGATTTTTGAGGTAAATGTTGTAAATCCCTCTTTAATTTAAATTATGTTCATGCTATCGGTAGATTTGATCTTAATTAGAATCTAAGGATATTCAAACACAAAAAATAAAAAAATTACTGTGATGTGTGTGTGCGCGTGTGTTCTATGTATGTGATTATATGTGTGTGATTTATGGGTGTGTTATATGTGTGTGAGTGTTTTGTGGATATGTGTGTAAATTTTTTTGTGTTTAGATGTGTGTGCGTCTGGGGTGTGTGTGTGTAATTTGTGTGAGTCTGGGTGTGTGATGCTGTGTGCGTGTGTGAGTGTGAAATTTGTTTTGTATCTGTGTGTGTGTGGAGTTTGCGTGGGTCGGTGTGTGTGTGCGTGAGTGAGATTAAGAGATGAGAATGGGGGTTGTGTTAGGGACTTGTTTTTGAAAATTTGACATAAAATTTGGTTCATTTGTAAATTTTGAAATTTTTAGTGTAACCCATTTAAATTTCAATTAAGTCATAATCCTAAATCAAAGTTTCTGGATTATTTTCAATTTATCCCCAATCAGTTTTAATTTAGTCCAAATGTTTATTTAATTTTTTAGATTTTCAAAGTTAACCCCTATAATTTAATTAGGCTTTTTGTAATTTTCAACTTTGACCCTACAAGTTTTTAATTCAGTCCAAAAAACTTAAATTGACTTTTGACTTCTTTCAATTTAGCCCCAAAATTTATATTTTTAGTCAATTTTCATCTATTTAAAAGTCCTAGACTATTTTATAAATATAATCATTTCAACTAGAAGTTACTACTAATTTTTAGCCCTAAATCATGTTGAATTTATATTGTAGGTGACGAAGAACCGTACAATCTGACTCTACATTCGAATAATTTGTGCATTCTACTTTAATTTTTGCTGCTTGAGGTAGGGATTCTTATCACATTTTATGTGTATAATTCATTATCTGATGGATACTCCCAAACCACATCTTGAGATCATGAATCAGGTAACTCCTCATATTCCCCTGAAAAAGATTCATGAAAATGTCAAAGAGAACAAGGGTAACAGTGAACAAAATCTGAGAAGTGGCAGAAGATATGTTAAGAAAGCCAAGGAAGAAGGTTCTGGGGTTAAACCTATGGAAATTAGCTCGGGGGTTGGAGTGGCTTTCTGTGGGCAGAAAAGGAGCTTTAATCTTGTGGATGAGGTTGATGATAAGATGAACAATAGTCTGAAGAAGAAGATTAAGTGCACTGACTTGAGTGTGTGTGATACATGTGATAACTATGAGGTGGAGGTGGCCAGCCTTAATTGGGCTCAAATTGATCAATGAGTATCTGCTTTTGGAATTGTAGAGGTTTGGGAGGGCCCTCCACTATTCCACAAATTAACAAGTCTTTAAGACTTCAACTCCCGGATGTGCTATTTTTATGTGAGACAATGAAAAAAAGGCATTTGTTAAAACTATGTGTAGGAAGCTTAAGATGGACGAAAGATGGTTGTATTTGGACCCTTTAGGTAGAAGTGGTGGTATTTTGGTTTACTGGTCGAACAAAGTTAATATCCTTAGGAGTATTTTATCTCAGTTTTGTGTGGAGATCGAGTGTGGCTTTAATGACTCTGATGAATCTTTTTAGGTGATTGGTGTCTATGCTAGTATGGATCGAGCTGTTAGAAGAGATCAATAGAGATATCTTATTGATTCCAAGAGTAATTGGGGAGATAAGTGGCTGATGGGGGGCGACTTTAATGATTTGATTGGCAATGAGGAGAAGAGATGAGGCAATATTAGAAGTGGTACAAGCTTTCAGGATTTCAAAGACTTCATTTATGAGCTTGGCCTTGGGGAGATTTGCTTCAAAGGTCACCCCTTCACTTGGGCAAATAATAGGGAGGGGGAGGGTTATGTTGAGGAAAGATTGGATAGGGTGTTTGGCTCACCAGAATGGTTTCTTAAACATCCCGAGGCTTGTGTTTTTCATGTGAATAAGCATGCATCAGATCATTGTATGCTTCACCTGGTCTTGTCACCACTGAAATAGAAAAGAAATAAGAGATTTTGCTTTGACAAACGTTGGGTGTTTGGGGAGGGGGTGGACTCTGTGGTGCAACAGGTTTGGAGTCAGGATGTTCTTGGCACCCCCCTCTTTCAGGTTCAGAAGAAAGTGGCTAACTGTAGAATGGCCCTCTTGGGATGGAGCAAACTTCAGAAATCTAATTCTGCTAGGATTGTTGAGGAAAGCTCCAAAAGGTTAACTGATCTTAAAAGTGATGGTAAACAAATGGATTGGAAAGAATGGATGAATCTTAGAAATGTACAGGATAAAGCTTATAAAGAGGAAGAATTGTTTTGGAGCCAGAAGGCCAGAGTTAGTTGGCTCAAAGAGGGTGATCGAAATTCAAAGTTTTTCCATGCTTGTGCCATTCAAAGGAGGAAAATTAATTAGATGGCAGTGTTTGTGATACTCATGCCTCTATTGGATCTGAAATCTGCAAGGCTTACAAATCTCTTTTTCAAACTTCTTACCCTAGTGGAGATCAGTACATTCTTGATGGAATTCCAAGGACCATTACATATTCAGTGAACCTGATTCTTATCAGAAATGTGGAGGATGCTGAAATTAAGAAAGCTCTTTTTGAATCCAATCCAACCAAAGCCCCAGGTATGGATGGTATGACTCCTCTCTTTTTCTAGCACTTCTGGTCTGTTACTGGTGAAAAGCTTTGTAGTGCTGTTAAAGACTTTTTTATTTCTCATAAAATGTTTAAAAGTGTCAACCATACTTTGATTACTTTGATTCCTAAAATTAAAAATCCCACTTCTATTGCTCATTATATACCTATTAGTCTTTGTGGGGTGGTGTACAAAGTGATTTCCAAGCTCATTGCTAATAGATTGAAACCTTTTCTTCATCTGTGCATTAGTGCGAACCAATCTGCTTTCATTCCTGGTAGACAAATTATTGATAATGTTGTACTTACTCATGAGTGCATTCATTTCCTTAATGGCATTAGAAAAGGCAAAAAGGCATTTATGGCTCTTAAATTGGACATGTCAAAGGCATATGGCCGGGTGTAATGGAATTTCCTTGCTTATGTGCTGTGTAAGATGGGTTTTGATTGGAGGTTTGTGAACTGGATCTTTGTATGCATTAGCTCTTCTTCTTTTTCTTTCAATATTAATGGCCAGGTATCTGGTTACCTTACTCCTTCTATAGGTATTAGACAAGTGGACCCTTTGTCCCCTATTTGTTTATTCTACTTTCTGAGGTACTCTCTAACTCAATTCATCAGGCTCAAAGTCAGACTCTTTTCAAAGGTTTTAGAATTGGTAGAAATTGTCCTGTGATTACTCACCTTTTCTTTGCTGATGATTCAATTGTTTTTTGTGAGGCTCCCCTTTTCAGGCCTTGTGTGTCAAAACTATTCTTGATCGATTTTGTTGTGCTTCTGGTCAGCAAATTAATCTAGAAAAATCTTCTGTCCTCTTTAGCAAAAATACTGACCAGAATCTGAAAATTGTTATTTGTAATATCCTGAATGGTATTTCTGAACGACATAACTCTAGGTACCTTGTTCTTCCTATGCTTATTGGAAAATCCAAAAAGGAAATTTTCAAATATGTTACGGAGTGTGTCTGTAGGAGAGTTTGTTGCTGGAATAATGCTTTTCTTTCATTTGCTGGTAAAGAAGTCCTTATTAAAGCAGTGATCAATGCGCTTCCTACGTATGTGATGTCTTGCTTTAGACTTCCAGTCCATGTGTGCAAAGAAATTTGTAAGATTGCAACAAAATTTTGTGGGGGGAGTCAGCCTGGGGTGGGATGAAAATGACAGGGGTGGCTTGGGACAAACTGATTCTTCCAAAGGAGAGGGGTGGCTTAGGCTTTCAGGATATGGATCTTTTTAATGAAGCCCTCCTTACTAAACAACTCTGGAGGCTTCTTACACAACAAAACCTTCTCATTAACAAGGTCCTTAAAGGGAAATATTTTCATGCTGGGGGTCTGCTGGGCTGTGAGGCAAGAAATGGGGATTCATGGCATTGGAAAAGTTGGATCAAGGCAAATGCTACTCTCTTGATGGGGTTGAGGTTTAGTGTTGGGGATGGGAAATCTATTAAGGTCTGGGAATCACCTTGGATACCAGTTACTCCTTCTTTATTCCTGTGAGGGTGCACAACAGTAATGCTCAGGTAACTTGGGTCTGGGAATTGTTTGCCGAGGATGGAGAGTCTTGGAACAGAGTTGGTTCTGAATTCTTTTTGCAGGGATGACGCAGGTGTTATTCTTCAGATTCCTATTAATCCAAATGGAAGGATAGGCTTGTTTGGCATTGGGATAAAAAGGGGGCTTTTTCTTGCACTCAACATATTAACAACTCTTAAGAGTTAAACTTTGGAAAGCAGACAAGTTGGAAACTGGAGGTGAAAAATAAACTCAAACATATCATTTGGAGATGTTTATACAATTGCCTTCCAACTGCAATTATGCTCAAAAGAAGAGGCTTGAATGTGGATGTTGTCTGCAAACAGTGTGGGGAAGAGGAAGAGAGCTTAGAGCACTTACTGTTCCATTGCTCCGAGCTCAATTGGTATGGAAGTTGGCACCTTTACAATGGACTGAAGCTTCTCATCAGCATTTCTCTTATGTAGAGTGGTGGCTTAATATCAATAGATGTGGTGACAATTCTAACATATAAAACAAAATCCACATTTCGGTTTATATTTTATGGTGGTTGTGGAAGACAAGAAATTTGTGGGTGTTTCAAGAATCCAAACTTCCAGAACTTGAAACTGTTAGGGGTGCTGTTAGAGAATGGCAGGAATATCAGATGGTTGCTGCAAGTAGGAAGGAAAGGAATCTGAGGATTGTGGAACCAACTGAGGTTCTTAACTCTAGCCCAGACTTGGTAGGATTATCTCAGATGGTAGTCAATGCTCTTGTATGGGATGGAGTTAAGGCTGGAATTGGAGGTTGGATTCGTGATGAGTGTGGTGTTTTGATACAAGCTTGGGTTACCTCTAGGGATGACATTTGTGATCCAGTGGAGGCTCTCTTGATCAGTATCAGACATGCCATGTGTGCTGCTGCGTTCAAGCTGGAAATTAAGAATATTGCCATACCCTTAGATGACAAGGATATTTTGTGCAAAATCACCAAAAAAACTGCCATTTGAGCAAGGTGGTGCAAGAATAGCCGACGGCATCTATCTCTTATGGTATCTCTTTGATCGTTGCTCTTTTGTGTTTCACTACTTACCTATTTGAACTAATTGTAATAGATTAGTGAATTTGGTGTTGGATGATTCTGTTGATTTGAACTGGGTTTGCCAGTTCCCCACTTGGTTAAGTTAGTTTCCAAGTTGGTTCCAAGCCAGTTGGCTTCGTTGTAATCGTCGAGTTACTTGAGTTGTTTTAATAATATCCTATCGTTTGAAAAAACAAAACGTGTATAATTCATTATCCTTGTTAAATGCCTAAACTATTCAATTATGTGAATTACGCATTTTGTATGTATTACATGATATGCATAATTATGTGAATTATATGCTTTCAGTGAGTTACATGATATGCATAATTATATGAATTATATGCTTTCAATGTGTCATATGATATGATTATTTTTTTATGAATTACACATTTTCATTGCGATGTATGTTATGTATGTTTATGCAACTGAAACAAATTTTTTTGGCCATGTGCCACCGGAAAGAAAAAAATATGGCATTCATGCCACGGGAAAGGAAAAATATGGCATTCGTGCCTACACGAAAGGAAAATTTTTGGCCACGTGCCACGGGAAAGGAAAAATATAGCATTCATACCTACGGAAAGGAAAAGTTTTGGCCACATACCACGGGAAAGAAAAATATGACATTCGTGCCTACGGGAAAGGAAAATTTTTGGCCTCGTGCCACGAGAAGGAAATTATGGCATTCACGCCACGGGAAAGGAAAATTTTGGCCTCGTACCATGGGGAAGGAAAAACATGACATTCGTGCCTACGGGAAATGTTATGTGCTTTTTGGCTTATGCTAATGGGAAAGGTTATGTGTAAGTTATGTAACTAGTAATCTCGCACGTGCGTTGCACGTGTACTATTATTTTATTATTATTCACATGCATCATTATTTTTATTATTTTTCACGTGTATTGTTATTTTATTTTATTGGTTTATACTGAAACTAGCTATTAACATGAGCTGGTATTTATTACTTTATTTTAATAATAAAATATGCATATAAAGTAAATAAAAACAAAAAAATTTTATAGTCTGGTACACATTGATTCTCTCACATGCATCATCATTAAAAAATATTGACACATCAAAAACGTGGTTGGACGCACGATAAGAGAAAACAAACACTTTACCATCCGGAATTATGTTATCATGGACAAATTTGCTCAATCCATCCGTAAAAAAGAACGCGCCATAAGGAATGATCATTTTGACTGTTCAAGTGTGTCCGTTCACATTATGCAGATCACAATTTAATGGTATAAAACTGTGATAACCATTAATTATTTTAGGGGTTAATTAGGGGTTATTTTAGGGGCTAATTTAGGTTTAGGGGTTGGAATTAACTAGTATAAATATGTGTAATTTCATACACAATTTTACACCACATTTCTAATAATTATAAGGTACAAATATTTTTTTCTACTTCAAGTTTCATATATATATATATATATTCACAATTCACATGCCCTCTTTCAATGTTTTTCACAAATTCTTTCATTAATTAGTTTGATTTATTAAAATCACATATTAACTATAATTTTATTTAATGTAGAAAACGAAGGGGTCGAGGATTAGAACTTTTACTATTTATTTTTCTACATCGAATATCTGCGATTATTAAAGTAGGAATTTTTATAGTATTTGTCTTTATTTAATGTTCCATGATTATACTTCATTGATTGCAATATATGTCAAGAGGAAATAAGTTCATATAAGTTAGGGGCCATGAAAAAGGTCCAAGATCAAACGTATCTTCGGGGTGAACCCACAGTGCTATATGCAGTAAATGGCCAGTCAGAGGAAAAGAGGAAATTAATGAATTTATTGTTGTAATTATGTGAATACTTTTCATGTTATATTAAATATTGACAGATATATCCCTACTGAGAGAGATGAAGCTCACCCCTATTATTATCATGATTTTCAGGTTGAGGAATCCGGCTGAAGATATGATGTTGTGGATGGTGGAATAAATCATGTTATATTTATATTTTAAATAATTATGATCGGACTAAATTTTGGATTTATGTCTTTAATTTTTCCGGTTTATGCTTGAAATAATTGTTGGCTAAATTTGAAGTTGAAGCAAAGGCTAACTTCTAGCCTCAGTATTAACAATTCCTGACCCCACTAAAGATTTTATTATTTATAGTGATGCATCAAAACAAGGCTTGGGATGCGTGCTAATGCAACATGGTAAAGTGGTTGCTTATACCTCAAGACAACTAAAGCCACATCATTTAAATTATCCTATTCATGACCTAGAGTTAGCTGGTGTAGTGCATGCATCAAAGATCTGGCGACATTACCTATATGGAGGTAAATGTGAAATCTTCACCGACCACAAAAGCTTGAAATATCCGTTTACTCAGAAAGAGCTAAACATGAGGCGAAGAAGGTGGTTGGAATTGGTGAATGACTACGATTGCACTATTAGCTATCATCCGGGTAAAGCTAATGTTGTAGCCGATGCATTAAGTCATAAAACAAAAGGAGAAATGTCAAGCTTGATATCTGAACAAGAACATCTTGTGAGAGAATTCGCCAGGATGAGAATTGAAGTAGTAGTACCACCCGCAAACAGATGGACAATCTAAAAGGACTATACAAATATTGGAAGATATGTTGAGAGCATGTGTACTCGACCTAGGAAGTAATTGGGAAACATTATTACCCTTGGTAGAATTCACTTATAACAACAGTTATCAAGCGACTATTGGGATGGCTCCATACGAGGCGTTATATGGAAGAAAGTCTAGATCACCATTATATTGGAGCAAAGTTGGTGAAAGAAAAATTTTGGGGCCTGAATTAATTCGGCAAACCGTTGAGAAGATAACTATGATACGAGATCGAATAAAGATGGCTCAAAATAGACAAAAGTCGTATGCTGATAGACGGAGAAAACATATATAGTTTGATGAAGGAGAAAAAGTATTTCTGAAAGTAGCTCCTATCAAAGGTGTTATTCGATTTGGCGAAAAGGCAAAGTTGAAAACACGATATATCGGACCATTTGAAATCCTTACACGAGTTGGAGATTTAGCTTATCAGCTAGCATTACCACCGAGTCTGTCAAGTGTGCACAATGTTTTTCATGCCTCTATGCTACGAAAGTGTGTTTATGATCCAAATCACATCGTGAATTATAAGGATCTAACAATCAACAATGACTTAACTTACGAGGAAGCACCAGAAGCTATTTTGGAACACAAGATTCACTATTTGTGAAATAAAGATATCCTCTGATCAAAAAACAGTGGAGACGTCATGGCAGAAATGAAGCTACTTGGGAGCGTGAAGAGGAGATTTGTATCAAGTACCCAAGTTTTGCAATTCCAGGTAAGATATCACAATTTCGTGGACGAAATTATATTTAAGGAGAGAAGAATGTAATAACCATTAATTATTTTAGGGTTAATTAGGGGTTATTTTAGGGGACTTAGGAGAATTAGTTATTTTAGGGTCTAATTTAGGTTTAGGGGTTGGAATTAACCAGTATAAATATGTGTAATTTCATACACAATTTTACACCACATTTCTAATAATTATAAGATACAAATATTTTTTTCTACTTCAAGTTTCATATATATATATATATATATATTCACAATTCACAAGCCCTCTTTCAATATATTTCACAAATTCTTTCATTAATTAGTTTGATTTATTAAAATCACATATTAGTTATAATTTTATTTAATGTAGAAAACGAAGAGGTCGAGGATTAGGACTTTTACTGTTCATTTTTTTACATCGAATATCTGCGATTATTAAGGTAGGGATTTTTATAGTATTTGTCTTTATTTAATGTTCCATGATTATACTTCATTGATTGCAATATATGTCAAGAGGAAATAAATTCATATAAGATAGGGGCCATGAAAAGGGTCCGAGATCAAACGTATCTTCGGGGTGAACCTGTAAGTCCAAGCGGCTACGATAATCTAGAGGGGGTGAATAGATTATCTCCATCTTTTCGATTTCGCCCTCTTTTTCGAACCGAATGCTCAAAGACAATAATAAAGGTGCGGAATGTAAACAACACACGTCGATTTATAGAGGTTCAACCCACCTAGGGCCTAATCCTCTACCACCCCAGTATATCCGGGATGGATTTCAAAAAGAAAAAAGATTTTATTAATTTACCACAAATTAATACAACACCAACTTACAACACCTTGAAGAGCACCACACTCTTCTTCAACACCACCTTTGAGATTACCACAATCTCTCTTGAAGATTACCACAATCTCCAACGGCACCTTGTGAAGATTACCACAATCTTCAACCTTGAAGAATACCAAATTCTTCAACACCTCAACAAGAAGATTACCACAATCTTCTCACACCTAACACCTAGATCACCCAAGTGTGTTCTTACCACAAGAACACTCACAAGGATATCTTGTGTTGAATGATTACCCAAAAAAATCCAAGATTACAACTCGATAATGAATTATACAATTGAGTGCAAGTGTAATCAAGAATAGCCTACACCTCAAGGATGTGAAAGTGATAAGCTAGGCAAATTACAACAAGAATAATAACAATGAAAGACCAAGTGTTTGCTTGAGTATATCTTGTTGTGTTGTGTTGTTCTCTCTTATTGTGTTGCTTCAAATCTTCCTCTATTTATAGGAGATGATTGATACTTGATAGGCTTCTCTTTGAATCTGATATCTACAAAAAAATTGCAATTAAAATCAAGATTATAGCTGTTACAAATCAATTCCACAATTTAGGGAAAAGTCATCACGCACAACGGTTAGAATTTTCTTTGTCAAACCATAGGGCGACCGTCACAAGACAAATAGATGTTTGAAAATGAGAATACACATTTACACGGGCGGCCAGGCCGACGTCTACCTCAACCGATCGATGTCGACTCAACCGTCGCACAAACTAAAAAATCGAAGAAGGCGGGGAGTTCTGTTTCAATTTTTGCTCCCAGTGCACGGTCGCGATCGTCGGCGGTCGACGACACCGGTTGCCCTATAGGGCGACCGGTTGCCCTGCCATTTTCTCGCAAACATGAAGTTTTCTTTTTCCTCAACTTTCAGTGCGGGTTGCCTATACGGCGACCGGTTGACCTCAAAACAAAAGTGTTATCCAATTTTATATCGAAAATAAACTTGAAGAAATACCCCGGAAAATATTAAAACCATTTTAGATCATTTAGGAGTATTTGGACAACCTTTAAAACCATTGTTTTGGTGTAAAATCAAAATCATCAAAATCATGATAAAACCATTTATCAAACAATCTCCCCCTTTTTGATGATTACAAACCAAAACAATTTTAACGAGGTCGATTTTGAAAACAAAACAATTTTACCGGTTAAAGAGAACTATCCGTTGTGAGCGACAACATTCCATGCAATAAAAACACAAGGATGGGAGTAGAGATATTCAAACACATATAGCAAATGCTCCCCCTATCAACATGCACAACAAGAGTTATATAGAAACAACTTAAACATAAGCTAAAATATTAGCTTTTCGATATTGCGCTTAAGTATCAATAACTTAAAAGCTCCCCCTGTCAAAGAGACATCATTAGAAACATATATAAGTCCATACTACAACCAATGGACCAAGAGTCATACACAACTTATGGCTTTAGGAAGCCATAACTTATAACTTCTTTTCGTTTGAGCTTATCTTAGCTTCTTTGAGCTAAAGAGCTCATAACCTGTTTCTCCCCCTTTGGAATCATCAAAAAGAATGTTAGCACGATACATACATCATATATTCATATCAAAGTGCGCAACTAAACCGATGTACCGAGCTATTTGAACATTGAAGCTTATAAACCAAATAGGAGGGAAAAGTCGAATCATACGACTTGAAGAAGCTTATGAAAACTCATTTGATAAGCAAAACATGATATCCATAAATATATAAGACTTTTGAAATCGAGAGAATCATGTAGGTGATGAATTTTTCATTGAAACGTTTTATCAAACACTTGGCGGGCGTCAAAAATTGAAAGAGATATATATAGCCCTTGTAAATGAAATCAAGCCAAGTTTTTCATCACCAAAAGCGATTTAATAAAAATCATACATCAACAATCAATAAGCTCATTATAAACATATACAAATCTCATCAACAAAATACATATATGTCAAGTTCTCAAGGGTTCAACCCAATTGAGATAAAGAAGTAGAATTCTTACCATTTAATCGGTGAATATGAGCAATGATGATGATAATCAAGCTAGGTAGTCCCCAAAATATATAATTCATGCATCAAAACTCATTTGAAGTGAATTGTGTGTGAAAATTGCAAATGAGACGAAAAATGAACCCAAAAGCCAAAAATGCTAAGTCTGGAAAACAGAACCATTTTTAACCAAAAAATCCCTTAGGGCGACCGGTCCAGGGCATGGGCGACCGGTCGAGCTGGTGGGCGATCGGTCGGCACCTGCCCTGGCAGCCCACTGTTTTGGTTCTGTTTGAAAAATCCGAAGTTTGATCCAAAAATCCGATTTTTCGCCCCTAAGTTTTAAAAACGTGCAAAATGCAAACGTAGACCTCATTCAATATACATTATGTCATAATCAAGCTCGAAATGAGATAAAATACTCGGCGGTAAATGAACAAATGTTCGCGAGTTAACTTTGAGACGGGATTTAAACACATCTCAAGTATTTGTTAAAAAACGCAATCCCTTAGAAAGATTTTCGAATCTCAATATGTTTAGTTCGATTATGACGAACTATATTTTGAATAATTTTCATCGGACTTGTAATCCCAAAAAAATAAGAACGTTTTAATGCTTTGGATACAACTAGTCATAGGAAGAATTGCCTTTCAGATATTTGAAAATTTCTTTTAACGACACTTTAATGAGATTCAATATTTTTTAAGTCGAACATATAGACATAAGGCATATGGAATGTCGAGTCTATAGGAATAATACAAGAAAACATACCTCGAATTTATTTGTCAACCGACATGCCTTTCTCAACCTTTGTCAATCTTTTCGTTGGTAGTCATAGAGGTTGAGATGATTCTTCCTTCTTCAATACATAACTCCTTCAAGAGTTCTTTTGAAATATAACCATCTACTTGGCATTGAATAATTTGAATTCAAGCAAGAAATTGAGCTCCCCCATCATGCTCATTTCAAGTACACCTTGCATCAACTTGGAGAAATATCTTGCACAAATATTCATTAGCAGTACCAAAAATATTCTCATAAATATGCACAAGTAAACAATCTTGCCCTTTTTCAAAAACAAAGAGAGTAGTATCAACTTTACCTCTTGTAAAATCATTTAGCAAAAATAGCTAAGTCTATCATACCATACATGGGGTGCTTGTTTTAAACCATACAAGGCCTTTTATAAAAATCATTTGGCCTAGAAAAATTTAAAGCGCCGGAGGTTGTTTTACATAGACTTCTTCTTGAATAAAACCATTGAGAAAATTGGATTTAACATCCATTTGGTAAAGTTTGAAATTTTCTTAAAACAAGAATGGGCAAGTAAAATGCAAATAGTTACTAAATGTGCTATGAGTGCAAATGTTACATCAAAATCAATTACCTTCTTCTTGAAAATACCTTCGAGTTACTAACCTCGCCTTAGTTCGACCAATGTTGCCTTGGTCATCGAGTTTGTTCTGGAATACCTTTTTTGTCTACTTCATTACTATCATCATAGGGCATCCAATTGGTCTAAGGTGTTCACAATAGAACATTTACATCCAAATATTTTGAGGTAACTAATATTTGGAGTACTTCATTTCTCATCTACAGAACTTAACAAACTCATTAACGGTATCGCTTATATAAGCAAGAAAAAATAGCCCAAGTGTAAAAAAATGCCTCAATCATCAATCACAAAGTATCTTGCATAAGAGCATAGTAGAAATAGACACTATATATATAGACCATGAAGCAAGAAACACATACTATGCATTTAGAATATCATCAAGAGTCTAATAAATCATGCAAGTTGAAATAAGCTTAAGAAAGCTATAAAAGGTCTCTTTTGAAATTAGAAAATCCGATAGCATATAGTTGAGACCTCATTTAAAAGAAGTATTTGAACAAGAGTTGACAAAGCAAATATGTGCAATCAAATATCGAATAGTGCCTTTCACAAAAAAATCTAAAAATCCTCTTAATGGCACTTGTATGAAATACTATGAAAAACAAGCACATAGGCACATGGCAATACATATATCGAGTCTATAAGAGTAAGAATAACACAAGTAAACGTACCTCGATAATTTATGCCTTTCTTGATAAATAATGACGTAAATGGCCATTTGTGAAAATATGTAAATCCTACACAATTCTTAAAACAAATCTAACACAAATCATAATGATAAAAGTGTAGGCTAAGAGATATCACAAGTAAGCTCATGCCATAAAAATTCATAAGAGATGATAACACTCTTTAGTCTTACAAAAATGCACAAGAGTTTTAACAACATCATATAAGATCTTCTTTTAAAAAAAACTTTAAAAGTACAAATATATATTGAAGACCATAATTAAAAAAAATAAATATACTTGAAAACTCATTTTGCAATTAAGACACATATAAAAGCATGCATAATAACAAAATAAAATGCATATTTAACTAGGGAGATACGGGTTACCAATTACGCCATTTCAATGGGTTGTGCCGTTCCCATTGTTGATGATATCTTCCCCTTGTGAAGTCACTTTGTCGATGATGACTTCTTTGATTATTCCATTTCCAAGGTTTGTTGCTTTCCCATTGTTGAAAGTCTCTTCTTCTTTGAAAATCATCTTGTTGATAATGTTTTCTCCTTCTTTGATCAAATGAGATGTTCATTTGATGTTTCCTTGGTGGCATGAATTTGCTCCGATTATTATTTCGCCGGGTACCTAATGTGGTACCCTCAAGTGTTTGGGTCCTTTAGGATTAGCTTTGAGACTTTTAGGTCTCCAACAATAATTAGAGCTATTTCTAGCTCGACAAGTATTTACCATATGACCCTTTTTACCGCAATAGAAACATGTAATAATTTTAGGAGCATAATGACCAACGTGCTTAGAGACTTGATTCTTTTTCATGTGATTGACACCCTTAGGCTTATGATCAAGTTCTAGTTTCGAATTATCACAACAATCAACAATATCGGTCATTCTATTGGTACTCAAGTTGGATTTTAATAAATCCTTTTTCATGCAATCAATATTCTCAACAAGAGTACTATTTTCTTTTTCAAGGTTTCTAATCTTGTCAAGTGTGGTGGTGTGAGCACATGATAGTGATTCATAGGAAGTAAATAAACTATCCTTATCATTTTTCAAAACAATGAATTCCTTTTTCAAATTTTTGTATTTAACAAGTAAGTTTTGGAATTCATCTTGTAACTCATCATAATCATTTTGCAAATCACTATATTCATTTTGCAATTCATTGTCATAAGAAGTAGAGGGTTTAGAACTTACCTCGTTTTCTTCTTCGATGCCCATGAGGCATTGTTCAACTTGTTCATCATGGGAGGTTGTAGAAGGCTTATCCCATGTTGTTGGATTTGATGTTGTATCCATTTGTGAAGTAGATGCTTTTGAGTTGCTCCTTTCATTTGCATATACTTCATAGATGGCTTCTAATTTTTGCCATACTTCATGTGCCGATCGAATACCTACAACATGATCAAATTCCAAAGTGGTAAGTGAACAAAGTAAAATATTAAGATCTTTACCGTTTAAGGAGATGATATTCTTCTCTTCATCATTGAGCTCTTTGAAGCCTTTGGAGGTGTGTGGTGTATCTTTTATCGGAATGGATTCTCCATTTATGACGGTGTTCTAAATATCAAACCCGCAACCTTGTAAATAGCATTCCATTCTTTTTTTCCAAAATATAAAATTTTTGGAATCAAACCGAGGTGGCTTGGTGGTGGAGGTGCCTTAAAGATGAGCTTCGTTCGTAGCCGACGATCGTTTCTCTTCACTCGCGATGTGAAACGAGCTTGCCAAAGAGTTTGGCTCGATACCACTTGTAAGTCAAGCGGCTACGATAATCTAGAGGGGGTGAATAGATTATCTCCATCTTTTCGATTTCGCCCTCTTTTTCGAACCGAATGCTCAAAGACAATAATAAAGGTGCGGAATGTAAACAACACACGTCGATTTATAGAGGTTCAACCCACCTAGGGCTAATCTCTCTACCACCCCAAAGTATATCCTGGATGGATTTCAAAAAGAAAAAGATTTTATTAATTTACCACAAATTAATACAACACCAACTTACAACACCTTGAAAAGCACCACACTCTTCTTCAACACCACCTTTGAGATTACCACAATCTCTCTTGAAGATTACCACAATCTCCAACGGCACCTTGTGAAGATTACCACAATCTTCAACCTTGAAGAATACCAAATTCTTCAACACCTCAACAAGAAGATTACCACAATCTTCTCACACCTAACACCTAGATCACCCAAGTGTGTTCTTACCACAAGAACACTCACAAGGATATCTTGTGTTGAATGATTACCCAAAAAAATCCAAGATTACAACTCGATAATGAATTATACAATTGAGTGCAAGTGTAATTAAGAATAGCATAGACCTCAAGGATGTGAAAGTGATAAGCTAGGCAAATTACAACAAGAATAATAACAATGAAAGACCAAGTGTTTGCTTGAGTATATCTTGTTGTGTTGTGTTGTTCTCTCTTATTGTGTTGCTTCAAATCTTCCTCTATTTATAGGAGATGATTGATACTTGATAGGCTCCTCTTGGAATATGATATCTACAAAAAAATTGCAATTAAAATCAAGATTATAGCTGTTAGAAATCAATTTCACAATTTAGGGAAAAGGCAAATATCAATGCTTTTACCTGTGATTAAATTTTATGAGAGTTAAATTTTCTTTGTCAAACCATAGATCTAAATAAACTTAAGGCGGCCCATTCGTGCACAAATAGATGTTTGAAAATGAGAATACACATTTACACAGGGCGACCGGTCGACGTCTACCTCGATCGGTCGACGTCGACTCCAACCGGTCGCACAAACTAAAAAAAAATCGAAGGGCGGGAGTTACTTTTCAATTTTTGCTCCCAGTGTACCGATCGCCCTATAGGGCGACCATAATTCAAAACACAACTTTCTCGACCATTTTCCCGCAAACATGAAGTTTTCTATTTTCCTCAACTTTCGTGTGCGGGTTGCCCCGCCTATACTATATATCGGCGAGGTTGACCTCAAAACAAAAGTGTTATCCAATTTTATATCGAAAATAAACTTGAAGAAATACTCCGGAAAATATTAAAACCATTTTAGATCATTTAGGAGTATTTGGACAACCTTTAAAACCATTGTTTTGGTGTAAAATCAAAATCATCAAAATCATGATAAAACCATTTATCAAACAGAACCCGCAATGCTATATGCAGTAACTGGCCAGTCAGAGGAAAATAGGAAATGAATGAATTTATTGTTGTAATTATGTGAATACTTTTCACGTTATATTAAATATTGACAGATATATCCCTACTGAGCGAGATGAAGCTCACCCCTATTATTATCATGATTTCCAGGTTGAGGAATCCAGCTGAAGATATAATGTTGTGGATGGTGGAATAAATCATGTTATATTTATATTTTAAATAATTATGATCGGACTAAATTTTGGATTTATGTCTTTGATTTTTCCGGTTTATGCTTGGAAATAATTGTTGGCTATTTAATTTGGAAGATGTATTATTATTATTACTATTATTATTATCATTATTATTATTATTATATTTTTTCCCTTAAGAATTAAAAATTTTAAATCAACTTTTTGATAATTATTGGGATAACTTTAATTTATAAATTTGTGTTTTCTTAATAATATTTTTTATAGTACTTTAATTTCATAAAATTGGGTCATTACAAAAACCATTAAAACTATATTTCAATTCTGAAAGAATTTTGTTTGTCATCACTAACTAAATTACGTAAAAAGTCGTACTATAAAAATACGTAAAAAGCCTGTTCTATAGATTATTCGATACAAAACAAAGAAATTTTGGAAGTGATCGACGTGTTTAGTTTGCAATTAGTTTCACATAATCAAAGAGTTAGTATCAGGAATAATAACAAATAAATAAATCATAATTCAAAACACAACTTTAAAAAAATACAACAAAACTATCAGGAATAATAAAAAAAAAACAAATGTTTTTTTTTATTAAACTCACCAAATAACATCCGTACAGATCTACAACATAGTTTATATAAAAACTCTTGTTTAGTGTAGAATCCAAGTTCAATATTATCAATGTTGGCGGGACATTTGATGAAGACGGTAATAGGGAAACATCAAGATGAAGCCATATTTGGTGGTTATGCTTCGAATTTAGGATCAACAATATCGAAGTGTCTCTCTAAAGAAATTTAAGTAGTATAAATATAAGAGGATTTAGCATAAATAATAAGCTGCAAAAAAAATCCCTGAACACAAAATCCATTGTTAATTCAATGGTAAAAAAAATACTTCAATGGTAAAAGATACATAAAATATTTCTATAAATATTCGCCGAGCAAAATTCGTCTATTTGAACTATTGTTGAACAATTTAGGAAAGTTTGAATATTCAATTAGTATTTAAAACTTATTAATATTATAGTATACAAATAGTAACATCCACCATTGAAACAAAGAATAATATATATGAATAGAAATGATGTATAGAATCGTAGTAATCCTAATAATAATAATAATAATAATAATAATAATAATAATAATAATAATAATAATAATAATAATGCTATTTATAATATTAATTAATAATTAATTATAGTCAATGACTATATAATTTTTAAAATATGAATAATATATATAGATCGAATTGATAGTACATACTCACTTTTGGTATAAAGTAGGAATACAATTTATAAATGTTTCCTATTTTTTATACATATAAAATAGAAATATCATATATAATATTTTCCTAATTTATATACATATAATGTAGGAATACCATTTATAATATTTTTCTAAATTAAAATATTACCGAATATAACAAATAAAAATGCGAATTTATTTTTGTTTCGGACTCCTAATTTTTATACATATATAAAATAAAATAGGAATACCATTTATAATATTTTCCTAATTTAACACCATTTGTAATATATTCCTAATTTATATACATATATAATGTAGGAATACCATTTGTAATATTTTCCTAATTTATATACATATATAATGTAGGAATACTATTTACAATATTTTCCTATTATAAGAAGTACAAAAAGCGAGAAAATTTTTAGTTTCGGATTTCTATTATATATTATATATATATAGAGAGAGAGATTGTGCACTTTTCGTATTTAGCATGAATAATTTTTATCCCTACTGAGTATGTGATTACTCACCCCCTAAATTTCACTTTTAATTATTTAAATTTTAAGAACTGTGAATTCGTTTTAAATTTCGAACAATTGTGATGTACTATTTTTAAATTTATTTAATGTGTTTGAGTGAATTTTTAATTTTTGGCAAACACTCTATATTTTTTCTTAAGAATTAAAGTATTGTTATTATCGCTTCCGCAAAACTGTTCATTTATCTATTTATAAAAAATATATTAATACGCATTTTCTTTAAAATTATTAACACTAAAAATGCATTTAAAAAATAGGGCGTTACAATTATAATATAAAAACATCCGTAAAAATACAACTGAAATACATAGAAAATGTCTTTAAACTACATAATTTATTTTATTATATTTTATATTTTTGAAAAATTAAAATACATTAAAAATCATAAACATTGACATCAAAATAAATGGTGTATGTATAACAGAACCATAATGGTACAAAATCAAAACAAAAAATTGGCCCAAATATACTAACTTCCGAGGCCCAATTACACCAATTTCGAAATCCAAAACAATTAAGCAAATGTGTGTCTTTTGGAAGGGATTACACGTGTACTTCAAGTGCACAAGATTGGGACACGTCATCTCTCAATCAATGGTACGATAAAATTAAAAAATGACCCAACATATATAATAAAGAGGAGTCAATTTATGTGTGAGGGTTCACATACAAACACGCCGACTGCTTTGATTTGTTCTCTCAAACATGATTAAACCTTCAATCAATTTCGCTCCATCTCAAATCATTTAACAAACAGGACATTTTCATATTTTTTTTTGAGTAATCAACATATCTGTAGATATATTGATGATTATAATTCATTCCATTTCCAGCGGCTCAAGCTTTAGCAACTTTGAAGTTTTTTTTTTTTTTTTTTTTTTGAAGCCAGGACTTTGAAGTTTTTTAAAGGTATGTTCTCCATTTCCATACTTTTTTTCTCCCTCAACATCAGATTTGAAATTTTCCATTTCAAAAGGAGTACATTTCTATTTGTAATTAGTGTTTTATTTTTTGGATTTGTTTTATTTTGATCTATTTCTTAACCCCACAAAAAATATACCCAGTTAATTTTGAGTTGTTGGTCGCCGAAATGTTTCAAAAACCACATTTTTCTTCATTTTTCACAATTATTTATTTTGGTTTGAATCTGTATTTGTTCTGTTATATTACTGATCATTAATTCCATTTCCAGCGGCTCCAGATTAGACGTATTTTGAGATTTTTAAAGGCATGTTATCCATTTCCAGATATCTTTCTCTCTCAACACCAGATTCGACATTTTCGATTTCTATATCTTAAAACGAAAAAAATTAACCCAGTTAAATTTGCTTTTTTGCCTCGATAACATTAAAAACAATTCTTCATTTTTCACAATTTATTTTTCTCGTTATATAGTTTTTCCTGTTTGTATGTTCTGTTGTACTGCTGATCTTCTCCTAATTCATTCATGGGGTTTTGATGATTTAACTGAAAATTAGGGCTTTAATGTTCGTTGTTTGAAAATGTCTGATTTTTACTCGATTTTCAAAGTACCTTTTGATGATATATTTATGCGCGCGAAGAAGGGATATCCTTTAAAAAGTTTGTTAAAAATTCACTGCCATGCTTACAACACTAAAAATTGATTTTAATAATTTTGGTTTTATATTTAATAATTACATTTGGTGTTGTTTGATATATTGATGAAAATGAATATTTTCTTGTCCAAAGGTAATTAGAAGATATAGTAATTTGTTGTTGAGTACTTTTATATGTAGCCATCTTGAGTTAATAAGAATCCTGCAGGAGAGTACTTTAAAAACTTAATGTTCCATGTTTTGGTTCTGAATCAAATGACCCCCCTTGTCTCAATTTTTTATGACCGCTTATTGAATATACGAGTTTTTTTTTTAGGCCTCAGGTTATGAAAGACTCTCATGTTATATATTTCTTAACCCATTGGAATGTGGATAGAAAAAGTATTCATTTAATTATAGAAAATGAGCCATTGTTTTTATTCATTACGTGTGCCACTACTTTTATTCATTGCAATTGATGTAAAGAAAATGTATTTTGATTTTCAATATATGTTATTTGCTGCTGTTTCAGATTATATATATATATATATATGTGGATATGATCAAATGAGACCAAACCTTTTAAGCAAGAACATAAGACCACATCTAGACTATTTGATTTAATAATCAATGGTCCAGATTTTAATCCTCGTTTTAGGCATTGGCGCCTCATTTAAGGGCATTAGAGTAATTTCGTGTTTAAATGTAAGGGATATTTTGTAATTGGACATGTTTCGAATTTGGTAACCCAAATTCTTTGTTATCTCACAATGTTTGCAGAGACGAATGCTTTGGCTGCGACACTCTCCATGAAAACCTAGCCTCTTGTTTCAAGGTAATGCGCAGATTTATGTACATATACGCTTGTATAAGTGTATATTTTACACATCAATTTGTTAACATTTATGTGTAAATATTTTGTGATGTATGCAGTTGATTGAAGCGGGTGATTACAGCTAATTGGAGCAATCAATCGCGGAACTCGTAAATTTCCTTAATTCAATATCCGATTCTCTAATTGTGGAAGACCATGAGAATGGGGATCCTCGAAAATTTGCAATTGATATTCTCACCCAAATTCATCAATACATGGTCTCACCTGCGGTTGCTTCTTTAAAATTTCGGTGTTAGTTTTTTTTTTTTCCGAACACATGATATTCTCACCCAAATATATCAATACATGGCCTCAACTGCGGTTAGTGCTTTCTCGCTGCTATGGTTCTAGGGTTTGTTGATTGTTGTTTTTTCTTGTTGAATTTTTGTTCGCCGAGTGGCTAAAAGGGCGATTCTAGCTTGTTCATAGTTTATCTTTGTTCGATTTCTCGTTTTTTTATGGAATTTATTTAGTTTGACATTGTGTATATTTAGGTTTGACATTATGTGCACAACGTGCAATGGTGTTTATCCTATATATATTTTAGGGTGGCTACATGTTTGTACATTATATATTTAGTTATGTAATAATGTATATTTAGTTATGTAATATTGTATACATAGTTTTGTGATAATGTATTTTTGGTATATAATAATATATTCTCAGTTGTATGGTAATGTATATTTAGTTGTATAATAATGTATGTTTAGTTGCGTGATAATGCATATTTAGTTGTATATTAATGTATATTTTAGTTATGTGATAATGTGTATCTGCTATGCAATAATGTATATTTAGCTATATGATAATGTATATTTAGTTGTGTGATAATGTATATTTAGCTATATATGTGTATACTTAGTGTACATATGTATGCATAATTAGTTATGTAGCACTATTTACTTAGTTGTGATTTACTGTATACTTAGTACAAATGTTATGCATATTGTATTTTTGTATAATAATTGGTTCTATATTTTTTATAAGTTTGTTTATCCAAGTTTTATCAACTAAATAACTAAAACTAAGGGAAAAAGGGTTGCGGAGAGTGGGGCTGATGATGGGCGGGGGAAGAAGGTGAAAGATTCGTATCCGACATTATCCACTAGGTCGAACCCCAGGGTGTTAGTAAACACATTGAAGGGACTTTCCCCTCCACAAAAGGACGTGGTTGTGGATATGGGTTTTGGAAGTTTGCTATCACCCTCTATTGTATATTTAGTTACAGAATTTTGCATAATTACGCATAAAATTATGTATATTTAAGTACTATGTCATCTATTGTATATGTAGTTATTGAACTTTGTATAATTACGCAGAAGATTATGTATATTTAAATATTATGCCATGTATTGGTCCATATGTTGCATATGAAGCAAAAACGTTGTGTAGTTAAATTCATATAATGTATATTTAGTTTTCAGATGTTGCATATTTATGCATAAGATTATGTATATTATATATAATTTGCCTTTTTTTGTTCGCCAATAATATTGTATATGTAGTCATAGAATTTTGTATAATTACCCAAAATATTATGTACATTTAAACATTATGCCATGTATTGGTCCGATGTTGTATACGAAGCAAAAACGATGTATAGTTAAATCCATATAATGTATAATTAGTTTGGAGATATTGTATTTATACATAAGATTATGTATACCATACATAAATTGCCTAGTGGTTTGCTGATGTATATTTAGCATCACATAATGTATATTTAGTTTGCTAATGTTGTATATATTACACAAACATATAACATCATATTATGCACAGTTAATATACATATTTTGCAGATTTATGGAATAAAAAGGCAATTATACTTGAAATGTGGAATTAAAATTAATAACAAATACACATTGCTCTCTCTATTGCAAATAACACTTAGAGTTTTTGAAGCTCTCTCTATTGAAAACCACATATTGCACACGAATTTCGACGTTTTTGAATTTCTTTGTAGTGCTACTTCTAATGTTGAAGCCACTGCACGTACCATAATCCTTGTAAAATTGTATTCCAGCCTCCAATGTATGGAATGCATGTCGGCACGAGGAATTTTATCTTGGTCCGACTTTTGGGATCCAATATTTAGTTAATCCTGGTGAGATTTCGAGCCTCTACCCAACATAAACCGTGTAATTTGGAGCTTGCTCTGGTAAAAACAAAAAAATTACATACTAAATATATAAATATGGAATACTATATACAAAACATCAATGTATGGTGCAAAATCGTAATTTCCACTATTTGTGTTCTAAGTACACATTTTAAATGCACATTTTGTACAGAATGACTACTCTAATCATATAATACATGCATTATAATTATGCAAAATCGTATTGTAAACATGCCGAACATTAATACGTAGTATACATTAAATGTGATACATATTTTACATACTAAACACACAAATATGGAACACTATACACACAACACGTTACTAAATATTACGTATACAATTTCTTATACAATTCCTCATATTTTCCAATATTTTGTTCTAACTATACACATCAACAACACTATACATGTGATATCCTTATTCTAAATTAGCATATTAGTAAATGTTTTGATTATTGTTATATGAGGATATGCTATACAGAATAAGTACTCTATATGTACAAAATACGAATAGTAATCATACAAAATTATTGTTGTAAATACACATCATTTTCCGCATTTCTGCATGCGTAAAGTTTTTGATTGTTCAACATTATATGCGTTCGATCCACACATTTTCACATGAATTGGTGTTAAACGATTATCTTCATTCGAATGGATTGTGGAGTGAGAATCCTGATTTTGTGACATCGCAATCTTTATTTTGTTGATGTATATGGCGATTTCTGCCTTTTCTGTTATTTGATGAT
Organism: Rehmannia glutinosa; assembly: GCA_016081115.2. Lineage (NCBI taxonomy): Eukaryota > Viridiplantae > Streptophyta > Magnoliopsida > Lamiales > Orobanchaceae > Rehmannia > Rehmannia glutinosa. The sequence continues at coordinate 11,327 of JABTTQ020002763.1, read as the reverse complement.
TTGTGATTCGATGCTTGGTTTCAATTTGATGTTTCTGTTGGTATGAATGTACAATTTCTTCTCTATTTTTGCAGGTTTCAATTTGACGTGGTTTTATGGCATGAAGGGAGGACGAAAATGGATATTTATGAACGTGTATTTAGCTAGTGAATCAAGAAAGATCTCCTTCCCTTAATTGTAGGTGGCAGTTATTTTTGGCCCATTCATGCTGTTCCATTTTTACCCCTAGCCGGTTCCCCCTTATTTTTTTAATACTACAAAATCTTATTAAATCTTAGCCCTCCATTTGTTTTGTTGGATGGTGTGGATGTGGTCTTATGTTCTTACCTATAGCTGTGGTCTCACAGGATCTCATCCCTATATATATATAATTATATTGGCACTATTTGCCTTCAACTGTGTCGATATATTATTATATTTTTTTGTCATATTTATCGAAGATGTGTCTTTCCATAAAATAAAATTTTATATTTCATCGAAGTAGTCTGATACTTGTCTGTATAGTTGGCAACATTAAAATCTCTGAACGCGTAGACACAACTTTCAGTAAGTTGCTTTTTATATTGTTCGATATATACTTTTTGGATTGTTCACATGGATTCTATCACCCTGTAATGAGTATAATAAAAATTAAATTAGATGTTGTATATTATTTTATTAATAAAAAATCATACAAATATATGTCATACCTCATAATCATGGAAGGAAGATGCACTCTAGACTTTGTATTTGTGTTCTCTTCATAGGCCGACTTCTCATGAATATGCATGAACGGTTGATTTTTTGGCATGTCCAAGTCCTTGATCAAAGTCAACATGGGGCTATATATTTTTTTTTATTATGTAAGACTACAATGAATGTTTTAAGAATGTTGCAAGGTTGAACGACTTATGACTGCTCACATATATATATGTGAGCTGCACTGAATATCTAAGGGAATATTTTATTCGGTAAATTTCAAACTTTCTTATTTATATGATTTCGTGTTTATAATATTATTTATGAATTGTCATATTAATTTTTTATTGGAAATTTTTTTATATCGAACAATTTATAGATTCAATTATAATATTTATTAGTTTGGCAACAAATTATTATACTGACCGATTTATGGTAACAGTTTTTTGGGAATATGTATCGAAAAAGTATATATTAGTTCGGCAATCAATTTATAATGTATGATAATGTTTTTGAAATCAACTTGATTTGCAAGTATGTAACGAATTACAAACTATAAATATGTAATGAATTACAAACTTGTGATGTCAATTGTGACTTCAATTTTTAATTTATAGATTTTGTTTTGACGAATTTATTGAACAATATAAGGTAATGTGTTTTCTGAAATCTTACATTGAAAAAGTATATATTAGTTTGCCAAGCAATTTCTAATGTAATCTTTAATGAGTAATTTAAATAAATCAATCTCATATCAGTTTGGAAAGTATCTAATAGTTTGGCAATAATTCTTACTTGATTTGTTGTAGTATATATGGTATTGAATCAAATTATAAAATGGTATGGTAAGTCATTGAAAATCTAAAGGTTCAAGAAACATGCTATGTAATCTGCAATATTATTTAAGAAAGGTTGAAAACCGCTTTCAGTAAGATTCATAGATATTTAACATTCAAATTGAACAATTAGTAGCCAAACATTCCATACAAAAATCGACCATATTCATATTTCTTGTCATGAATAATTAGTTTTCATATTAAAAATCGAGCACAATATTTCTTCTCATGAATAATTAGTTTCCATATTAAAAATCGAGCACAACATATTCCCTATTCAGAAATCAACTTCTTATTTTAGAAACTAAAAAATGAGCGGGAAAATTCTACATTACTATTTCCAGAAGCGGCTGTTATTATATATACAAACTAGATGAGGCCTCCGTGTGATGCACGGGCTATCCTAATAATAAGTAAAGCTGTCAAATGAGCCAGTCTGGGTTGGCCCACTGGGCCAAAAAGAAAATTTGGGTTGGGTCGGACCCACTTCACCCCAAGAAATAACCGGTCTGATCGGGCCGCCCCACCTTGTGGACCTAATTTAAATTTTTAGTACATTTTAAAATAAATTGTATTCATCATTTTGTACTAATAATTTTACAATAACAAAAATTATGTATGTCATTAGAAAATATTAGTTAACATTTTTATGTTTAAATAATTTAACAACGAAACCAATGAATCATTTTTTTTTATAATTTTTTAAACTATATTATACTCTATTTTAATAATATGTTATGAACACATAATTTTAACATCTTTTATTTATTTTAAATTTCAAAAACAATATTATATTACACTTCATACATACGATAGTATTTATACATTGTTAAAATAAATTAAATTCCACTTTATTTATAAATATAATAATATAATTAGAAGTTTGTACTTTAAATTATTACAATATAGTTAAAATATATGATTTTCAAATATAATGACCCATTAATATATTTTAAAATTAGCACACTCCATACATATTTTTTTTTTCAATTTTAAAATAACATTATATTCTTTTTTCATAATATATTATGAATTATATATTAAGAATTTGAGTTATATCAAAATTTTAAAATATATAAAACAATTTAGAGTTTGTAATTTATCCGACTTATTCTAAGATAATTCGTTTAAGTTAAGATATTACACTCCAAACACGTGTTTCCAGTATTGTTTATAAATTTTAAAAAATTTATAAAATAAATTCAATTTAAATTTAAATATAATAATACAATTAAATGATTAAATTCTAATGATGTATATTATAATACTAAATTATGATTCTGAAACACTATTTTCGAAACTATATAATCTCATTACAATTAAGGATTTGGTTAAAATTATAAAATTGTAATAAATTGATCGTAAAAAATAAGAGATAATATTATAGCCAATAATACCGATTTGTTTTATATTTTCGTTTAGATCTTTTTGATTTTGTTAATACAACATTTAATACTGATTAGCCATACATAAATTTGATAAATTTATAATAATTTTGGACAACAAACTATCTTTTTTAAAAAAATATTTACAAATTCACGTGTATAGTATTTAATTCTAATTAGACATACCTAAATTAAAATGTCAATACATACCATAATTAAGAGTAGCAAAATTAATTAATGATTTATAAAAATTAATGATATAGTTACAAAGATATTTGACATATATATCCATTCTACTTTTTTATTTTTCATTAAAAAATATCTAATATAGTTTTTAGCAAGTGCAAATAGGCGGGAAAATATATTTGGAAATAGGTTTGTTATTATATATATATATATATATATAGATGAGGCCCCCGTGCGATGCATGGGCTATCCTAATAATAAGTAAAGCTGTCAAACGAGCCAGTCTGAGCTGGCCCATTGGCCAAAGAGAAAATCTGGGTTGGGTCGAGCCCACTTCACCCCATGAAATGACCAGTCTGATCGGGCCGCCTGACCTTGTGGACCTAATTTAAATTTTTAGTACATTTTAAAATAAATAGTTTTCATTATTTTATACTAATAATTTTACAATAATAAAAACTATGTATGTCATTAGAAAATATTAATTATCACGCCCCAGACGGGGACGCGACGACGATTCAAAACTTAACCAGAAATAAACCAAACAGTCTAGACAAATGATAACATAACCCCAAACGAAAACAGAGTCAAGTAGCAGCGAAAATAAAATACAAGTACAGATTACAACTTACAGTCCAACAAGTGTCCAAAACAACCCAACAGAAACATCCAAAATTAACCTTACAGTCCAAAAATTAACCAAATCAACGTACAGTCTGAAGAAAGAAAAAAAGTACGCATCACATCACAAGCTTAAGTGTCAAAGGGTCCTACGCCCTTAAGTTACAGTCCAAAATGGAAAAGAGAAGCAGAATAAACGGAAGTCCAACATCAGCTGAAGGACAAGAAACAAGTACAATCAACAATAAAAGGAGCAAGTCCAACAGACGAGCACGGAAATCGATCAGTGGCGGGTTCAAGATCTTCAACATACTCCTCATCTAGCCGTTAGAAAATAGGAGGGGATGAGACAAAAATCTCAGTGGATGGGGTGATCGTGTGCAAGTGTGGCGATATATATAGTTAATGCAAGAAAATGTTGCATAAAAATGCGTGAGTTATTATGCGTGGTTTCACATACAGTTCGCAAGCATCGTGGTACATATACGTAAAATAATATACTTATACAGTTTTGAAGAACATTTCGTGGTCATACAAGCACTATGTGATTCAAGCAAGACATATAGGATTGCATACGGAATGTAACGCCAATCCATGCAAGACAAGTAGTGGCTGCGTACGGATTTGTAGCGCCAACCAATGCAATACAAGTAGCGATTGTGTACGGTTTTGTAGCGCCAACCAAATGGGTCCGATTAGCTCCAGAATCGTGTGGATCAGACAACGATTCCTTCGTTTTTCCTTGTAACTCTCCGAGCAAGATGGTCACGAACCTGTCACCTTATCGCTCCATAGGCAAAGACAAATCCACAGTAGAGCTAGCTAGGAGGATTGTCATAACCATGATTATACCTCAAGTACTACGACCCGCTTCCCTTGGACAAATTCCGTCCCTCAGTTGCGGGATTAGGACGATGGGTCCGGAGAGTGGAATAGCAGCCGAGATGCTCGGTCCCATCCCCGACGTATCCATTCCAACTGTGAGCTCGACACTCCAAGTTGACTCAGGCAGGAAAATAATTATAAGTACAGGATGTCAACTAGGCAGTCAAGTATATTGATTCAGGGAAACAGTTCAGGAACAATTTTCGAAATTCGCATGTGGCATTTAGGTGTTGGTGGAGTAATTTGGATGAAGATAATTATCGAGAGGATAAGTAATCTTCGATGTCTTGAAGAATTAGGTGGGACATAGGTCCCATTATAGATTCGGAACTGTAAGAAGAGGAAGTCGCCCCACGATCGCGTATGAATCGATCAAGACGATCCGATAAGTCAAGGAATTTTTAAGAAATTAATATCTTAAATAATTATTATAATTCAGAGGGTCCAGGGCTGTTCTTAAAAGAAAATAATTTGAGTTAGATCCTTGTCAAAAATGAAAATTTACAATTAGTCCCGTTTTGTAAAAACCAATATTTTTGGGGTTAAAAATTAAATAATTAAATGTCCCGACCTTGAAAAATTACGAGGTCAGTTCTTAAATTTTCTAAATTGTTCATAGATTCAGGTTTTGAAAGTGTTGAGGTTGAGTTTTTATAAAAATCTCACATTGGCCCTTAATTTGCTAAAATTGTCATTTCGGGCCCTAAGTTTAAAATAATTGGATCTCACAAACCGGAAGGGATTTTAATGTGATTCCAGTTGTAAAATGTTACTAAGGTCATTGGGATATTGGGACAAAAATAGTTTTAAAAAGAAATAAGTATAGGTCTCTTAACTTTTGAAAATCTCATTTTTGTCCCATTTTAAAATAATTACCTTTAAGGCTTTTAGGGGTCCAATTGTTATGAAATTTGAACCTTGGGTTCAAAATATTATTAAATTATAGTTAAATTAGTATTTACAGGTACATGGACTGTATAAGTCCTGGAAATTTCATTTGGGTCCTCAAGTTTAATCTTTTACAATTTGGTCCCTCAATTTTTATAAAATTACTTTCCAAGCTCTAAACACTTGGATTTTTGGAATACAATTAAAATATGTTATTTTCAGTCCCTTAAGAGTTAAAATTTCAAATTTTAAAATAGAGGCCTGGTACAGTTCGAAATTTGCAATTTAACCCTTAAACTTCTAAAATTTTACAATCTAGTCCTTGGGCTTTTAAAGGTTGATTTTATTTATCTCAAAACTATTAACACTTTATTAAAAGTTTCAAATATCATTTTTGAACCTGAGTACAGTTCCAAAATTCGAAAATTAAAGAGGGGTCTCTTAAATTTTATTTTCTTGCAATTAAGTCCACCAACTTACCATTTTTGCATTTCAAGTCCAAAAATTCAAGTTTAATCAATTATGCTCGACTTGTTCAGGTTATAAGTCATATAAAACATGGATTTCAAGGATCATAAACATGCATGTCCAATTCATACAATAATTCATCAAATACAACATTAAAGTGTACATGCATGCACCTAAATTTCAATAAATAGCATTTTTGAGCAACACTTGAGAATTTTTACAACTTGATACATGAAATCAACATGCAATACATAATATATATATCTCAAGTGCTCAATAATAAAATACTACATGCATTTAAGGAAAAACATCTAAAAGTTGGAAACATTTTTCCACCCACCTTAAAATTGGATTGTTGTGAAATAAAAGGTTATATTTCACAACTTGAATATGAACTTACTTAGGACAACCCCTAAGTCAAGAAATACCAAAAATTAAGAGTTAGAAAATGAGGTTAAAAATTAAGGAGAAGAAGAAAGAGGTGAAGAAATTGGTACAAACTATACTTACCTTGTGTAGTAGGTGAAATGAGACTAGTAGAGGTCTCAAAATGGGTCTCCTTGCTCATCCTTAAACTAGATCTTAAGGTCAGCCCCTAAAACTACAAAAATGAAAATGGAGTATCAAAATTTGGAAAATAGAAGGAGAAGGAGAAAATTGTACTTAAAAATCCCATTTCTTACCTTGTAGTCCAAATTCTCTTCACAACCTTCAAAGTCTTGTTAAGATGATCACAAGGCTTGCATGTCTCCAAGTAGTCTTCTAAGTACACCTCAAATCCAAAATCCAAACTTAAATTAATGAGTGAAAGGAGGTAACTAGATGATATCAAAACAAGAGGAGGAACAAAATTCTTACCTTGTAGTAGTATATGTTTCGAATTTTGAAGAAATTTGGGAAAGAATTCTTGAAATTTTGGTTAAGTGTTTGAAGATATGAAGAAGAAGATGAACATATGCTTAGAGAGATGTTGGAGAATTTTAGAGAGACGGGAGAGAATTTTGCTTGAAGAGATGAATGTGTTGGTGAATTTTTGAATTTTTTTTTGTTCAATAAGGCCTAATGGCCGTGTGGTTTGGGGAGGGAGAGAGGAAGAATTTTGCAAGTCTTGAAACTTGCTTCTTACATGGGAGACAAGGAGGGAGTCAAAGGTATGGGCATAGTCAAGGCTTGCATGGTGTTTGATGAAGGAATGTTTGAATGAGATAATTAATTGTGAGTGGGAATATGTTGGGGATTTTAATGGTATAAAATTGGGGTATAAGATAATGTGTATAAGGTTTGTATTAATGGTGTAATTATACACAAGATGAATACATAAGGTGTATGTGTATAAGAGTTGGATGATATTTCTACACTAAAAACCCCATCATGGCCGTCCACTTAGGCTTGATCATGTGGTATCCATATATTTTTTTTTGGTCCCAAAATTGATGATAATAGATGAAAAATATCAATCTCCAAAATAAATAGTGATTTCCTTGATCACTTATAAGTCTCATGATTACTTATTCTAAATCAAATTCTTAATTCTATAAGGTATAAGTCTCTAAAATAAATAGTCTCTTAAAATTCTAAGGTGACTAATAAATACACAAATAATAATAATAATGATCAATCAAGTGATCATTAATGTGAAATAGAATTAATAAATGATCATGATCACAAGTAATAAATAAAAATGAAATTAAATGCGAAATATATATTATTAATATTTACCCGTCAAAGTGACGCAGTAAAACAGTCAACATAGTACATAGACGATAAGTGAAATAAATACATGCTCAAATAAAAATCGAGGGCTTCACATCCTCCCCTCTTTAAAAGAATTTGGTCCCCAAATTCTCTTTAGAATAGCTCTGGATATTGATCCCTCATGTCTTCTTCCATCTCCCACGTTTCGTCTTCGTCTCGGTTGTGATTTTGCCACACCACTTTAACCATCGGAATCTCTCTCTTACGCAACTGACATATCTGCTGGTCAATAATCCGGATCGGCCTCTCAGTGTAGGACAAGTTCTCCATCAGAGGTGGAGTATCATGAGTGATGATATGCTCAGGATCTGGTCGATACTTCTTCAACCTTGAGATGTGGAATACGTCGTGCATTCCCGCATACTGTGCTGGTAACTCGAGTAAGTAGGCTAACTTCCAGATCCTCTACAAAATCTTGTAAGGTCCAACATATCTCGGACTAAACTTGCTTCCTTTCTTCGGATTGATCAATCCTTTCCGTGGCGAGATTCTGAGAAATACTTCATCTCCGACTTTAAATTGCAAATCCTTTCTCCTCTTGTCCGCGTAACTCTTTTGGTAGCTCTGAGCCATGCGGATCCGCTCTTTGATCAGTTTGAACTTTTCCATGGCCTCCTGAACTAAGTCAACCTTTGGAATCGAGGGCGACTTTCGTTTCCCTTTTGGAGTCGATTGGTCATCAATCTCCCAGTGTAGTGGGGATCTACACTTTCGCCCATATAATGCTTCATAGGGTGCCATCCCAATCGTGGCGTGATAGCTGTTATTATAGGCAAACTCAGCCAACGGTAAGTGCGAATCCCAACTTCTTTGGAAATCCAACGTGCAGGCTCGCAGCATATCTTCCAAGGTTTAAATCGTTCGCTCGATCGTCCCTTGATTTGTGGGTGTCTTCTTTGTCTTCTTTGTCTTTGAAACTTAGCGAGGTACCTAATTCCTCGTGCAAGCACTTCCAAAATTTGGAGACAAACCTCGGATCTCTGTCCGATACTATGTCGATTGGCACTCCATGCAGTCGAATGATTTCTCAGATATAAATCTGCGTGAGTTTCTGCAAGCTGTCAGTCTTCTTGATGGGTAAGAAGTGTGCAGATTTCATGAGTCAGTCTATGACTACCCATATATCATCATGGCCTCCTCTGGTCCTTGGTAGGTCCGTCACAAAGTCCATCGTTATGTGTTCCCATTTCTACTCGGGAATCCTCAATGGCTGCAGTAAACTAGACGGTCGTTGGTGTTCTGCTTTTACTCGTTGACAAGTCAAACATCTTGCAACGAACTCCGCTACTTGGTTCTTCATGTTTACCCACCAATAATTCTGTTTCAAGTCCTTATACATCTTGTTTTCTCCAGGATGTATAGTATACTTCGAGCGGTGTGCCTCTGCTAGGATTCTATTTCTAATCTGCTCGTCACTCGGTACCAAACTCGATTTTGGAATCTAATAATCCCATCTTCTGGGTGTTGGGAAATTTATTTTGTAGATTTTGATGAATGCCATGTAAAACTTAAACTAGAAAGTTGGCACCCCATTTTCCCCGTAATTTGTATTGTAATAGATAGGGCTGGAAAAGCTGAGTTAAGTCAGCTATGCCTAGAAATACAAGAAGTCAACTGAAGACTGAAGTGAAGATCCCGCTGCAAGACAACTAAGTATGGCAAAGAAGAAAAGTCAAGAACTCTACTGAAGGTGTATCAGCTGTGAAACAACTGTATGAAGAGTCAATCAAGTCAACTCAAGAAGCCAAGTCTCAAGTTGAAGTGACAGATGAGTCATCCAAAGATTGGAAGCTAACTCAAGTCACCTGGGGAATAAAAGATCGATCAAAGTCAAGACAATCGAACGAGATCCGTTGATGAAAGCCAAGAATGTTACTCAGAATGGTAACATGTTAAAGTTGTCAGAGATAAAGTGTTAGTTCCAGTTGTGTGCAAAAGGAACAAACCAATGGGAAACACTGCACCTAGTGTCAAATACGCTGCAATGATGCAAGACATTAAATACGAGGAAATGTCAACATCAAGGACTGCAACAAGACAAGCCAACGAACACAAGTGAATTTTGAATTTAACCTATCTCTTCAACGGGCAAAATTTCAAAAGTTCACTATAAAAGGCTAAGGAAACTCATTGAGAAAAGGTTACCTCGCACACCTAAGAAATTAAGCAATATTCGAACTGTAACCTGCAAAATATTCTCAAGATATTCAAGCAAAATCCTCAAGCCTAAAACTCGAAGGAAATCAATCCAACACAAAGCTGTGAAGGAAAGACAACTTCAAACTGTTGAAGAGGAAACTTTTGAAGAATCAAAAGGGGTCTACTTTCCAAGGAGAATTGTAGGAAGGTTAAAGGTCGAACCAGTCTCAAGTTATTGGAGGGCTTCGTGATCAAATCCAAGAAGCTTGAGAATGTGAGCTGAAGTAGCAAGACAGCTGCCATGTGAAGAAGCTGAGTCGTAAGAGAAGCCAACTGTGTGACCAAGGTATCTCTAGACTGAGTCCAAGGAGCAAGTCAGCTGTGTGATCAATACTTGTCTCTAGACGGATAACCACTTTGTGAACTGATCATTACTTAGTGGATTCCTCCAGGAGTTGGAGAAGAGATGATTAGAAGAATTACCCCATCTTCGAACCTCTATAAAAATCATTTGTGTCATTTACATTTCAACACTTTTATATCTGCATACTTACTTATATATGCTGATAATTTGCTATCCAACTGATCAATAACTAAGTGCTAAAATCAAGTGTTAAAACAAGTTTAAATCATATTCAAGGGTGTTAAGTCTTCCGCTGATAAAATCAACACATCCTAGTTAAGGTTTAGGTTAAACAGCTGAGTTATTCTATCAACAACTCTATCGAGTCTGTTGAGTGGCTAACTCTGCTGAATAACTAACTTAGCTGTCTCTCAAGGACTTAGCTGTGTGAGTGTTAACTCTGTAAAACTTTAAAAGGACTAAAATCGAAAAGTTGGTAAGGTTTATTCAACCCCCCCTTCTAAACCTTACTCACACCCCTTGGGGACCTACAAGTGGTATCTGAGCGGTTGGTTCATTGAGCCTTCCGCACTGGTTACTGAACTAGATCTCTATCTTTTCTAAAAGATTTTCAACACTTGTATTTTCAAAATCTTTCATTCTTAGCAAAAGTTATTATCATGGAAGCAAATTTGACACGCATTCCTATGTTCACTGTTGAGGAGTTTGATGACTGGAAAATTCGCATGCAGGCTCATCTATCTGCTTTACATGATGAAATGTGGCTAGTGATAGAGGATGGGCCACTGCAAATACTGAAAGTGAACACAACCAAGAAGGAGAGCAAATGCGGCTAAAGAGAAGAAGGCTGGCTGGCGAGCTAAGACCATCCATGGTTGAGAAACCAAGGACTGAGTGGACAAACGAGGACAGAAAAAGATACAACTTGGACAATGTGGCCAAGGACATACTTTACAAAACTTTGGACAAAGCAATGTTCAACAAAGTCAAATCTTGCCAAACAACAAAAAAAAATCTGATAAATTAACTTTAATTTGTGAAGGATCTGAGCAAATTAAAGAAAATAAATTGTCTGTTGCTGTATAGAAATTTGAAAATTTTAAAATGCTTGCAGTTGAAACC